>JARHVA010002116.1:750000-1397500 GCA_037957365.1 Torreya grandis
TCTCAACCAAATTTGTAACTCAAGGTCCTCTTGGATTTTATAATATCTAAAAAACATTTCTTTTATTTACCATATCTCCTCAAATCCAAACTTATCTTCCATATATTACCAATAGAATATACCTAAGTCTTCTTCATGCACACTCTCCCAACAAAATAATGTAACTCATACCAATTAATGCACACACAGACCAGGGTTCCAATTAATGAAATTCATTTCATGTATGATTCTTAATTTGGGAAAACACATACCATCATGAGAAACAAATCATAAAACAAGTGTAAAAACTCAACACGTAAACCCATTCATTCTATACATCTTGAAGGAAATTAGGAAAATAATGTAAGTTTACAATAGCGGGTCTTGAATAATTTTTTTTGGAAGCATCAAGATTCACCAATGTCAATAGGAGAGAAAAGTAACAATATAAATTTTAATCATCCATCACCATCCACTAAAAAAAAATCCCACATAATTTCCATTTTCCATTTTTTGGCAAGAATGCACAAACCCATCATCTTCTACAAGTGGTTATTTACCTTCTATGGCATTTCACCTTCTCAAATGGACCAAAACATCTTGAAATCATTACAAAAGTACAATAACATGTTTGAACAACTATAACTAATGTACACATTATTTCATGGATAGATTTGAACATATTAACATCCATTTTTTGAGTTGCAAACATGGCCAACTTTTAAAAGGATATACAAATATTTTAAAACATTTGTGAAATGACCCAGAATCAAAAAAAATTACCCAAAGCCATAGAAAATTAATTTAAAACACTTAGGCAATTTCACACTTAATCAAAATTAGAATACTGTACAAAACTAATAATGCCACTAAAATAAGGATTTGCCTAGGTGAGTTTTATAACTCAATGTATTATAGATAATGTCATTAAACAATGTATGATAACATCAAATTAATTCCTTATCTATGTAGTTTTTTAAATCCTACATATAATATAAAATGCCATCAAATAATAGATGACATCGTTAATGGAATTCCTTTCCTAGGTGTGTTTCATAATGTTGTGTATTATTGACAATGTCACTAATAGAAGTTCTTACCTTGGTAGTTTTCATAATGCCATGTATCATTGACAACACTTCCAATAGAAGTTTTTACCTTGGTGGGTTTCATAATTTCATGTACCATTGAAATTTCTACTGAAAGAGTCTAAAAAAATAACTTGAAACCAACACACCAAAATAGGGCAAAATAAAAGAGTAGAAAATAATAAACACTCTAATTTTGGTTGATTCATAATAACTTATCTGCCATGAATGCTCTTTTATTACCTTAACACCATATGGATACCTCAAAAAGATGCAAGGCCTACTATGTGGATCCATCACCTTAGGTTTATTCTTAGTAATACAGGCCATAACTAGAGATCTAAAAATTTATAAGTGTTTAAATTTAGTTTTCTAACCACTTCAATATTCAAAAGGAGTGATTCCTTTTATGGTAAATGAGGAATGTAGTTATAGATGTAACATGCATAATTAATGGTTTTTTCCTACTATTGAGGTTTAAGATATTTGGAGAGTATTATACAATTAGCCATTTCCTTCAAGGACCTATTCTTGCATTATAACACACCATTCTACTAAGGACTGTATAGAAATGTATGTTGTAAATTAATCTCATATGAAGTGAAAAACTAATTAAAATAATGGTTTGCATATTCACCATCATTGTTTGTGTGTAATATCTTAATGGATTTCCATAACTATTTCTCCACAAAAGCCTTGAAGTCTTAACAATGATAAGAAAAAAACCTTAGACTTTTTAAGAATAAAGTACACCCAAGTATACCTTGAAAATGCATCAATGAAGGCAAGAATATATTTGGTCATGTTAAATGAAGGTTGTGGAAATAGACCATAAATATCATTGTGACCTAACTCCAAATTATGTGTAGTTCTCCATGATTTTCCTTTTTCATACTTCTCTTTAGGATGTTTGCCAAGTATGCAACCTTGGAAAACATTGACAAAAAAATAGACACAAGGCAACCCCATAACCATATCATGCTAATTGAGTTACTCCAAGTAACGATAGTTAAGATGGCCAAACAACTCATGCTATAACTTACTCACCTCATCATAGCGAGTGAGTAGTGAAGTATAAAAGTGATCAAAAATAAAGAGTGAGATGACATATACAACCATGACTGGTGATCTACCTTCTCAATCACCACCATAGAATCACTATGTAACTCTTTAATAACCAAAAAATATGGGGTAAACTCAAATATATGTATTTAATAAATGTGAGTGATCTGATAAACAAATATAAAATTATTTGATAGTGATGGAAAACATAGAGCATCCTCTAATTTTCCACCACTCATTTCAATAGTTCCTCTCCCACAAAATTCTATAGAAGTACCATCACCCATCAAAATAAAATGAATATAACATGGCTCCATGGATGAGAATAGGTCATGTGATGAAACATGTAATATGAAGCACCAAAATCAATCACCTATGTGGAAGGATAGGATATAATTTCAACAACAACTTTTCCCTTTTCTTTCTCCTTACCACTATCTTTTGTCTTATAGAACTCCTAATTTTATGAAATTTATGTGATTGAATCAAGGAGACTTATGTTTTTTCTCAAAAAAATTGAGTCAAGTGATCTATCTATTTCTTCATGCCTTTATGTCCACCATGCCTAGTTATCTTCTAATAGACACATTTGACCTTCTCTATCTTAGGTCTGCTATCTAAAGATGAGGTCTTAGTTGTTACTTTAGAAGTAAGATTAGTTTTTTTTACTCTTTTGCTCATATTCATTTTATTTTAGGTTGATTATCCTTACTAGTTGAATCCTTCTTTTTTTCATGACTAATAATTAAGGCATAAGATTTAGAGGACTTCAATATACCCATATTAATAAACATATCTTATTCCCTAGTCAAGGATGTATCAAAATCATCTAAGGATTAAATGGTCCATGTAGATCCAAGGGCACTCTTAGTGGCATGGAAGGTAGAAATAAAACCAAAATAGTCATGACTTAACTTAGCAAGAATTGAAAGGATCAACTATTCATCCCTTTTCTTTATGCCACATAATTTCAATTGTAACCTAAGTGACTTAAATTTGGTGAAGAATCCCCATATTGTGTCAAAGTTTTCTAGTCTCAAACTAATGAGTTAATTATCTAGCTCATGACCCCTAATTACATCTCACTTCCCAAACATTTTCTCCAAAAGGGTCTAGACCTCATTAGGTGATTTTACATATTCAATGTGAAAGATCAAGTTGAGAGATAATGAAAAACATAGTAGACCATTAGACCCATCACATCAATTAAACCACTTAGTTTTATCTACATCTAATATTTGTTTAGTTTCAATACCCATACTAATTATGTGTAAACCCTTACTCAAATATATTTTACTTTGGTTTTCCATACATGATATTTATACGATGTGAGAAACAAAGAAATATTATAATCCATAGTGCAGTAAATAAATATTTTCTAAAATGAAAGTGCAAGAGAAAACAAAAGGAACAATGGAACCCCCTCCTTCCCCCCTTGAAACAATCATCAATAACCCCCACAAAGATTACAGAGATTTGAAACTTTATATTTTATTGCATATATATATATATATATATATATATATATTTATTTATTTATAAGCATTGAAAGTAAATTATTATTACTAGATAATAATATAAATAAACTACCAAAGTGAAAAACTTGAAAAAATCTACATTTCAAAAAACTTTGCACCTCAAAAGGAGATGCCTACTAGAAGTTATGTGCTTTACAAGTTATTTCAATCACCATTTTCTTATTTCTTACACAAAATAATTGAACGTTTGATCATTTTTCCCAAAAACTTTGTTTGAACATTTTTTATTATTTTTTTCATAATAAATCCTATCAACCTTGTTAGGCCCCCTAGGGTTGGTTTTAACCATGGGATAAATACCCGTGTGATGAGGGGTTACGTTTTATAAAGGTGAAGTTTTTTAGGGTCGATGTAGATACTTTAATTGTATCTATATACATGTATCCATACATCAAGACATGTAAATGTGCAAGTACATATACATGTACATAGTGCTAATGTGACCACTTATACCATATTCATATACCTATTTCCATATATCATGAGTGTCATGTGAAGATAGATTAAATTACAACTACAACTACATAATATGACACTGCATATTCATCAGGCCATGTGTAGCATAACACATCATGTCATGGTAATAAAATTATGTCACATAGGTCATGTATAACAAATCATAGTAGGTTGTTTTAGGACCAAAAACCTATAATTCATTATATTATAGCTTAGTTCCTGGTATACTAGTAAGTGGTCCACTTACCCATTCAACATTTGCTTCATTACCTGTTTGATCCACTTACAAAATATATCTCTTTTTGACTTCACTTTCTTCTTGTGTTGTCACAAGAAGATCCTTTTGATTATTGGTCTTAATATACTAATGAATTTATTCTTATTATTATATAATGATCACTTGAATCTTGATGTTCTAATCGTGAGATGACCTTAAACAATGTACTTGGATCCATAAATTGTGATCTACCTTTACACAACCTTGAAATCAACTAATTACACTTCCTCACTTATTTTATACAAGACTCTATGGGCCTTCCCTATGTTTTCAAACTCAATATTCTTGAGTTCTCTTTGACCATTAATAATCCCAACACCCAAAACGTAGATGATAATTTGAGGTTACAAATAGACCTATTAGGCTTAATTCTAATTCTCAAGGAATATACAAAAAATTTCAAGATGAAAACCTTGTATCATCTATTTATATAGGTCTAATTTAGATAAAAACACTATAGACACCCTTATATAGGGTCAAGTATTCAATTCTCCAAGCAAGATTGATTCAAATCTCTCTTTTAGATCTCGTCTCAATAAAAATTTACAATAATTTTACACACAGTCTTCAAGATTTAAATGTTCACATAATATTTTAATACAAATAAAACATAAATGAATTTAATCAAGGATATTAATCATATCAAGATCTTTGAACAATTTCTAGACACTAACTCTGTCATCAACTAACAAGGAAACTTGACTCAGTCTAATCTTGCTATAGTGTTGTGAATGGATCTAATTGATCTTGAAAAATTATTTTATTTATGGAATCTAATCAATACCCTTATAAATACCTTATTAAAACATTTTATATCATCTATTGAGGATGAAACTAATGCTCGTATTGGTTTTCCAAACATTTAAACCCATTGTTAAATTTCCCTTTTAGGCTTACACAAGCCTAATCTACCTTGTTTAAAGAATTTGACTTGGTTTCACTACCAAATGACTAATATAAACTATACAAACGTCCTCAAGTGATATTAAAATGTTAATACACCTTCATGCAGAGTTTGGGGCCAAATATCAAAGCAAACTAGTCAAATTCCACTTTCTTTGTTCTTCTTGATGACAACCTACAAGCATATCAGAACATAGTCACCTATAAAAGGATCAAAAAGATGGGTTTTATTGTGAAAATAATTAATTCACATTATAAAATATCTCAATAAAATATTTCAATATTTTCATGGATTTCAATGGTTCAAATTGAAGTTGTGAGTCTCAAAAACCTTGTTATAGGGTTAGACTATGCACATAGAACCCGAGAGCTATTAAGTGATTGTCCGTAGAATTTTTAAACATTATGGATAATATAAAAATTATATAAAAACTTATATTAACTCTATCAACCTTTACAATCCTTGGAATGGCCTTATGCACAAGATTATATGTCTTTTAGAAGCTTTATTTTTAGTTTCAGATAGAAAAATAGAGTTACAAAGGGTTTCTAGTACAAAAGACTCAAATAAATCACTAAATAGTGATTGAAAAGACTAAAATTAACATGAATAGACTTAATACATATAATACATCATTTACAAAAATTAAATCCATTAAAAACTTGACAATCTCCTCCTTTATTGCTCAATTTTTGATTATTTTCATCACAGGCCTAAAGCCTTTCTCTGAAATCCTACTCACTTCTATAACCTCTATCTACCTTTCATGTGTTATCTAACTTAAATAAGACTTTTTAATATTATCTCTACATATTTTTAAAACTCCTTATTGGGATTGGTCTTAATTAAGATCAATATTCTCTCTTTTCAAGCTTTATCCTCAACTACCATGCTTCTTTTAGCTTCTTACAACGTATCTCTTCTCCATTATATATGATCATGAGGTATTTTTCACCTTTATAAAAGTTATAAAGTATTTTAAAACATTATTTTGACCTCTTAAGTTCATTATACAAAGTTCGTTCCCCTTTTCCAATGGGTCATTAGCTGTTACAAGACTCACATGCCTTTTTAGTAATTTTAAATATTCAAAATGTTCATTTTGGATAGAAATACAAATATGAGGTGATACAAAGCTCAAATGGACTTAAACATGACTCAATTAAGACTCTAAATACTTTACTAAATATTGATACTCTTCATTTTGTATGGAAATCCAAATATGAGGTGATACAAAGCTCAAATGGATTTAAAATATTCTAATGGACTTAAACATGACTCAATTTAGACTTTAAATGATTTACAAGACTTATTACATACTTTATCATTCTTATTTGGCCTTCAAAATCAAGGTTTATTTGACTTTTTACAAAAAATTTACAAATATTGCAAAATGTTGTTAATGCTCCTACATCAGATTACCAAGCTTAAAAGATGTCATGAGCTCCTGCTCATGAGATTTTATCATGCCTTGCTTTGAAAATATCCATTCACTATCTTCTTGAGCCAATCTTTCATATAGGGGATCATGTTTCTTTGCTCCGTGCTTGTACTTCATCTTTCTTTCTGTCTTCTCGTTCTACCTTGTCAACAAAATCAAATTGTTATATATATATATATATATATATATATATATATATATATATATATATATATATATATATATATATATATATATATATATATATATATATGCCCTTGAGGCATACTCCATCCTTGTGCTTGGTCTACATCTTGTCCTTGTTTACAATCTTCATGATGAACTTTAGATTGTTCATTTTTTAATCTCCATTTAAACTATCTCTTTAATCAATTCTTGTTGTACTTGTCCTTTACCTTCTTTAACCATGAATTCTACCTCAGTTGCAACATTTTGTGCTTGGTTTTCTTGACCATCTCCATAGCTGATCTTGGTATTTAATTTTTCCCTTGCTTGAAACACCATTTGGTTAAACCAATAATATATGTTTTCTTTGGTTACCTCCTTCACCATTTGCTTATACAATTTGTGAGGACCAAAACCATATTCTTCATTAAATTTGAAATCTGAACTAACACATACCTCATCTTGATATTGAGGTTTACCTTGGTCTTGTCCTTCCCTCTTCATGGTTATAGCATTGGACTTGTTTTCACAATTTAGATGCTCTCTATCTCCCTTGTCCACTTGCTTCACCATCTCTCCATATAGTTTGTGAAGGTTCAAGTCATACCCCTCTTGTATTGGTTTCTTGATCTTCAACTCTTCTTATGCAACTTCATTTCTTTTATATTCTTTTTAAATGAGCGCACTCTTTGGCTTATAAATTTCACATTTAACATCAATAGTTTCCTTCCCTACATGCAAATCAACATTAGGTTTAAAAATATAAGGCTTAATATCCCCTCTTGATGCCTCTTGGATTAAAACCTCCTTCTTATGTTATGCTCTTAACAACGTTTCTTCTTTCCTAAGGGCAATCTTCATCTTTTGCCTTTGTCTCCTCTTCACAAGTAGCTTCACTAGCCACTTTATTCTTTTTGTTACTCTTATACCAACCTCTTATCTCTCTATTATTTCTCTACATTCTAGTAGGAACTATATTAGGGTCAATTTCTCCATAATCTTGCTCATTTCTTCTTCTTTGGCATCCTCTTGAATGAGTATCTCCTCTAGTTGTCCTTCAAATGCCAAGGTTATGCATTGAACCTCTTTTTCCTCATATTTTTCTATGAGCCTATTCATTGGCTCAAACAATTTTTCTCTATTACCTTCTTGTGTACCTACAATCAATGCATCAAAAGAAATATTAGATTTAAAAACTTGAGAACCTTGAGCCTCTTTTTATGTTCTTCTTTCTATCATGCCTTCAATGAGGCATTTTTCTTCTTCTAATAGTGTTTCTTTTTCTAGATAGCATAACACATGCTCTAAAGGCATTTCTATATTTTCTTGAGAGCTAACATACTATTCATGTTATTCATATTTTAAATACTCCTTGTTGTTTAAGCCTTCAAATAGGTTTAACAATTGTTCTTCTTCACTTACTACCATACCTAAAAATTTAGATTTGATGTTAGAGATGAAATTTTGTGATTTAATTACCTCTTACTCCTTATAGTATTCTTATCCATTTCTTTATCTGCTATAATTTTCTTTTCTTAACATTCTGATCAATTGGCCATTTGATTATATTTTTTATCACATACCCCTTTTGACTTTGCATTGATTCTTCCAAAATCTATTGCAAACTTAATAATCTCTACTTCATCATCATCATTTATTCTTTTACCTCCATGTTTGTCATCATTTTACCTTTGTTCTCATGGTGGTTCTTCTTTTCTTATAGTCTTTCCATCCCACTTTTCATATCTCTCATGCCTCTCTTAAGGCTCTCTCTTTCCCAAGTCTTCCTCCTTTAGCTACTTCTAGAGCCTTACTAAGTTCTTTCACCTTCTCTTAAGCCTTCACTTGGCTTATGACTTATAACCACTTTCAAAATTCCTTTTTTAAACAAACTATAACCAATAATTTAATCATAATTACATGAGTTTTAGATCAATTGAAAACTTTGTTTTACTTTTCCCAAGAGCTTAGCTTTGATACCATAACTGATGTACTATTAAGTGGTCCACTTACCCATTCAATATTTGCTTCATTACTTGTTTGATCCACTTGAAAACTAGATCACTTTTTTAATGCACTTTCTTATTGTGTTTTCACAAGAATATCCTTTTGAGTATTGGTATTGATAGACCAATAAATTTATTCTTCTTATTTATATAATGATCACTTGAATCTCAGTGTTCTAATCAGGAGATGACCTTAAACAATGTACTTGGCTCCATAAATTTCACTTATTTTATACAAGACTCTATGGGCATTCCCTATGTTTTCAAACTCAATATTCTTGATTTCACTTCGACCATGAATAATCCCAACACCCAAAATGTAGATGACAATTTTAGGGTAAAAATAAGCCTAATTTCACTTCCTAAGGAATCTATAACAAATTTCAAGATGAAAACACTATATCATCTATTTAGACAGGTCCAATTTAGTGAAAAACACTATATAAACCCTTATATAGGGTCAATACTTCAATTCTCCAAGCAAAATTGATTCAAACCTCTCTTTTAGATCTCATCTCAATAAACACTTACAATAGTTTTACACATAGTCTTCGAGATTTGAATGTTCAAAGAAAATTTTAATTCAAAGACAACTTAAATGAATTTAATAAAGTATATTAAACATCTCAAGATCTTTAAACAAATTCTAGACACCAACTTTGTGATCAACTAACAAGGAAACTTGACTCAGTGTCATCTTGATATAGTATTGTGAATGAATCTAATTGATCTTGCAATAGTATTGTATTTATGGACCTTACTCAATACCCTTCTAAATACCTTCTTAAATTTTTTTTATATCATCTATTGAGGATGAAACCAATCCTTGTATTGGTTTTCCAAACATTTAAACCCAATGCTAAATTTCCTTTTTAGGCTTACACAAGCCTAATCTACGTTATTTAATGAATTTGACTTGGTTTCCCTACCAAATGAATTATATCAACTGTAAAAACGTCCTCAAGTTATCTCACAATGTTAATACGCCTTCACATAGATTTTGGAGCCAAACATCAAACAAACTCAGTCAAATTCTACTTTCTCTATCCTTCTTGATGACAACCTATAGGTAAATCAAAACATAGTCACCTATAAAAGAATCCAAAAGATGGGTTTGATCATGAAAAAAATTAATGCACCTTCTAAAATATTTCATGAAACTTTACTCAAGATTTGGATGGATTTAGATAGTTCAAATTGAATTTGTGAGTCTTTTCATATCAAAAACCCTACTCTGGGGTTAGACTGTGCACATAGAGCCTAAGAGATATTAAGTGATTGTTCATAGAATTATTAAACCTTATGGATGATCTAAAACTTCTATAAAAACTTATATTAACCCTATCAACCTTTATAATCCATGGAAGGACCTCATGTACAAGACTATACGTCTTTTAGAAGAGAAGCTCTATGTTTAGTTTCAGACAGAAAAATAGGGTTACAAAGGGTTTCTTGTATAGAAGCTTCAAAGTAATCACTAAATATTGATTGAACAGATTAAAATGAGCATGAAGCCACTTAAGACACAAAATACATCATTTAAAAAATGCAAATCCATAGAAAACATGACACTTTCCTCCTTTATTTCCTAATTTTCATATTTTTACATCATAGGCCTAAAGGCTTGAAGCCTTTCTATAAACTGCTACTCACTCTTGTAACCTCTAGCTACATTTCTTGTGTTCTCTAACTTACATAATACTTTTCATCCTTATCTATATGGAGTTGTGAGACTCCCTATTGGGATTGGTCTTAATTAAGACCAATATTCTCTCTTTTTAAGCTTTATCCTCAACTACCATGTTTCTTTTGGCTTCTTCCAACATAGCTCCTCTCCCTTCTAAATGATCATGAGGTATTTTTCACATTTAAAAAAATTATAAAGTCTCTTAAAGCATGCTTTTGACCTCTTAAGGTCATTATACAAAGTCCATGCCCCTTTTCCAATGGGTCACTTGCCCTTATAAAGCTCACATGCCTTTTTAGCAATTTTAAATATTCAAACTCTTCATTTTGGAGGGAAATCTAAATATGAGGTGATACAAAGCTCAAATGGACTTAAAATCTTCTAATGGACTTAAACATGACTCAATTAAGAATCCAAATGCTTTACAAGACCTCTTACATACTTGATCACTCTTCTTTGGCCTTCAAAATCAGGTTTATTTGACTTTTACAAATTTTGTACAATCATTACAAAATGTTACAGATGCTTATGCATCAATTCCTGAGATAGAAAACAAAAAAACCTCATGTGGTACAAAACATAGAAACACACAGGACATAGATGCATGTAAATCAAGGTTTGCAAATCTATAGATATCTAAAAAATCAGTGTCTACAACAAAAAATGGCAACAAACCTAGTAATTTTCTAGAAAAATACAAAAAGATTGCATTTTTCAAAAAGAATGTTACTCCTTGAAAATTGTATGGATCTTAAGAAATGCCAACAAACCCTTTTAAAAATTCAATTTTGATAGTTTCAAATCATGATTGAGTTTATAGTCATTTCTAGGGTTTTTCCATGTTCTAAACTCAATGCCACCATCTATTTTATCAAAAACACATTGATTGATAAAAGCCTGTAAAACTAATTACACATATTTTTTTCCTCTTTTTTTTTTTCTAATTCTACAGATCATGCAAGGATGTGGGAGAAGAGCATACTTAGAGAATAGAGAATCTATATTATACAAGCCTAAATACTCAAGATTCCAAAATAATTACAATAAATAAAGGTGTTTGTTTACTAGAATGTGCTCTGATACCATCTCAGAATGGGCCACAATCAAGGATCAAGGACTGAAAGGGTTTTAACACACTAAACATCATGTTGTAAGAGAGGAACCAAACATGAGTAGAATAATGACTTGTATTTAGAATCGATAAAAATATATTTGAGGAAAGATATATAAATAGGAATAAGAAAGGCATAAAGCCACCTACATTTAACAATGTGAAAACATGTCAATTGTTAAATGAATAGGGAACACCATGTGCTAAATGTCAACACTGATTACTAAATGAATAATGTAAGTACACCAACCAAGTTAAATACAATTTATATATGCACATATTTTCAACTCATATCTATCATAATACCTCATTATTAGTATAAATGACCTTATTATAACACCTAAGCAATCTAAATGCATGTGTAAGAAAAACCATAAAATGGAATAAAAAAACTACACTAACAGAAGGAAGATGCATGCTTTTAATTGTTTGAACCTCTCTCTTTCTAATGAGTACTTTTCCTTCAACTATTGAAAAACCATGTTCATGCAACCTCAATGAGATTCCTTGGGTTTAAAAAAGAAGGGAAATATAAACCATTTTATACCTTGACATAGGTATATAAGAGAAATGCCACATGATACAAAATTTCCTTATAATAGTTTGTATTGGACCATTTGTTACCCTAAATACTGGTATAAAAAATATTCAAATTTGTCTTTCAAAACATAGCCAAGGCAAGCCCATTACCATGGTTCATCAATGCATATATATATATATATATATATATATATATATATATATATATATATATATATATATATATATATATATATATTGATGAACCATGGTAATGGGCTTGCCTTGGCTATGTTTTGAAAGACAAATTTGAATATTTTTTATACCAGTATTTAGGGTAACAAATGGTCCAATACAAACTATTATAAGGAAATTTTGTATCATGTGGCATTTCTCTTATATACCTATGTCAAGTTATAAAATGGTTTATATGAGGAACTTGTTGTATGTAACAATTGAAGGGCTTTCATTTGTAATTTTAACTAACATTCTAGTCAGTATATGATGGTAACTTTTAGATTTGTTTTAAGGTTTTACTATATACTTTGCTATATATTTGAGCACAGTGTAGTGAGAGACAAATGGTTAGCAATAAACATTTTCATGCCATATTGAAATCATGTTTACATTGTGGACGTGTACTCTTACATGTTTATGTTGTCTACTGCAAGTCATACTTTGTCTTATCATGTTGTTGGTAAAATGTCAAGATAAATTCTTATCCAACATGATAAAATAAAAGTATTGTATATAAAAATAATTTTTTAAATGAATGTAAGTATATTAATATAATTTACATTGAAGGATTTTGTTGGAACATTTAATTTCTTGCCAATTTTTGTCATATAATTCAAAGTACTTGCTCAATGCTTGGATTTGAAAGGGGATGAATTGTGAACTCTTATTTAACTAAATGTTGATCATGGATAAGTCACTCCCAATTGAGAAAAGCCTTACCTAAACCTTGTTAGTGAAGAAATTATTTCCATAACGATATGTAATTGATTTTTTTTTGAATTTCAAAGTTCAAAACCATTTTAGATCTAAATGCACTTTCAAGAAGAGCTAATACTAAAAGAAACATCAGCAAGGAAAAATACAACATAATATCATTATATATTTTATTACATATATTATTAATAATATATATTATATATAAAATAATAATAATATATACCACTTATACAATAATATATACCACTTATACATGTATAATATATTATAATAATATAAAATATATCATATAAATAATTATATATTTATAACTAAAATATTATTTTAATATATAAATTACTATTACTTTTATTTATATATATATATATATATATATATATATATATAATAGAACAAAAATATTATATACTTTCAGATTATATAATATAGCTAATGGATTAATTCTTTGCAGGCACTGTCTCATTGTCATTAATGCTTACCATATGTCCTGAACATGTCCTCATATCTATTGCTCTACGAACATACCAAGAAATTCGAAGCGAAGTTATCACAAGGGATGACACAGTGTTGGCAAAAATGAATGATGTCATTTCAGGTTACATTTTTCTTCTTGTTCCTTATACATTTTTCATCGCTGTAAATGCAAGATTGGCAAAGGAACTGATATGTATTCTTCAAGAAGCAGGGAAAAATATTAGCCGTCAGAATGTTAGTTTTAACGTACACCTATCTAGGCATTACATCCCGTTTGAAAATCTGATATACCAAGAGATTCATTGCACAAGATATGCACACCACATGTGATATAATTTTTTTTGGTAAGTATGAGTTCCTTGGAAGACAACTTGTGGTAATAGAGATTACATGAATGAGGCGAAGGACAACAACGATGGAGATGAGAAGTCAGGTCCATGGTGGCTTGTTATTCCTAAATTTGTATCTGAAAGCATGATTAGCAGAGAAAATTGACCTAATGAATGGTGTATTTGATATCCTCATTAGGGTTTCATTTTCTTAAAAATGAAACCTTTAAATTTACTATTTTTCTATGCCATGATGTGTAAAATGGCAGATGTTATGATATATTTATTGTTTTGGAAGTAAAATTATTTGTGTGGTTTTTGGGGTGTGATTTTTTTGTCCATCTTTTTTATGCCTAGTGTTTTATTATAGATTATTTGATCAATAAAGATATATTGTTCAATCAAAAAATTATTTATATTGTGGATCGATCATAAGACATGGATTGAGATAACAAATTTATTTTCAACAATGTGTAAAGAGTGATCGAGTAATCTTTTTTTGCATCTAATGTGAGACATTCTAGTTTCTCTACTTGCACCATATACTATTGTGCCACACGAAGCTTTTGAATATCAATGATATTTTTCTATCCGGAATCATATTAGCAACACGATGGTTTTATATTGGGCATTGTAGTTCAAATAGGCTGAGTTTTAATTCTAAAGTCTTTACAAGGAATTGATCTTCATATAAGCATGGAAGTGCTTGCATAGATTGTATTGTGACTTAATATTTTTATATTGATCAAGAAATTTTCTTACATCAACTAAATAGCATTGTTGTGTTTCATGGTGCAACTACATGATTATAGGAAGGAGCTCAGTTTGCCTTGTGTGCCAAGGTTGGAATAAGTACTAATAGAATTGATTGTTACAAACATTTTGGATTAGAACGGTTGATAATAACACAATTGCAAGAGCCATGTTGAAATGTGTCTAAAATCTAGATGGATGTACAAATGTCGGTGTTTTTGTTGAACACCTATGGATAAAAATATTCAAATAGAGTAAGGATTGGCCAATTTCGTAGAGCATGTAGCAGAGGTCTATCCGATCAATGAATGAGTTGATGATAATACAACACGGTCCTTTGCAGTGGAACTAGTAGAGGTTTGAGGAGCCCGATGGTAAAATCGATGAATTTGATCATGATATTATTTTTGAGATTTGTCAACATCTTCTGGAATAAACACAACCATGTCTATTTTACTACAACATTTCCAATTGTTATTAGTTTCAGCAACATTCACATGTGAAACAAATTAATGGGAAGTAGGGTTAGTTATGTAGATGTCACGAACATGAATTTAGGTAATATCAACTTGTACATATCATCATATCATACTTTGAAAGGAAGAAGGAAAAAAAATAGAGAGAAAACTTTAAAAATTTATCAAAATAGGTGGTATCTAAAACTACTCTATATGTATTAAGCATCCAATAGAAATTTATTGGATAAATCTGGGATCTTTACATGTCGAGATGAATCTTTAGAAACGCCTTACCAATATAACATCTATGGCATAATTAATTTATTTTGTTTTATCTCATTGATAATATCCACCCATCCTCGACAATAATTCATCTCCACTATGACTGCCCCTCTCCCATCCCCTGCTCCCAACATAAATGAATTTAGGAAACATTCATCCACTTAGTTTAAAAATTTAATGAATGTAATTATAAAATTCAGAAGAAATAGAATGACACATGACAATAACATAATGAAAATCCCACCTTTAAAAATTGATAATCGCTTTACTACTTTATTTATATGACATACCAACAATAAAAAAAAGACATAAATAATTTTATAAAAAAAATAAATTTATTTTTATATATATATATATATATATATATATATATATATAATTAATCAAAATATATACATATATTTGATATATTTGATTGATCAAAATATATACATATATATATACGTATCTAGAGGGAATTGAGGACGTCTACCCAGTCCCATGAGGTTTAGAGATCTCAATGGTGAAATGGTGAAATAACTGAATTTGATCATGATATTGGTTTTGAGATCAGTACATTTTCTGGCATATACACAGCCACGTCTATTTTACTGCAACGTTTTCACCTACTGTGAATTCTGGTAGCATCCACGTGGGAAACAAATTAATGGGAAGCGTAGTTAGTTTTGCAGAGGTCACGGGCATGCATCTTGGTAATACAAACCTGTACGTATCACACTTTCAAAGGCGATTTTTTTTTTCTAAAAAACATAATCAAAATACGCATTGCAAATATGATGCCTTTGACGTAATCATTTTTGTTTGTTTTGTATCATCGATATTATCCACCCATGCTTGGCAATAATTCATCTGCACTCCCCCTCCTGGCACACGAATGAATTTAGGAAACATTCTTCCATTTGGTTGAAAATTTTAATAAATGTACAGAAGAAAGAAAATGGCACACAACAACGTCATAATGAAGATTCCACCTTTAAACGATGATGACCGCTTTACCACTCCTCTATAAAGTGGCAGACCAGCAATGACAAAGGGACATCAACATGGAGGGAAACTGGTTATGCAGGGAAAGAGTGCGTAGGTACTTAATATGGTCAGAAATAGTATTTTTCTAGTTCAGAGTGGAGATTAGGGTCCAGTCCAAATACGCCACTCACCAACAATAGTCGACAAAATCAAAGTATGTTTTGATGTGACTTAACATCTTTATTTTTATTTTTATTATGAATAAAAAAGTGTTCGCTTTACATTTTGTAGAGGTTATAGGTGCTCGCTCTATGTTGGAGTTAGTTTTGAGTGTTGGGTCATACGTTTCGATTTCTTTTTCGTTAAAAGAAAAAAAATGCAATTTTATATAATAATATGGAATAAAATAATAAGTTATAAAGACAGTATTTGACGTACGTCCTATTCATTTTTAATAATTTTGAATGTATTCATTTTTAATAGTTATCTTTTATAATAATTTAATATTTTTATGTTAAGGTATTTAAACTCACAATTGTTCTAAAAGTGTAAATTATGTTGGATGAGATCTCTCCATTAACAATGTTAGATAATAAAGAGTGTGGTTGTTTATAATGTATGCAAGAGGCCACACTGATGACAAAGGTGAAGGTTGTGGATCTCTAAGCAAACAAAATTAATTCAGAAAAGAAGTATATTCAAGTGTTCACTGAAGATGGTCACGAGTTTTGGTTCATGGGATTTATTAAAAACTACAAAGCTGTAAATAACCTATAAAGAACTCTCAACATTGTTCTATCATCGCCATTCTCCCTGGGGTTCATAATGGGTTTACACAAGAAATGTTAAGCAACAATAATCTTATGATGCATTGGATGATGATTTAAAGGTGTGTTGGGCAGTGATGGTGAGGTAAGGGACAATGATAAGGAACTTCATGTGATGGACTCGAAGAAGCCCTGGAAGATACATACAAAAAGTTTAGTGATATGTCAATACAATTTGAAGCTTCTACCAAGCCATTTCAATTATCTAATAAATGTTTGAAACATGTGTCACTTTACATGAGTATAAAACAATTAGAGGAAAACATTGACTGCTTAGACTCTTTAAAACCTAATTAAATGATTAAAACTAACTATCTGAAATGAAAAATAAAAAAAGATTCTTCAATAAAACTACAAGCATTGCTAAATTTGGGTAGTTCACTGGACTTGGGTATGAATCCACCCCAGTCTCTACATACTCTCTACAAATGTTTTGGTGGTTTGATGTATCTCAAATTAGGCATCACCCCGATTGCTATAACTTCATTTGTGTATGTTAAATATCACACTGAAGAACATAAGTTATTTTGGTAAGAGAGGTTTTGTAAAGCAAAAGAGTATAAATTGATAATTGTACCTCACTTGAAGCCTATGACTGCGGACTCTATCTCATATTTTGTGCACGAAACATTAAGAAACAATAATATGATATTCATTTTAATAATCTTTCTGAAACATCTTTTTCCTAAGTAGTGCTCTGTTATATTTTATATTTTTTCCAGTAGAGACAAATAAGATGCTTATGAAGACAAACTTTAATTGTGCCCGAATTTTATTCTAGGGTTTCCAGTGTTACCTTTTTTATATATTTGTATTCTTAATGTAATTGCTCAAGATTTCAATATATTAGTAACATGAATGAACAAAAGTTACAAGATAGACTCAAATGTCTCACTGACTTGTCTCCATGTCAACAGTGTTGCAACATTGATTCAAGCTACACACTAAACGTGGATCCATGCCACAATCAAATCAACTCTCATGATGTCCTTGTCCAACCTTGACAATAGAAAACCTCCAATTAAAAATGACATTATCCGATGAAATGTAGACACTTTTTTATAAATACGAAGCATGTACATGTAATAAATACCCTGAATCCTTGTTTGGTATTCGATGTGGGCCCCCATATATATATATATATATATATATATATATATATATATATATATATATAAACATAATATTTTTATATATTAAATGTTAATTATTATATAGATATTATATTATATTATAATATTTTTTACATTAAATTTAAATTATATAATATATATAAATATTATATTATAAAATTTATATATATTATTATTTTTTAATTGAAAAATGTATTTCTATTAATTTAATAAAAAATATAGTACAATATTAATCATATAAAAAATGGAAAAATCACACTTCCAAAAATTAATGAGTTAAAGAAATTTTGGGAGAATCATAAATCTAAAAGAAGCCACAACCCAACCAATAACTATAATTAAACTAATTCAAATACGTATGAATTAAAAAAAAGGAATGAAATAATACAAACAACAAGAGAACAACTAAACAACAATTGTGAACATGACAATCGACACAAAACACTGAAACTTCCCTCCCCAACAATCGTGGCCAAAAAATATCAATATTATTTTATATAATATAATATTTTTATATATTAAAACAATGCCAAGTTAATAATAATATATGCGTGATTTAAAACACCTTCATTAAAACTATGTCTGGTTCGGCAAGTAGCTTGAAAATGCAACCACAAGGAATGACGTTGTCCATGAAATTACAGAAGCTAAGTGATCAAGACAAATTTTCTGTCACAGTTACTTGTCAGACACACAGCTTCCGGTATGTACACATTCAATTGTGTTTTCTTTCCTGTTTCTATACAATAATGTCCGGATAAAGTGCAAAAAGTTCATACTAATAAGCCAACACACCGACCGCTTACGTTTTCCCCAGAAATGTCTGAGAAAATGAGAGGTTCATTTGATTCTATCGGCATTAACCATCACGTTTTCCTTCAAATTCATCCCAAATCATCTTAAAACAATACTAAGTCGATTCAATTTATTTTATGATTATTGTGGTCCTGCAGATAGTCATGCCGAGGTTCGTTATTGTGCATTATTTACCACCAGACATGGCAGGCATCGCTAGAATTCGCTTTGTCCGCTAGCATCCAGAACCCTAGCGTACCGACATTTTTTTCCCGTAATGCTACGGCCAGCAAATACTCTGTCATAACAGCTGTCAAACAATCACCTCAAATGTTTGAGTAACATCTATCAAATCACAATAATTCATCAATAAAAAATCACGGAAAAGCAAATGCCAAATGTGAGAAGAATCTACGGTTTGTGTCTCAATCAAAATGCCACCAACATAATTATTTATGAAATATTTTGTGGATTCTTATTTTTATATTTTTATTATAAAAAAATTATCTATATTAAATTTTATTATAATGGTAAGATAGCTATTGAAAATTAAATTACAAATATTTTTGTATTTAATTAAAATTATTTATGAAACTTTTCAATTTAATATTAAAAATATATGATTGAATAATAATTAGGTTAATTTTACATTAATAATAATTAGGGTTAAATCTCATATTGGTAATAATTGTGAAATGTGAAAGATTTATTACTTATTACACTTATTAAAAGCTTTTTCCTAATTAAAAAAGAGGTTAGAGAGTAAGGAGTCCAAATTTTTTATTAACCAATTATCTTATAATTATTTCTAAAAATATGAGTAAGGAGTCCAAATTTTTTATTAACCAATTACCTTATAATTATTACTAAAAATATGAGTATAAAAAATGTCATTTTGGGTAAAATGATTATTCATACAGGTATTTGAATAAATGATTAAAATATATGTGAATGAAAATTTCACTAAAATTAATATCTAGTTAAAATTGCTCGTAAAAGCCTTTAACTTAATATTAAAAATAGATGATTGAGTTGTAATTGGATTAATCTCACATTAGTAATAATTGCAAGATGAAGATGACTTATTAAGCACTACACTCACCAAAATTTTTGCTAATATATATATGAAGATGATTTATTAGGCACTACAATCACCAAAAGCTTTGTCAATGGGGAAAGAGGTTATCACAGTGCCTTCCTCTAATAACAAATGATTATATAGTGGTTGTGTACTAAAGCGGGTCCCTTTATCTTGTGATTTTTATTAAAAATACGAGTATAAAATTTTTTATTTGGTTAATCCCACATTGGTAATAATTGTGAGATGAAGATGACTTATTAAGCACTGCACTTACCAAATTTTTTGCTAATTGAGAGATGAGGACAATTTATTAGGCAGTGCACTCACCAAAAACTTTGTCAATGGTGAAATATGCTAGAGGGTGAGAAGCTCAAAGTGGTGAATTACATTCACCTTTCTTCCCTCTACTAACAAAATCTTACAGTGCATGTACGCTAAAGTGGGTCCCATTACCTTGTAATAATTACCAAAAATACATGAGTAGAAAAAATAATCATTTGAGTAAAATCCCACATTAGCAATAATTGTGAAATGAGGAAGGCTTATTACATACTACACCCACCAAAATCTTTGCCAAAAGAGAGATGATGCCAACTTATTGGACACTACACTCACCAAAAACTTTGTCAATGAAAAAATAGGCTAGAAGATGAGAAGCTTGAAGTGATGAATTACATTCACCATTCCTCCCTCTACTAAACAATATTTTTAGTGATTGTGTGCTAAAATGGATCTCTTTATCTTGATTATTACTATACTAAAAGTACATGAGTATAAGAAAAATCATTCGGATAAATAATTATTCATGAAAATCATTTGAATAAATAACTAAAATATAAAATTATTTGTAAAAGCCCTCAACTTAACATAAAAAATACATGATAGATTTTAATAATAGAGTTAATCTCATATTGATAATAATTACAAGATAAAAATGACTTATTAGATACTATATTCATCAAAAACTTTATCAATTAAAAAAAGTTAGAAAATGAAAAACTCAAAATAATATAGTATATCTCTTATTCCTTTCCCTCCTAATAAATACTTAGAATGATTATAGATTAAAATAAATCCTCCTTATAATTATTACTAAAAATACATGAAAATAAACATAAACATAAAAAATAAAAATAAAAATAAAATAAATATCTAATTGTTATATCAAATTTAATCCCCATCAAAATTTCTATTGATTTTCATGTTTCACTTTAGGCTTTAAAATTGATGGGGTCACATTTTAAGGTTTTCTCTTTATAAATATATTTACTTTATGTTATATTATAAATTAAACATTTTTATCAGAAGTTGTAATAATTATATTGATATTTGTTCTTTGAGGGGAGGGTGGGAGGTAGGGGTAGGGTTGGGAGGTGTGTCAAATTTTAATTTTTTTTAGAATCGTGTGTATGTATATGTCAAATTTTAATTTTTTTTAGAATCGTATATATATATATATATATATATATATATATATATATATATATAGTTAGTTAGTTAGTTTACAATTGATATATTAAAAATAATAATTATATGAATAATCATAAGATAAATAACTATTTAAATAATATGAATGTAGTTAGTTTAGTAGGTAAGTGTTTATATTTTTAAAAATTAATCATATTATTAAATAATTAAGGCTTTGATATATTACAAATAATAATTATACCGAAATAATCACAAGATAAATAACTACTAAAATAATATGAATGTAGTTAGTTTAGTAGGTAAGTGTTTATATATTTAAAAATTAATCATATTATTAGGTAATTAGGGATTTTAGAAAAAAATTACATCTAGTAAAATAATTATATGTATTTTAAATATAAAAATAATTAAATATATTATAAAATATTTATAATTGTGTGAGTAATAATGAGATAAAATGTAATTAGTTTAATGAGTAAGTATTTATATATTTAAAAATTAATCATATTATTAAATAATTAGAGTTTTTAGAAAATAATTTACAATCATTAAAATAATGATATCTATGGTAAAATAATTATATGTATAACATTTTTTTGTAGTATTATATATATATTTTAGAAATTTTTATAGATTATAAGGTAAATAAGTATGACGGGTTTTCATACCTAATGTATTTGGACAAGATAATATGAATGTAGTTAATTTAGTAGGTATTTATATATTTAAAAATTAATCATATTATTAAATAATTAAGATTTTTAGATAATATTTTATATTTGATAAAATAATGATATGTATAGTGAAATAATTATATGTAATTTATATATATTATAAAATATTTATAATTATATGAATAATTAGTATACATATCTATCAATGTATTTTAATTGTGTGTGTGTGTGTGTGTGTGTTTTAGTTATATATTTTATATGAAAAAATTAATTAAGTAATAAATATTCTCAAAGTTATTGAAATAATTAAAATATATATAAAAAATGATATTTAATAAAAATAATAATTTTTTTTATATATTTTAAAATTAAATTAAAATATTTTTTTATGAATAATTATTATTTTAATAACATTTTTTATTAATTATAATATAAAGAGACCATTTAACAAATAAATACATATTTATTTTTTATAGATAATGGGGTCGAACAAGTCCCCTGCCCATAGATAACATATAGAAAGTGACCCAAAAAAGATGGTTAGTTCAAATATTAGTAGTTATTAATCAAAGCTTCAAACCAAAACCAAGGCATAACTAGCTAGTTGGCATGTCATGCAACATCTACATACAAAAAAATAATATACAAAAACCTAAAAAAAGCCCAAAAAGGTTGAAAACTAGACAACCAAGAAACAAAGTATAACCAGAACAATTACCAATAACCAAAGTAAAAATCCCAACAACATTCAGATCGTGTCCTCCTTTTCGTCAAAAATGACCACTGCATCGTTGGAATCTCCAACCATTGAATAACTCGTAGTAGACCAAAATTTCTTCGTCTCCCCTCGAAGCCAAAGTTTAATGCCACCTAAGGAAGTTATGGCTTGATTTCTCTCTAAACACCCCTGCATTGCCAAAGTAGTCGCATGCCTGGGAGCCTATGCTAAATAAGGGGGTGTTGCATCCATGCCACAAATCGCCATTCTTACCAAAAGTTTGGTAGCATCCAGACATTTTCTATTATGCCTAGCTTCCTTCCACATTTCCATTTTTGGAATGGGACTCTTAATTTGATCCAAAGGTGGCATGGTCAGAAACTATCCTTCTAGAGACTCATTATCATAGACCTTATGTTTAATTTCTTCCACAAACCCAACAAGAACCATAAACCTAGTTTTAAGTGCTATGAATACAAAAATTGGCACCAAACTAATGCCACTAGAGCCTAAAAATGCTAATTTGGAAAATAGGCCCAATTCCACGCTTCTAATCTCCTCTGGATGCCCTTAATGGTGGTCTAAAAACATAAATAATGCCACCAAATTGCCAACTACTTCCTTATCCACCATCAAAGCCATAACATTATTCATAAACATGGTCACCACCTCATAATTAACTCTGCTATGGATGCTTTTTGACACATATTCTTCTCCCAAGACAGCCAAAATAGCTTATAAAATCTCCTCAGTAAGAGCCCAAAAAATATTTTTTAATCGAGCCCTAGAAATACTACCTTTGAATTCCATTTATCTCATTAATATATTACCAGAAACTATTGGTACCCCAAGAGCTAGAGCCACCTCATGACCCATCATGTCAAAAAAGTAGTTGGAGCAAAATGCTAACACTCCACCCTAAAAAAATTAAAATGTTGTTACATCTCAATTTTCTCACTGAGTTGATTTACCTAATTATCCATGGATTATTATGGTTGTTAAATTGATTTGTTACTTTTAACTAAATTTTAAGTCATATGTTGTTATGAAACAAATATATGTTACTTAGATTTCATGATTTAATTACTATGAGTTAGATAATTATGAATGTTATACATAATGATTATGTTAAAATTATTATTCTATCATTTTTTTATGATATATATATATATATATATATATATATATATATATATATATATATATATATATATCATGTGTATTTGACTAACTACCTTCTTGTCATGATTTGGATGTAGAAGAGTTCATCCCTCAGAGCATGACAAAGGGAGAGCATCATCAGAGAGGATGACATAGATAGATATGGTGAAGAATGACATAGAAACTGCTAAACCCATGCACACACCACATTAAATTTAATATGTTATAAACATTATGTGTTTGGATTATTAGAGTTAGTACATTTTGAAAGTTAATTATAGTTAGACATTAGAGTTTACGTGTTTTTATTGTTAGTACATAGATATGAAATAAATCTTGTATGCGATTGAATTTTATATATTATACATAAAATCAGTGCTTAATTATGCAGTGTGATTATATAAGATTATTTTACGTGTGTTTGTTTATGATTATAAGAATGTAAATCTAATAGATGATATCTAATTACTATTATATATAGACTATCAAAATGTCTTTACAATGTTTTACAAAGTTAAGCTTGTTATTATTGATATTTAAGAATATCAATATACACCAAGCTATTGAAATAATGAAAGATATAGATAGCCTATGTACAATAGTAATGACATGAATGATTATCTTATTATAATTGAAATTAATAATTGATTGGTCTATCATTCTAAAATATTAAGATAATTGATGTTGTTAAAGGAGATAATTACCTTTATTTGATATTTAAGGAGGTTGAATTGTCTTTAAATACTAATTTAAGAGCTAAGCCTAATGTTTTTGTCATGCATGGACTACGTTAAGATTTGAAAGTATAGTTATCATTTTGTAAATGATTAAAAGTGGACTTTGGAGTGGAATACTCAGTCATGAAACATAGGTTGACATGCACAATTTCAAAATGAATATTTTAATGATTAAATTATTAAGAAAAGTTTGAATTAGGGCTTTTTAAAGCATGATAATGAAAATTAACTGGTTTCAAGTCATTGTTAAACTGGAAAAGCATAAAGTTTGCATAGTAACTATGAGTTGGGGAAATTTTAATGCAAAGCTCGATGGATGAAGTAGATTAGAATAAAGGAGAGATGAGAGGAGAATGGGGTATGGTGAGGAAGAGAAGGGAAATATAGAGCAAGGAGGAAAAAGGATACAAGTTCATTTTGTCTCAGATTTGAAATTTTCTTACTAGGTTGGTGAAGTAATTACTTTCAATTGCTTGCATAATTATTGTATATGGTTTGAATTCATAAGGTTTAGAAATGCATGTAAATTTTAAATATAACATAGGCTTAGCCCTATGGATAGCTTGGCCATCTACAAAACTAAGCTAAAATACCTTCTTAATCCTTAAAACTTCAAACTGGTTTGTATTGGGTGCTGAGTCATTAAGGTATAATGGATTTAAATTCATGAAAATACAATGCCCTAGTTTAAAGTGAAACCTTAGGTAAATGATATTTTAGTATATATACACATAACTAAGTTTTAATTCTTTATATATATATATATATATATATATATATATATATATATATGATGAACTTAGAAATAAATAAACAACTTGATGGGCATGTACCTATATACATATATATAGATATATATTTGTATATAGGATTATATATAGATCTGGATTTTTGTATATTAATTGGGTCTAAGTTAAAATTTTTTCAAATGGTTTCAATTGATTAATCTTTGTATTACCATTTAATTTTTATAAATACATAATGAAGTCGATGGGTCGAATATCAACTTGCTAATGAACTATGCAAATTTTGATAGATAAACTATGAACAAAATTGTTATATTTCTACATATACAAGGTTTGGGTATTTAGGAATAATACAGATGCAGGGTACATATATATTCATATAAGACCTATATATATATGTATGTATGTATGTATGTATGTATGTATGTACACACACACACACACACACACACACACACACACACACACACACACACACACACACACACACACACACACACAAGTATGTCGAAGCCAAAATTGTAGGTTTTGTTTAACCTTGCAAATAGACATACATTCAAACTATGTATTATGTGATAGAATGAGTATACAGTTATACTTATGTTGATTAAATTTTAAGGTTATTATTAAATAGTGAATACATATATACATATGTGTATGTATGTCGATTGTGTGTAGGTTTATTTTAACTATGAACCATATATGTATGTATGTATCTATCTACTATGTCTTGTCTTTTGAAAACATTATATGACATGAAGACTATGTGTGTGTGTGTGTGTATACACAAGACTGTGATATAAATGTGAACAAGTTATAGAACTTAACTACATTTGAATAGGGTGTATACATTTAAACCAATGACTGTGTATTTTTACTCAAACTAGATTGATTTATATATATATAGTTGGTATATAACAAATAGAATAATTTATAGAGTTTTGTGAGTATATATCTTTATTTATATGATTGAAAACATTATGAGTATATACCTTAAAGGACTGTGTGAAAACTATATATCTGAGAGTGAAATAGAGATGTATGGATTTGGGTATTCAGGTAAAATAGAGCAAAGGATGTGAAACAATTTCGGGGTAAAAAACATACCACATCTAATATAGAGTTTATTACAAATTTAGTAGGGGTTAAAGGAATTAAAGACTCTTTTTAAATTTATATGCTTGTTCATAAAAAGGTTATTGAATAAAATAATCTTGAAATAAATGGGAATGCCATAGTATGACAAAATGACACACACACACACACACACACACACACACACACACACACACACACACACACACACACACACACACACACACACACACACACACACACACACACACACACACACGTTATGAACAATGTATAAATATATTTGTTGTATTTTATATGTGAACTAGGTTCACATACATATATATAGTAATTGTGAATATGTTGGATGAATACCTATTGTTATAGTTTTGATTAAATATATAAGTCAAAAACATAAAGGTTAGGGTGCTTTAGTTTTATGTGATAAAGGATTTAAATAGGTATAATGAGAAGAAATCTTATACTTTGGATATATAAATTAATTTCTTATTGTTGTTGCTATATTAGAGTAGTATGTGCCATATGTTTTAAGATGTTGATTTTATTACATTGTATTTCCTTACTGAAAGTAGACTTTGTAATATGAGTTTATAATTTATGCGTTTCATAAATAAACATATTTGTTATGATTATTGTTTATACATGATGAATAATAAGAATAAGGTTCGTTCATATGTTTGACATACTAAATGTATGTAAAGTGATTATTCTTGTGATTAGCTTAAGTTATACTTGTTAGTATAATAATTTTTATAAATCTATTGATTAAATTGTTGTTAATTGAATCTCACATTACTAGTACTAACTAAGTAGTGAGATGGACTTCACTAGCTTACTTAGCACCACCAATTTCAGATGAAGGTCATTCAATCAAGTGGTGTATGAATGTGACTAATCCTAGAGATCAATAGCTATTTAAAAGCTTTGGCCAAAGTAATATTTAGATAGACATTGTCATTTAATATGCATGATTTACATGCCTATGAAATATCATGTTAGAACATATTTTATTTATGGTACACATCATGTAGTAGAAATCTTACAATACATGGGTACTAGCATGTCTCTTTGGATTACCTCACCGTCACTATCTATCCATCCATGAAGAGAGGGACATTCCCTATTTGGGGGATTGTTCAGAGAATCGATGGTCCATTGTTGGTATAAAAAAGTGCTCAGATGATGCTTTCCCTCCCCACTACAGTACTTACTTAGAGACTACACTTGACATTATCAGAGAGATAAGAGTTAGAGTGACTCAAGTTATGTGGAGTATTGTATCTATTATTGTATTTATATTGAGGTATAATACCTATTGAAAATGTAATTGATTTATTATTGTACATTGATAGCAGTGCTTGCATTATTATACCAACCAACTGGATTTTAATATAATTATTTTCTTTATGTAATTATGTTATGCTACATAAGATGCTAGTGATTAGTAATTATTACTATTACATGTTTACTTATGTTTAATATACTTAGTCTGTTAAGGTCACTAATAAAATTCTCATGGTGTAATCGAAAGAATAAGTGTTGAGTATATATATATATATATATATTAAAAATTAATGCAATATTTTAGTAAATCCTTGTGGGGATTTTACATTGTGGTATCAGAGCTAAGGCTCAAACTCTAAGACTTAATGAGTCTGATAACAATTTCATATTATTCTGATCTAAAAAATAAAAATAGTTCTAGCAAGAGCATCGAGTGAGGGTCATTCGAATGTCAATAAAAAGAACCCTCTATTTGATCCTAACCAATTTGATGTTGAACAAGCAATAAAGTTAAATTAGATTCTTATAACCATGAATGAGACTAGGGATAGAATCGTAGCCCTAGAGTAATAAATTCATGGACATGAGAAGGAATCCCATCAAGATGAGCCTAAAGAGCATCCTACTAAGCAATAAATTCCCCAAGACCAGAGACACGAGGAAGTGCCTCAAGATGCAAGAGCACTTGTAGCCATATATTTGGTAAGGGATATGCAAAGGGTGAATCCACCTAAGTTTGATGGAACCACTATGGGATACAGATATGAATCATGGTTGACTAAAATGGAGAAGTATTTTGAGATTTGAAACTACTCTAAGGTCACCAAAGATATTAGGGGAGCTTATCAGTTGGTTGGAGAAGTAGTTATGTGGCAAGTCAATAAGAAGTTATAAATAAATCTAAATTTGACCACCACTACTTGGGAGTAGTTTGTAACACTATTTAGATCATGGTGGCTTTCAAAGTTATATTTTAATAGATGATATATTTTCAAAATCTAAAGCAAAGAGACTTGTCAGTGAATGAGTACTAAGAACAATTTATTAAACTTCTAAAATATGTACCTCAATATCAGACAGATGAAAGGTTCAGGATTTGAAATTTCATCATGGGATTAAAACCCCATATTGATGGAGAAGTGGATTTTCATGGACCATCTACCATGGACCAAGTCTTTGAGAAAGTAGTCAAGCAGGAACAAAATTTGAAATCTCTTGCTCAAGTCAAGGACTAGTTTTAAAAAAATTTGGAAATTCTAAACCAAATTTCAAGAAGAAGAGTTGGAAGTAGAGGATTGGAGACTCCAAAAGTCAATTCAAGAGTCAGAATGCCAAATTCAATAGTGGTTCAGGTAACAAGAAACCAAGTAATGTTTCTAAAGGTAGTTTCAAGGGAAACTGATACTTTGATAGGAAGGGACCATTAGGAGGTTGCTTCATCTGTGGAGGTGAGCATTTTGCATATGAATTTACCCAGGATAAGTTGAGGAACAAAGTTTTTTCCCTTCATCAAGGAAATTTTCAGCAATGTATTTCATGTAGTGGTTGATAATTGCCAAATATAATTCTAAGCTTCACCCATACAACTATCAAGTATTTTAGTTGAACATCTAGTTTTCATTTTGATAGATATAGGGGCTACAAAATGTTTTATAGATCTTATGATTCAAAATAAATTATCTATAAAATTTGATATAATGCAAATACGCATTGCAAATATAATGCCTATGATGTAATCATTTTTTGTTTGTTTTTGTATCATTGATATCATCCACCCATGATGGACAATAATTCATCTACACTCCCCTTCTTGGCACACGAATAAATATAAGAAACATTCCTCCACTTGGTTGAAAATTTTAATAAATGTACTTAAAATTTTTGGAAGAAAGAAAATGACCCATGATGACAACATAATGAAGATTCCACCTTTATATGATGATGACCGCTTTACCACTCTTCTATCAAGTGGCAAACTAGTAATGACAAAGGGACATCAACATGAATGACACTATAGGTGGAGGTAAACTGGTTATGCAAGGAAAGATTGTGTAGGTACTGTATATTTAATATGGTCTGAAATAGTATTTTTCTAATTCAGAGTGGAGATTAAGATCCAGTCCAAATACGCCACTCACCAACAATAGTCAAGAAAAACTAAGTATGTTTTGATGTGACTTAACATCTTTATTTTTATTTTTACTATGAATAAAAAAGTGTTCACTTTACATTTTGTATAAGTTATAGGTGCTCGTTCTATGTTAGAGTCAGTTTTGAGTTTTGAGTGTTGGGTCAGACATTTTGATTTCCTTTTTGTTAAAAGAAAAAAATGCAGTTTTACATAATAACATGGAATAAAATAGTGAACTACAAAGATGGGATATAACATATGTCCTATCCATTTTTAATAATTTTGAACATATTCATTTTTAATAGTTATCCCTTATAACAATTTAACACTTTTATGTTAAGGTATTTAAACTCACGGTTGCTCTAAAGGTATAAGTTATCCCAGATGAGATCTCTCCATTAACAATGTTACATAACAGAGAGTGGTGGTTGTGTATAATTTATGTAGGGGGGCATATTGATGACAAAGGTGAAGGTTGTGGATCTCTGAGCAAATAAAAATAATTTAGAGAAGTATATTCAAGTTTTCATTGAAGATGGTCACTATTTTTGGTTCATGGGATTTATTAAATAGTAAAAATCTCTAAATAACTTATAAAGAACTTTCGACATTGTTCTACCATTATCACTACAATAGATTAGATGATGGTAAAAATGTACATGTAAGTAAAACATGTAAATTATGGTTTGAAATTACTACCAACTTCTTAGATGAAGTTGAATTAGATGTGGTTCCACTTTAATTTAGTGGTATTATCTTGGGTAAACCATATTTGTCTCTAAGAAAGGTAACATTTTTTAAGAAGGAAAATCAATATAGCATTGTAAAAGATGGGATAGAATATCTCGTATGAGCACATAGGTAATAATCGTTATAGGTAAATGATATCTTCAGTGTTATTTTATTCATCTGTGTTATAGATAGGAACACTACAAGGTAACAAAAAGATGTCGTCATGAAAAGCATCAGGAACAACTTGAAAAATAGGTTATATGTTTTACTCTGTACGAGTGTGCAAACATGCATATATGTATTTTATAAGACCCTATGGGCAATGTTTGTAATCATTGTGTTTGTGTTTGTAAAAGACCTGAGAAGATAAATGTTTGTAAACTATGTTGCTAGGTAAAAAAAACCCTAAAAAGACAATTGTAAATGGTGATTGTTATAACACTAGATGTCTTGTAATATTTTTAAAGTATCAGATTTGAAGACCCATCAGAGTACCTCCAAAACCAACTAACAATCAAGTTGGTATCTGACATTTAAGAAATCATTCAAGCTAGCGCTAAGAGCCAAAGCTATGAAAAGATCCTAACATGAAGTACCAAGTATTTCTTGAGAACAAAAAACCTTCTTAGTAGGGAGGATTGATCCGGAGGTCAACTCATAAGAAGTATTGAAGTAGATCAAAACCTACACCATTGTGTAGAGCCTACTAAGATATTTTTAATAGTATGTAGAACATGGAAAATGTAGCTCATATGTTCCTTGTGAAGCTAGTCAAAGTTTTAGTCAATTGGTCAAATCAAGGCAAAGTTGGTCAAACTAAAAAAATTAACCATTATATTAGTTTTACCAAAATCTGTTATCAAATTATTATTTGAATGTTGTGAATTATTTTGTTAAATTCATGATTGTAAGTCATTTTTTTTATTATTTTATAAAATGATATTGTAAATCGAAATTAAATTATGCAAGTGTAATATTACTTAAGTTTATGGATCAGTGAGGTAAGGGATAATGATAAGGAACTTCATGTGATGGACTCAAAGAAGCCCAAGAAGATACATGCAAAAAGTTTAGTGATATGTCAAATCTGTCAATACAATTTGAAGCTTCTATTGAGCCATTTCAATTATCTAATAAATTCTTGAAACATGTGTCACTTTAGATGAGTCTAAAACTATTAGATGAAAAAAAATGACTACTTAGACTCTTTAAAACCTAATTAATTGATTTAAATTAACTATCTGAGATGAAAAATAAGAAAGGATTCTCCAATAAAACTACAAGCATTGCTAAATTTGGGTAGTTCACTAGACTTGGGTATGAATCCACCCTCGTCTCTACATACTCTCTACAAACGTTTTGGTGGTTTGATGTATCTCAAATCAGGGACCACCCCTATTGTTATAACTTCCTTTGTGTATGTCAAAATGATCATACTGAAGAACATAAGTTATTTTGGTAAGAGAGGTTTCATAAAGCAAAAGCGTATATATCGATAATTGCACCTCACTTGAGACCTATGACTGCTGACCCTATCTCATCTTTTGTGCATGAAGCATTAAGCAACAATAATATGATATTCATTTTAATAATCTTTTTTAAATATCTTTTTCCTACATAGTGCTCTGTTATATTTTATATTTTTTCCAGTAGAAACAAATAAGATGCTTATGAAGACAAACTTTAATTGTGCCCCATTTTTATTCTAGGGTATCTAGTATTACATTTTTTATATATTTGTATTCTTAATTTAATTGCTCAAGATTTCAATATATTAGTAACATGAATAAACAAAAGTTATAAGATAGACTCAAAGGTCTCATTGACTTGTCTCCATGTCAACAATTTTGCAACATTGATTCAAGCTACATATTAAATGTGAACCCATGCCACAATCAAATCAACTTTCATGATGTCCTTGTCCAATCTTGACAATAGAAAACCTCCAATGAAAGATGTCATTATCCGATGAGATGCAGACCCCTTTTTATAAGTACAAAGCATGTAATTGTAATAAGTACTATGAATCCTTGTTTGGTATTCGAAGTGGGCCCTCATATGTGTGTGTGTGTGTGTGTGAAACAAAATATTTTTATATATTAAATTTAAATTATATTATATATATATATATATATATATATATATATATATATATATATATATATATATTACTAAAACACATGTTTCTATTAATTTAACAAAAATTATAGTACAATGTTAATTATATAAAAAATGTAAAAATCATACTTTCAAAAATTACATCTGATTAAGGAAGTCTTGAGAGAATTATAAATCTAAAAGAAGCTACAACTCAACCAATAACTATAATTAAACTAACTCAATTGCATATAATAAACAAAAGAGAATAAAATAACATAAACAACAACAAAAAAACAATTAAACAACAACTGCAAACATGACAATCCACAAAAAAACCTTAGAACTTTCCTCCCCAACAATCCTAAACCAAAGAACATAAATATTATATTATATAATATATATTATAATATTTTTATATATTAAAACAATGCCAAGTTAATAATAAAATATGCGTGATTTAAAACACCTTCATTAAAAATATGTTTGGTTCCACAAGTAGCTTGAAAATGCAACCACAAGGAATGACGTTGTCCATGAAATTACAGAAGCTAAGTGATCAAGACAAATTTTCTGTCACAGTTAGTTGTCAGACACACAGCTTCCGGTATGTACACATTCAATTGTGTTTTCTTTCCTGTTTCTATACAATTATGTCCGGATAAAGTGCAAAAAGTCCATACTAATAAGCCAACACTCCGACTGCTTACGTTTTCCCTAGAAATGTCTGAGAAAATGAGAGATTCATTTGATTTTATTGGCATTAACCATCACGTTTTCCTTCAAATTCATCGCAAATCATCTTAAAACAATACTAAGTGAATTCAGTTTATTTTATGATTATTGTGGTGCTGCAGATAGTCATGCCGAGGTCCGTTATTGTGCCATATTTACCACCAGACATGGCAGGCATCGCTAGAATTCGCTTTGTCCGCTAGCATCCAGAACCCTAGCGTACCGACATTTTGTGCCCGTGATGCTACTGACTGCAAATACTCTGTCATAACAGCTGTCAGACAATCACCTGAAATATTTGCGTAACATCTGTCAAATCACAATAATTCATCAATAAAAAATCACGGAAAAGCAAATGCCAAATGTGAGAAGAATCTACGGTTTGTGTTTCAATGAAAATGCCACCAACATAATTATTTATGAAATATTTTGTAGATTCTTATTTTTATATTTATATTTTATATTTTATATTTTGTTTTTAATAGGTAATTGAGTTTTTTTGATTTGGGGAAGTAGTGTTTTTTCAGAAATCAACTACCAATGATAAGGGAAACTCGAATATAAGATTTCATGGGTAAAGTCCACCTTCCTTACTATTAGATAACTAACACAAAGATTATTTAAATTTTATATTTTTATTATAAAAATTTTATCTATATTAAATTTTATCATGATGGTAACATAGTTATTAAAAATCAAATTACAAATATTTTTGTATTTAATTAAAATTATTTTTGAAACCTTTTAATTTAATATTAAAAATATATGATTGAATAATAATTAGATTAATTTTACACTAGTAATAATTAAGTTAATCTCACATTGGCAATAATTGTGAGATGAGGAAGATTTATTAGGTACACTTGTCAAAAACTCTTTTTCAATAAAGAAAGAGGCTAGAGGGTAAGAAATCCAATTTTTTTATTAACAAATGCTTAGTGGGAAAGTGGATTCCGTTAATTATTACAAAAAATATGAGTACAAAAAATGTCATTTTGGGTAAAATGATCATTCATAAAGGTTATTTTGATAAATGATTAAAATATACGTGAATAAAAATTTCACTAAAATTAATATTTAGTTAAAATTGCTAGTAAAAGCCTTGAACTTAACATTAAAAATACATGATTGAGTTGTAAATGAATTAATCTCACATTAGTAATTAATCTCAATGGGGAAAGAGGTTATCACAGTTCCTCCCTCTAGTAACAAATGATTATATAGTGGTGTACTAAAGTAGGTCCCCTTTGTGATTATTATTAGAAATACGAGTATAAAAAAAAATTATTTGGTTAATGCTACATTGGTAATAATTGTGGGATGAAGAAACTTATTAAGCACTATACTTACCAATTTTTTTCCAATTGAGAGACGAGGACAATTTATTAGGCACTGCACTTACCAAAAACTTTGTCAATGGTGAAAGACGTTAGAGGGTGAGAAACTCAAAGTGGTGAATTACATTCACCATTCTTCCCTCTACTAATAAAATATTACAGTGTATGTGTGCTAAAGTGGGTCCCATTACCTTGTAATAATTACCAAAAATACATGAGTATAAAAAATAATCATTTGAGTAAAATTCCACATTGGTAATAATTGTCAGATGAGGATAGCTTATTACATACTATATTGGGAATAGTTTTCACATTAGGTGAAATTAAGTATTTACAGGTATGTAAAAAGTAAATAGTAAAGTTAATCTTTGTCTAGAGGTAAATAAGTAACAAGTCAGTAATTAGTAAATCAAAATATTGTTATATATAACAATATTAAGTTAGAAAATATATATATATATATATATATATATATATATATATATATATATATATATATATATATATAATGTTGTTAATTAAAGGAATTTTGGCAGAGAATATTAGGGAGAAGTTATAGAAAATACATTTTCTATATATGTATGTAATATCTCAGAATGTATTATATATTTAATGAATAGAATATAGAGAGAAATAATAATATTTATATTAAAATAATCTGTTTGTGTATCTTCTACTTCATTTTGTATGAGATAAATCTCTGTATTAGTTATTCGAAAACCTAACAGTGGTATCAAAGCAAAATTGGTTCAATGCATGTTATGGATGAATCAAATTAGCCAAGGGGCAGCTCTAGTCTGCTATTATCCCTGTCAATGAAAGTTCATACTTAACAACTATGGATAAGATTGGATTATGTGCATTTGATAATGTATACATCTCTGCCACAACTACCTTCATCTTTTCACCCGTGGGTTGTGCCTCATCAAAAGTCCAAGTTCAACGCAATCACTCTTGGAAGAATTTTAGGAAGAGCATTTTGTTTTGTTTTGAGAGTAACAACACTTGTGAGTGTGTATTAACATCCTCATACATGTTATTTAAGTATCATTGTAGCTCTTTCTGTCGCATATTCGTCCTAAGGAGTATGTTGTGAGGACTATTAGGTGAGGAGTATTGCATGAGATGCATGCTAGCCAACCATTGACATCCTACTCGGATATCCATGCTCTTTTGGCCATGCATCATGGTATCCCACTACCAGCGGAGGTAATTTGTGCAGTGAAATTGTGAGGAATCTGGTCTATTCCTGTTCAATTCTCTGGACATTCAGCAACATTGGTCATTATTCTTTTGATGTTGGATCCATCATTCCATGCTCCAGGATTATGCATTTATCTCACTGCCTCCACCATCGAGCTTCCAGATCAGCATAACATCAACCCATTCTGCATCAAAGATTAGTCTACGCCATTCAATTTGTGCTCAGCATTGAATACTTCAGGACTGCGCATGTTGCTTTGACCACCAACTACTACCACGTATTCTGCCACCCAAGCAAAGGCGTCAACAACGTATAATTCTATTTATATTTGGCACTCAATTATCATAAAAATCCAAGTATGTACGATGATTTGCTAAGTATTCAAATAATCTTCATTAACTTGTTTTTCATATGGTCATCGATATTAGTGTGTCTTTATAAATTGTTTGAAGTCCAAACTTGGTGGGTCTTTGTCAAGTTTATTAAGTGTTTTTCAAGTTGAAGTCTTTATTTAGGATTAACATCTTAAATTGATCATATATTTATTGGTTAGTCTGTCCTTTATGTCTTTGAGTCGTATAAAACTTTAATTTGTTAGTGAATAGTCTTATTTTGGTTTAGATGCTTATAGTATTTTAATATGTCAAAAGAATCAATAAAATGGTCATTACTTAGTATTTGGATTTTGTAAAAAGTTATATCATAGTCATAGGTTTTAAAAGTTTGAATAGTGTGAAAATAAACTTTTTTTTTTTTAATATTTTTAATGTTTTGTAATTTATTTAAAATGTCAAAGTTTTTATTTGGGTTAATTGTTAAAAACTCAAAAGTGTCTAAATCAAATATGTCATCAAATTCATTTAGTAATTTGTCAAAAATTAAGATATTATTATCACAAAGTTTAGAGTTAATTTTTAAATGTGTTAAGAGTGTCAGTCTTTTATGTCAATCATTTTGTCAAAAGTCTTATAGAGTTAAAAATTGTACAAATAAAAAAAAAAATGCCTTACAGACGTATTTCTACTTGTATGTGATGTTTGCTTTGTTGGGGAATTCTCCTTAAAAAAATCATGTATTGTCATCGACACATTGCCTAAGTAAGCAATGAAGACACTAGAGGCAGGAGGATACACAGAGGATGGAGATCTTTTGGCGACCTCTCGTCAATCACCAATAACGAGGTTGCACCAATGATGTGGTGACTTTTGTGTAGCGTATTATTTTTTTCATTTTTCATATGATGTGTTAGTTACTATTATTTTTAGTTGTGTGGAAAATAAGAATTGAAGTATATACCTGCTCACTTGTGAATTCCCATGTAACCCTTTTGTATATTTACATTGGAGAATGTTGATCTAAAAAGCATTGTAGCAATCATGATGAAAGGTTAGTGGTAACCCTGTTAAAACCATGTTGTAAGGTTAGTGGTGAACCTAAGAAAACTATTCTATAAGGTTAGTGATGAACCTGAGAAAACTAGTTTGTAAGGTTATTGATGAACCTAAAAAAAAATATTTTGTAAGGTTATTTGTGAACCTGTGAAAACTACTTTGGAAGGTTATTCGTTAACTTGTGAAAACCAATTGTAGATGAGTGTGATGGAAGAGATGTGTGATGGCACATGTATGTGGAAAAGATCATGACCACACAGAGGTGGAGCACACTACAATCAAAAAATGAGATATATTCTACCATATAAAAATTATGAGGGGAATGTTGGGAATAGTTTTCACATTAGGTGAAATTAGGTATTTATGAGAAGGTAAAAATTAAATAATAAAATTAATATTTATTGATAGATAAATAAATAACATGTTAGTAATTAGTCAATTGAAATATTATTAATATATATATTCTAACGTAATATATATATATATATATATATATATATATATATATATATATATATATATATATATATATATATATATATATATATATATATATTCGAAATCCCTCTAATTAAGCACATAATATATTGTTATAACAATATCTCTCTCTCTCAATATATATATATATATATATATATATATATATATTGAGAGAGAGAGAGAGAGATATTGTTATAACAATATATTATGTGCTTAATTAGAGGGATTTCGAGAGAGAATATTAGGGATAGAGTGAGAAATAATAGTATTTGTATTGAAATAATCTCTCTGTATATCTTTTACTTTTTTGTGCATGAAATAAATTTTTGTATGAGCTCTTCTAAAACTTAACATACTACACCCACCAAAATCTAGGTATTTTCTTTATAAATATATTTACTTTTTGTTGTATTATAGATTAAACATTTTTATTAGAAGTTGTAATAATTATATTGATATTTGTTCTTTCAGTGGTTTTTAAGGGGAGCGAGGGTGGGATGATAGGAGGTAGGGGTGGAAGGGGTGAAAGAGGGGTTGGAAAGTGTAATGATATAATTATGTTAATTTAATCCTTTTAGAATCGATAAAATAAAAAATATGTATTCACTTTTAATTAGTTTACAATTAATACACTAAAAATAATTTTTATATGAATAATCATAAGATAAATTTAAAAATTAATTATATTATTAAGTAATTAGGGATTTTAGAAAAAAAATTACATCTAGTAAACTAATTATATGTATTTTAAATATTAAAAAAAATAGATATATTATAAAATATTTATAATTGTATGAGTAATAATTAGATATAATGTAATTGGTTTAATGAGTAAGTATTTATATATTTAAAAATTTATCATATTATTAAATAATTAAAGTTTTTAGAGAAATTTTTACATCTATTAAAATAATGATATATATAGTAAAATAATTAAATGTATAACATAATTATTTTCATAATATTATACAAAATTTTGAGAAATTTTATAGATTATAAGGTAAATAAATATCACCGGTTTTCATATCTAAATGTATTTTTACAAGATAATATGAATTAGTTGGTTTAGTAGGTATTTATATATTTAAAAATTAATCATATTATTATAAATAATTAAGATTTTTAGAGAATTTTTTATGTTTGATAAAATAATGATATGTATAGTGAAATAATTATATGTAATTTATATATATTATAAAATATTTATAATTATATGATTAATTAGTATACATATCTATCAATGCAATTCTATCAGTGTAATGTGTGTGTGTGTGTGTGTGTGTGTGTGTGTGTGTGTGTGTGTAAATTTTTATATTTGTGTATGTTTTAATCACACATTTTATATAAAAAAATTAATTAAATAGTAAATATTTATAAAAATTATTTAAGTAAATAAATATTTTAAAAATTATTGAAATAATTAAAATATATATGCCAAATAATATTTAATAAAAATAATAAAAATATTTTTATATTTTAAAATTAAATTAAAATATTTTTTTATGAATAGTTTTTATTTTAATAACATTTTTTATTACTTATAATATAAGGAGACCATTTAACAAATAAATACATTTTTTTAATAGATAATGGGGTTGAACAAGTCCCTTGCCCATAGATAACATATAGAAAGTGACCCAAAAAATATGGTTAGCTTGATTATTAGTAGTTACTAATCAAAACTTCAGACCAAAACCAAGGCATAGCCAGCTATCTGGCATGCCATGAAACATATGTAGACAAAAACTAACATACAAAAACCTAAAAATGCCCAAAAAGGCCACAGACTAGACAACTGAGAAACAAAGTATAACTAGAACAGTTACTAGTAACCAAAGCAAAAATCCCAACAACATTTAGATCATGTCCTTTTCATCAAACATGACCACCACATCATTGGAATTTCTAACCATTGAAGAACTCATAGTAGACCAACATTTATTTCTCGCCCCATGAAGCCAAAGTTTAATGCCACCTAAGGAAGTTGCAGCTTGGTTGCTCTCTAAACACCCCTACATTATCATACTAGTCGCATGCCTAGGAGCCTATAATAACTAAGTGGGTGTTTCATCCATGCCACAAATCACCATCCTTTCCAAAATTTTGATAGCATCCACACATTTTCTATTATGTCTAACTTCCTTTCACATATCCATTTTTGGAATGGGACTCTTAATTTGATCCAAAGGCGGCATGGTCAGAAACTATCCTTCTAGAGACTCATTGTTATATCTTCTATTTAATTTCTTCCACAAACCCAACAAGAACCACAAACCTATTTTCAAGTGATATGAATGCAGAAATTGGCACCAAACCAATGCCACTAGAGCCTAAAAGTGCTAATTTGGGAAATAGGCCCAATTCCACCCTTTTGATCTCCTCTAAAAGCCCTTGATGATGGTTTGGAAACATAAAGAATGCCACCAAATTTCTAACTAATTCCTTATCCACCATCAAATCCATAATATTTCTCATAAACATGGCCTCCACCTCATAATTGGCTCTGATATGGATGCTTTTTGAGACATTCTTCTCCCAAGATGGCAAAAATAGCCTATAAAATCTCCTCAATAGGATCCCAAAAAATATTTTTTAACTGAGCCCTAGAAATACTACCTTCTAATGCCATTTCTCTCATTGAGCTACTATTAGAAACCACTAGTACCCTAAGAGCCAGAGTGACCTCATGACCCATCATGTCAAAAAATTAGTTGGAGCAAAATGCTAACACTCCACCCTAGAAAAAAAAGAAACGTTGTTACATCCCAATTTTCTCACTAAGTTGATTTACCTAATTATCCATGGATTATTGTGGCTGTTAAATTGTTTTGTTACTTTTTAACTAAATTTTAAGCTATATGTTGTTATGAGACAGATATATGTTACTTAGATTTCATGATTTCATTATTATGAGTTGGCTAGTTATGAATTTTTTATATAATGATTATGTTAAAATTATTGTTATATCATGGTTTTATGATATATATATATCATAATGTATCTGACTAACTACTTTTTTTTCATGAGTTGGATGCAGGAGAGTTCATCTCTCAGAGCATGATGAAGGAAGAACATCATCATACAAGGTAACATATATAGATTTTGTGAACGATGATAGAGAAACTGCTAAACCCGTGCACACACCACATTAAATTTAATATGTTATAAGCATTATGTGTTTGGATTGTTAGAGTTAGTACGTTTTGAAAGTTAATTATAGTTAAACATTAGATTTTACGTGTTTTAAGTATTAGTACATATATATGGAATAAATATTATATGTGATTGCATTTTGTATATTATACATAGACTCATTACTTAATGTTACAGTATGATTATAGAAGGTTACTTGTGTTTGTTTATGATTATGAGAATGTAAATCTAATAGATGATATATAATTACTATTATATATAGACTAGAAAAATGTCTTTATAATATTTTAGAACATTAAGCTTGCTATTATTGATATTTAAGAATATCAATATATGCCAAGTTATTGAAATAATGAAATATATAGATAGCCTATATACACTAGTAATGATACGGACAATTATCTTGTTATAATTAAAATTAATAACTGATTGGTCTATCATTTTGAAATATAAAGATAATTGATTTTGTTAAAGGAGATAATTACCTTTATTTGATATTTAAAGAGGTTGAATTATCCTAAAATACTAACTTAAGAGCTCAGCCTAATATTTTTGTCATGCATGGACTATGTTAATATTTGAAAGTATAGTTATCATTTTGTAAATTATTAAAAGTGGAATTTAGAGTGGAATACTCGGTCATAAAACATAGGTTGACATGCACAATTTTAAAATGAATATTTTAATGATTAAATAATTAATGAAAGTTTGAATTAGGGATTTATTAAGCATGATTAATGGTAGTTAGTTGGTTTCAAATCACTGTTAAACTGGAAAAGCATGGATTTTGCATAGTAACTATGAGTTGGGGAAATTTTAATGCAAAGCTCGATAAGTGAATAAATTAGAATAAAAGAGAGCTGAGAGGAGAATGGGGTACGGCGAGGAAGAGAAGAGAAATACAAAGTAATGAGGTAAAAGGATACAAGTTCATCTTGTCTCAGATTTGAAAATTACTTACTAGGTTGGTGAAGTAATTAATTTCAATTTCTTGCATAATTAATATATATGGTTTGAATTTATAGGGTTTAGAAATGAATGTAAACTTGAAATAGAACACAGGCTTAGCATTATGGATGGCTTAGCCATCCATATAACTTATCCAAAATACCTTCTTAATCCTTAAGACTTCAAACTGGTTTGTTTTGGGTACTGAGTCGTTAGGGTATGATAGATTTAAAGTCATGGAAATAAAATGCCTTAGTTTAAATCAAAACCCTAGGCAAATGATATTGCAGTATATATACACATAACTAAGTTTTAATCTTTAAAGATATATACATAGATACAATATATTTGAATATATATATATATATACACACACACACACACACATACACACACACACACATATATATACATGTATGTATATATATACATACATGTATGTATATATATATATATGTGTGTGTGTGTGTGTGTGTATACATATACATATATATATATATATATATATATATATATATGTATATGTATATGTATACACATATACACACACACATATATACATATATATATGTGTGTGTGTGTGTGTGTGTATATACACACACACATATGTGTGTGTATACATATATATATATATATACATATATATACATGTATATATATATATATGTATATGTATATATATACATATATGTATATATATGTATGTATATACATACATATATACATACATACATATATACATACATATATATATATATATATATATATATGTATGTATGTATATATGTATGTATGTATATATGTATGTATATACATACATATATATACATATATATATATGTATATATATACATACATATATATATACATATATATATATGTATATATATACATATATATATATGTATATATATACATATATATATGTATATATATGTATGTATATATATACATATATACATACATACATATATACATACATATATATATATATATATATATACATGTACACACACACATATATAATGAACTCAAAAATAAACAAATAACTTGACAGACATGTACCTATTAAATGAGTCTGAGTTAAAAGGTTTTCAAATGGTTTAAATTAAGTAATCTTCATACTATTGTTTCATTTTTATAAATACATAATGAATTCAATGGGTGGACTGTCGACTTGATAATGAACTATGTAAATTTTGATAGATAAACTATGAACATAATTGTTATATTTTTACATATACAAGGTTTGGGTATTTAGGAATAATATGGATGTAGGGTACATATATGACCTATGTATATATATGAACAAGACATATATATATTTCAAAACATAGAACATAAACAAGTATGTTGAAGCCATAATTGTAGGTTTTATTTAACATTGCAAATAGACATATAATTGAACTATGTATTATGTGATAAAATGAGTATATAGTTATGTCGATTAAATTTTAAGGTTATCATATAATAGTGAATACATATATACATATGTGTATATATGTTGACTATGTGTGGGTTTATTTTAACTATGAACCACACACACACACACACACACAATGTCTTGTCTTTTAAAAACATTATATGATATGAAGATTGTGTGTATATATATACACAAGACTGTGATATAAATGTGAATAAGTTATAGAATGAGACTAAATTTGAATACGGTGTATACATTTAAACCAATAACTGTGTATTTTTACTCAAACTAGATTGATTTAAATACATACATTTGGTATATAAAAAATACAAGAATTTATAGATTGTTGTGAGTATATGTCTTTAGTTATATGACTGAAAACATTACGAGTATATAACTTAAAAGATTGTTAAAAAATTATTTATCTAAGAGTAAGAAACAGAGATGTATGGATTTGGGTATTCATGTAAAATAGAGTAAAGGATGTGGAACAATTTTGGGATCAAAAACATACCACATCTAATATAGAGTTTATTACAAATTTAGTTGGGGCTAAAGGAATTAAAGACTTTTTAAAAATTTATATGCTTGTTCATAAAAAAGTTATTGAATAAAATAATCTTGAAATAAATGGAAATGCCATAGTATGGAAAAATTATATATATGTGTGTGTGTGTGTGTGTGTGTTTTAAGCAGTGTATAAATATTTATTTTGTATATTTATATGTGAACTTAGGTTCACATACATATATAGAGCAAGTGTGAATATGTTGGATGAATACCTATTGTTATAGTTTTGATTAAATAGTGAAGTCAAAAACATAAAGGTTAATGTGCTTTAATTTTATGCGATAAAGGCTCTCAATAGGTATAATGAGATGAAAGATTGTACTTTGGATTTATAATTTAATATCTTATTGTTGTTTCTATATTAGATTAGTATGTGCCATATGTTTTGAGATGTTGATTTTATTACATTAAGTTTACTTATGGAAAGTAGACTCTATAATTTGAGTTTGTAATTTACCCATTTGGTTAATAAACTTACTTGTTATGATTATTTTTATGTGATGAATAATAAAAATAAGATTCATTCATACGTTTGACAAATTAAATGTATGTAAAGTAATTATTCTTATAATTAGCTTAAGTTATAATTACTAGTAGAATAATTTGTATGAATCCATTCGTTAAAATGTTGTTAATCAAATCTCACATTATTGGTACCTACTAAGCATTAAGACATACTTCACTAGTTTACTTAGCACCACCAAGTCTAGATGAAGGTAATCCAATCAAGTGGTGTATGAATTTGACTAATCCTAGAGATCAGTAGCTATTTGGAAATTTTAGCCAAAGTAATGTATAGATAGACATTATCATTTAATATGTATGATTTACATGCTTGTGTGATATCATGTTAGAACATATTTTCTTTATGGTACACATCATATAGTAGAAATCTTACATCACATGTGTACTATCATATCTCTTTAGATTCCCTCACTGTCACTATCTACTGATCTATGAAGGGAGGGCCATTTCCTATTTGGGGAACTGTGCAAAGAATTGATGGTTCATTTTTGGTATGGAAAAGTGCTCAAATGATGCTCTCCCTCTTTGCTACAATACTTACTTAGAGACAAGTATTGAGATTATTAGAAATATAGGAGTTAGAGTGGCTCGAGCTATGTAGATCATTGTATCTATTATTGTATTTATGTTGAGGCATAATTTTTGTTGAAAATGTAATTGATTTATTATTGTACATTGATAATAGTGGTTGTATTATTATATCAACTAGTTGGATTTTAATATAATTACTTTATTTATGTAATTATGTTATGTTACATAAGATGTTAGTGATTAGTAATTATTATTATTACATGTTTACTTATGCTTAATATACTTGGTATGCTAATATCACTAATAAAATTCTCATGGTGTAATCAAAAGAATAAGTGTTGAGTATTTTTTTTAAATTACTACATTAATTTAATAAATATCTATGGGGATGTTACATCATGGTATCAGAGTTGAGGCTCAAACTCTAAGACTTAATGAGTCTGATAACATTTTCATATCCTTTTGATATTATAAAGAATAATGGTTTGAGCAAGATCATTGGGTGAGGTTCCTTCGAATGTCAATGAAAATAATCCTCTGTTTGATCCTAACCAATTTGTAGCTGAACAAGCAACAAAGTTAGATTAGATTCTTGAAACTATGAATGAGACTAAGGACATAATCATATGTTTTAAAAGATAAATTCATTGACATAAGGAGGAATCCCATCAAAATGATCCTAAATAGCATCCTATTGAGCAGAAAATTCCTCAAGTGTAGAGACACAAAGAAGTACCTCAAGACACAAGATCATGTGTAGCCACATAATTGGTAAAGAATATGAAAAAGGTGAATCCACCTAAGTTTGATGGAACCATTATGGGATATAAACCTGAAGCATGGTTGACTAAAATGAAAAAGTATTTTAAGATTTAAAACTATTCTGTGATCACCAAAGCTGTTTAGGGAGCTTATCAGTTCTTTGGAGAAGCAGCTACATGGTAGGCTAACAAAAAGTTGGAAATGAATCTGAATTTAACCACCACAACTTGGGAGTAGTTTGTAACATTATTTAGATCATGGTGGATTTCATAGTTATATTTTAATTAAAATTTGATAGATTTTCAAAATGTAAAGCAAAGAAACTCGTCAATGAATGAATATTAGGAATAATTCACTAAACTTGTAAAATATGTACCTCAATATCAGGTAGATGAGAGATTCATGATTAGAAATTTAATCATGGGATTAAAACCCCATCTTGGTGGAGAAGTGGATGTTCATGGACCATCTACCATGGACCAAGTCTTTGAGAAAGTAGTCAAGTAAGAGTAAAAGTTAAAATCTCTTGCTCAGGTCAGGGACAAGTTTAAAAAAAAATTGAAAGTTCTAAACCAACTCAAGAAGAAGAATTAGAAGTAGAGGAGTGGAGAATCCAAGAGTCAGTTCAAGAGTTAGAATGCCAGATTCAATAGTGGTTCAAATAACAAGAAACTAGGTAATGGTTCTAAAGGTAGTTTCAAGGGAAACCAATAGTCTGATAGGAAGGGACCACCAGGAGGTTGCTTCATCTATGGAAGTGACCATTTTTCATATGAATGTACCTAGGATAAGTTGAGGAACAAAGGTTTTTCCCCTCATCAAATAACTTTTTAGCAACGTATTCATGTGGTGGTTGATAATCAGTAAGCCAAATTCCAAGATTTACTCATAGAACTATTAGGTATTTTATTTGAACATCCAATTTCCATTTTGATAGATACAAGGGCTATATAATGTTTATATATCCTATTATTATAAATAAATTGTCTAGAAAAGCTAGTGTGATGGTAAATGTATGGTTGGTACAATATAGGAATGATTCTAAAGTCTAGATTAACAAGTGTTTAGTTGAAGTAGAAATTAGGTTGATAGAATTCACAATAGTTGTGGATATTTATGTATCACCACTAAGGTCATATGATGTGATCTTAGGAGTCAATTAGCTTGCAAAGCATAAGGCCAAGGTTGATTGTTATCTAAAAAGGCTTAAGTGTCTTGATGATTAAATAAATCAAACACTAATTCAAGGTGAAAAAAGGGAGTTAAAGCTTAGGCAAATTTTTGTAATGCAACTTAGAAAGGCCCAAAGTAAAGGATGTCAAACATTTATCATTAAGATAAATGAAATGGAGGAAACTAAGGAACTATCGATTGAAGATTATACTTTCCTTAAGAATTTTCATGATGTATTTTCATAGGAATTGCTAGTATTACCTCCTACATGGGAGTTTGATTTATCTATTCATATCAAACTAGGATCAAAACCTCAATCTAAGGCTCTGTATAGAATGACAACCATTGAATTAGTATAATTTAAGGCACAACTTTATGAATTATTGTCCAAAGGGTTGTTCAAATCAACTATGTCACCATGGGGTACACCAGTTATCTTAGTTAATAATAGGGATGACACTCTTTGACTTTACATTGACTATAGAATGTTGAATAAGGTGAACATCAAGAGCATGTATCCACTACCTCAAATATATGATATTTTTGATCAAATGCGAGGATCAACAGTCTTTTTTAAGATTGATCTTAGAGTTGGCTATCATTAATTAAGAATAAAAGATAAGGATATTTGAATGATGTCATTTAGAACTCACTATAGGCATTATAAGTTTATAGTGTTACCATTTGGGTTGATGAATACACCTACAACATTCATGAATCTCATGAACAATGTGTTCAGAGATTACCTAGATCATTTTGTTTTGGATTTTTAAATGATATTTTTATATATTCTAGGATGAAGAACATCTTTAACATATGGAGTTGGTTTTGTAACATCTATGAAAGCACGATATATAGGGAAAATTATTCAAGTGTGCATTTTTCTAAAATAAAGTGAAATATCTGGGACATATTATCTTAGTGAATGGCATTTCTATTGATTTGACTAAGATAAAAGCCATTATGGAGTGGCCGATACCAAGGAATGTCCATGAGGTAAGGAGTTTCATGAGATTAGCTGGCTATTACAGAAAATTCATCTTAAATTTTTCCAAGATAACTAATCTGATTACCTCTCTGTAGCATAATAATTAAAGCTTTATCTAGTCAGATAAGTATGAAGTAGATTTTTAATAATTGTAAAGAAGGCTTACTTCACCACTAGTGTTAAGAATTATTGATCCCAATGGTCAATTTTTAGTGATCACAAATGCATCTAGGCATGGAAAAGGAGTCCTTATGCAGGATGGTGAAGTAGTAGCTTATGATTCAAGGAAGCTAAATCCTTATGAGGTGAATTATACCCCTCATGATCTTAAACTTTCAGTAATTATTCATGTTTTATAAGTTAGGAGACATTATTTATTGTGAAAAATGTTTAAGCTCAAGACTGATAACTTGAGACTCAAAAACATCTTCACCCATCTAAATTTGAATGCTCATCAGAGGTGATAGTTAGAGTTTTTATCCAACTATGACTTTGATATCAATTACATCAAAGGCAAAGAGAACAAATTAGCTAATGCCTTAAGTCATAGAAGGTAAATCACAGTTGTGCCTACTCTTAAGAGTACTTTTAGGGATAGTGTGATCGATTTCTCACCAAGATAAAAATTTTATGATCATGTTAGGAAAGCTTTGCCTGAGAATTCTTAGAATCCTAGGTATAAAGGATACAACTTAGAGAGTGATGGTCTTATGTGATATAATGGAAGGATGTATGTGCTAGATCAAGAGAATTTGATGAACACAGTGCTAAAAGAACTGCATAACACCCCATATTTAGGACATCCAAGAGTAACCAAGATAATGGTAGAGCTTAGACCACTTTATTTATATAAAAGAATCAAGAAAGATATAGCAAACTTTGTGTTACATTTTTTGGAATGTAAGCGAGTGAAAGTTGAACATGTGCATCCAACTAGATTATTATATCCACATGATATACTAGAGTAGAAGTGGTAGGTTATCAATATGGACTTTATCTAAATATTACCATTATCATGGAATAGGCATGACATGATCTTGGTTGTAGTTGATAAACTAACCAAGGTGGCACATTTTATACTAGGTAATTTGACTAATAATGTACCAAATCTTGCGAGTATATTATTAAAGGAAGTGTATTGATTGCATGTATTTATAGAGAAGATCATATCAGATCATGATCTGAGAATGATTTCTATATTTTAGTTAATTATAAATTTAGTTTTGGGTAACTAAATTTTAGAACTACATATCACCCACAAACTGATGATCAAATTGAGCAAGTTATCAGGTGTTAGAGGATCTTATTCATATGTATTGCATGGATTATAAATATAAATGAGAATAATACCTTCCATTGTTTGAGTTTGTATACAAAAATTCATACTAATTTACTTTGAAAATGACACCATTTGAAGCACTTTATGGGAGAAGGTGTAAGATACCAATCATTTGGGACATGTTGGAAGATAGGGTAGTCTTTGGACCTGAGATGCTTTTAAAAATAGAGGAACAAGTTGGAAAATTCAATCAAATATTGGCTAAGGCCAATGATAGGTAGAAGAGCTATGCTGATCTAAAGAGAATAACTAGGCAATTTTTAGTAGGTGATAAAATATTTTTGCAATTTAAGCTACAAAAGAGCTCGATTAAATTTGAGAAGTCAGTAAAAATTTCACCAAGATATGTGGGACCCTTAGAGGTTTTATAAGTGATCAATATTGTAGTGTATAGGCTTTTATTTCCACCAGCCCTAGCTCTATTGCATAATGTCTTCCATGTATTTTATCTTAAAAAGTATATAGTTGATCCTTCACATATGTTGGATTGGAATGCTTTATAGGTTATGGATCACAAGGTGGTCATAGTAGAACCAATTAGAGTAATTGACACTCACAAACTTCATTTATGTAATAGAGAAGTGTCACAGTATAAGGTATTGTGGGAACAATACTCTAAGGATAGTAATACTTGGAAGGACTATGATGAGTTCTAAAATCTATTTCCACATTTATTTGCTTGATTTAATGCTATATATTATATTATTTTTATGCTAAAATTTGTTTATTATTTAGAACTATTATTTGTATAAGTGTCATCAAGATTATGACCAACTTTAGGGGGGAGGATGTTACATCTTAATTTTTTCACTAAGCTGATTTACCTACTTATCTGTAGATTATTATGGTTGATAAACTGATTTGTTACTTTTTAAATAAATTTTAAGTCATATGATACTATGGGATAGATGTATGTTACTTATATTTCATGATTTCATTATTATGAGTTGGCTAATTATTAATCTGGACATAATGATTATGTTACAATTTTTTTTATATCATTGTTCTATGATTGATATATATATATATATATATATATATATATTTGACTAACTACCTTCTTATCATGAGCTAGATGTAGGAGAGTTCATCCCTTAGATCATAATAGAGGGAGAGAATCATTAGAGAGTGTGATGTAGATGGATATGGTGAAGGACAATAGAGAAACTGCTAAACCCATATACACACTGCATTAGATTTAATATGTTATAAGTATTGTGTGTTTGAATTTTTAGAGTTAGTACCTTTTGATAGTTAATTGTAGTTAGACATTAGAGTTTGCATGTTTTAAATGTTAGTACACAGATATGGAATAAATATTGTATGTGATTATATTTTATATATTATACATAGACTTAGTGCTTAATGTTGTAGTATGATTATATAAGGTTACTTTACTTGTGTTTGTTTATGATTACAGAAATGTAAATCTAATAGATGACATCTAATTACTATATATAGAGACTATTAAAATGTATTTAAAACATTTTAGAACATTAAACTCACTATTATTGATATTTGATAATATCAATATATACCAAGCTATTAAAATAATAAAATACATAGATAGCCTATATACACTAGTAATGACACAAATGATTATCTTGTTATAATTAAAATTAATAATTGATTGGTCTATCATTTTGAAATATGAAGATAATTGACATTGTTAAAGGACATAATTATCTTTATTTGATATTTAAGGAGGTTGAATTATCCTAAAATACTAACCTAAGAGTGAATCCTAATCTTGTGTCATGCATGGACTACGTTAAAATTTGAAAGTATGGTTATCATTTTGTAAATGATTAAAAGTGGAATTTGGAGTGGAATACTGGTCATGAAACATAGGTTGATATGTACAATTTTGAAATTAATATTTTAATGATTAAATAATTAAGGAATATTTAAATTATGGCTTTTTTAAGCATGGTTAATGGCAGTTAACTAATTTCAAATCACTGTTAAACTGGAAAAGCATAGAGTTTGTATGGTAACTATGAATTGAGGAAATTTTCATGCAAAGATCGATGGGTGAATTAGATTAGAATAAAGGAAAGTGGAGATGAGAATGGGGTACAAAAAGGAAGAGAATGGAAATACAGAGCAAGGAGAAAAAAGGATACAAATTCATCTTGTCTCAAATTTGAAAGCTACTTACTAGGTTGGTGAAGTAGTTAATTTCAATTGCTTACATAATTATTGTATATGGTTTGAATTCATAGGGCTTATAAAGGAATGTCAATTCGAAATATAACATAGACTTAGCCATGTGGGTGGCTAGACCATCCATAGAACTAAGCCGAAATACCTTATTAATCCCTAAGACTTCAAATTGATTTGTTTTGGGTGTTGAGTCATTAGGGTATAATGGTTTAAATTCATGGAAATACAATTCCCTAGTTGAAATCAAAACCCTAGGTGAATGATATATATATATATATATATATATATATATATATATATATATAGAGAGAGAGAGAGAGAGATCTAGATTGATATATATTTAAAGATTTAAAACTTAATTATATATATATATATATAGATATATATATATATATATATATATATATATATATATATATAGATTGATATATATTTAAATATTTAAAACTTAATTTATATATATATATATATATATATATATATATATATATATATATATATATATATATATATATATATATATATAGAGAGAGAGAGAGAGAGAGAGAGAGAGATCTAGATTGATATATATTCTAGGTCTAAGTTAAAAGGGTTTTAAATGGTTTAAATTGATTAATATTCATACTATCATTTCAATTTTATAAATACATAATGAAGTCTATGGGTGGAATGTCGACTTGATAATCAATTGTGTAAATTTTTATAGATAAACTATGAATAGAACTGTTATATTTCTACATATACAGAGTTTGGGTATTTAAGAATAATATAGATGTAGGATACATATATATTCATAGATGACCTATGTATATATGTGAACATGGCATATATAAATATATATATTTATAAAGATGTGTGTGTATGTGTGTGTGTGTGTGTGTTTTTCGAAACATAAAACATTAACAAGTATGTCAAAGCCATAATTGTAGGTTTTGTTTAACATTGAAAATAGACATACAATCAAACTGTGTATAATGTGATAAAATGAGTATATAGATATACTTATGTCAATAAATTTTAAAGTTATCATTAACTAGTGAACACACACACACACACACACACACACACACACACACACACACACACACACACACACACACACACACACGTGTGTGTGTGTGTGTGTGTGTGTATGTCAACTATGTGTGAGTAGTGTGTGTGTGTGTATATATATATATATATATATATATATATATATATATATATGTTATGAAGAGTGAGACAATAGGTATTCATCCAATATATTCATAACTGCTATATATATGTATGTGAACCTAAGTTTACGTATAAATATATAACATATATATTTATACACTACTCATAACATATATAGACTATGTCTTGTCTTTTAAAAAAAATTATGATATGAAGACTATGCGTATATATACATAAATTTAGTCCATCAAACATATGAATGAATTTTATTCTTATTATTCATCACATAAATAATGATCATAACAAGTTTATTTACCAAATGGGTAAATTACAAACTCATACTACAGAGTTCAATTTTTATAAGTAAATGCAATGTAATAAAATTAACATCTCAATACATATGGCACATACTACTCTAATATAGCAACAGTAATAATAAATTAACTTGTAAATCCAAAGTAGAATGGTTCTTTTCATTATACCTATTGAGAGGCTTTATCGCATTAAATTAAAGCACCCTAACCTTTATGTTTTTGACTTCACTATTTAATCAAAACTATAACAATAGGTATTCATCCAATATATTCATAACTACTATATATATGTATGTGAACCTAAGTTTACGTATAAATATATAACATATATATTTATACACTACTCAAAACATATATAGACTATGTCTTGTCTTTAAAAAAAAATTATGATATGAAGACTATGCGTATATATACATACACAAGACTATGATATAAACATGAACATGTTATAAAATGAGACTACATTTTAATAGGGTGTATACATTTAAACCAATGATTGTGTATTTTTACTCAAACCAGATTGATTTAAATATATATAGTTGGTAGATAACAAATATAAGAATTTTTAGAGTTTTATGAGTGTGTCTTTAGTTATATGACTAGAAACATTATGAGTATATACTTTAAAATATTGTGTGAAAAATGTATATTTGAGAGTATGAAATAGACATGTACGGATTTGGGTATTTAGGTAAAATAGAGTAAAGGACATGGAACAATTTTGGGGTCAAAAACATACCACATCTAATATAGAGTTTATTATGAATTTAGTTGGTGCTAAAAAAATTAAAGAGACTCTTTTTAAATTTATATGCTTGTTCATAAAAATGTTAGTTAATAAAATAATCTTGAAATAAATGGAAATTCCATAGTATGGAAAAATGATGTGTGTGTGTGTGTGTATTGGGATATATATGTTATGAGTAGTGTATAAATATATATGTTATATTTTTATACGTAAACTTAGGTTCACATACATATATATAGTAGTTATGAATATATTGGATGAATACCTATTGTTATAGTTTTGATTAAATAGTGAAGTCAAAAACATAAAGGTTAGGGTGCTTTAATTTTATGCGATAAAGCCTCTCAATAGGTATAATGAAAAGAACCATTATACTTTGGATTTACAAGTTAATTTATTATTATTGTTGCTATATTAGAGTAGTATGTGCCATATGTATTGAGATGTTAATTTTATTACATTGCATTTACTTATAAAAATTGAACTCTGTAGTATGAGTTTGTAATTTACCCATTTGGTAAATAAACTTGTTATGATCATTATTTATGTGATGAATAATAAGAAAAAATTCATTCATATGTTTGATGGACTAAATTTATGTAAAGTGATTATTAATGTAATCAAATTAAGTTATACTTGCTAGTAGAATAATTTGTATGAATCTGTTGGTTAAAATATTTTTAACCAAATCTCACAATATCTGGTACTAACTATGTAGTGAGATGGACTTCACTAACTTACTTAGCACCACCAATGGTAGATGAAGGTAATTTGATCAAGTGGTGTGTATGAATTTGACAAATCCTAGAGATTAATAGATATTTGAAAATGTTGGCCATAGTAAAGTGTAGATAGACATTGTCCTTTCATATGTATGATTTACATATTTATGTGATATCATGTTAGAACATATTTTATTTATGGTACACATCATGTGGTATAAATCTTACAACACACAAGTAGTAGCATGTCTCTCTAGATTCCTGCACCATCACTATTTACCTATACATGAAGGGAGGGTCATCCCTATTTAAACAATTGTGTAGGGAATCAATGGTTTGTGGTTCATGTGGAAAAGCACTCGGATGATGCTCTCCCTCCCCAGTACAGTACTAAGAGACTACACTTGAGATTATAAAGATAGAGAAGTTAGAGTGACTCAAACTCCATGAAGAATTATATCTATTATTGTACTTATGTTGAGGCATAATGCCTGTTGGAAATGTAATTGATTTATTATTGTACATTGACAATAGTGGTTGTATTATTGTACCATTTGTGGTTGGATTTTAATATAACTACTTTTCTTATGCAGTTATGTTATGTTACATAAGATGCTAGTGATCAATAATTATTATTTTTACATGTTTACTTATGTTTAATATACTTAGTATGTTAAGGTCACTAATTAGATTCTCATGGTGTAATCTAATGAAAGAATAATTGTTGAGTAAATAGTTAGAAAAAAAATTACTACATTATTCTAGTAAATACCTATGGAGGTGTTACATTGTGGGGATTTTATAAATGTGTAATCAAATATGAGACATGATAATTCACACCTATAAATATAAATGAAACTGATCACCACCTCTATTCACACAAGCTAGGCCATAATGAAAGAGTGACCCAACCTGCAAGCTAACAGAGAGGAATTAAAACCACTTAAGGCCTTTGATAAAAATAATTATAAAAATAATCATGAATTTTGGAAGGCAAAAATTGATGGCAAAAATATTGGGAAAATCTTCCCAAAAATCCCTTTGGTTTTCCATATGCAATTCCTCACTTTGATCAATCCTGCAATTGCTAAAATATTTGTGGCTGAATTGGTTTCCCTATAATAATGTTTTCACTCCCAAGATGAGAGACTATCCATGATTTCAAAAAAATTATCTAATTGTTTTCTAATTTCTAGGAGATGGGTGAATTTTTATTGACATCAGAGATCAAGATTTGAGAGTCACCTTCAATGAGAAGTTTGTTAATTTTACACAATAAAGCTAACTCAGTCTTAGTTGAAAGAGCTTGAGCCTCAACTTAATTATTTATGCCATCCATTAATTCCATAGAAATAGCTTTGATCAATGAACCACTACAATCCCTTATGATACAACCTACTCTGGAAGCACCCATATTTCCCCTGAGGCTCCATCAAAATTCATTTTAAACCACCTCAAAGGAGAAAGAATCCACGAAGCCTTTTTCTTATTTAAAATTTCACCTAAGTTTACTATTGCCCCATTATTGGGTGGATGACCAATGAGCCTCCATTTTGCACACATTTTTATATCCCATGCTGAAAGACATCCATTCTTGTGTTTGATTTGAGAAGATACAACCTCTAAAATAACAACCTGTAATTCTTTTAAAATTTTAGCAAGAGGTCTTTCTTTCCTTTCAAAGATTCATTGGTTTCTTTCCTTCTAGATTATCCATACTAGAATAACAAGACTAACTCTCCATAAAATGTAAAGTGAATTTTTCAATCATCAATAGGCCAAGAAGAGAAATCATTAAACAAAGAGGAGGACCAAGCCTAAAACTATTCTAGTTTGCAGTATAACCAATCCCAACACCAAGCAACAAATGAGAAAGTATAGACAAGATTATTTGCACTTCCTTTAATTTAAAAATAATACAATAGGAAGGGCATATAAAACTAATTTTGACCAACCTATCTTACATGAGAATACATTTTGAGCTACTAACTAGGTGAACACCCCTACTTTTTGAAGCCCAATCTTGTCCCAACACAAGAAACTCACCTAGCTCAGCTCATCATCAATAACCTCTACCATTTAATATCCAAGGATCAATGTATAAATGTCTGATTTGGCCCTTATATAATTAAGATAATATTATTTGGAATTGAATAAAACCTTATGATTCCTCAAACAATAGCTCAACCGCACACATTAGTCCATTGGAATATCTAAGGCCTCAAAATTCTTCCAAACTCAAGAGGCCAGACCATTGAAGATGATGTATTTAAAAATAATTCTCAACCAAATCACCCTATGTATAAGTTAGAATATGTTTAGCCTCCTTCAAATGTGGAATATATGCTAAAGGTTTATGCCTATTCCAAGAGTCCTCCTAGAATTTCACTATCTGACCATTATTGATGGTCCAAAAAAAATGTTTTGATATCAAAAACTTATAATTCAACAAAAAATACAAAAATGTGAACCTTTTAGGGGGTTAGTAATATAAACCTTGCTCTATGGGTTATTTAAATCAAGATATTTGTATCTCAAGAGCCTTGACCATAGAGAATTGGGTTTTGAAACCATTACCCAAACTAGTTTAGCTCCAAGAACCCTATTTTTGGAGACTTAAAATATTAACACCAACTCTTCCCATTTTTTTAACTTTACAAACCCTTTCCCACTTCATCAGGGGGATTTTCTTCTTGATCTAATTTCCTTGCCATAGAAAATCCTTCATAATTTGATTTAGAAGTTTAACCACATAACTTGGTGGTTGAACAAGTGAGAGATGATAGATGGGAAGAGAGCTCAAAACTGACTTAATGAGAGTAATTCAACTCACCAAGGAAATCCATCTTCTTGACAAGAATCCAAACGAGCCTTAAAGGAGTTGATCAAGCCTTTTTAGTGAATACTTTTGGCCATTCTTGAAAAAAGTGAAACTCCTAAGTAATTGGATAGAAGTTTTCCAATATTAAAAACCAAAACTAAGGAAATATCTTGTTGTTCTTATTCAAAATAATTGATAAAAATATTATTTTCTAACATTCACCATTTGACCAGAGGTAGATTCATAACTAAAAAGAATAGATTTGAAAACATGAGCTTCACACATAGAAACTTGAGCAAAAATAAAAGTGTCATCAACAAATTATTGATGAGTGATATTTTCCAAGCCTTTCAAAACTTTAATACCCTATAAAATTGAATCTTCCTTAAATTTATTCACATCATGACCTAAAGCCTTAGCCAACAAAATAAAAAGAAAGGGAGAAAGAGGATACCCTTTCCTAATACCCCGAGAAGATTAGAAAACCATTTGAACTTCCATTGATCAAAATAAAAAATTAAGGACCAAAGATACAACTGAAAACCTAATCACACCAATCTTTTCCAAACCCAAATTTATCTAGAAATTTGATTAAAAAGTGTTAATTGACCCTGTCATTAGCTTTGATGATATCCAACTTGAGAATCATACCCTTCTTATGAGTAACATCTATAGAATGAATAATTTCATGGGAAATGATTATACCTTTATGAATGTTCCTACCCAAAACAAAACAAGTTTGATCTTCTAAGATAAAGGAATCCAAAATAGGTCTGAGTCTAACCATGATTAATTTAAAGATGATCTTATAAATTGTATTGCATAAATAAAGAGGATAGAAATCACCAAATGTTTCTTAAAGATCTCATTTAGGAAGAATAAATATGAAATAAAAATTTAGATCTAAGATTACCTTTCTTCTCCTTGATTCTTCTACCATTTGAAACACCTATTCACTCATGATCTCCCAAAATGACTGAAAGAAAACCATAAGAAATCCATCTGGGCTAGGCATTTTATCCCTATCTATAACAAATACCACTAAACAAACCTCCTCTAGAGTGAAAGGAGCCAATAATTTCTCATTTTAAACCAATCTAAGAATGTACCAGAGGTTATCATTTTGAGCCCAAAGATAAAACACCTTATCATCATTAAGCAAGTTATTAAAGAAACTAATATCCTCACTCTGAATCTCCAATTGGATATACAACATCTTTCACTCAAAATAATAAATGTGAGACATTCCACTTAATTCTAATAGAGTTGTGAAAGAAAGCAGAGTTTTAATCACCTTCTTTCAACCAATCTATTCTCAATTTTTGTTTCCAAAAGATATCTTCTCTTTATAAATTTCCCTTATAGTAATCCATCAAACACTTTTCTAACCAATAAGATATTTGATTCCCTTTTCTAAAAACCATCAAATTTATATTTTTAAATTTTGATTCAACATGGATTTTTTCCTAAAAAATGTTTTTATAATAATTGAGGTTCCAAAGCTGAAGATGCCCCTTGATAATTTGAAGCTTTTTGGCCATCCTAAACATCAGAGATCTAGACTGAATATGACAATTACTCCACCAAACTTGCATAAGTTCTAGAAGAGAGAGATCTCAAAGCCACATTTTTTTAAATTTCAAAGGACAAAGATTAGGAGGGTGGTCCACATTGATACAAAAATCCACAAGGAAGTGATATGATCTTGAGAAAGGAAAGATAAAACTTTCCAAAATCTAGTTTTGAGACAACCAATTAGATGAAACCAAAAATTTATTCATTTGGTCCATAATGTTTTTCTCACCACTTCTTTTAATATTCCAATTAAATAACCCCTACTTTGGTTGGATATCCAAAATCTCATTTTTAGAAACAAATTAAACAAAATCCATATTAATAAAATTCAAAGATGCTCTTCCATGTCATTTTTACAAAGGAGACAGAAGGGTATTAAAGTCTCCACCCACAACAATCTTCAAACTAGAAAAGTGAGATAAGGGTGTAGATAATTCATTCCATAACAAAATCTTGATATTATATTCACTTGGGCTATACACATTACAAAGCAACAAACTAAACTCTATCTTGAGGCAAGTGATTCCACAAAATTGCCAATTTGTACCAACCTCCATCATTTCCACTTAGACTTTGGAGGGAACCTAGAGAACAACCAACCCCCTTAAATCCCTTAAATATTCAACAAAGGAGGTGTTCCATCTATTCAAACTAATCTCCATAAAACTAGTAGCTTCAGCCAAACTTAATTTAGTTTTTTAGATCAAAAGAACATTAGGGTTTTTGAAAAAGAACAAATGCTTAACCAAGCATCTTTTGTTAGGAGCATTAAGGCCTCTAACATTACAATATAAAAGCTTCAGGAGGACTAAGGGAGGATTTACACCTCCCACTTATTAGGTCCAAATAATTTGGAAAGAGTACCTTACTTTCCCACTAATATTTCCCCTAATACATGCTCCTTCATAGATTTTTGACCTCGTTTCTTAGCTTTACCACAATTAGGATTCTAAAGGGAACTTTGAGATTGAGAAATAGAGAAAATTTCTCTAGATTTCAATTCTTCTTTTGAATCATAATCCTCCAAATCTGAATCGCTATCAAGAGCCTCAATCATAGGATTGTCATCTAACTTATTTGAACAATCCTTTAAACCAATTATAGGAACCTCAAAAATTTGATCAAAATTATAAAGAATAACTATGATAGCTTGAGACTATTCAAAGATAAAATCATAACCTTTTATTAATGAAGTAGGAGATAACTCATCTCTCTTATCCAATTTTTCCAATAGGTCCTCATTTTTTGAAATTTTGATGCATAAAGCATTTTAAATCAATAAATTAGGCTCCAAGTCTACTTGAGATCAGGAGGAATCAATTACCTTGGAATAAGAATGAATCAAATTAGTTTGAGCAAGAGCCTGATCCAATTTCACATTCTTTCCTTTCTTAAAATGACTTTTATCATCCTACTTAGACTAATAACTACCATTATTGCGAAAGTGAAAATTCATAGATGAGGATGCTACCAGTTTACAAACCATCTAAATCTATGCCAAAATTGAAGAATAAACTATTGAGGCTCGAGTATATAAAACTTTTGAGTGTGTCCAATACATCTGCATTTGAAACATCTAAATGGGGGGTTTTCAATATCAATCGACTGAGACCAAGAATACCCTTAGGTTTTATTAAGAATTTTTTCAAGAATAATAGCATCCAAATCCATTAAAACCCTAATCCTTACACAAGAAGCCAAAACTACCTTCTAAGTTATAGGATCAATTTTTATAAAAAACCCTAACAAGTTTCCTAGGGATGATAAGCAATCAAAGCCACAATATTCGAAATGAAGAGCATATAATCTTATCTAGACTGGATAACTACCCTCTTGGACTAAAAAAAAATTTAATTTTGGTTTTCATCTTTGAAGCTAGAGGCCAACACCTCTCATGAATCAAAAATGATGATTTATACTTTTCGAGTCCAAATTAGGGAAGATGATACTAAAGAAACCCTTAGGGAGAAACCTTACTTCGATATCCTTCTACCAAATCTCCTCTACCCAAGACTCAATCTCACCAATCATCAACCATTTTTATGATAAGAGCCCACTCTTTTATGATCAAAATAACCTGAGATAGCTCAGGTGATTCCCATACAAGTTCTTTTTCTTCACCAAGCTTGAGTCCATCCCATGAGAAAAATATTGATTCACCAAAACTTTCTTCAACTTTGTCCCCTATCTTTTCATCCTCCACAATGCAATCAAGAGCCAGTGGAGTGGGCTTCACTCCATTGAGAAAATTCTTACTAGTCTGTAACTCTTTTACCCACACTAATTCTTTCAAAACCTCCCAAGACTCAACTTGATTCTTATCTTCTAAACCTACCAGTTCCTTTCTAGTAGAAAACCCTAACCAGTCATTAACTACCTAGATTTCATCCTCCCTAACCGATTGATCAGTCTTTAAAGACATACACCCAATCCACACCATGAGTCTTAGGGATTCTTTCTTCTTTTTCCCCTACCCACATACCATTGATTGGTATTAGATATATAATTAATTCTTAACAAATAAATATTTATTAATAAAAAATAAAAATAAATATAATTCAATAATTTAATTTTTTCACTTTTTAACCTCTTTTAATTACTTCACGTTAAAAATAATATATATAGAATTAAATTTTTTTAATACAAAATTCAAAGTTTATTTTTTAATATAAACTTAAAAGTTGTTCAACTATATGTCCATCACTAGAATGGATTGGAGTATAGTCAGGGTTAAGTTTATATTCCATAAATTTTGGTAAGTGTTTTTATTTTGCTTGTTTTCTTTCATTATTTATCACTTCAAGCATTGAAAAAACTTGGAATGGTTTTTTTTCTTTCAAAATTTTTTGATTTTTAATTAATTAACACTTTTAATATAGGTCTATTCTATATACTAGCAATTTGTATGAAGAAGGTGTAATGAAAATATTGATAAATTAAAAGAAATTTCTTGTAAATAGTTTGAAAAAGAAAGGACATTAAATACAAACAAGAGATGCTCAGAAACTACTAGACACAAAGTATTTTAAATTTGATTTAATCTTCCATATCAAAAAATATAAGAATAAATAAATAAAATAAAAAGAATGTATGCAAATTACACATGATCAATAAAGAGAGAGCTCTAATAAGCAATATAGTGTTTATTTATATTTATTAACATAGATGTATGTGCCATTTTCATTCTTGCATATATATCAAAAGATAAATGAGAAAAAATTTAAAGGTATTGTAAGGATTACACTCTTGATAATGCATTAAAATTTAGGCTTTGATGTTCATTATTAAAAAATCCAATTATTTCCTTTAATGTAGTGTTAGAGCTCAAGTCATTTTGAATGGAATTTGTTTAAAGTTTCTTTGACTTATGGGTAGAATTGACACATTTTGAGGATTTAATTGATCCCATGTTGGGTGTATACATTATTTTCATATACACAATCACAAAAATTAAAATTTCAACCTTCAATATGGTTTTTAAATATTCTTGTTAGCATATAGTGATAGCTTTCAAATTGGTTTATCTACTTTCAAACCATATTCTACAATATATTTCAATACAACTTTGTGTGAAAGAACAACTTGACAATCAACAATTTATCTACAAATCAAAACCATGGCTAAATTATTATGATTCAATATATCATCATCATGAAAATGATTGTAATTTTTTGTTTGGTTATTTTCAATGACTATGGAATATTTTTGATGTAATATTGAAGATGCTTTGTACCACCATTGAAAACTAGTTCCTTTTTTTGTAAGTATGTTTATTTTATGCACTTAATATGTCTTTATGTTTCTATTCATAGCTATAAGTAATATTTATTTACATGAGGTTGAATAAAAAAACCCAATTTCAAAAAGGAGAGGTAAAATAGAATGATTTATTGCATACTTATGCCAATAGTCTTGTACTTCAAAGTGTTCTTCTAAAACTTCCTCATGGAATATTATAAATATGTGATTCATATAAAGGGATGTATGATGTGAATTAGAGATAATATTTTGTATTCTCAAATAATAATCTTTGTGTTGATCTTCAATAATATTTTGGTGGATATTCAATGAGTTTGGAAGGCATTACACTATATAAATCAGGCCATTTGGTGTCAGTAATATTGAATGTGAAAAAATAGAGTAGGGGGACCTACTAATAAATCATATCAATTTTTTGAACATGGTTTTTTTCCCAAGTGCATCAAGTTTTCATCAAGTCTATCATTAGGTATATTATGCAAAAAACAACTGGAAAATTCTCTTTGATATTTTGTTTCAACAAGCAAGCAATTTTTTTTAAAGAAAGGTTATAGAAAAGTATCAAATTCCACACCAAACAAAACTTTTTTATTTTAGTCATTTATAAGAGACATGCCAAGTGTTGTCCATGGCATAACACATGGTGTTGTTTAGTCCATTAATTGCAAATAGTTTATGAAAACTTTACCCGATCTTGCACCATTACTTTTATCTCTAACAATGGAGACACAATGACCTATTAATTTTTTTTCTCTTATAATTTGTGGTGTTGTTAATGTTAATACATCTATAATTTATTATCTATTGCATGTTTTTTCATGTTTTCTTAGACTTGATATGCAATGAAAAATATGTAAGTACCAAGTAAAATAATTATACAATATGTTAAGACTCGTATAAATTATTGGTTATTAAATTATAACATTTCAATACAATAGAAATAAACTTAATCTAAAACCAATTCATTATTTGTGATTTTCTAATAACTCACATTAATAGATAAAATAATAATTTAATATATTATTATATTTAATGGAATCTATAAATTATCGATAATATAAAAAACCTAATAATTAATTAAAACATACAATATGTCTGATATAATATCTTTTGCTAACAATTAAAAACTATAATTTCACAGTGTCATTTAAACATAAACAATAATTCATTTTTATGAAAAAAATCGTAATAATTTATATATTTAAATATAAATTCTAAAACATAAATGCATTGAAGGATTAAAAATCAATTATTAAAAAAATTCCACTCCCTATAGAAACCAATCAAGTAAATATTTTTTTATTAACAAAAGATAACTTTATAAATTAATCGATTAAATAATTAATTATTAATTTACGATATTAAAAGGCTATGAGTACACATTATATTTTAAACAAACTATTCAATTTAATTGAAGCAAAAAATACCTAATATACTATTAGATTCAGATTTAAAAAAAAATTATAACTATAGAAAATATTTCTTTAAACTAAGAAATAAATAAAATGTGTAATAAAAGCTCCAGGTTTGAAACTAGATTTTAGACAAAGTTACGAAATAATAAACAAAGATTTATTTTGTGTATGTAGTTGTACTCAAGACTTATCATTAGTAGAGTAGCTAGTGATAACATATTACAAAAAATCTTCATATTTATTGGAAAATTTTTATGTCATGTATCTCCAAGAATGTAAATGAGCCACTAGGGTTTCGTAGAGGGGTACTATAATGTCTCTTTTTTTAGATTAAATAATTAATAATATTATTTAAGTTAGGTCTGATCATTTCTAATCTTTTAGACAACTTAATAATAATATTATTATTAAAATATAAATTATTCTTAAATATTTTAAAGTAAACTTAATAATATGACCAAGTGGCCAAAAAGTAATGTCATCAACTTATGTTTTATTATTAAAATTAAATAAGTTTGGATTTTGAGTGGAAAAAGGTATAAAATAAGGTGGAGAGGTCTATTTTTTACATCTATCTATCATCTATCAATTAATTTATTTGATGTTAAGCATGTTCACTTGCATTCTCAACTCTTGAGGATAGAAATCTTCATTGGCTTTAGTATTCAAGGATGAAAATTATTAATAGTCTTACAATGGCTTCATTTAGGAGTCGCATTGTGCATCAATTCATCATTTTTAAGCACAAGGGTCAACATGAAGGGTGGTGATTTAGTTTGACACAGTTTGAAGGTGATACCATATCAGTTTTACAGCCCTTGGTAGTTGGACAATCTAGTTGGAAACTTGTGGAAGGTTAGCATAGTAGTAGGGTAGGTTCTTAGTGGATCATTTCAACCCTATAAAACCTCCAAAGGTGTGTCAAATGGCATCTATGGTTTGACTTTCAGTTAGATCAACAATCAGTGGGTGAAAAAACTCCACTTCATCCATCATTTATTTAGTGATGTTTTATTATAATTTTTAGGGCTATAAATCATCCAAAAATTAGTCTTTTGAGGTCAAATAAATATTTTGAATATTATACAATTTTATGAGGGTTATTTGATGTTGGAGAAATTCATTTTTTGTGCCTAAATAATCATTTTTAGAATTATAGAATTTTTAGTTAGGGTTTCAATAAATAAAAGTTAGAATTTATATTTATATTCCTAAGGTTTGTTGGAAAAACCAATTTGTTTTAAATCTACCTAAAAGGGGAAATTAAGTGGTATTAGAGCCATTTCTTGGTCAACTATGGGATTCGAGTTATCCACAATGGATTGGTAACCTGAGTTTTGTGAGGATCTTTCTACACAAATTTATGAACTATAGAAAATAAATGAATAATGAAATGAACTTTGGAAAATAGCCTTTAGATGGCATGCCACTTTGAGGGGGAAACCTATTTTGAGTAAGCTCAGTCTAATAATATTCATGGATGCCTTCATTGGGACTTAACACTTAAATAGTAAATCTTTTTTAACAACTACTACTCCCCATGTATGTGGGATAATTCAAATATGCTCAAGGGATGACTTAAAAAGCATATGTGTCCATAGCAACTAAGACACTAATAATGAAAAGAGAAGGGTAGGACATGGGTTCCTAACATCCCCTTCCCCTTAGAAAAATATTTGTCCTCAAAGCTTCATATGTGGGAATCATTATTGAACTTGGAATAGTGGTTCCCATGTTGCATCTTTTGTTTGTATGTTGTGCCACTGAATTGAGACTTTCATGATTGAGTGGGAACAAAGTTGGTAGGTGCACCTGTCTAAGATCACTTCTAGTTTAATAAGGATGGAGCCTTCATTATCAAGTTTTGGTAAAAAAAAATTCACTCTAATGGTATTTCTAAGAAGTTTCTTCAAAAATGGAACATGACAGACTGGGTGAAATTGGGAAGAAGATGGAAGTTATAACTTGTAAGCAACAAACCCAATCTACCAGAGAACCTTATATGGCCCATTAAATTTTGGAGCAAGCTTATGCCACCCTTTTAGGTTTAGGGATGACTGATTATATGAATATAAATGAAGAAATACCATATCCTTGGGTTGAAAGGTGTACTTAGAGTAGTGCTGATCAACTTATTATTTCATTCAATTTTATGCTAGATGGAGATTCCCCCACATGATACTGAGAATCTATCTAATGTCATAGAGTAGTGTTGACCACCTAAACTAGTGAACTATCAAGGGTATATGGGATAAGTGTTGGGGGAACTTGACCATAAATTGCTTTATATGGAATTATTTTAGTATAAGTGTGCTAGGAGGTATTGTACCACCATTCTATGAGGGGAAGCCATTTTTCCCACTATTGTTGTTGTTTTGAAGTAAATCAATGAAGGAATGTTTCCAAGCTTTTTTTGGCAATTTATGTCTGGCCATTTATTTGGGGGTGATACTTGGAGCTCATCTTTAGTTGTGTACCTATGCATCATAATAGATCTATCCAAAAATAGTTGGTGTAATTTGCATCACAATCAAAGATGATTGTAGAAGGGATGCCATGAAGATGGAATATCTGATCCAAGAAAAATTGTGTGACAATGGAGGTTGTATAGGGATGGCTGCGGGCATAAAAATGATTATATTTGGAGATTAAATCTACCATGACTAGGATCATTATTTTTTCTCCATATTTAGGGATTCCCTCAATGAAATATATAGAAATATATGTCCAAATCCTAGAAGGAATGAGTAAGGGATTGAATAAACTAGGAATCACTATTGTTTCACCTTTTTATGTTGCATGTCTCTCATTCATCCACCATATATTTAATTTCCACTTGCATCCCATTATAAAATAATTTTCAATGTGCTTGCTCATATGTTTTGAGAAATCCCGAGTGATCTATTGATGGAGAAGCATGAATCTCATTGAATATAGCTTGATGAAGGTTTGTGTTATGGGTAAGCACTAGAAAACACTTGTATCATAGATAAACACCATCCCAAGAATAATGTGGTATTATAGAGGTGTTAGTGGCCAATTATTGAATGAGGTGGTGTAATAAGGGATCATTTACATACTTATGGTGTACAAATTCCAACTAGTTTGAAATGGGCATAGGATGCTAGAAAGGGAAGTTTGTTCCTTGAATGTGCATGAGAGAGAATATACCATAATATTGTATTTACCCTTATTATAATTGATCTCATAATCATAGTTCATGAGTTTCCTATACCACTTTTATTGTGTCAGTGATGAGACTAATGTTCCTAAAAATATTTCAAACTCTAGTGACCAGTTTTGATGAAAAAATTATTCCCAAGTATAGTCACCATTTTTTTACTACATACAAAATTACCATCATTTATTTTTTGTATGTAGACAAATCCAAATTTCATCCATAAAGGGATTTTCTAGTGAAATCAATGGGATGACCCTCTTGGAGAGAACAACACCCAGGCCATTGCCACATGCATCACTTTCAATGGTGAAAGATTTGGTAAAGTTTAACATGGCCAAAACTAATGTGCTACACTTAGCCTATTTGAGTGCCATGAATGCCTCTAGTCAATTATGGCATCCCATATGAATGCATATGTTTTTTAACAAGGAAGTAAAGGGAGTTATGATATTTCCATAATCCTTGATGAGCTTGTGATAGTATCTTATAAGGCCTAAGAATCTATGAAGGATCTTGAGGGTTGTTGGTCAAGGCCAATACTGCATGACACTATTTTTTTATGGATCTATGTGGACACCATTGACTGAAATAATGTGCCCTAGATATTTAACTTCCTCTTGACTAAAGGAACACTTGCATTGTTTGGCACATAATCTATTGTCTACTAGAAGTTGTAATGCCTTGTTAATATGTTGGATATGGATGCTAAGTGTATATGGGCAATGAGCCTATTTGATCTTTTCTTCAAAATATTTTCCATGTGATGGGAACTAATGATGTGAGAAAATTTGAGTAATAACCATTTTAAGGTGTAATTTTGGCCATTATCTATGAATTGCATGTAAAGTTTAGAAGTCCCTTAGAATAGGTCCCAATGTGAGGAGCCACTTCTCCCCTTAGACCACATCACATCCTCCTAAAGGTAGGGAAAACATATATGATCAAAGAGTGTAATCACCTATCATGATATGAACATTATGACACTTCATTATACATGGAAATCTTCCCCCATTAGCAATCATGACTTCAAATTTGTTAGGATTGTGGAGCTAAAAGCTTCACTGATGCAAACAGGAGAGGAGGTTGCAGGAGAGTTGCTGAGTGTCAGAGACACCGGCGTCGGTCAGGCCAATTGATGTCGGCAGGATAGGGCAGGAAGGCAACCAACGTCGGTCAGAGATCAGCCGGCGTCGGCGACCCCCAGGCAGACAGGGACCGACGTCGGTCGCCTGTGTGGTTTGGACTGCGCTTGTTACGGGCAGTTAGCTAACGAGCCAAGTGTTTGCATGAAGAGATCTAATTATAGACTGAGAGCTGCGGATCTAATTATTGTAATTAGATGTCTAATTATTGTTTGATGAGATCTATATAATAGACTCATGGTTGTATTGGAAAAGTGTGCTAGGGAGTAAGAGAGCATAATTATAAGCTCCTTCTGTGTGTGAGGTAGAGCAATGGTGCATTCCTCCTAGTGCCTCAGTACCAGGTGTGTTGGTGCTGGATTGGAGAGCCAGCTGGGTTCTTCAGGAGTGTAGGATCTTGGTCACAGTTGCATGGCCTATATAGGAGATCTACATGGTAAGTAAGATCGTTGATCTGCAGGTGTATGTGTGTGCAAGGTCGAGGTTCACAGGTGAGCAGAACTGTTGTTTGATTTGCAGGTGTGCAAGGTCATATAGACAGCAACACAACAGGGAGCAGTATCAGGCAGGATCTACTTGGAGTACAGGTGTGTACTCGGATAGAGCAAGAGAGGAAGGCAAGGGAGTTCCTTCCATAAGTATGGTCTGTTGAATTGCAAGTTGTTGCAGATTCATGGGAGATCTACTTGAAGTAATTTGAGTACTTGTGGAGCACGTGGAGTGCTTGTGGAGTGCGTGGAGCACTTGTGTTGTGCGTGGAGCACGGGAGGTGAACACCAACTCTGTATTTGAGTTGGGTGTTGGGACCTGTGAGAGGGAGAGCTTTGGGGAGAAGAATTACTGTTCACTTGAGGTGTGGGAAACCTCTGTAAGGTGGTGGAGAAGAAGTGGCATCTTCTTTATTGTATTCTTTTCTGTATAAAGTGTTAATACAAGTTGTGTATTGTCTCTCATATGCTGTGTTATTCTGAATTCTAGTTACTTGGTGAATCTGGTTTATTTCCGCATATTTAAGTTGCTTGAAGTTTGGTAATCAATTGTATGCTTTCGGTTTCGCATCCTGACAAGTGGGATCAGAGCATGTTTGTTGTTCTAGATTCCTGACAAAATTTATAATAAGGTTGTAAAAACTAGTCTACCTACTTAATAATGTGGGGACAAATGAAATTATGAGTTCTTCTAGAGTCAATGAGGATTGTGAGAAGGATATTTTTAAATAATCCCTTGACCTTCATGGTTTTAGGGGTGGTAACACCTGATAGTGTATGTATAGAGATCTTGAGTTGAGTCTCCTCATCCATTGAGTCCTCTGAGGGGCTTTGTTTTACTTGAACATCGTAGAATTCCTAGATATTGGGCACAATATCCTATTATGGCAATGATTTCACATATAGCAAGTATATATTTTGTGTGACACACGTATGACCCTTAACCCATTTGTCATCATCATTATAACATAATATTTTCTCCTTATTATTACACATCTCTACCTTAGTAAGGCACTTGACTAGTGTGGTTGTGGTTAGCCATTAGTTTACTATGTTCTTTATGGGTGGGAAAGTGGGGGGTTGATGCTACACTAAGAGTTTGTCTCTTGATAACTTATCTAGACACAAGGCATCCATCATGTTATTGGGCCAAAACATTTATACCTCTAAGTGGTTTATCTGGTGGAGTTTGGTGAGAGCTCTTAGAAAGTCCTCGATTGCTGAGGGACTAAACCTACCTAGAAGTGAGGATGCTAAGTTTTTATAAACAAGTTCATCATTCAAATTGAAATACTAACATTATCATTGGAGTGTTTCTTGTTCCAAGTGGAATTAAGCAATTGGGACCTTGTTGACATAATATGTACTATGAAAGTTAAAGAATTGCTCAACTCAATATATCTGTCCTATAGGATTTGTACCATCGAATGATGAAAAGTCTATCTTGGGCCCATGTGATGTGTGGGGAGAAGAGAAACTATTATATTAATAATGTTCCTTTTATAATGTATTGAGTAAAAGACTATTTTTCTAATTCAATCCACACATTTTATCAATTAACTTAGTGACCTTGGTTTTTCAATGTTGTGATTTCTTCCTTCATGATCTTTGTGCTTGCATAGGTGGCTACCATAACTAGTGATTTTTTTTGGCAAGGGATAGAAAAAAGCATTCTAAGACACAATCAGTAAGGATATTTTTTAATTTGGGCTCAATCAAAAGGGGTAAATGTACTTTTACTAATTTTTTGGCACCTTCTGGTTAGGATTAATGAAGGTAAGGGCAATTTCAAAATTGTAATGGAAAAATTAAAAAAAAAATCCAAGAGGGGTGGATGAGTAGAAAATGGAAAGGAACATTGTGGGAAATTTTTGAAGCAATAAGTAAAAAATAAAGAAGTTATGGCAAAACCCCAAAAAATCAAAAATTGAGATTTTTGACTAATAAAAATGGAATTTGGATATAGACTTGTTGTAGCATAGAATTTCACCCTTGTGAGAGGGTTATTTAGGTTCTATCACTCCTAGATATAGAGTGGGATCAACCCCAGGCTATGGGTATCCTATGATGGGGTTGAAACTTTAGAGAAGATTGGTTCCTCTTGGTAGCTCACTTAAACTATTGATTATTCTTGGACAAGGGATAGAAGGGTTGAAAGGGATGACTAAAAACATAAACAAGGTGATGAGACAAAATGAAATATAATATAAATTTTATGAAACTAACACTAAGGTAGTTTAAAGATAACCTTTACTCACATAATCTCTCTAACTAGTCATTTTGAATCAATATTTCTAAAATTAGGCCCACTAGGTAAGAGGTGAAGTATGGAGAAGTATAAAACTCACACTATACCTTAATTAATGACTAAAAAATATAAGTTTAGACCTATAAAAATGGTGTAATACCTAAAAAATGGCAAGAAAAGAGGAAAATTACCAAGGAAGAACACCTCTCCGTAAAGCAATCATACACACACTAACTAGAGAACTAGCTACAAGCAAGAGATAGGCAAAATGAATTGTCTTATTACTTCAAAGGTTTTTTGTAAATTTTTTTTTAGGGTTTCACCTTGTAAAATGAGAGCATATCTTAAAAATGGGGAAGAAAAGGGATATATAGGAGAAGAGGGAAGAGAAAGGAGAAGAAAGCTCTTGAAATTCAATAAATGTCACTCAACCACCTTCCATGGAGTCTCAAAAACATTCATATTAATTAATCTATAATCCTCCCTTAGAAAATTAACCTCCAAAGGTCAAAAGGGTCTTCAAGCTCTCCCATTGGCCTAAAAAGGAACTAGAAGACAAAATTTTTTGAGGAAGATGATGTTGCACTCCACTAACTTTGAGAAAATTATTCAAAGATATAGAAGACTAATTAAATGATCCAATTTTCTCTCCAACTCCCAAACTCATCCACTTGCACTTCTAATCCCCATTCCATTTGGCTTTTGGAAGTCACTTGATAACATAGTTAGTGATCCTTGCACTTTATTCTTAACTAACCTTGAAGGTTATCTTTGAGTGTTTACTTTTTGATGTCTTATTTTATTATCAACTCACATTTTCTCCTCTAAATTGAAAAATACTTCATGAAAATTGAAAATCTCTTGGACTCCATTGATGGAGGTCTTCAAGCTCATGCCACCCTAAACAAGCTATGCAAGAACCTACTCCCAAGGCCATTTGTCCCTATAAGAACCAATTTTAGACCTATATAAGGATTATAAACATACATATAATTATTATAAAGGATAAAATTAATATTTAGGCCACCTTTGAGACTTGAAACAATGGTGTAAATCTCTATTAAACATGTAATCATTCATAAATTATTAGAAAACTTGGGTTTTAGGCCTTTTAGCTCAACAAAGCACCCTATAAACCCCAAAAAATGGATATAATCATAATATAATGGTGATTTAGGTCCCATTAGGCCTATTCCATGCATTTATACCATTTTTCTCTATGGAAACCTATAAAAATAGGCATTTTGGGTGATTTTGGGCCTCTTAGGCACTCACACATGCCAATATCTTCTTAAAATTAGGGAAAAAATGATTTTTAGAGATTAATATACATGATATAATTTATTTACAAGTTATTCCAATTCATTTCATATACCTATGAGTTCAAAAACTAAAAACTGGTCAAAACAGGGTCTTTAGTAGCTCAGATAGGCTTACATTCTTGATAATTGTTTATAAATTATAGAAATAAATTATATAATTTATTTACATGTATATTTATTATATATATCCCTTAAACTTCCTTTAGAATATTCATCTCCCATGTAAAAGGTATGCAAAGATACATACGTAAAAAGTTTGCTTGTAGGGTTGTGTTTACATTTTGGGCCTACTTGGAGTCTTAACAATATTTTGTAAACCTAAAAAAATTAAAAAAAACTAAATATATAATTTATTTAAATTAAATATTATTACTCAAAATATACAAAAATCATTTTTTCCAATTCCTTATGTTGTGAAAGATATGAACATTTGAATAGGTGGTTCAAAATGGGTGTCTTAGACTTCATAGTTTGAGTTTATCCTTGAGAGTGAAATAGAATTATCTATTATTTTTACCTAATTTAAATAATCCTTATGGTACCTATACCATCTCATTACACCCTCTCAATAGGTTAACTTGCACTGAGAGAGTCTGAATGTGCCTAAATGTGATATACACCTTTTAGACCTTAAGACTAGATTCTAAGCTTTGAACTAATTTTCATGGACTGAGGCACCTATGATATATCATGAGGGATTCAAAACCATTACTATAAATTCATTTCCATCCATTTTGACATCCTTTTGATGCTCAAGTTTCATTTTTGCCTCCATGCTTCTTAGGACTACTTATGTTCTAATGGTTGCCTGCCTAATTATTTTAGCCCTCAAGGGCATGGTTTGCATTTAATCTGACTATTAATGATTTTTAATTAATTTAAGTTAGTTACATAGTCAAATATCAATATACACACATAGAAAACATGGCATGTGTGTTCTTTCTTTCAAAAACTAGGAGTCTTTCTTCTTATTCCTTGAAGCTAGAGCTTTTCTCAATGATCAACAACCATTACACATGGAAATTTAACTTTTGTACATGAATAACTACTCTAACTTCTTGTATGTACCTTCCAATGGTCACCAAGAGGCAAGTTAGGAGACATGAACCTATAAAAAGTTAATTTTCTATACACCCATGACTATGGACCCATGGCAAGGTTTCAAGGGGTCCTAAAAATACATTTAAAACAATGTTAGAATATTGAAAAGTTCCTTAATTTACCTCTATGTTTCTAACTCAAAATAATCAATTCAAATTTTTGAAAATTGAGTTTTGGGAAGAAACTAGTAATTTGAAAATTTAACAAGCTAGAGCCTAAACTGACTTACTAATTTGAAAACTAAGGATTGTTGAGGCATATCAAGACCCCCTAAACCATCATCAAGCCAAATTTTATAGAAATAAACCAAAATACAAGACAAAATCACCCTATAAGTGATGCTCATGCATCACCAAACACCTTGAATCCAACTTTGACTCCATACCAATGTCTTAAGCCAAAAGAAGATGGTTGTAGGTGCATATTTTAGGCTTTGGAACTAGAATAGATTTAAAGGACACTCTTACCTTCAATACACCTTTTAAATAAAATTTAACTCCTTTAAACACCATGAGACCTCTCATAGGCTATTATGCTTCAATCTTATTCATGCTTAGAGGTAGGTTTGCCCTTTTTGAGAAGGTTGTAGGTGGACATTCTTAAGGTAAATGACTGTGTTTATTTGTAAATGAACCTCATGTTTGATAGAACCACCATCATTTCATATGACTTCAAAATTAAATAAAAACCCCATTGATATTTAAGGCATAATGATCCTTCTTGATATAACTCAGTCTTGGTGAAGAGTTATCATGTTTCAAGAACTATTCAAACCTGTTGTAGGTTAAGATTAGCATGGGAATTTGACCATAACTGAGTTTGCTTAACTTCAAGATTACATTTTGATCCAAGATTCATATGCACCACTTTTTAACTCTATCACCTCCATACTTATTACTTTACTTTCTTACAAATAGGCTTTTCTCCCTTGTAAGTATGAATGTGTGTGGAAATCTAGCCTTTGTATAGACTATGTATGAGTTATGATTTTAAACTTGGTTGAAATAGACATCTTCTCATTTTATCACCTTCCCGTGGAGTTATTTTTGATTCCTAGTTACTCTTCAAATAGCCTTGACCTTGGTCTAGTCCTTCATGCTTGATCTTATCTCATTATTTAGCTTGGTTGTGGATGGAGGATGTTTGTGTGCTTGTATAGATTGTAGTTAAATTTGACCTTGGGAAGGTCATAAAATAATACCAATGAGATTTTCCTTCATGAATTTAAACTTAAATAGAGTTTAATCAGATAATTTCAATAATATATCCCCTATCCTTTCTTTTATTGAATTTCATGGGAAACACTTGATGTGATAACCCCTAATTGGTTGTAGGTCACAGTGTTTGATAGCCTTGTAGGTTGTTTCTCATGATACTAATTATGTTTCACTTCCTCAACTTAATTTTAGGTTATAACATCCTTTTCATTCACCTATTCATCCATTGAGGCCATATTTCATCCTCAATCACCATGACACTTATGTTATCAATCAATTTGCATTTTCTAGGCTTCTTTTGGACTGAGTAGCACTGTGCACACTATAGATTTATAGAAACCATTTATTGAACTAAAACATCATCCAATATTCTTTCCTAATAAACCAAACACTCTCTAATTTCCTTAACATATTACTACTAAGTCCAAAGTATAGTGTCAAGATGATTTTGTTGACCTAGTATTTCATAGGCATCCTCATTGCATGAAACTATTAAGACTTACTTTGGAGAAATTAAGGTAAAATTACCTTGAAGCAACTAATATGTTTTACATGATGTGTATGAGTTACATAAAGAGGTTTATCATCCACCACTACCACCAAGACCTTATTGACATTCCTAAACCAAATATAAACTCTTCACATGGATTTAAATTCCTCTAAGGTGCCCCCAACCTTGTCTTAGAACTTTGTCTATGAGGAAACTCATAACCATGTTATTCAACACTTAGACCATTGATTGCAATGAGTTCATAGGGGTGTAAACCTTAATAATGTATTTTAAATATTCAAACCAAATGTATTTAGAGTGAATCTAGGTGTTCTATACATTATGTATCTTTTCAAAGCGTGCATACCCTGCAATCAATATTTCAAAACTCTTAGACAACTTCAATCAAACAATGAACATGTCAAGACAAACCTTTGAGGATTAACCTCTCTCTCATGGAGGAATTAGACCATCATGTTAAGTTATTTATATAATTATCACCACTCTCATTACCTTTAATCTCACTACTTGCTCAAGATATAGATTTAGATCATTATTTTCACTCCGTAAAATTCCAAGCAACAAAATTCATCAAAGCAACCTGTATACTAAGGCATTCTTCTTTCAAGTGAAAATTAATAATGGGGATTAATTATAAAATTAAAACACCATTAAATGGATATCCAATAATTTTAGGAAATATCATCAAAATCATTCTTGTCCATGATATCCTAAAGCAAAGAAATACAATAAAACCTAGACCTTATCTAGATGAATAGGCCATATAGACACCCCTGCTTGTTGACCTTTTTTAATAAATATGGGGAGATTAACCAAAAAATAAATGGCACAAATTATAAGTATATTAGGTTGCCTATAACTTACCAAAACATTTTGATCTAAATCTCTCTCTCTTGAACTTATTGAGTGAAAACTTAAGGCTCTTCTAGAGCTATCCAAGACTACCCAAAATGGTTTTTCCTTAGCATGAAGAACTAGAAGATTTAAAATCAAATAATTTTTTTTTTAAATATTTTATATTATTCAAATTAACTTTAATTACTTTTGGAAACATTCTAAAGTTCTTAGACCTTTATTTATGGTAGAAAACCTATTTCATGCCTAGTTCACAACTAATAGGTTTTCCTTACCTTTGCTAGTTATGTGCTTGGAAATATTTAAAAGGAATAAGAGAGGATATTAGGTACACCATGGATTCATAAATATGATATATGAGATCCTATTTTATTCAAAACCTTTAAAAACATATTCAACCAAAGCTCCAAAAGACTCCAAAATGCATCCTTTTGCTCCCAAACTCTTCTCCTCCACTCCAAATGACTTGAAATGGCATTGAACATGACTAAATATGAAAAAAATGACATAAAAAGGTGTAAATAAGTCAAAACCAATTTGAATTCTCCTAAAGTCATGTTTTCACTTAAAAATTTCTATTTAGAGGGTCCTCAAGTCATCTAATGCACTTTTGAGGGTCTTTTGGGAAGATTAGCTTCTCCAGACATCATTTTTGACTTTTTGTAATCTATAAAACTTTGTGAAAACCTTCTTCCTACCCCTAAATTCTCAAACACCTAGAAACTAGCTAGATCCTTCACTTGCAATTCAAAACCCATTTCTAGGCCTTTTCTTTAAAATCTCCAAATTCACCTTAAAACTTGCTTAAAATGTTTCAAAAGCTTACAAGAGACATAAGGTAGGGTCATGATGTTTATCTTATCTTTCCACCATTGGATCATCCACTACACCAGGACCCTACATATCTCCTCACACCACACCAAGACCTTCTATAATACTGCACTGCACCATCTAATTGAGGATTAGAAAAAGACTATTCATGGGAGCAAAAGGTCACTGAATGGTCTAGGAGAGTGCCCTGATCCATCTAGGAAAAAATTTATTATGTAGGATAATTTTAGACAACATTTCTAGTATCCTTCTAGGATTACATACCTATTTATGCAAAATACTAGTTGCCTTGGTCTATCCATTGGGCTTACAGGGTCACAAAGTCTTTATAAAATTGGTTTTCAACTAATCACAAAGATACAAAACTTATGATTGAAACTCTCAAATTAGAAATCCAAACCCCAAGACAAAATAATAATGTGCTCAAAGCACTCAAAAGGGAAACACACAATAAAATTTAAATATGCACAATGTACTTGGAGGAAAGCAAAACTATATAATATGTACAACTGAAACTCACATATATTTTCCCTTAGATCAAATGGGAAGCTTTTAGCATCATTCACTTGTAGTAGACAAGGACAATAGGCACCCTAATTTTATGATATCATTCTAGGTGGACTAATATGCCTAATTTATAACTCCTTTAGCTTGTTCCCTGATAGATGGAGAGGGATAAACATGTCTCCAATGTAGACAAAATCCCTTACTGGTTAGAGAATTGCTTCATGTTGCTCATCACTCTTGATAAAGTCTTGAAAAAAGACTTCATTTAAAATCTTGGGAGCAACTATATTTTTTTCACTTGATAGCTCAAAAATACCATATTCTTCCACCTCATTATTATATAAATTAGGACTAATAATTATTAGATTAGAATGCTCATAATGTTTTGGAAGAAGGACATGTCTCTTAGCCTCTTCAAACTTTTTTGTTATGGCTTTAAACTACTGCCACAACTCTCTAGGGTCTTCACTAGCATGTTTCTCAAATTGTATCTCTTTGGCACTTGAGATGTCTCTTTCATCAACCTCACTTAATATTTCATCTTATTTTTCAACTATAAATGATGGTTGATTTGACCAACCAAGGTCCAAAACATCACACTTGTCTTTCTCAAGGTCTAATTTATTTTCCTCTAGCTCCAACATATCAAGGTTATCTTCAATTAACACCTCATATTGAAGTGGAACAACCTATAACACATGTTTTTGATCTTATTTTTCATCTTTGTAGAATGGGCATTTAGTAGTCCATTCAAGGTCTACCCCATATTTAGCTTGAGGATTGTCTTCTTCAGGATCTAGTTCATTAGTGTCAAATCCATGCCAAGAAGGCTGGTCCAAACCTAATTTTTCCTTCTCTGAATGAAGTGGCCTACCTATTATGATCTCTTCATAATATACATTTGTATTGTCCTCTTTTATATCGGGACATGGACTCTTATAAAGCAAACTCATTGAGCTGAGCTATGTATAAAGCACTTTCTATTTGAATAAAAACTTCCTCCTTCTCCAAGACTAGTTTTTTGGGTCACCAAAACTAACACCTCCTCCTCCATCTCTATGCCTTACTTGAATAATTTCCATGAAGGTAATGTAGAGGGTAAAACCACCTTGTTTTCTTGTTCTTGAATAGGCCTAAGAGAGAGTGGTCTCACTAGTGAGGGCTTGGTATAACTAGGATAATTGGTATAGGGAGAGATCTATGGTGGGATGGCTTCATACTCTTGAAGGAGTGTGTGTGTAGGGGTAGGAAAGGGTAAAATTATTTGTTTTGGTTTGATATTCTCTCTCTCTTAATTTTTTAACACCTCTTAAATGGATACTACCCACTCCATCTCTTGCTTCTTAACATGTGGATAGTCACCTTCTTCAATGGATGCCCACACACTCTAAAAATCATGCAAAAATATTCATATCCCCTCTATGTCATGAATGGGGAATTATTTTCCAAGTCTAACCTCCTTATTTATTTTCATGATTGATCTCCCTTGGTCTAGTATTGCTTCTCTAATTTTTAACAAGGATGGGCCTTGATAAGGTTGGTTAGGGGGCTTATTTGAAGCTCTTAGAGGCTAATCTTGAGGCTACTAGAAGGGAGAGGACACATAGGACAGATTTAACTGAGACTTATGATCTTCATAATATATCAACACATGTTCTAAGATTTATACCATGTTTCTCAAACACACTTTATCCTCCCTTTCATAAACTGCCCATTTTTTACCCTCACAAATTGACCACCTATTCTTGACCAACAGAAATAACTTCTTACCTCTTATAAAACATGAATAAGTATGACTAAATAACTTTCAATACCCCTACCAATCTTCCTTATCAACTCCATATAATCTGATAATACTTACTTGAATCCTAACAAGGATGTAATGGGATAAATATAGTCTTAATAAGAGGGATTAAAGGACTGATTTGAATGTTAAGGGGGCTGATTTTGGTCATACATAGGGGTGGGAGGGATGTAAAGTCCATTATAGGGCTGATAGGTTTCTTGAGAGCCACTTGGGGGGAACACAAACATTATTAGCCTGATACGAGTGATGCTAAGGTAGAGAATAAACATGTTGATCGAAAAAGGGTTTAAGTATACATACTAAGGTTTTGATTTTAGGTACTTAGGTTTCCTAACCAATATATGTTTGTATTTTAGTCACCATTTATGTTCGTAAATGTGCCTCGAAAGGTTGATTGCACTGAAGAATAACACCGAGAACCCTTCAATGACGTGACTAATGTAATAGTCCCATTGGGTGTGATAAAAACTATAATAGCATAGAATTGCACCCTTTTGATAGGGTATTTATGATCTCTCATTCATAAATACAAAATGGGATAAACCCTAGGATGTGGGTATCCTATGATTAGGTTTAACCTCTAGAGAAGGTTGGTTCCTCTTGGTAGCTAACCTAAACTATTGATTCTACTTAGAAAAGGGATTGAAAGGTTACAAGGTATGACTAAAAACATAAATAAGGTGATGTACCAAAATTAAATACACTTCAAATTATATTAAACTAACACTAAGGTAGTTCAAACATAACCCTCACTCACAATCTCTCCAACAGGTCATTTTCCATCAATATTTCTAAAACTAGGCCCACTAGGTAAGAGATGAAGCATGGAGTATAAAAATCTCACTATACCTTCATCAATAAGCAAAAAAACACAAGTTAAAAACTATAAAAATGGTGTAATAACTAAAAAAGGAAAGAAAAGAGGATAATTACCAAGGAAGAACACCTCTCCATAAATCAATCATACACAAAATGACTAGTGTACTAGTTGAAAGTAATAGATAGGAAAATGAATTGTCTTATTACTTCAAAATCTATTTTAATTTTTTTTATAGGGTTTCACCTTGTCAAATGAGAGTATATCTTATAAATGGGGAAGAAAAGGGATATATAGGAGAAGAGGGAAGAGAGATGAGAAGAAAGCTCTTAGAATTCAAAAAATCTCACTCAACTACCTTCCATGGAATCTCAACAACATTCATATTAATTAAGCTCTAATCCTCCTTTATAAAATTAACATCCAAAGTTCAAAAGGGTCTTCAAGCCCTCCCATTAGCCTAAAAAGGCACTAGAAGATTAAAAAAATTCAGGAAGATGATGTCACACTCCACTAAATTTGAGAAAAGTCTTCAAAGCTATAGAAGACTCATTGAATGCTCCAATTTTATTTCCAACTCATAAGCTTCTCCACTTGCACTTCTATGCCCCATTCCACTTGGCTTCAAGAAGTTACTTGACAACATGGTTATTGATCCTGGTACTTTATGCTTAATTGACCTTAAAGGTTATCTTAAAGTGTTTACTTATTGATGTTTTCTTTTTTTCTTAATTCATATTTTCTCCTCCAACCTGCCAAAGACTCCATGAAACCTACAAATATCTTGGACTCCATTGATGGAGGTCTTCAATTTCATGCCACCCTAAACAATCTAGGAAAAAACCTACTCCTAAGGCCATTTATCACCATGAGAATGACTTTTGGACATGTCAAAGGCTTCCAAACATCCATAGCGTTCCTATGAGGGAGATAATGATGATTTAAGCCACCTTAAAAACTTGAAAAAATGGTGTAAATATCCATTAAACCTATAATCATTCATAAATTATTTAAAAATTTGGGTTTTTGACCTTGTAGCTCATCAAGGCACCCTAAAACCCCCTGGGAAGTGCTCCAAGTGCCATAAAATGGTGATTCAGGTCCCATTAGGCCTCTTACATGAATTTATACTATTGGGTTTTTATTATTTATAATGATTTGGGCATTAAAGTGTAGCCCTAATGAGCTAGTGCATCGTTCTTTCATGTAAGATCATGGTCTTACATGCTCACCTGAAGTGCAAAGCTAAAGATCGATTCTCATGGGTTATGTTACACAATAACATTAGCTAGTTATATTATTTGGGTTAAACATATATTTAATTAGAAGTTACATGGAATAAAATATAAACTACTTTTATCCTTGTATTACTAAGCTCAACCACTATAACTATGCAAATTAATGTCATTGCAATTTAGATTTTTAACTTAGGAAAAGTAAAAGTTAGCATATATTTCATATTAAGAACCAATAACAAGTGCTCAACTTGAACCTATAAATGATACACAACCACTAATTTAACTAGAAAATGAACATCTAAATGATTATAATATCTATAATTCATATATTATGTTTTAATAAATGTTATCCAAAATCCCTTTCCATAATGCTTTAAAACAAAGGTATTTATACTTGTTTATCCCTGACCAAGTATTTATAACATTTATAATAGGAGAGACATGGGCAACAAACTCTCTATGAACTGAGTCATGACAATCTATAAACTAGTGTTTCCTAAGTACCTAGGCCTTTGTACCCCCTATCTACTCACTCTATGCTAGATCCCTGTTGCCATGTGTCTATCTCCTTGTGGGCTAGTGAAAAAATTTGATGCATAAGGTTTGAGTGACCCTTGATATTTGATCCTTAACCATCTCCCACTTCTCATGCACTCCCCAAGTCTTTCTCTATTGTTTTGAGTCCTATTCTCTTGGGTTCCTCATGGTTAATTCTCCTCTTTGATTGGGTTATCTCACACTAATGAATCTATGCCCTTGTCCTTTTATGCCCTGTGAGTTCCACACCATGGTGCTTCTGAACCATTCAAGTTCTAAACCATAGACTTTTTGCACTATGTTCCTTCTGTATAGTGTCAGCTTTGTGCCAAAATATAAAAATATTTAGCCAAAATTTGGGGTCCAACATCACCCCACATTATGCTCTAAGTCCATCTTGGAATAAGTCTTGCTGGCAGCCTTTGCCAAAAATTTAGGCCCCATTTGCTCGATTTACTTCTTGACATTTTCCCAATGTGATAATGTGTAAGTAGCTTAGCAGTTATTACTTCAATGTCCTATTTAGACTTATTCATTTCCTTAGGTTGGTTAGATGTCTCAATGGCCTTTTTGACCAAATCATCTAGGGATGTGTTGGCATCCTTCTAGATGTCTTCCAATGTCAAGACTTCACCAACAACCTATCCTTAGAGGGTTGTAAAAATGACATTTAATTATTAGTGATGTGTATTGATTTTCTACTTCATTATTGCCACATCCTTGAATGCTTGGCATTCCTTGTATGATTACTTATTAAAAGGATAAAATCAGCCATTTGCTACCTTTAGCTTTATTTTTCTTAGATCTAAGCCTCTAAGATCTTATTCAAGCATGATAATCATTCAAAAATCCCATCCAAAATGGGGATGACTTCCCTAACTCTTTCAAGGGCATGCTTTCATACTTCAATTGCCTTGGTGAATTGCTCTGCTATTACCAATCCCTTATTCCTCAACATAAGTTACTCTTTTTAGTGATTTAAAAGGAGGTTCACCAAGGTCTCTAGTTTATCTATGGCATCCCCATTGAGAGGCATGCTATCCACTAGTGCTAGATCTTAACCCAAAATTATCTTTCATAAATTCAACATTTTAACTTTGGCCTCCATGGCCTCCTTTACTTTTTGCTTCAAAGTAACCACTTTTTCTATGAGCACCTTCTTGACATCAACTTCCTTCTCATACATACCCACTACCTAGGTAGGTTTCATCTTTGCATCACATGTATTAGATTTTGATAATATATTTTGGCACATGACTTCCAAAGGCATATCCAAGAATGTCATATTAGCTTGTAGAGGGGTGGTATTTTAGGGGTCAACACATGGTGGTTTGAGTAGCATTAGAGAATCAAAGCCTAAGAGAATTCTATCTTGAGGGAGCTCAAAGTGGTGGTTCTCATTTTATATGTCCAATAAGGAGGACACCTACCACCTTTTATCTAAGGTCGCATCTCAGAGAAGGAAATGTGGACATAAATACAACATCCTATTAGGGATTCCTGATTGATATAAGATGTGTAGATTAGTATATGTATCAATGGAAGGTTCTTCTATAGACCTGATTGGCTCTTTCTCTTTATTTAGGTCATGATCCAATATCTCAACCTCTACTTTAGTAGCTAAAGAAGTGGTACTGATAGCCATTCTAATCATTAGATACTCTTCACCATCCCCCTCTTTACCATATGGACCCCCAATGTCCAATGGTAAGTATTTGAAGGTGTCCTCTTCCTTACACATTAGGGAGCATGTCTTCTTGGAATCATAGTTTGATTCTTCCTTCTAAACCATAAGGACTTATTGTTATGACTTTTGTTTTTTAGCTCATTATGGTACAACCCCTAATTATGAAGGTGCTTATGAAGTTTTTAGAAGTGAGGGCATAGGTGAAGGAATGTGTGAGGAAGAAGTTGGAGGTGGAAGGACCTATGAAGGTGTAAATTTGGGTTGAGAAGGTTAGGGAGGAGAAGGGGGAGGTGGAGAAGGGTGAGGTGGAGAAGGTTAAGGAGGAGAAGGGCAAGGTGGAGAATGATGGAGGAGAAGGGCATAGTGGAGAAGTTTGGGGAGGTGAAGGTCTTGGTGGTGAGGGGATTGGTTATAGTGATTGGGTATTCATATACCATTTTTAAGGAACCTATTGAGAGCTCATGTTGGCATCATGCCCAACCCACTTCTTCTTCAAGGGAGGTACTAGTGGGATCTTTTCCTACATATATTTTGCACCCTTTGAACTCTTATGCCTAAGATATAGAATATAGAATAAATTATGTATTTATTCTCCCAATAGTATTGTCTTGACCTTTATGTTTGTCTAGTCCATCTCCTTCTTCTCCCTATAGGCCTTCTTGCCTCGATAGACATACATCTTCTAGAGAGTGTGAATCTCCAAGTCAATCTTGTCTACCTCCAAGATAATAGGTTGTGCATAATAAATCCACTTTATGGAGTCGATGAAATTCCATGCCAAAACATCACATGATTAATTTATCCACATGGAGAGTTATCCATAATGGAACATCTTGATGTGTGCTAGAGAGAAGTGCTACTTCACAGTGAACTGCACTTGCTCACTAGCTAAGGTGGACAAATCCTTCAGGATGCACCATTCATTCTTGAATACCTCCTTCATCCCATAAAACCAAGACATAATTTTTATTTTGTATAAGGGGGTGATATAACCTGGGCACATGAATTCATTATAGCACTCAATAGGGGACTTGTTCTTAGGTGGGTATGCCACTTCATTACTCGTGTGGTGTAATATGGTATATGGATCTCATCAAACACCATCAAAAGCAAAATACTCCCCATAAAAACTTATGATTGGGTATTCATTGGATATTCTCTACATTATCAATAATTTTGTGGCTAAAATACATATCCCAACTATATTTTAAGCCTTGAGTAACTTGGTGGTTGATGTAGAGGTGAGCCATGTCTACCTCCTAATGATTAGACCCACTGATATTGGTCATGATGATCTATGCCATAACTTAAAGGGTAGGATATTACAGGTTCTCGATGTGCATGACATGGCCTTGTTTTTGATACATCATCATCATGGATGTCTTTTAGACCTCATTAGTGTCCCTCAAGTCATAGGCCACATCCAAACCTGAACATTGTAGCCCTGATACCCTTTTTATCCTCTTGAGTGTGATCTTTAGAGATAGTCCTCATAGATGTGTGAGAGTAGGAACTTGATGGCCTCCATGGGTTTTTCAAAGTAAGGTATAATAAATAATTGGAATAAACCCATATCATATAAGGCATTGAAGATATTAAGGTCATACACCAACTGGTTCTTGGTGTTCTAGTGCTCGACTTGGTAGTCCTATAATTCAACCTTGTTCCTAGGTTGACAATGGTTATAATAATAAATAATACAAGTGGGTACCTTGGAGACCCAATTATCTACACACAAAACCATCTCAAGTACCTGTATTTCTTTAATCATCAATGGTGGGGGTGAAGATGATTGTGTCTTCCTGGTTGGTCATGCCATACTAGCTTCTCTTCTTTCTACATACTATGCCTACTCTTCTAGTGTCTATTCTCTAATGAATATTGCTTCTCCTCTAAATACTTCCTGTTCCTCTAGTATCACTAGTAATGGATCAGTCTTTAAGACATTCTTCTTAGGTTGCATCACCTCTAAGGAGCCTAAAGGTTGAGGCATGCTTGTCTAATGTTCCCAAAGGAATACGTAATTGTTGTTAGTGACTTCAACTTTTTTAGCTTAACTTCCCTCTAATGGTAAACTTCCCTTGAAACTTGAAACCTACAAGCCTTCCATGTCATGGTCATGTCTCAAAATTAATCCTATGATTTTCTTGTGAAGATCAATACTCAATTCAATACCTATATATAAAATTATACTTCTTCATATATTTATCTTTTGAATCAAACTTGCTCTCTTCACTTTCAGCTCTAGTATTTATTCACTCTTGGATTTATAATCTCAAATAAAAGCAAAGGTAAAATGTAAAAATTAGTTAACTTGTCTTTTCATAAGCTTAAGGGGGTTAACCCACATTTACTATCCCCTTTCATCCATCACTTCTCATCATTAATCCAATTTTAATGGTTGTTATTCTTTGATAGTCACTTCTTGCCATAAATGCATTTAATGGTTATGTCTTGTCATGCTATTGGCACATTTAACATAACCACTATTTTTTCACATTAATGGAATGTCCCATCTCATGCCTTCCCTAGTAATGGAAGATAACTATGTCCCACATTTTTTATGGAGTGGAAGACAACTGTTGTGTATTTCAATTTTTGGAAAACAATTATAGTGTATTTAGATTTTTCAAACTATATGATGAGAACACAACTATGTAGTTTATGTGCCTTAAATGACTTGAATGCCTTAAGTAACTTGCATTCCTAAGGTAAATTTCATGCCCTAAGTACCTTGTACACCTATATTTAATCATGAATTTAGATATATTTTACCCCACACTAAAATTGAATCGTGATCCTCCACAAAAATACAAGTACAAAACTTAAAGATAATTACATTACAGAAATGTGCTTATGTTGAAAGCAATAAATCATAAACTAATGGCATAAGCCTTATTATTTACAAAACATTAACTATTCAGAGGTGAAATATGGCTAGAGTCATCTTCCATTATAATTCCCAAGAAGTAATTGGTTGTCCAACCATTGTAATTGATAAACATCGATAGGTCAAATGCTATAAATGATAAAAGGACTATCCTAGTGAATTTGAAGTATTCTAGAATGGCACGTGAACTTGGAGTCATATAGTAAGATCTTCATTCTTAGATTAATGATGTTGTGCTTTATGTGTCAATCATGCCATGTTTTTTTTTGTGCTTCTCCATATCCTGACTTCGATGAGATAGGCAAGGGGTCTCATCTAGCTATAACAAAGTATCTAGGTGTGACTTCAAGGATGGCTCTTCATCCAATTGTCCAATGCACACAATACAAAGATATAGTACCAAGAACTCAACTAGTTGGACTACCTCGTTGCCATATACTAAATTAAATGGTGTGTTCTTGTTCAAGAATTTATAGGTTGTTTAGTAAGACCACAGTACCATAGACACTTTATGATCCCAATCAGTTTGGCTAATATTACAAATTTTTCTTAGAGTTGTGCCTAATATTTTACTGAAGGCCTCAGTAGTTTCATTGGCTTGTGGATGATATAGTGTTATTTTATGATGAGAATTCATGAACTCAATAAGTAAGATGTGAATAGTTTCATTTAGGAAATGGGTGTTGTGATCACTAGTAAAGATTAGTGAACATCCAAACTGAGTTATGATATGTTCCCAAATGAAGTGTGTAGTAGTAGCATTTGTACAATCTCTCATTAGCAAAGCTTTAACCCATGGCATAAGATAATTAATGGTTATGATTATATATATAAAAAATATTAATTTTCCATTTAGGGCGGTAGGGCCAACAAAATCGATATGCCACTTTTCAAATGGTTCTTGAGAGAGAATTAGTCATGGAGGCATAGTATCTTATCAATTTGGTTTTCCTATGCATTAATAAATGTCACATTTACTAACATATATCTTAACATATTGAAAAAAAGTAGGCCACCATAATACATCTAGTAGAACCTTACGTGTAGTATACTCTCCAACATATTTTCCCCTTACAATAGCTTCATGAACTTCTTGAACTATCTTGAAATTCTCATGTTTCATGACATAGTGTCTAAGAATTTTGTCATGGAAAATCTTGTAAAGATCCCCTCCTATGAGTTGAAATTATGCAATGTAAAAATGAGTTATTTTTTAGACTATAGAGTTAGACAATTGGGCACTAAACTAATAGTTAAAAAGGTTGCAATATCTTCCAACTCCTTAGGTACACAAGTAACACAAAAGAGTTGAACATCAGGCAAGTCATAGTCAATAGTATGTGGTGGCTCTTCAAAATCAATTTGAGATAGATGGTTAGGGCCAAAATTGGGTTTTCCAAGTTTGACCATGACTGATAATTGAAACTCTAAAAACAACACTATCTAGTGGAAGATTCATCCATGTAGCATAAGGTTTGTTTACTAGGTAATATAAAGCCTCATAATCTATATAGAATAAAAAGGGAGTTGATAATAAGTATTATCAAAATTTATACATAGCATAGACCACTTAAAATGCTTCACACTCTATGGTGGTGTTATTATGCTTAGCTAGAGTGATTTTTATACTAGCAAAATAGATTGGGTGATCAAGGTGACCTTTACTTGGTTGTGTAAGGATTACACCAACTGTGATTCTAGATGCATCGACATGGACATGTAATGGTCTTGTCAAATAAGAAAATTGGAGGGTTGGAGTGGTAATTAGTTTATCCTTTAAAGTATCAAAATATTCTTGGTAGGATAAAGTCCATATGAAGTGATCATTATGTTTTAAGAGTTCCTCCAAAGGTGAGATAATCTTAGCATATCCATGGATGAATTTATTATAATAACTTGTATGTCCTAGGAAGATGCGGATCTCATGCTGGGAGGTGGGCACTAGGAGGTGAAGAATGATGGATACTTTTTCCATATCTACTAGAATTCCATCTGTACAGATCATATTTCCTATAAAAACACTAAAAGGTGTAGCAAATAGATACATCTTTAGGATTAATAGTATTTTCAAGGCTTGACAGTGCTCAAACATGAGCTGTAGATTAGAGCAGTGGTCCTTGACCAAGACATAGACCATCTAATCATCTAAGTAGACTTGAAAAAACTTATGGATGAAATCCTTAAAGGATTTAATAGCTATACATAAAAACACAACTAATGTGTTATTCAACCCAAAAGGCATGATAACATATGTGAAAGATCCCCATTCAATGGCAAACATAGTCTTAGGTTGATCCTACTCACTGATTTGGACCTGATGGTATACTAAAAATCCATATGTGAAAGTATATATCTCACATGTAGTTACACCTTCAAGTATTTCCTCTATGAAAGGTGTTGGGAAGGGATCAATGATGCAAGATGCAATAAGTAACCAGTAATCAATGTAAATTATGATACATCCATATTTATCTATACTAGTCACCATGGGATTGACCCACTTAGATTCATCAATGGGGCTGATTACACCATCATGCATCATATTGTTAATTTATTCCTTTACGCACACCCATAGATTAGGATTCATCATATATGGCCTTCTTAGCTAGTCAAGCGTTGTCAACTAGTTTTATATGGATCTTTACTAGGGATGGATGAACTCCTTTCATCTCGCTATAGCTTATTATAAAGACATCTTAGTATTCTTTTAATATATCAAATGTCTTTTAAATTTCTATGTTAGTGCATTAGTTACATATAGTGGCTATTTTTGGTCTTTCCTTTATGCCAATATTATGTTGGATAGTTTGAATTGGCCTGAAGTAAGGGTGGTTTGTGTTGAGACTAGTGTAATGAATAAATCATGTGCCATAGTTTATAGGGACATCTAAATAATTTTATAGAGGTTTAATTGGATTGGACCTTTCACCTTATTCTACATGAAACACCAGCGTCTATTTTTCAAGATGTATCTCTATATGTCAGTCTGGATCAATGACTAGTTCTGGTGTAGAAGTAAGTTGTACATATGGTTTGTTGAAGAGAACTAAACCTTATTATAGGATATTATGGATATATTTTATGTGATCTTCAATAGGAATAGGGTTACCAATAATTGCTTCATAAATGTCAGAAATTGAGGCAAAAATCCATCCTTGGAGAGGAATAAGATAGTGTCAAGTTCATGTTGTCCTTTAATAGATGCCAAAAATAGGTTCCCATATGTCACTCTTCATGAACATATCATGCCCTCACCCAAGTTCATAAATTTACATATAATTAATGCACCCACAATTAATCTAATAATTAATACTCTTCATCTCTCCACATTGACTCACAAGCCTATATATGGGGTTTAGGTGCTTGTACTCTATTATAATTGATTGTTCCCCTGACTCAATTGTCATGATAGAACCAGTGATGCAAAGTAGATCATACTTTATCCCACTGGAGATGTTGTTCATGATGGTTTTTCCACCATCTTATAGATGTACCATCAAAAAGATGAACCAACGATCAAATATGATCATTGTCAGTATGATAAAATTCTTTAAGGCACTAGACAAAGTTGCAAACCTCTATTTAGCCATGAAATTGAGGGGTTGCATTGAGTCTTTCTAAAGGTGAATCTATCATTGGTCCCTATTATAACATGGAATGTCACCCTTTTAGAGGAGTTATTCAAGCTCCCCCACTCCCAGTCATAATATTGGGACAACCCCAGGCTGTGGGTATCCTATGGTAGGGTTGAACCTTCAGAGAAGGTTGGCTTCCTTTGGGTGGATCACCTATACTAATGTTTCTGCTTGGAAAAGGGTTAGAGAGGGGATAAAGGGTTATAAATAAAGATAATAAGGTGATGTACCAAATTTAAATGAGAACTCACATAAGTATGAAATATACAATGAAGAAGCATAAGACAATACTATCTCACACAATCTCAAAATCTATCTAATTGTATAAGTATTTTATGAACCAGGTTCACCAAGAAATGAATGAAGTAAAGAAGAATTCTAAGAATCACACAAAGCTTACATTAATGGCAAAAAAAAAACAAGTAAAAACCTACAATTAACTTGAAAACATCCTAAAATAGGCAAAAAAAAGGACAATGGACATGGAATATTCTCCTTCACAATGCCATCATGCAAAAACTTAATAAACACAATTCAAAGTCAAGAGATAGGTAAAGAAAGTCTTTATTTCTTCAAGAGGTCTTTCGTATAATTTTTTTGACAAGGTCTAGCCTTATAAAAAATGAGAGTCCCTTGCTCTTCTTTCTAATAAATCAAAGAATCTATCTAAAATCATAGAGACCCACTATAATGGGAAAGAAAATAAGAGATATAGGAGAAAGGGGAAGAGAGAGGAGTAACACATCATCATAAAATAATAAATGAGCTGATGTCACCTTTCATGAATGCTCAACCACATTTTGATCCAATCAAGACTAATACATCATAGACAAATTAACCTTTATTTGTCCTAATAGCCTTTAAAACCTCTCATTAGTTAAGAAACATAAAAGAAGACAAGAATGTGCTTAGGATGATGAATCATGATCTACTATGAAGAAAAAACCCTTAGAGGCCTTTAAAATCTTTTAAATTCTCCAACTGCATCTTCCAACCACCACATCTCCTTCTTGAAACTTTACTCCATCTTCCACTTGGCTTCATTATAATGACAAAATCCTCATATCTCTTGATCTTATAGAGCCATGAATATATCTATTTTTAGAAGCTATAGGTACTTGTTTGCCAAGGATATAACTATGTTAAAGGATGACACACTTATCTATAATCACATATCTACCTCTACTTCAATATCTGAGCATAGGTCTTACTATAGATGAAAACCAATCCCATTTATTGGTTTTCCTATAGTCATCATATCAATGAAAAGCCTATCAAGCTGAATGGCCTCATTCTTGAACTATAATATGTTTAAATAAAACTATTCTACCTCTAAACCTTGTAGAAGCTGAGAACTAATTATATTCATGGATCTTCTTCAAGGAACAATGATCATAGTCATGAAACCATACTACAACCCCAAAAAATGAAACTTGTACATTCTAAATCTTTGACCAGAGGTCATGACTAATATTTAATGGTGGTACCTTTAAAATACCTATTCTATCTTTACCTGGATCATATTTGATCTCTATTTGAAGTCTCCTAGCTTTGGCTTTCTTTGTCTATCATTAATCTCTATCTAGGTTTCCAAATTATGACACTTATCATATCCACATGTTTTATATGGATTCTATAGTTAGTCTTTATCCAATCAATGTGTTTACACAATGTGGCATCCACAAATTCAATCTGAGCTCATTGACTCTTGACTTCTTGTGCATCATTGATCTGCTTTACACAGTCGAATGTGTGTCATTGATCTTGATTAGCTTGATCAAATAAGCACCATTAGATTTGTTTTTATACTATGATTATGATACTTATCACCATCATGTTTATCTTCAAGATCCTCTGACCTATTGAATTTTTTCTCATCATTAATTTTCCTTTGTTTAATTGAATGTACTCCATTGATCTATTTGGACCCACTAACTTCGTCGATCACCTGTGTTTCATTGATCTTGATTTGGGTACCTAAGATATCACCACTTGGTAGCTCCACATTCTTTATGTGAATCATTTTGAATATTTAAATCAAAACAGCTACTTATTATGGCTTTTATTTATCATCCCCATGCATGTCTCACTCTGTTGATTCAACTTTGAAGGCTTATATCTTGAGATAGACAACTCATCAAGATACCAAATTTGAAAAGGTTATTCATGACACAAATAACATCATGTTTATGTAATTTTTTCAATTTGATAGGCTTCTTGAGCATACTTATAAAATACATAAGTTTATTGATCTATTTATTTCTACGTGATGTGTTGCAATGGTTTGGTTCCTCTAGGTTTGTGCAAGTCATTTTTATTCCTTCAAAGTTATGATGAACTAATGAGGCTTTGAAAAAACCTACTTCATGTTCCCTAAATGTCATGAGCACCATGGAAACTTGCTAGATCTTTTCCCTTCAATTCTAGACTTTTTTTTAGACCTTCCACCATTAGTTCATTTCAATTAATAATGACTCTGCTCAACTTCTCACTCTACACCACACCTCCAAAACACTAATCCATATAGATAAAGTTTTGTATGTGGATCAAAATTGGCCAATATTTTTGGTGATATCCTGGGGTTGCATGCCTGCTATGCAAGAGAATAGTAGCATTACACTATCCATTGGGGATTGAGTTTTAAGTCTTTCCTTCCCAGTTGATCATGAAACTGAAACAAGGCTGCCCCTTTCATGGAAACCTCTTCTTGAAGAAACAAGGATAAAAGAAACAAAATCAAAAATGTTCCCAATACACTTATGAAAGGGAAACACAAAACTAAAATAAATGTACACAAGACACTTAGAAGAAAGCATTGAATCCATTCTAATATGTAAAATATTATATAATGGCTACAAAATCTGTTAATAATAAGGCTTTAAATTAATGCCATTACTAGGGTGGGTAATACCTCTACATCCAACTAGGCAAGTTGAAAAGCATTATGTTGTTTGCATCCATGAATTAAATAAGGACCACTCCACAAGTTGTTGAACTTGGTATGGTTGACTGGCTTGGCCTTATTTGAATCCCACTTAAGGACCAAATCCTCTTTAAATTCCCTTACTATGTTTCTCTTGTTAGAGGATTTTTTTACTTGAGCTTGATGTGACTCTAATATCTTCATTACAAGGTCTCTAGTTTCTTCAAGCTTCATGTGCTATGCCATCCTCATGGTCATAGGTTCACTTTCCATCAACTCAAGCTAATGGTCTAACTCTAAGGATTATAACTCAAGAGAAATGGCTAATTTAGCCTCCCTTCCATATATAATAACATATGGTTAATTGTTAATGGAAACTTTAGGAGTCACTTTATCAACCCATACGGTTGTCTTTAGCTTTGTGTGACATATTCTCTATTTCTCCTCTATGGTCCTATTGATAATCCTTATCAAGTTCTTATTTATGGAATCTACCAATACATTACCTTGGGGATAGTAATTGGAGTATGTGCTAAGGTGGATGCCTAGTTGAATCACCCATTCACTTGTTTTCATGCTAATAAATGCTAAGGCATTGTCTAAAATTATTATGGTTGGCACACCAAACCTAGTCGCTATGCTATCATAGAAGTCAAATACTATTGTTTCATTAGCTTTTTTAATGGAAATTGATTCCACCCACCTTGTGAAGTAGTTAGTACTAGTAATCACCCATTTTTATCCTTCACAAGAAGGTGGGTTGGTCATTCCTATGAAGTCCAAAATCTACTATATAAAGGGTTGATCCACCTAAATTGGGTTGAGAGGAAGGGATACCAATCTTTGTTTCCCTATAAAGAGAGCACACTTTTGACACTTCCTGACCCATGCATAGGAATCCTTAAAAAGGCTAGGCCAGTAAAAATCATCTCTCATTATTTTTACTCTTTTAGTCCTTAGGGAAAAATGGCCTCCTACAGGCCCATCATGAAATTGCTCCAAGAACCTTAACACTTGGTAATCATCAATGCATCTAAAAAGCACTCTATTATGGTCCTTTTTGAATAAAATTCCATTAACCAATGCATAAGGTATGAACTAAAGTCTAAAATACCTTCTTTTTCCCCTATCCATACCTTTAGAGCATTCACCTTTTGTTAATAAATTAGTCATATCTTGGAGCCAACTAGTGTGGGGTGGAGGTGTATCCATTTTAAAGCTATCTTATATCACCAAAACAACTTCGTTATCTTCCTAAAGGTCATCAACCATATACTTACATACGCCTTTGCCTCTCATTATCTTGGTGACCTTAATGTCCATGTAATAATCCATGACCTTGGTAATCCATCCATCCCTCTTCTCATTTAAGTCCTTGTTGAGGAGAAAATCCCTCACTCTAGAATGAGATACCATAAGATGAATTCTGCTATTGGAGAGCATTGGTCTGACCTTTTTAAGGCTTCTTAAAGCTATGAGAACTTTATTTTATACAAAATTATACCTTACCTCACATCCTTCAAGCCCTTGATTTAAAAAAGTAATTGATTGCTCAATTCTTTTACCATTCTTTTGCATCATCATAGCTGATATATTGTCAACATTGGCAAAGGTGTACAATATGAAATCCTTTGAGAATTTAGGATTCATGAGTGATGGTGCTTGGTTAATGGCTTGCTTGATAACCTCAAATGCATCTTTACCTTCATGTGACCAAGTGAACACTTGGTTATTCTTTGTCATGGTAGTGATAGGTTTGACCAAGTTTGCAAAACCAAGTATAAACCTTCTCACAATTTTATTTTCCCAAAGAAGCTATGGAGTCCCTTCTTATGCTTTGGTAAAGAAAATACCAAGATAACATTTATTGTATCAAGGTCTATGGTCAATCCTTACTTTGAGATAATGTGTCCCAAGAGTTTACCTTTATGGACATCAAACACACATTTCTTAGGATTCAAAGAGATCCCATATTCTCTACATATTTCAAATATTAATATCAGGTGATCTAAGTGCTCATTAGCCTTCTTGGAGAAAACTGTGATTTCATCTAAATAGATAAGTATCATATGATTTAGCAATCCTTGGAAATCCATGTCCATTGCTCCTTAAAAGGTTGCCCTAGAATTTGAAAAAATAAAAGGCATATTTTGATAAGAATATGTGCCCCACTTTATGGTGAAGGTAATATTATATTTATCTTCTTCTCTTACCAGCACCTAGTTGTAACTTGAGTATCCATCCAAAAGAGAGAAATGTTCTAAACTAACAACTATCTGAAGAATTTGCTCCATAGATGGTAAAGGGTAGTGATCTTTCAAGGAAACCCTATTTAGTTCTCTAAGTCAATACAAAACTTGATCTCCCCATTCTTCTTCCTTATAGGTACTAAGTTAACTACCCATGAGGAATGTTTGATGGGAAAGATGATCTTGGACTCAATAAATTTAGTCAATTGTTTCCTCATAATCTTTTAAATTTTGGGGTTGATATGCCTCTACTTCTTCCTAATAGGGTTGGCATCAACCTCAAATTCTATAGTGTATTAGGCTAGCTTGGGATCAAAGCCTCTTAGATCACGGTATTCCCAAGTAAAGATGTTTGCATATTCTCTATAAATCTCAATGAAATCATGATTTTCAACCCTAGTACTTACTTTTCCAAGCTTGAGGAGTTTTTCTTTAAGGATATGGACTCTTTCATAGTTATCCTCATTAGTTGAAATCACTACCTTATCCCTTCTTATATGGTCTCCTTCATGGAAAATACCTTCAAGGGTGATTATATTTTTATGAAGTTTATTAGACCTCAATTGAACAATTTGATCTTCATATTGATGTTGAAACTTTTTTTGGTTCACTGAGGAAAACTATGCTTCCTATTGCAAGAAATAAGTAATCTACTTATCATTATCAAAGACTTGCTAGTGAGCTTCATTATCTAGTACTAATAGTCTTACTATCACTATAACATGTGTGCACTTCAAACTTTTTCACTTCATTTGGGAGGTCAAATTAATCTCCCATAGCTTCCAACCTATCAGTATGCTAATTTTGGTTCTTTGGCATTGCGTAGATGTTGAAAGCCTCAAAATCCTCAAGAATGTCCCATAGTCTATGTTTGTAGGATCTCATTAATGGATTCTTTATAATATTTTGGATTCTAACATGCTGCATTATCATCTCACTATCTCCATATGCTTTCAATTGCTTGATTCCTCTCTTATTAGCCCACTAAAGGCTATGAATAAGACATTCATACTCTATTGCATTTTAAGATCAATTGAATTGGAATATATAAGAAGATAAGTACTTACCATTGGATGGGGATACTAGCATTACACCTACACCTATCCAATGTTTGCTTATTGAACCATCAAAGAATAATTTCCACAAGCCACTAGTCTTTTCTTGAGGCCTGGTGAGGGATGGCATGGATTCAAACTCCTCATGTAAGTAGTAAACACCCATTTACCTTTATTCAACACCTTTCAAAGGGTTAATCAATTGATTATGACTCCATAATTCATCTAATAACATGTCATATATCTCCTCTATATGATTGTTTAGTTCTTGACCAACCATGTGTTCATCTTCATCTAGGATAGTATCATTGATGTTTGAGCTATTAGGCCTATAAGGATCTATGTAAAATTATGAAATAGGCTTAGCATTTATCAACACCTTAGTCCCATATCTTATCTTAAAATCCATGTAGGACCAATCTACTGCTAGATAACCCCCAATTTTTGTTGTGAAGTATCTAGATAAACATAGAGCAAAATGATGGGGCAAATCTAGAATCAACACATATTAAACTATTGAAACACTAGGAGAAGCATGAAGGGTTAGGTTTAGACCTTTGATGATGCTAACTAGTTTTCTGGAATATCCATCAAGTCATATAACTCCCTTAGATTAGGGCTCATATTTCAAAACAAGTTGATCTATTATTGACTTTGGCATCAATGTAGTACTAGCTCCACTATTTACCATGTAATTATGTACCAAGGAGTTACCAATGATTATAGAAATGTAGAAGGGATGAGGTTTAACCACCTTATTTGATTATCCTTTATTAGGATCTTTGGTTGCATTGGTGAGGACTACATTTTCCCTACTTGGTGGCTTATTTGAAACATTATTCTTTGACAATACTTATTGAAGGATATCCACCTGACCAAGCATAGAAAACATGTCCCACATTGGCACACTCACATTAGAATTTTTCATTTGTTCCATAATGTTGATGGGTAAACCACCAAATTTTGGTTATGCTTTGAGATCCATAATACTTTGAACTTGTGAGTTTTGGGGCACAAAGGTAGTCCCTTGGTTTAGATTCTTTGGAGCAATTGTAATCTTTGGAAAAGTAGTAGGTTCTCTTAGATTTGATAGTAAAATAATAATGGTAGGAAGCTATTTTACCACTTCATGATTACCATCCATATTCCTTCATTTGAATATTATATTAGTTACTACTCGAATGTAGACTTGGCTATAACTAGATTGTTGATTAGATGTATAACACTCTTCTTGTTCATAATTCACCATTATAGTATCCAACTAATTTGGTACTTCATTAGACCCATGAACCTGTTGAGTCTCTTCTAGTTTTGTCATTATGGGTACTTCTACATTATGAGCCATAAGAGCTTGATTATACCCATAACTATCACCTTAATGCCATTGCTCATTGAAAGTTTGGTTGAAGTCAACATTTAGGAAAATAGATTGACCAAAAGACTGATTCTAAGGCATAGTCCCCTCAACTTCTTGAGTAATGTTTTTTTCATTAGGGACAAAATTAGTAGAGGTTATTGTAGTCTTTGGGCTATAATGATTTTGCCTAACACAATTAGGTGGCCCTTATCCTTGGCTTTGTTGTTGGAAGCCTCCTTTGAAGGGTGGCCTATTTGCTTGATAAGATTCTTACTAAGGCGTATATGGATCTTGATAAGGCCTAATAAATTGGGTATGTTTCCTCTTTACATTTACCAACTCAGTTTCAAAGGATTAAAACATGTTCTTAAGCTCTTGGAAATTCTTGTTTTCTTGAGAGTCACTAGACTGACTAGTGGATGCCTTTTCCTGATTTGGTGTAGGTATGGTAGTAAGTATTGGCATAGGAGGAATGATAACAAGAGGAATAATGGTAATAAGAGGTAGTTGGATCTCAGGAAATAAAGGCATTAGTGGCCTAGGTATAAGCTTTCCATCTTAAACTAGATAATTTTTTGCTCTAATTACCACCTCATAAGCATTTGGTAGTGTATTTCCTCCCATATATTGGATCATACTAGATTCAGAAAAGAGATTGAGAAATGTAATTAGATAGCATAATAAATAATACATGAGAGGTCTATTCAATAGGAAAAATATCCACTCAATAAAATAAGGGGTGGAAGCAACCACAAGGATCAGGTAGCATAAAATAGTTAAGCACGTAAAAAAAAAGTAACCTATTAACCCAAGTGGTTAAATTAACTAACCAATGTGTATAAATAATATACCTTAGTCAATAACCCAAGTTATCTAAAATAATATACTAATACCCTCCCTTAATGACAAAACCAAAAACAAGACCAAGTTTATCTCTAAATTTTATGAACTTGTCTGCACCAAGTGGTTTGGTCATTATATCAGTTGATTGCTCTATAGTGGGGTAATAGAAGAGACTGATCTCTTCATTTGTAACCAACTATCAAATTTAATGATGGTGAACCTCAATGCATTTGGTCTTATCATATAATACTAGATTCTTCACCATCTTCATAACACTCTGGTTATCATAGAAAATTAGAGTAGGCTTTAATGACTCAAATTGAAGATCCTCCAAGATTTTCTTTATCCATATAGTTTCACAACTTGCACTGACCATAATTTTATACTCTACTTTTGTTGAAGATAATGCCACTATAATTTGTAGTTTTTTATACCATGAGAAAACTCCTAAATCAAGAGTGAATACATAGCCTATTGTATATTTTCTTGAATCTACTAATCTTGCCTAATCAAAGTCACAATATTTAGAAAGCTCAAAATTTATAGACTTCTCATATAGTATGTCAAAGTCAAGATTACCTTTGACATATATTAATACCCATTTTTCAGCTAACCAATGTATTTCTATTGGTTTAGACATGAAGTGAGATAGAAAACTCACTATAAAACAAATATTTGGTCGAGTGATAGTGAGGTACATTAGACTACCCACTAGTTGCCAATACACTATTTCATTGATTGGAGCTGAAGTAATGTCAGTTGAAATTTTAGCTCCAATTTTCATAGGTGTGTGAGTTGGATTATAATCCATAATTCTAAACCTTTCCAAAAATGATTTGGCATACTTATTTTGTGACATTAATACAACACAATTACCTTGCCAAAACTCAACACCTAAATAATATTTCAATAGTCCTAAGTCTATCATGTTAAAAGTACAACAAATGTTAGCCTTCATCTATTGAATGAGACTAGAACTACTCTTAGTGATGGATAAATCATCAAAAAATACAATGAGAATCAATATATCATCACCAAACACTTTTACATAGAGTATTAGTTTAGAGTTACACCTTTTGAAACCAGACTCCCTAAGGTATGTATCTATCTTCATATACTAAGCTTTAGGAGCCTACTTAAGCCCATAATAGGACTTGATCAACCTAAAAATAATATGTTCCTTACCAAGAACCTAAAAACACTATAGCTAAACCCTGTAGACTTCCTCTCTAAATCTACATTCAATAAAGTACTCTTAACATCCATTTGGTGCACCTACCATCTAAACTAAGCAACAATAGCAATAATCAAATGAAAATTTACCATCTTTGTAGTAGGAGTTAAATTATCCTCATAATAAACCCCTTCCTCTTGTGCATAACCTTTTGAAATAAGTATTTCTTTGTGTTTTTCCAAGGAACCATTTGCTTTTCATTTTACCCATTAAATCCATTTACAACCAATGGATTTATTTCTTGGTGGTAGCTCCATGATTTCTCAAGTCTTATTTTTCATCAAGGAATCATATTGCAATTGCATGGTTGATTCCCACTCATTCTTCCCTTTGGCCTCCAAAAAATAATTAGGCTCAAATACATGTGAAACACTATTTATTAAAGCAAAACTGTCATATTCACCTCTATTATCAAACTACTTTCTTGATCTTAATCTTCTTCCTTCCACACCTTGTGGCAAGTCTCATTCCTTTAGTTCTTCCATTGTAGTAGAATACCACTTTAGATTATTTGGTTTTTCTATTGGAACCTCATAATGACCTACATCAATTCCCTCCCTGGAATGTGATTCCACTAACGAACTAGAATCCTACTCAACTTTCACACCACAACTTATAATAGAATCATTAGGAGAAAACACTGACTCAATATTTGAAACTATACCAATTGCTGTGAAGTATAACATATATTCGTTTACTATGACATCTCTATTTACCATAACTTTTTTAGTAGAAACATCAAGTAATTTTTAGGCCTTTGACTTCTCACTATACCCAAAAAAATGTATGATTTTATTTTTTCATCCAAGTTACTTCTCTTTTGATTAGGAATAACTGCAAAAACTACACAACCAAAAATTTCGAAAGCACTTACATCTGGATTTTAACCTGACCAAGCCTCCTTTGGAGTCATATTCTCTAATTATTTTGTATGAATTCTATTGAGGATGTACACTACCATATTCACTACTTATTCCTAATATCGATATGGGATATTTTTTATTTGGACCATACAGCAAGCCATGTCCATCACCATCCTATTTCATCTTTCCACAACTTTGTTTTGTTGCAGAGTGTAAGGGGCAGTATACTATCTATTTATGCCTTCAATGGCACAAAACTCTTTAAACTATTTTAACTATTTTAAGAGATTTCACTAACCTTCCCAATTATTTTTAAACCATAGATTTCCAAGGATGTTATAAAAACAATCATATTTCTTCACTAGAAAGTATACCGACTTTTTCCTAGAGAAATCATCAATCAAAAATAGAAAATAATGGGCTCCAGAAGGGGTAGGTATTTGCATTAGACCATGTAAATCTATATTTACTAGACCTAATACTCCCTTAGCTCTTGAAGCTTTACCAACATCAAATGAATGTCTAACTTTCTTCCCTAACTAACATCTAGTACATACATGATGACTATCCTGAATAGAAGGAAACCCATTAACCATCTTAGTCTTGCTCAATGTAGTCAAATATTAGACATTCAAATGCCCATACCTTTTATGCCATAGTGAACTTGTGATATCAACCACTGAACATGCACATTACTTTTCCCTCTATGGATTTGCAAGCTTATACAAGCCTTTTTCACCAATCCTAATAACAAGAATCTTGTTATCTCTGGTAGTGACTAAACATTATTGTCCTTGAAACTTTACAACAAAATTAGAGTTTATAGTGATCTCACTAATGGAAAGTAAATTTTTGTTCATGTCTACCACATGCCTAACATTATTAAATGTGTACCAAATAATACCATAAAATTTGATCTAAAAATAATCATATCTTTTCATAAAATGAGTCTTACCATCTCCCAAAAATATAGATTCATTATTACTATCATTTTCAACAAAATCCACATACTAGTCCTTATGGCATGTATAATGGTTAGATGCCCCTGAATCAAATTAATAAGATTGATCCATCATATAATTACCATTGTAATCCATGACAATGAAATCAGGAGATGATTCCTCACCTTCACCTTTAGCTACATTCACGTGATGAGCTTTCTTTCTAGGGTTAGCCATATCTTGTTGTCTTTTCCTGTAATCTTTTTTAAGGTGACCAGGTTGCTTAAAGTAAAAATATTTCCACTTAGATATATTATTAGAACCACTTACTTGTGAAGTTTCTATCAGAGAACTAGTAGTTTTACCAAACTGCTTACCCTTTCCCTTGATGAAGAATGCACTCTTTATAAAATTAGATGTAGACAACATTGTTTGCTCCTATCATCTCTCCTTCTACAATATAAATGTGGACAAATTTTTTAAGTCCAAAGTATACATATTAGAAATCATGTGCAAGGACTCCACAAATGACTCAAATGAAGGTGGAAGATTCTTCATAACCAGAGTAATCAAATCTTGCTCATCAACAGGCTTTTGCAAAACCTTCAATTGATCACTGATATCTTTGATCTATAAAAAACTCAAAAATGGAGCCACCTTCATGCATCTTAGTGGAAAAAAATAAATTATTCAAATAAAATACCCTACCAAATTCATAAGCTTGATATTTTGAAGTTACATTTGATGTTATGGTCATATTTCTAACCTTTGAGATTAGATTATCTGCTATTAATAATGTTAACAACATAAGAGCCTCACAATGATGTTTATCATAGTCATCAGTACATGTGGTAGGCATTTGCTCTTTACTGAGGATTATTTGATGAAGATTCGGATATTCACATATCATCAAAACCCTTTGACTCCACAAACTAAAATTTTTGCTGTCAATTTTTGTGAATCTGGCAACAAGAGGTGTTGTAAACTAGCCATTTTGACCTAGTTTTTCCAAAAAATGAATATACTAGAAAAAATATAATGAATTTACATAAAATTCATCCTACCTATGTACTCAAATCATAATTGGTCAATACCTCTAGTTTTTAGCAAAAACACCACACCGTTTGGGAAATTTTTAATTTTCCATCTTAAAAAACACTAAAAAATAGACAAAAACAATTATATCTGGAGATCTACCATTTCAATTTAAAAATTATTGTTTCACCAACATCCAAATTAAAATCTTAGAAACTGGTGAAATTTTTACCTCCCAAAACTTTTTTGAGATAATTAGTCACCAGTAGGTCCCCAATAACCCTTATAAGCTAAAGTTTTAAATTATTTCAATTAAAAAATTAAAATTAATTGAAATAATAAAATTTTAGATTAAAATTTTCATAAAAATAATTAGCCAATCATAAAATTTGCCTACTTATAAAACTTTAGATGTAGATTTTAGGAGAAATACTTAGCCAAATTTGAATTATGTCAGTTCCTACCATCTCCTCTCAGAAAATAGAAATTTTTAGACCCCTCACTCACCAAAAATAGTGCCCACATGAAAATTTAGTCACTTTTAAAAATGAATAGAAATGGCCACCAAAAAAACATAGGAAAAATAAAAATAAACCTGTAAGCCTCTTATGTTGCCTCCTACCACTTTTCTTTTGCTGAGACAAGTTTCTTGATGCTTCTCTCCTAATTACTGGCTTTCCCACTAGTCATAGGAAAAAAAAATCTTCCTCTCACAGCTCTCCATTAGGCACTTCATGTTCCTCCCTAACAAGACAATCCTCTCTTGCTTTATAGGCTTCCTCCCAAGCTTCCTAAATCTCAAGCTTTGATTACCATGTTAGATTCAATAAATAGATTGAGAAATGTAATTAATCAACATACTAAATAATACATGAGAGGCCTATTAAATAATCAAAAGAGACTCCTAAGAAAATAGGGGGTGATAAAAACCACAAGCATGTGTAACATAAAATAGATAAGCTTGTGAAAACAAACTAACCTATTAACCCTTGTGGTTAAAAAAACTAACCAAGGTGCATAGATAATATACCTTAGTCAATAACCCAAGGTATTTATAATAATATGCTAACAAATCATTACTGCTATATCACTATTTAGAGATTTCAAATAGTAAAGGAAAGTAAAGTTAGGAGTAGGACTAATAGAGATTGGAATCCTATCCCATGTCTTTTGAAACCTATTATTGAAATCTTGCATAACCTCATGAGGGGCCCTCTTGATTGTGGTTAGTTGATTTGCAAGTGAGAAATGGTCACTTTTGTCTTCAAATCTCTTACACAATGTATCACCTAACTAATCACATGATGTGATAGAGTTAGAAATAAGGTTCCTATACTAGTCTAGAGTTTAACCCTTGAAAGAGATGGCCAATAGCTTAATAGCCACATTTTACTCAATTATGTCATGAATATTATAGAAGTTGTATATATCTCTAAGGTACTTAGAAGGGGTTGTAGATTGGTCCCCTATGAAATAAGGGACACTTTTAAGAGCTGCCACTAGAATATGATCATATTTCTAGAGATCTAAAGGACTTTGGCCATTGAAAGTCACAAAATGGAAAGCTCTAGGGGCTCCCATGGTAATGAAAGGGCCTAAAAAAAACCTTCTTCCAAGGGTAGACCTTAAAATTGGTTTACAAGGAAAGATTCCTTTATATGGATGTGTATTAGCAAATTTGAACCCTTTTACTAAGTTTAAAGGCAATACAAAAAATTCAAAATGAATACCTCTATAATTTAACCTTGTAGTTACCTTTATCATGAAAGATAGCTACTGATCTACTCTAGAATGTTGATTGTTTCTTGGAGTCACCAAATGGTGTTGCCTAAAAGCTATAACTATTACAAATTGATCAAACTAGCATCAAACTTGATCAATATTATTTGAAAGTGGGTCCCATCAAGCATGCCAAAAACCATTATAACATGGAATTTCACCCTTGTAGATGATTTATTCAGGATCTCCCACTCCCAATCATAATATTATGATAACTCCAAGGAGTGGGTATCCTATGGTAGGGTTGAACCTTTGGAGAAGGTTGACTTCCTCTTGATAGATCACCTATACTAATATTTTTTCTTGGAAAAGGGTTAGATAAGGGGTAAAGGGTTATAAGAAAGCTAAGAATGTAATGCATCAAATTTAAATGATAACTCACACAAGTATGAAATATACACTGAATAAGCATAAGACAATACTAGCTCACACAATCTCAAAATCTAGCTAATTGTATAAATATTTCATGAACTAGGTTGACCAAGTAATGAATGAAGAAAAGATGAATTCAAAGACTCACATTAATCTTACATTAATGGAAAAAAGAACACAAGCATATCCCTAGAATTAAATTGAAAACACCCTAAAATAGGCAAGAAAGAAGGACAATGGATGTGGAAGATTCTCCTTCATAATTCCATCATGTATAAACTTATTAAACACAGTTTAAAGGCAAGAGATATGTAAAGAAAGTATTTATTTTTTCAAGAAGTCTTTCATAATTTTTTTTTATAGGGTCTATCCTTATCGAAAATGAGAGTCTCTTGTTCTTATTTCCAAGAAATCAAAGAATCTATCTAAAATTAGAGAGCCCACTATAATGGGAAAGAAATAGGAGATATGGGAGAAAGGGGAAGAGAGAGGAGGAACATGCCATCATAAAATAATAAATTAGATAATGCCACCTTTCATGAATGTTTAACCACATTTTGATCCAATCAATACTAATCTATCATAGATAAATTAACCTTTATTTATCCTAATAGCCTTTGAACCCTCTCATTAGTTAAGAAACATACTAGAAGACAAGAATGTGCTTAGGATGATGAGCCATGATCCTGATATGAAGAAAAAACCTTAGAGGCCCTTAAAATCTATTAAATTCTCTAACTGCATCCTTCAACCACCAAATCTCCTTCTTGAAACTCTACACCATCTTCCACTTGGCTTCATTATAAGGACAAAATCCTCATATCTCTTATTTGATAGAGCCATGATTATATCTATTTTGAGCAACTGTAGGTACCTCTTTGTTGAGGATATAACTATGTTGAATGATGAGACACTTCTCCATAATCACACATCTACTACTACTTCAATAACTAAGTATAGGTCTTACTATAAATGAAAACCAATCCCATTTATTAGTTTTCTTATATCCCTCATATCAATGAAAATCCTATTAGTCTACATAGCCTCATTATTGAACTATATTAGGTTTAAACAAACCTATTTTGCCTTTGAATCTTGTACAAGCTGAGAACTCATAATATGCATTGATATTCTTCAAAGAACAATGATCATAGTCATGAAACAATACTAAAATCCTATAAAATGGACCTTGTATGTTATAAATATTTGAGTAGAGGTCTTGATTGAGCTTTAATGGTTGTCTCTTTGAAATACATGTTCTATCTTTACCCAGATTATATTTAATCTTCATTTAAAGTCTCATGATTTTGACTTTTTTGGTCTGTCGTTGATCTTGATCTAGGTTTTAGATTGTGACACTTGTCATCTCCACATGTTTTCTATATATTATATATTCAATTTTCATCTAATCAATGTGCTTATACCACATAGCATCTTTTCATTCAATTTGAGCTCATTGACTCTTGACGTCATGTGCACTGTTGATCTGCTTTACATGGTCAAATGCATTCCATTGATCTTGATCAGTTTGATCAAATGCACACCATTAGATCTAATTTTACACTATGATTATGGCACTTATCACCTCTAAATTTATCTTTATGATCCTTTGACGTATTGACTTTTTTCTCACCATTGATTTTCTTTTATATGATTGAATGCACTCCATTGATCTATTTGGACCCACTAACTTTGTCGATCGCCCACATGTCATTGATCTTGATTTGGGTACCTAAGATGTTGCCACTTGGTAGCTCCATATTATTTTTATGTATCCTTTAAAATATTTAAATTAAAATGGATAATTCTTGTGTCTTTTATTTGATGTCCCCATGCACATCCCACTCTACTAGTTCAACTTTGAAGGCTTATATATTGAGATAGATAACTCATCAAGATACCAAATTTGTAGAGGGTATTCATGGCACAAATAAAATAATGTTCATGTAATTGTTTGAATTTTATAGGCTTCCTAATCATACTTATAAAATACATAAGTGAACTGATGTATTTATTTTTGCATGATGTGCCACAATAGTCTGGCTCCTCTAATCTTGTGTAAGTAATTTTTCTCCCTTCAAAGCTCTGATAAACTAATGAGACTTTGAAAAAACTTGCTTCATGTTCCTTGAATATGATGAACACCATGTAAACCTAGTGTATCCTTTCTCTTCAATTTTAGACCTTCCACCATTAGGTCATTTCAATTAATAAGAACTATGCTCAGTTTATCACGCTACACCAAGACCTCTAAAACACTAATACATCTAGATAAAGTTTTGTATATGGGCCAAAATTGGCTAATATTCCCCTCATGAATTATCTATTAATAATATGGAAAAACATATTTCATTTATGGTACTATCACATTACATTCTTGGGACCATCAATGACACTACAGACTCTTCCAATGAGGTCATAATCACCGTGAGCCTAATAATTACAAGCATTGCTTTTAGTATTAGAAAGGGATGAAGTATCTATCCATCAAAGGATGACATCTGGGGTAGGATCATATTTCTCATCCCTCTAGTAGTGACTTTATATATGTGGTTGATATCTTCTTCTAAATTAATAGGTTTTATGTATGGGGGTCCATGTGTTTGATCTAGGGTAATAATAACATGTTGATCAACATTCTCAAAACTAATGTAGTGTTTTTAAAAAATTAAATATATGATATTTTCATAACACCAAGGTCATCACAATAGAGATAGAAAGTCATTTGTTTTAGCTAATTTGAGAACCAAAAAATTAGCTTTAAAAGGTACTCCAAGTATATCAACTGTTGCCTTCTTGAGGATACCAATTGGTAGAGCACAAGTTTTATTGGCCATAAATAACATGTGTGGTGAAGGTTGTAGTGTTGGAATGGCCATTTTACACCATGTATCTTTGGTAAGGATGTTAAATTTAGCACCAATGTCAACTAAGATGTCTCAAATTACCCAACTGTCAATGGAAACATTTACTAGTATTTCTATCTTCTGAAGGGGTGGGAGGAGTAAGGGTATCTTGTCATTGAGAATGATTCAAATGATGATCCTCATTCTATCAAGTAATCTGAGGTTGAGAATTAATTATAACTTATACTTGATTCTTAATACAAATGCTTAGTTATGGAATAATGTCTTCACCCAACATATGCTTGTAAAGCTCCTAAAAATCATCTTGTGTCATGTTTTAAGGCTCTAATACCTTCTACATATTAGCACATTACATTACTTCTTGATCTTTAAGAAATTAAATTTCTCCTTTTAGTTCTAGTACCAAAATCATAGTGTTGTGGATCATATCCTTCTATTGCTATGCATCAGGATACTTCCTTGCTTGAGGCTCTTCACATTATACCTTTTCAGTAGGAGTGGATGTGGATTAGGATTTTCCTCCACTGTGCATAGTGATATTCACTTGTTGAGATGTTGGGGAACCTAAACATGTGCACCAACATGGTTTTTTAATTTTAATCATATCAGTACCCTTTTCATTTTTCTCCTTAGTGATAGTCATGTATAAGTCAGGACACTCTTTCTAACTGATGGTCCTTTTTATAGAAATCACATGTAGGGTAAACTGGACAATCTATTTGATAGTGGTCTAGGGTTCCACACTTGTAACATATTCTTTGTGTAAAATGACCACCTTCTCATCCCCATCCTCTACCTCAACCATGATAGCCACCATTATCTTTATTGTTAGCCATTGAGTTTTGGTGCATACCATGCATGCATGCTTTATGGATATCACTAAACAACTGATAATCATTAGTGTCATGGGTGTAAGCATTTAATATTTTGAAATATTTAGATACCTTGGAATGTATATCTCATTTCAAGAGAAGACAAGATCATATATTGTGTTCTTCATGGTAGATTTTACATGAATACTTTAGTACAACATAAATGTTATTACATGGGTAGTTGCTTTAGGTATGTCCATCAAACTCACAATTGGTACACCAAAGACCACTATGAGTATCATGTGTATTGTTTATAGTTATTTTTTCAAGTTGTGATGTCATCAAATTTATTTGGAATTCTATTAAGGAATCAATCCCTGTGTCAATACCATCAATAACTTTAGTGTAGAGGGTAGCATCCAAGGCTTTGTGCAGGCTAGTAAAATTATTCTAGGATAGTGTTCATTGAAAGGGAAGTAACAAACCTCTCAAGAACCACTATGCATGCTGAGCAACATTGATTTAAAATGATATATTTGACAATAATATTATAATCTGTACATCATATTCCCATAAACTTTTGGTAAGTTCTTGCTTTATATCCTTTAGCATGGCTATACTTTCTTGTTCAAATTTAGGAATGTTAAATTCTTGAAGAATTGCTATTTTAAGTTAATCATAGTCAATAACCACTTATTGAGGGTCAAAATTTATATACCATTTGTGTGCTCACTCCAAAAGTGTAGTCACGAATTAGATGCCCTTTCACTCAAAAGAGGTAATGCCTGATTCCCTCCAAATAAGTTTTCACTTATGGATGTGTTATATAACATTATCCACACTTTGATACTCAGGTAGGTGAAGCATCATTTCATAATACACCATTGGTAGCTGAGGTGCTTTCACTGGTGGTTTTTTATAACCTCTAAATAGTATCCCTTGAGGAGGGAGTCCACTAATTCCTCTTGTGTCACCTCTCAGTCCACCTCTAGTGCCTCCAATAGAAAAACCCATGCTATGGGGTGTGGTATATGGTTGATTAATCAAATTTGGTCTTGTACTCTATCCACTCTAAAGACTAGGTCCTCCAAGCATCCCAAATTATGCCATGAAATTCCCTTGAAGAGGGAAATAAAGTGTTAAGTCTGTATGAGTTATAATTGGCTTGGTTACAATATCCTTTAAAGGATAAATGTTTGATTCCACATTATCTAATCCTAATTATGTAAATGTAATTTATTTGATTTAAAATCATGAGTGCACACTATGGTTGGTGAGCTTAGTTGGTTCAGACTTGGTTCTTTAGTTTCTGCTATTTGGCTAGTTTCTTCTTCATTTAATAAAAGTGGCATGGGGAATTGTTTAAAAGTAATGGGGTCCTCCTTGTGTGTTTTTGATTCCTTATGGATCCTAACAACACTTTTTGAGTTCTTTTAGTACTTTCTTATGTCGCTTAATCTTATGATATTTTGTCGAGCTTCATCATATTTCCACTTCTACAATGTATGTTGACTGGATACCATTATGAACCTACAATCTCTTACCAACTCTTCTCTACTCCCCTCCCAAAAGTGTGGCTCATGTACAGATGGATTTATCTCTCCATTGGCATAGTCTCAAGTCCATAATCAATAAATAACTTCTTGATTTATAATTGGAAATGTTTAATATAATAGACATGTTATTCTCTAAGGAACTAGAATTTAGCTTCTTTAAGACAATAATAGGTAGTTAAAACATACTCCAGAATGTAGTTGTTCAATACTCCTCTCCAATATATGTTAAAAACTCATGTCTATGGTATTACAAGTCATGCTAAATCTCTTTATCATTCCAATATCCAAGACTATCTTCTCCCAAGGTTTCATGTTCATCCTTGAGCATACATAGATAGCCAAGTATGCAAATGAACTAGGATTTCAACAAAGAAAGTTTTGTATAATGCACTATAGAGATATTTTTCTACCCACTAATGTGAAAAAACTCCTGGTTCAAGGTAAGGAACTCAAAAATTATCCTCATCTCCAGTAATCCATTGCTCAATACTTTCAAGGGTGATATGCTCAAACATCTTCCATGACTATGCAACAAGTGCCATAGGTCCCAAAAATAAGGCCAAAATGTTGGTTTTTTATTCTTTATAATGCTTTGAATGCTGAAGTGTAGCCCTAATGAGCTAACACATTGGCCCTTCATGTAATACTATGGTCTTGTACATTCACCCAAAACATGCAACTAAAGACCAATTCTTGTGGGTTATGTTACATAGTAACATTAGTTAGATATTTCTTTGGGTTAAACATATATTTAGTTATAAGTTACATAGAAGAAAATATAAACTAGTTTGATCTTTGTATTACTAATCTCAACCACTATAACTATCCATATTAATTCCATTGTAGTTTAGATTTGTTACTTAGGAAAAGCAAAAGTTAGCATAGATTTCATAGTAAGAACCAACAATAAGTGCTCAACTCAAACCTACAAATGATACGCAACCACTAACATAACTAGAACATGAATATCCAAATGATTATAATATCCATTATTCATATATTATGCTTTAGAAAATGTTATCCAAAATCTCTTTCCACAATGCTTTAAAATATGGGTATTTATACTTGTTTATCCCTGACCAAGTATTTACATTATTTATGATAGGAGAGACATGGGAAATAAACTCTTTATGAACTAAGAGTCATGGTAGTCTATAAACTAATGTTTCCTAAGGACTCAAGCCTTTTCTCCCCTATATACTCACTTTAAGCTATATCCTTGCTTCCATATGTCTATCTCCTTGAAGGCCAGTGCAAAACTCTAATGGATAAAGTCTGGGTGACCCTTGATAATTGCTCATTAACTATCTCTTACTTCTCATGCACTCCCCAAGTATTGCATTACTATTTTCAGTCCTATGGCCTTGATTTCCTTGTGGTTAATTATCCTCTTTGACTGGTTCCTCTCACTCTAGTGCATCCACACCCTTGTCCTTTTATGCCCTTTGAGTTTCATGCCATGATACTTCTACACCATTCTAGTTCCTCACCATAGACTTTTTGCATTATATTCCTTCTATGTCATGCTAGTTCCATGATAAAATATCAAAAAACTTAGAAAAATTTTGGGGTCAAACATCACCCCATACTACACTCTTAGTCCATCCCAAACTAAGTCTCATTGGTGACCTCTATCAAAAATTTAGGCCCCATTTGCTTGATCTACTTCTTCACACTATCCCAATGTGATAATGTGTCAAACAGCTTAGCAGTTATTACTAAAATGACCTCTTTGGACTTCTTCATCTCCTTGGGTTGGATAAATTTCTCAGTGACCTTTTTGACCAAATAGTCTAGGAATGTGCTGACATCCTTACAAACATCTTCTAGTATTGATACTTTAGTAATAACCTATCCTTAGAGGGATAAAAAACTAGAATTCAATTGTTGGGGATGTGTATTTATCTTCTCCTTCACTATTTATACATCCTTGAATGTTTTATCATGCTCAACATGATCCCTTATTAATAGGGAAGCATCAACTATTTGTTGTCTTTAGACTTAGTTTGCTTGGATCTGAACCTCTAAGATCTTATTTAGGTGTGCTAACCATTTAAAAATCCCATCCAAGATGGGGATTACTTTCCCAACACTTTTGAGGCTATGCTTGCATACTTCAACTACCTTGGTGAATTTCTCCACTATTAACAGTCCCTTGTTCTTCGATGCATGCTTTTATTTGTAACGCTTGAAAAGGAGGTTCACTAAGATCTTTAGTTTATCTATGGAAACCCCATTGAGAGGCATGCTATCTACTAGTTTTGGCACCTAGCCCAAAATTTTTATACACAAATTCAATTTTCAATTTAGCCTCCTTTACTTGTTGCTTTAAAGAAACCACTTCTTCTATGAGCACCTTCTTGGCAACAACCTCCTTCTCATACATATGTTTCATCTTTATATCTATGATATGAGAGACATGGTAAATAAACTCTCTATGAATTGAGAGTCATGACAATCTATAAACTAATATATCTTAAGGACCTAGGCCTTTGTACCCCTTATATACTCACTCTATGCTAGATCCTTGCTACCATGTGTCTATTTCTTTGCGGGCTGATGCAAAACTCTAACAGATAAGGTTTGGGTGACCCTTGATAATCACTCCTTAACCATCTCCCACTTCCTATGCACTCCCCAAGTCTTCCACTATTGTTTTGAGTCCTATTCTCTTGGGTTACTCATGGTTAATTCTCCACTTTGACTAGGTCCTCTCATGTTGTTGTGTTTCAGTTAATTTTCACTCATTTCTTAATTTTGAAATAAAATAATAAAACTAGTAATAGGGCATGTAGAAAAATACATGGTAAAGTATGCAAGTGAATCTAGATGATGATGGGATCTCCTCTTTGGCTAGGAAGGAATAACCTACAAATAAGAAAGACACTAAAAAAGGGTGTTATCAAATAAATGAGTGGACTACCTAGTATGAGCTAGATCTAAAAAGCATATTGCTTGCTAGGAGGCTCTTAATCCACTGTTATAATAATTAATTTGGAAATGATAAGAAAAAGTACTTGAATTCAATAAATGGGAAGTAAATGCATGTAAGGTAAGACAAAAATAAATTTCTTGTTAAATAAGATAACTAATTATAGCAAAAGTGGGCAATACTCATGCTAAGATAGTCGAGGTTTGGTCCAAAAAATAAGAAAAGGTATTGTAATCAGGAAAAAATAAAGAAAGTTAGGTTTGAATGGGGTTAAAAGGCTAAAATATCTTACTATATTTTTATACCACAATGACCATCGGTGATCAGGTAAACCATCGACAGTTTAGGTTGACCATTAGTGGTTGGGTAACCATCAACAGTTGTGTTGATCATCGATGATTGCCTATATAATTCTAGAAATGATCAAAAAAGAAGGTGTAGATTGGGTGTTTGGGTAACCAAGAACTATTATAAGGCTGAGGGGTGGAAAATAATATATTAATGGGTCTGATAGGGTAGAAAAGTTAGAAATAAGATAAATCAATGAAAATAAGTAAAAGATAATTAAAACTTGATGCTGGAAGGCTGAAGTAATTTGGCTAGAGTGACAATACTTCAAATTTTGAAAGTGATTCTGAAAGAGCTTTGAGTCTCTAGTGATGTTACTTGCTTACTAAAGGATGTTGGATACCTATACAAAAAAAAGCTTGGATGTAATATTATGGATTATGGATCCATTTCACTTCTTCCTCTTCTATCTTTATAGGATGAAGTTTCTAATTAGGATGGAGGAAGTTAGTAATTTCATAGGGGGATAGAGTTTCTAAATCACAATGTTTTGAAGCTAGTTTTAAAATCAAGTTGCCATTTATGGAGATACTTATCTCACATAAAGTTGCCAATGCTTTAAAATATTAAAGTAAGTTTAGAGACCCACCCATCGATGGTCAGGCCAACCATTGATGGTTAGGCTGCTCATTGATGGTCAAGGAGCTAGAATAAAATGGGTTAAATCAAATTAAAAAGGGATGAATCAAATGGTTTAGTCAAATGTGTTAAGTTAGGGGTTTGATAGGGTCAAGCTAATAAATGAGTCTAATTGACTAGGTGGTCTACTAGACAGAGGTCGAACAAGGGTCAAAAGGTAATTTGACATCAAAATCTATTATGTGTGATTTTCAAGTGTCTATATTTTTCCCCTTTTTGTTATGTGGATTTGATTTAACAAGCTATAGAAAAAAACAAATTATTGGTGAAGGTTTGGTTACCCCAAGTATGGGAGGAGGTGTTCCCCCTCAAACCAAGAGTTAATGAAGTGAAAGAGAAATTGGGTCAGGGTTTGATAAATGGTAAATGGGCAAGCATAGGAGGGTGACATAAATTTTTTGGGAATTTTAGATGCAAACATGTGCATAAAATGTGACTAAGGGTGATAGTCAGAATCGTGTAAAGACTAAAATTGCCAATGTTGGTAAAAATAAGTTTGAGTCTAAAGGGACATGTGATAGGGATAACTAGTCCACAATATTGGTCATATCTGATTGAGTCAAGCATATCAAGTCATCTAGATAGGGTCAGGGTTGGTCATAAATATCCAAGGTAGGAAGTGCTCCTATGAAACAACATAATTGGTCAAGTTGTGCATAAGGTGGTGCAAATTTCAACAGTTCAATACGACAAATTTAGTCGGTGTGGTCAAAATGACCATGTAAATTTGTCTCAAAATAATTGAATAGTCCAAGTGATAAATAACTAATTTTAGGGTGGATGTGGTATAATATTTTGTTGGGTATGGGTTGGTAGGGGATGGCCAAACTAACTTCATTTGCACTAGGTAAGTGGATATTGCCTACATAGTTTCATGGAAAAAATATCCAAAAGAGCTTCAAGATAAGTGTAGTTCTTCCTAAAAGGTGGTAATGAGGTGGGGTTCTAATGAAAGAGTGGAAAGAAAAGTGGTACCCTGACCATAAATGTTCAAGGGTTTCCTTAGGGTCGATTATTGATGGTCAAGAAAACCCTAAAAATCTGAGAAGATAAAAGCAAATTATGAATGTGCTTTACTATTTTGACTTGTTTGGCATTTTTTCTCTGGGTAATTTATGTGATTTATCATTTATGTAGTAAACATGCTAAGTTGGTGGTAGTGGACTGGGTGATAGCATGTGTGAGTAGCCCAAGGTTTGACTAGATGGAGGGTGGATGAGGATGTGGTTGAATAATTAGATGAGGGCTTCGACCATGACATCAATCATGAAAAGAGGTAGGTGTTATTATGAATTTAATAGATAGTTGAATGTGTTGATAGAAAGTGACATTTGAGTAGGTTGAATTAGTAGGGTAGGGTTTTGAAAATTATCTTGGGCCATGATGCCCTAGGTTTAGGTTTTTGTTGTTGATAGGCAAATTAGTGGGGGGAATAGAGATTAGAAGGGTGTTCTAGGAGTGTAATGGGTTAAGGAATAATGTTAGGTAAAGAAATTAGGGGGTTTAGATGATTTTTTAGAGGTTGTGAGAGGTTAAGGGTTTGATTTGCATTATCAATAGTCACACATAGTGACCATCGATGGTTTAACCTAACCATTGCCAATCAAACTAGGGGTAAGAAGGCCCCTAAGGGACTATTAGTGGTTGAAGGATTAGTTGAAAGGTTTGGTAAAAGGTAGAAAATAAGTGAAAAGAGTTTAGAGTTGTGTGGAAAATTTATAGAATTATGTTAAAGTAAGAATGTTGGTGTAATAAGTGTAAGTTAGTTGTGGAAGTAGTGAAAAGTTAATAAAAGGTTTAAATGCTAAAATGGTTGAATTGATAGTGGTTAAAATTGGTAAATAGGTGTAAAAGGTTAAAGTTGGTCAAAACTAATTAAAAAAGTGATAAATTTAATGAAGTTGTTGAAAGTGTTGAAGGTTGGAAAAGTTGTGCCAAAAATGCAAATGGTGATAAAGGGGTGACATGCATGAAGGGGTTTTTATATTGGTAGGCAAAAATAAGGTGTAGATAGGAGTGGAAGTTATCTAATAGAATTGTTATAGGTGTTCAAAATGATTTTTTTGAGGGTTGGGGTTAAATAGTTAGGGCAGTCATTTGGGAGAGATGCATGTTGTGTGTGAGGGATAGGTGGGGGTGTTTGTGAGAGGTGAAATAATTTATGTAATAGGTGAGGGTGGAAGAGATTAAAAAAATATAGGTGTAGATTTTAGAGTGATGTAGAAAATGAATAGGCATGCTACTATTGTTGTTTTTTTATTTAAGGCCCATGACTAAATTCAGATGAGGGATTGAGTCCCTAAGATTTTCACCAAGGTTCAAGATGTAATGACTTTAGAGGAGTGGAGGAACATAGAGATGGTTTTCCTAGGGGATATGATTTATTTTTAACACATACCATGGGATGCATCCATTATCATCGTGCTCATTAAGAGATGGTACCCAGTGATGAACACCTTCATATTGCCTACTAGAGAGATGACCATCATATTGGAGGATGTGATGAGGATCACATGGCTACCCATTCAAAGGGATCCCATCTATCATATTGAAAGTGAGGAGTAGGACTACCACATGGATCTCTTATATGGAGTAGATTGGGTTTATGCTAGGTGACATGCAAGTGGGTTTAGGATCAAGCCAATATACCAAAGGGCCCTAGGGGATAGATGCTTTCTGATGATGATGACGATGATGATGATGATGATGATGATGATGATGATGATGATGATGATGATGATGATGATGATGATGGTAGTGACTTATTTCACATTACCAGATTAGAGCCATGGATGATTTTCATACCTATTATTGAGGGTATTGGTGGAGATGCTACTAAGGAGGACCATGTTTAGATGGGCCCTAATGCTACTAGTCTAGATCTATAGGGATCTCTAGGCCTTCCAAGCACATAGATGGTATGGGATCAACATCAATTTTGTGCTCTATTGATGGGCATATAAGTACATTCAAGTTACGAGACCATTGGGGCTAAAATGGGATGGATTTAGCCAAGAGCCCTTTCTAGTGGGTTTTACTAAATAGAGAGTTGACTATGCTTTGATAGGGTAGGTGGAGTAGCTAGAAATGTTGACTAGTTTTGAGATGATTTAGAGGGTTTGGTGGTAGGAGATATAATATGGAGGCTATATGTGGGTTGGCCTATTTGGACTAGGCATCAGTACCAAACATTATCTTTTTAGAGCTAGCACTAGATTTATGAGAGGAGAGATGGGGAGACTGAGTTGGTCCCTGTGATTGAGTGTGATGGTAGTGTAGATTGGTACAAGGGATCCCACTGGATTTCCCTTGATATAAGAGGAAGGAGGTCAAGTTCTTACTCCCAGATCCATAGCCATAAGACATAATTTTAAACCAAGAGGAGTTACCAGTGAGAGCTCCCATAGATGATGTTAGTGTTGCATATGGATATGTGGCTTGGTACCAGGCTAGATATGTAGTGGCTAACTCTAGATGGGCTGACAGGGGTAAGTATCCTATAGATGTGGACCTTATAGGGGCACTAACATAGGATGGTCAGGTGGTCATGGAACTAGTACTAGTACAAGCCTAAATTAATGGGTTGTAGGGATAAGTGGCCACATTATAGGCATAGATTATCACCTTATAGGGGAAAGTTCCTACAGTGATGAGTGAGCATAATTAGGCAAGGATATCTCTTGGATTAGTGATTTAGGAGAGAGATTCATTGAGACAAAGGGTAGGGGTGGCCATAATAGTAGTAGGAGGACCCCATAACATAGTTTTGAGGATATGATACTTAGCCACCATTGAGTAGCTAAGATATTATGAGGTAATAGTGCTAGCACAGTTACCATTGGAGATGAGATATGGAGAGTATAAGGCTAACTTAGTAGGGGATCCATCTATAGCTACTCCAAGATAGTGGTCCTTGATAGTGGGATAGGTAAGGATATTAGGGGGCCACCAATAGATGTTAGTATAGGTGTAGGTATAGGTTCATGTACAGATGGAACTAGTGGTAGTGGTGTAGGTGGGCCTATCGATAGTGGTACCCTAGGGGCTTGATATATGGCCTTATAGATTATATGTTTTTGATTTTGATACCAGCCTATGTGTCAATGATGTGAGATGTATATAAGTGAGAGACAAATGGATACATTATGTCATGTATTTATTTATTGATGTATATGATTATTATATGCTAATTATGCTAATTATATTATTGACATTTGATTATATGGATGACATGTTGATATATGACATGACGATGATGATCTAATGTTGATTATGTTTAGTTGATTATGTATTGATGTATTATGATGATGATTATATAGATGTAGATGATGATATAGATGTAGATTATGATCATGATGTGGTTATATTTATGGATTATGGATGACATATATGATACTTCATGCTTATGTTTTTGTAGTTTAGGTATTGAATGTGGATATGATGGATAATTATGACTATTTGTTTATATGATGATGTGGTTGATAACACATTTTTGATCAAGATGTTTGTTGTCATTTAGTTTAGTACATAAATGATCATGAATAGTTGATAGATAGGTTTTGATGATGTTATTTATGAGATGATTATGACAATGTGGTTTATAGATAGGATGAGGATGTAATCTTCATAGATAGGATGATATTTTAGAATTATTGTAGGATGATGTTTGATGAGGATAATATGTTGTTATGATGTTATAATGGTATGTTTTGATTATGGTTTTTGATGTTTTATTTATGGGTAGGATATGGTTTATATTTTTTATATTCATGGTTCATAATGTTATGATTGCATTGATGAGAATAATGTTTGCATATTTGAATAAGATACGTAATATGAGTAAATAATGAAAGCACATAAAGTAGGTGTAGGTAAAAAACTAAATATGAGAAAGAGATAAGAGTTATGAGACATACATCCATATGAATTAATGAAAGGTAAAGAAAAGGCATGATGTTTTGGTTTGGCGAGGACCTAACAACAACAAAACATAGTTGGATTGACTTAATGAGCATAACCCTATCAAATGCTTTGCAATATCATGCTTTGATTGTAAAAGAGGGTGTATTGATTAGTTTGCATCAAGTAAGCTCATAGTCCCTTGATTTGAAAAAAGTTTTGAAGGGAAAGTAGGTGATAAGTGGATGGTTGGATGGGAAATGGGTGAAATGGTAACTTGATGTGGGTTAGCTTGCCTCTTATATAGGTGACCAAATAACTATAATAGATAAGTCCATACCTTTCTATGATAAGTAGATTGATCAATTGAGGAAGTTTACCAATTCCATATATAAGAGTTTATTGTGGCATCTTAGGATAATACATAGACTGATCGATGTGATAAGTCTACAAATGGCACTTATAAGACTTAATTACAACTTACTTTGATTTTGACATAGGGTTTTTTTTTTTTTTTTTGTGATTTTGATAAATTATTGAAGTTGGTCAATGTGGGAAGCTTCAAATGATTATTTCTTATCCATCCTTCAAGGGAGGGGTCTAGAATTGGATTTTTATAGCTATCCTTCAAGGAAGCAATCTATTTTTAAGCAAATTTTAATTATTGGGAAATCATCCTTTAAGGGAGTAGTCTATAATGCTAGAGATATGGACCCAAGTGATTTTTAATGCAAGACCAGACATGGACAAGTCTATTCAGACTTAAAGGTTTACCTTTATGGAGGTAGAAGTTAGCACAAAAAGTTAATGATAGATGGGGAAAGTGGTTTGAGAGACAACTGATGATGGGATTCCATCTGATTAGAGATGAAAAGTATCCATGAGAACCATTCCATGGGTAGAGTTGTGGTGCCCATATTTAGGATTAGGATTATAACTATTATAGATAATCACATGGTTCTATGTTATAATCAATTTTCCCCAAGGGGATTAGGGATAGGTAGGTGAAAGGAGGTGAAAATATCATAAACTAAGGGATGAGCTTAAGTTAGACACAAAGGTGAGTTTGATCATTTTTTAACAATATATAGGATGTAAATATGAATTATTGAGATTCTAAGGTTCTGGTTTGCCTTTGAGAGAGGATAATAGATAAGATCTTGATCCATACTTATGGGTTATGATGTAGTCTCCAATCCAATTGAAATCCAACTTGCCATTTGTTCTTTTCTCCATATTAGTTACATGTTGGTTTTCCTTAAGGATGAGGTCTCTGATTTTAAACTCTCACTTTTTTAGGTGTTTGTTGTATGTGTGCATGATTCATTCCTCATAGACATGAAGTTGATTAAGGGTTATAAGGTGATGTTTGTCCAATAATTCAAGATGTGCAAGATGTTATTAATGATAGTCACTCCTAAAAAGGATTTTGTGTAAGGATATGTGAAGAGAGGGAATTTAGACTTCAAGAAGCAAGATGGCCTCTACACCAAAGGTGAGAGAGAAAGGGGTAACACCCATATATGTTTGAATGCTAGTGTGATAGGCCCATAATATGAAAGGGACATGTAGGTGCCAATGCTGCCCTGAAGCACTTACTACTTTGGTGAGCATTTTGATGAGAGCTTTGTTAAAAGCTTCCACTTGTCCATTAGATTATGAATGATAAGGATAGGAAAATCTTAACTTGATGCCAAAACCATTGCAGAGACCTTGGACTTTCTATTTTTTAAAATATTTGCCATTATCGATGATGATCTTATAGGGAATGTCAAAGTAGTAGATGGCATGGTGATTGATGAAGTCAATAATTTTTTAGCTTTGGTTGAGATAAGAATGGCCTCCACCTATTTGGTTAAATATTTAGTGGTGGTAATGATATATTGGTATCATTATGAATAATGGGGATTGATTTCCCCAATAAGGTCAAGACCTCATTGTGAGAAGGGATAATAATATGTAGATACTTAAAGGCCATGGGGAGGTGCATGATGTAAGTTAGCATGTTTTTGACATTTGACACACTTCTTTATATAGTCATAACAATCTTGATTGAGGGTGGGCCAATAATAACTATGGAAAAGAATATGCTTAGCAATGGCTAGGCTACTAAAGTATCCCCCATAGATTCCATCATACATTTCCTTGATAGTGTGTGAAGTTTTATGGATATACAAATAATGAAGAAGGATGCCATCAAAGCCACATTTGTACAGGATTCCCCCTAGTATGGTGTGATGAAAGGCACCCTAAACAAAATATCTTTGGGCATTATTCAAAATGTTAGGAGCAATAATGCCAAGGTTAAAGTAGTCACAAGTTTAGTCATACCAAATGTTAGAAGGAGATGTTTCCACACTATAAATTATAGGAAGATCATAACTAATATATGAGGGTGTGATAAAATGATGGATGGTGAAAATAAATTGGATTTAGCTAGTTGAGATGGGATTTAGGAAGCAAAATAAGCCATTGTGTTTGCAAATTTGTTGGTAGATCAAGGAATTGACTAGATAAGATAATGATCAAATGATGATAAGAGTATGTCTATGAGTTGTTTATATTTCAATAAGACATCATTTCTACATTGATAAGATCTATTGACCTAGTTGATGAATATCTAGGAGTCACCAAAGATATTGAAGGTTTTAATTCCCAAGGCTAGATCATTTTGGAGACCAATGACTAGGGCTTCTTATTTAGCCACATTATTGGTACATTCAAAGTCAAGTTTAAAATAAAGGAAAAGAGGTTCACCATTAAGAGGAATGAAAATCACTTCATGACCTCCACCATTTTGGAATTTAGAGCCATAAAAAAACATGGTCATTTTATATGTGGGTTCCTCCTAAGAAAGAGTTACGATAGACTCATCTAGAAAGGAAAGAGGAAGAGGTTGATTTTCTGGTAGAGGAGCTTTAGCCAATTGATCAACGATGACCTATCCTTTAATGGAATTTTATAGAAGGAAAAAAAGATTAAACTTAGCTAGGAGCATGAGCCACTTAGCCATATTTTGGTTTTGTTATGACTCAGAGTTCATATACTTGAGGGGGTTAGTGTTGGTGATGACATATGTTTTATGATTAAGAAGGTAGTGATAGAGTTTGGAGCCCATGAAGACTAAGGTGAGGTAGAGTTTTTTTACATGGGTATGCCAAGTTTCATATTTAGTAAGGGTGTGGCTAATGTAATAGATGGCTTGCTCTTTATTTTTTTCATCATAATGAGCAAGCATTACCCCTAGGGAATGGTTTTTGGTGGATATATATAAGTAAAAAGGCTAGTCTTCCTTAGGAGGGATGAGGATAAGTGGAGAGAGAAGATACTCTTTGATTAAATCAAAGGCTTGTTGATATTATTTGGTCTACTTAAAAGAGGTATATTTCTATAAGAGGTGGTGAAAAAGTTGGCATCTATCTGATAAATGGGAGATGAAGTGATTGATAGATTAAAGTTTACCCTATAGGCTATGGAGTTGTGTAAGGTTGGTAGGAGGAGTCATCTCCAATATTGCTCTAACTTTGGTGAGGTTGATTTCAATTCTATGCAAAGAGATAATGAAACTAAGAAGATTTCTTGATAAGACCCAAAAAATTCACTTCTTGGGATTGAGCCTATCATGATAATGGATTAGTCGATTGAAGATGATGGTGAGAACAACTAGGTGATCCTTATGGTGTTTAGATTCCTAAAGAGATCATCCACATAGTCCTCTACAATTTTATGGATGAGATCATGAAATATATAGGTCATAGACCACTGATAGGTTATTCTAGTGTTCTTTAGTCCAAAGGGGATGAACTCGTAGTAGAAAGTTCCCCATGGGGTAATAAAGGAAGTTTTATGCTGATCTTTAGGCACAATCAAGATCTGATTATATCATGAGAAACTATCCATGAGAGATAACATTTCATGGCCAACTATAAAATCAATAATTTGGTTAATGTTTGGCAAAGGGAAGTCATCATTTGGGTAAGTGAGATTGAGGTCATGAAAATTGATATAGAGGTGAAGGCCCCCAATGGGTTTGGTGATGGGAACGATGTTGGAAACCCATTGAGGATAGTCAATGGGTTGAATAAATTTGATGGATAAGAGATGTTGAAGCTTTTCTTTGACAAGGAGAGATATGTGAGGATGCATTATACGAAGCTTTTTCTAGATTGATTTAGCCTTAGGACATGTAACAATGTTGTGGAGGAAATATACGGGATAATTTTGGGTATATCCTGATAGGACCAAGCCAACACTATGTTACAGTCTTGAAGGAAAGAAGGGTAATCTTATTGCTCTATAAAATTTAAAGATTTCTTGATTTTGATGATATAAGGGTTATCTTAGGTACCTAATTTGACATCAATGGTGGATTAATTTTGCATTGTTTGATTCTCAGGAGGGAGATATTTATGAATTGAATAATCCCCTGCATCGAGGTAGGTGAGAATGGACTCATCATCTTGATGTTGGATGGTGTTGATGGTAGGAGAATCATATTCAATCATTTCAAGATGGATGATAGGAAGGGTTTTAATTTGGAAATCCTTTTGATAGGTCAAAGGGCCTAAACTAGTGGTATTGAAAAAAAATTATTAGGAGGGATGATATCAGAGTCCTTAAATTTGGAGGGAGATGGGGTTGGTGAGGATGGAAGTTCTTTGTCGATCATGGAAATGGGTTTTGGTGATGTGTGTTATTTTGGTAGTATAAACCTAAGGCCAAAGAACTCATGAGGTTTTTGATTTTTTATTATGGGTAACTCATGAGGTCCCTGTTCATAGAGGCCAAGACCAAACCCCTTCCAAATACACTAGTAAAATTAAGCTTTGGCAAAGGTTGGTTTGTCTAGGTAAGAAAAATTAGCAGTGAATGGTCAAATGAATGGGGTAGTGGTGGGGGTGAGAAGTGGATGATCAAGTCTCTCATAGACAAAATTTGTTTGATTATTGGGGATCCTAAAAGGGATGATGGTTTTGATGTTAAGATCATAGGAAGAGTCATATTTGAGATTCCCATATTCTTTCAAAGTAGGGAAAGCATCTAGAGCTAAAAGATGATATCCATAAGTCATCTGGGAGGATCCATATTCAATCCATAAAAGAAGACATTGAATTTTAAGTTGATCGTTATCATGGTGAATATCTCATCAAGATATTTTTGGTGCATTTCATGGTTTTTAAAATGGAACCCATATGCAAAAAGTATCATGCATCAAAGATTAAATAGGGCAAGTAAAAAAAAAGGGTTTGGATAGAACATCTAGTTAGACATCAACAAGTGGTGAGTGGTCAACAAGTGGTGAGTGGTTGACAATTGGTGAGTGGATGATAAGTAGTGAGTGGAGATTATACCATGTGGTGGGTCATAAATCCACCACATGGATTTCCACCAATTAATTACCATGGTCAAATTTTAATTAATTGTTGTTGAATGTTCCAAATAAACCATATAATCTATCACTTCTACATGACACCTCATACTTTCCACATAATTGCCATGTAACCCTAAATTATATGTTCTACCAACATCCTTACCATGTGCCATACCCTAAATTATATGTGACCCCATATTCCATTCACATTTCATACCCTAGTTTCCATGTGATACCACCCAATGTCCACATAACCCTATGTTTCATGCTTAAACATCCACATGAAACCTCACCAAACCCACATGCCACTCAATATGCCATGCAATTACCACATACCATGAAATTCACAATGAAATATATGTTTATTAAAAACATTTGGAATTATTCACCATTAATTTTGTGGTATATAAAAATCCAAACACCTCCCCCACTTACCAATGTGGGATAAATGATATACCTTACCCATCAAATATGTTGAGCATGGGTTTCAAACCCTTTTCACTTTGGATAAAATGATAATGCAAAAATTCTTGGGCTTAGAGTGTGAATGGATATATAAATCCAAGAAATTGTAGTTATAATTCAATTTGAAAAGCTTAGTAGCCATTGTTAAAGGCTTTAGCTAGAAAGCTTGTACGAGTTGCAGAGAGTGCCAAAGGCAGAATTGGGGAAAAGTCTGAAAAGAGACTTATATTATTTTTTCCCAAGGAATAATTTTTTGGTTGTTTATTTTTAATTTTGGAGACATTTTTAAGTATTTGTCAAGCATTTTTCTTAATACATTGATCGATATAGGACCCAAAAATGTAGGCCTTCATGTCAAACTCCATTATCAAATTATGTGATTATGTTTTGAGAATTTCTTGAATTATTCTTGTTAAATTGATAATTTGTAAGTAAAAATTAAAAAATAATTCAATAAATTAGTATTTTAAATCAAAATTAAAATACACAATCATATTATTATTAAGTTTATGGATTAGGTTGGTATTAGAGTGGTTAGTGTGCTAGGCTAACTTTTGTTTAAGAATTGTTCTAGTGCATCAAGTTTGATATCAAAACTAAATTTATGGGTGAATTTAAAAGTTTATTATTTTCCACAAAATCACTTATTATAGAATAATGGATCTAATGTTAGCCCCAGTTTAGCTATTGTTGAATACTATTGTCATTATATTTATGTAATACTTGTAATTGCAAGAACCACAACAACAAGCTATATAATGAAGATATGAGTTACAAATCAAGAAGCTCTAATAGATCATTGATGCTTTATGGGAAGAATTGTAGCAAGAATGTTGATAGAAGAAGAGGATGCATGAAGATGTATAGATTTGTAGACATTGTGCCTACCAAGGTCATAATACCAAGTAATACTAGATACTACATCTCAGTCAAGCTCTATTATGGTTAAAGAAGCAGAAGAAGCAGAGATGCAAAGAAAAAGGGTAGGCACCTATGAGAAAATATGCAAAGCCCAATTTTCCTAAACATTAAGTAGTAGATGAAGGATTCATTTGAGAGATGTTACCAAGTCAGGTACTAAATATTATGCTACATTTAGAAAATGAAAGCAATGAAATCAATTCTTCTGATTATATTAGGAATGTTAAGGATACTTTGTGTTCTAACTCTATACATTCATTAAGTAATTATGCTAATACATTTGAGAAGCACACAAGGGGAATAGGTTCTAAGCTATTAGCTAAAATAGGATTTGAAGGAAAAGGCCTTGGCATTAATGGTCAAGGGATTGTCTAGCCTATCCAAGTGGCAAAGAGACCACTTCATGAAAGATTAGGATATGGAAGTGAAGTACAAGTGTCCCAAGAAGTTGAGTTGAATGAATACTCAAGAAGCAAGCTAGAGCACCTTGAAGAGATAGAAAAAGTACTCTTTGAAGATACAATAGTTACATTAGATGAAGAATCTTCAAATGATGCATCGAGGTATGTAAAGTAGAAATACTCAAATGTGTCTTATAATTATGCCTCAGAAAGCCCTAGAAAGATGCTTAAGAGACATTTCAAGAAGAAAACTAAAAAACAAAATTACTTAAAGAAGACAAAGTTTAGTTTTTACTTCAATGATAAGGTGAAAATGCTAAAAGAAGATAAGTAAAGTCAACAACAACCTAAAGTAAAGGTTGTAACTACATCTTCAATCAAGCAAAAGATAGAGCCTTGTTGGTCAGAACTTGAGACAATATCAGTGAGGGAGATGACAGTCAATGAGAAGCTAATAGTTTAGAAATTGTTACCCTAGAAATATCAACAACATTTTTTTAAGAGAATAATTGCTAAGCATTCTAAGATAGATGCTATCTTTGATAAAAATTATCAAAGGAATTTGATATCAAAAGATGTACAAACCCTAGGTTTGGAAACCAATCCACATTTCCAACCCTATTCTCTAGATAGAATAGATGATGGAGATGGTGTACATGTAATTAAAACATGTAAACTAGGGTTTACAATTATTGACAACTTTTTAGATGAAGTTGAATTAGATGTAGTTCCACTAAAATTTAGTGGCATTATCTTAGGTAAACCATATTTGTCTTTGAGAAAGGCAACTTAGTCCAAGAAGGAAAATCAGTATAGCATTGTAAAAGATGGTATATAATATCTCATGCAACCACATCATCAGTAACAATTATAGGTAAATAGTGCCTTAAATGTTATTTTACTCATCTATGTTGTAGATAGGAACACTATAGGGTAACAAAAAGATGGCATCATGAGAAGTATTGAGAATAGCTCAGAAGACAAGTTGTATATTTTAATTTATATCGAGTATACAAACATGCATATAAATTTGCCTTATGTTTGAATATATGCATTGTTTATAAATGCATAAGATCTAAGTATGAGAAATGTTTGTATTCATTATAGTGTTTGAAAAGACCCAAGAAGGGTAACGTTTGTAAAACTATGTAAAATCCTAAGAGGGTAATTGTAAAATGGTGATTATTATAACACTAGGAGACATTTTCATAGACTCAAATCTAAAGACTTGAAACTAATTGACATTTAGGAGATCATCTGAGCTAGAGACAAGAGCTAGAGCCATGAAAAGATCCTCATATTGATTACTAGGTCCAGTACTAGCTTTTTCAAGACAAAAAGCCTTCTTAGGGGGGAAGATTGATCTAGGAGGATCCATATTCTCTCCAAAAAAGAAGACATCAAATTTTAGGTTGATCATTGTCATAGTGAAGAGCTCGTTGAGAGTTTTCTAGTGTATTTCATGGTTCAAAAAATGGATCCCATATGAAAAAAATATAATGCATTGAATATTAAATAAGGCAAGTAAAAAAAATTGGGTTTGGATAAAACATTCAATTGGATGTCGACAAGTGGTGAGTGGTTGATAATTGGTGAGTGGATGATAAGTGGTGAGTGGAGATTGGTCCATGTGGTGGGTCCTCAAGACACCATGTGGCTTACCACCAATTAATTATCATGGTCCAATTTTAATTAATTATCCCTAAATGTTTCAAATAAATCATATAATCTATCACTTCCATGTGACACCTCATACTTACCACATACTTGCCATGTAACCCTATGTTTCATGTTCCACCAACATCATTATCATGTGTCATACCCTAAATTCCATGTGACCCCATATTCCATTCACATTCTATGCCTTATTTTCCATGTGATACCACCCTATGTTTCATGCCTAAACATCCATGTGAAACCTCACCAAACCCACATTCCACTCAATATGCCACAAAATTACCATATATCACAAAATTAACAAAAAAATATATTTTTATGCCAAACACTTGGAATTATTCATGATGATTTTCATGGTATATAAAAATACAAACACCTCCCCCACTTACCAATGCAGGATAAATGATATTCCTTATCCACCGAATACATTGAGTATGGGTTTTGAACCCTTATCACTTTGGATAAAATGATAAGGCCCAACCACTTGGGATACGGGTGTGAATGGATATATAAAGCCTATAACTTTTATTTTTAATTGAATTTGAAAATCTTAGTAGCCATTGTTAAAGGCTTTAGCTATAAAGCTTGTACAAGTTGTAGACAGTGCTAGAGGTAGAATTGAGGAAAAGTCTGAAAAGGGACTTATATTATTTTTTCTCAAGGAATAATTTTCTAGTTGTTCATTTTTCATTTCGGAGATGTTTATAATTATTTTTCAATAACTTTTCCTAATATATTAATCGATATAGGACCCAAAAATGTAGGCCTTCATGTCAAACTCCGTTATAAAATTATGTGATTGTGTTTTGAGAATTCTTAAATTATTCTTGTTAAATTGATAATTTGTAAGTCAAAATTTTAATTATTCTCTAAATTAATATTATAAATAAAAATTAAAATATGCAACTGTATTATTTCTTAAGTTTACAGATCACCAAGAGAGAGACATTTGAACGTGGATTGCAAGGGGTCATCAACTAGAATTCAGGATGAAGGGATGGTTGAGCAAGTTGATGATTCATCATTGTTATCAATAGGAGTGTTGTTGGTTATGGTTCATGGGGTGATTTTTTTAGAATTTGGTTGTGATGTAGATGGAGGAGGAATAATAATGTCATTAGGCTAATATGTCATATTGTAAGAGGCAAAATAACTAGGATTAGCATTAATGGTAATAACTTATCCCTCATGCTCAAATTTAACACATTGGTGTAAGGTGTAAGGGACACAACTCATAGCATGGATCCAAGGGCATCCAAGTAACACATTGTAATGGAATTCATCTTATATAACATAAAATAGTTTGGGAATGGGATGAGGCCCTAGTGGATATGGAGGACAATGGTCCCTAAGGTAGTGGCCATGGTATCATTAAAGGAGTGAAGGATCACTGTAATTTTTGACATGATATTTTTGGGTAGCTAAAGTTGGTCATATACATGGGAGGAGATAATTTTTATACATGGGAGGAGATAATTTTGATGTTATCTCCTCTATTAATCATCACCCTTTTGATGTGGGTTTGATTGATGTATGCGATAATGAAAAAAGGGAGGATTGGAATCCTCAAGATGTGTAGGAGGTATTTTAGAACACTGAAAGGTGACAAGGGTGGAAAGTTAAAGGGTTAAAAAAAGGGTGAAAGAGGTTGAGGATCATCTAGTTGAACCTCTATAAATTGTAGAGCCTCGATCAATACCTAATGATGGTAGGGTAAGGTGTTGACTAGTTCATAAAGGCTCATTTTCATCAATGTCTAGTGAAGTTATTTCAACATGATACGTTGGATGGATTTAGATGGGTTGGAGGGAGAGGGTCCCAAAATGGATACTTTGGGCTTTGGTGGTGGCATAGGTGAAGGTGTAGGTGTTTATTTTTGGTTGTAAGGTTTAGGGGATGAAGGGTGAGTCCATGGAATAGATGATTTAGCTTTTCCCTTATCTTTTATTAGGCTTGGGATCACATAACCACATGAATAGTGTGGACAAGGGGGTTTGATGCTTTTTTTAGTTCCTCCTTCTCATCCTTGGGTAGCAGTAGGAGAAAAGGTTGGGTAGGTTGGGTTGATGGCAAGATTGGTAATGTGGGTAAGAAGGGTTCATCTGATAATAGATCATCCTCATCATACATGCTATGAACAAGTGCTTGAATAGCTTTGAAGTTCTCCATGTCATGTCCTAGTTCCCTATGGTATGCATAGATCAATTTATCATTGAACTAGAAGGGTTTGGTTTTAGAAGGGTAGAATGGTTTGATAGGTGGTAAGCTAATGGAGGAAGTTTGCAAAAAACTTTGTAGGATGGTGGAGTAGGATTAATTTAAAGGTGTTAGAGGTGAAGGGTTTATAGTTTTAGGGAGGGGAGTTTTTTAGGAAAAATTTTCACCTTAGAAGTTATAGGTGTGAAATGGTTTTTGTTGGTGGTTGGGATTGCTTAGTTATGGTTGATTTAGGGGTAGATGATTTGAAATTGGGAGAATTTGATGATGGACGTTTATCCATAGGTGGGAAATTAGAGGTAGATAGGTTAGTTAAAAATTATGGAAAACTAAAGGATTTGATGGGTGTATGTGGAGAAAGGGGTATGGTTTATTAGAGAAAGAATAAGTAATTGGGATGGTAGAAGGATGGGGTCCTAAGTTGGAAGGTAAGTTAGAAAGAGGTGGAATGGGTCTAGTTTGAGGTGGATTTCTGAGTAACTATACCTTCTTAGTTATTTTAGTTGGAGGTTGCATTGGTGGACTAAATGAGGTTAAGTCCAACTTCAAAGAGGGCTGAGTGTGGCTAGGTGTGGGAAGAATTCTTAAGTTCTTGATCAGTTTGGTGAGAGAAGCATAAGGTAGAGGTGGTTGGGATGGTCACTTATGGTTTTGGATGAGGTATTTGGTGAAGAGGTAATAATGGGTTTAAGGGTAGATTCAAGCGAAGTTGATGATTCACATTTGTTTTGATAAGGGAGTCCAAGATGATGCCAAAAGGTGGCTCTATCAAAGTTGGGTTGGGAAGTGAAATCTAAACTTTGGACTAGCTTATAAACGGGATTTTAGATAGTTTTAGTTCCTTGGTCATTTGTTTTAAAGATTAAGCCCTTAGGTGAAGAAGAGGAAATGAATTCTTCATTATTGTATTTGAGGGAAGGTTCAAAAATTGATGGTGGGGTAGATGAGGTAATCCCCTCTTTTGGAATGGTTTCTAAAGAGGAAATGGATGGTTATATGATAAGGGAGGTAGGTATGATGTCCTCAAGTGAAGGAACATATAGAGTTTCTTCTTGTGTTTGGGTGTTTAAAGGAATGGAGTGTAGTTTTTCCACCTGAATGGATGGAGTGGAAGAAGGAATGGTTATAGCGGAGGTTGTCTCTTTTGGTGTTTCCATCAAAAGAGAGGTAGATAAAGCTAAGGTATCATCAAGTGAAGAGAGAGGGATGGTTAATTCCTATGTTTGACTATCTAAAGGTCCAAGGGGCAATTTTACTACTTTTATTTGGGTGATTGAGGTAATGGTCTCTTAAATAATGGGTTAATCATTAATAACATTGATTGTATGTGCCTCATGAGAGTGAGATGATTTGGGTTGGTTATCATGGTGTTGGGTAGAAGGAAAGTGATTGGGAAAAGGCTTGCAAAAAATGTCAAGGGACTGATTGGGTGGTGCATTAGGATTATCAAACATAAGTTTTCCACTATCAATCAAGTTTTGGATAAGACTTTTGAAGGTATTGCATCTATTAATGTCATGTCTTATGACTCAATGAAAGGCACAATGGTCATTCTCATTATACCAACCTGACACTGGGTGAGAAGCATAAAATTATTGGGGTGGTTTAATAGGTGTAATTTGGATGAAGTTAGCTTTGAGAAATTTATCCAAAACTGATGTATAATATTCTCCAATGGGATCATATTATTTTAGAGGAGCTCAGTTTTGGTTTTGGTTTTGTTGATAGGAAGGGTTGGAAAGATTGGTTTGAGGTGGTTGGTTGATAGTTAGAGGTAGATCAATTTTTAGAACAACTAAGTTTGTGGATTCTTTTGTTTTGGTATTGGATTGGTAAGTGGTTTTGGTGGAGGAAGGGTCATTAGATTTAAAGCTATATTTTTCTAGCTTATGTGCCATGGTGAATGCCTCATCAAAATTTATGAACGTTTAAACTTGAAGAGTGGGGGAAATATGTTTGGCACAACCTTGGGAGAAGAGTTTAATCAACTCAGGTTGAGGTAAACAAAAATAAATTTGATTGATGAGACCTCTCCATTTAGCCACAAAATCAATAATTGACTCAACATCAAATTGTTTAATCGAATAGAGGTTAGTAATAGAGACATTTTTAGATATATTTATCAAAAAATACTCTCAAAATATTTGGGCTAGTTGGGAGAAAGAAAAGATGGAGTGTGTGGGAAGATCACTATACCAATCAAGGTCTGGTCCTGATAGGGACATGGGGAAGGTTTGAAGAAGGAGAGCATCATCGTATGTGATTAAATAATAAGAATGATGAAATGCTCTCAAATTTTGTTGGGGGTCCTCCTTATCTTGGTATTTGGAAAACTTGGGAAATTCCCATTAAGGAGGATATGAATAGATGGGCACAAAAGGATGAATGGGTTCATTAAAAATTTGATCATAGGATAAAAGGTTATGAGAGCCAGAGATAGTGACTCCAAGTTAGTCATTTTTTCCATCAAGATCTTGATCAAATTTAATTAGGGTTGGGAAGCTACATAATTAAGGGGTAAATTGTGTTGAGTTTGGGTGGAATCTACATATGGATAGTTGGTATAAGGTGTTAAATAAGCTACATACTGGTAAGTGGTAACAAGAGGTTGATATGGTGCCACATAAGGGTTGATTGGCACAAATGGTTAGGTAGAAGGTGTTATATATCCCTATGGGTTGGGTACATATTGATAGGTTGCTATGGGTACTTGTTGAGGGATGGATGTGGGTTGACTTAAAGGTATGGTTGAGATAGTGGGTTGAGGTTGGATAGGTTGAGGTTAAGTGGTGACTTTAGTGCTAATGGCTGGAAGTGTTTGATGGATAGAGAGCACCAAGTTTTTAAATGGGGTAAAAGTTGGTGGATTGGTTGTAATAAAGGGAAGGGTGGAAGTAGGGGTAGATGATAACCCCATGGTAGGTGGAGTATAGGTAACTAGAGGTAAATTTGAACCTATATGTGAAGTATGGGGTGTGGTAGGAGGTGTTTAGTTAGAGGTTAGAATATTGGATTGGATTTGGGTAGTGGTAATAGATGGGATGCTGGAAGAAGAAGAGGCTTGGGTTAACAAGGGTTAGGTTGAGATAGTACCCACCATAAAATGGGGAGGCATACCATAAGGAGGTTCTTTAGAAAGAACTAAGGGAATAGAGGTACGATGAGGTGAGGTGTCAAGATAGTGTTAAAGGGCCATCAGATTATTGTCAAAGAAGGCAGTGAAGTTTGCATCACCCTAAAAAATAATTAGGATTCTGGAAGGAGTGGGAGAAAAATGAGGTGAACCCTCATCATTAGAATTATATTCCATGGAGGAAAAAGAAGAAGGTGGTGGTTGATTGGTTTGGTTTTTCATATGCTATCTAGTAAAGACCATGTGAGAAAATAGGAAATAATATGGTAAAACTCACAACTCAAACAAAGATCAATCAAAAGAAAATAATTCAAGGTAAATAATGCATACACTAAATGTATGTTAAATCCTAGGATTATTTTTAGATCACTTTTGGCTTATGCCTTAGAAAGTGTGAAGAGGGAATTTGGATTGTAGATCAGGTACTAAAGAGGAAATCTAAGGTTGGTTTTAGGTTGTTTAGGTGCTCAAGAGATAAATCTATGTTGAACTTCAGTACATGGATTGGTATTGGGGCCTACCCCCTCTCTTCATAGTCTCATAATGGTAAGAGTGTTAGGTGCTTAGCCAAAATATACCTAGTTCAAAGTTTATATTTAACCAAAGAGTTGAGTTGGTTCTCCCTTTAGTGGTGAAATCCAAGTAGGATAGCTGAAAAGGGGTAAGGTTACTGCTAAGTGATGAAATCTTGTGATTAATTAATTTGCCTCCTAAGTTACTAGATGAACTAAGACAAGAAGGAAATCAATGTATGCAAGAGGTTTATTTTAAGTGCAAAAAGAAATTTTTAGATTTCATTTGATGAGAAAAAAATAAAGGATGAAAAAGGGATCAAGGTCCCACCAAGTATGCCAAAATGTTTCAATTAATTTTCACTCATTTCTTAATTTTGAAAGCAAATAATGAAACTAATAATAGGGTGTGTAGAAGAATACCTGGTAAAGTTTATGCATGAATCCAAATGATGATGGAAAATCCTCTTTGGCTAGGAAGGAATAACTTGCAGATAAGAAATACACTAGAAAAGGGTGTTGTTAGAAAATAAATGAGTAGACTGCCTAGCATGAGCTAGATCTATGAAGCATATTGCTCGCTAGGAGGTCGTCAATCCACTATTATAAAAATTAAGTTAGAAATGATAAGAAAGAGTACTTGAATTCAATAACTGGGAAGTAAATGCATGTAAGGTAATATTAAAGTAAATTTATTTTTAAATAAAACTAATAATTATAGAAAAATTGGGTCAATACTTGTGCTAAGATAGTAAGGGTCTAGTCTAGAAAATTAGAAAAGGTATTGTAATCAAGCAGATTTAGAGAAAGTTAGGTTTAACTAGGGTTACGAGGCTGAAAATAGCTTATTGTATTTTTATTCCATAGTGACCATTAGCAATTAGGTGAACCATCGGTGGTTTAGGCTGACCATCAGTGGTTGGGTAACCGTTGATAGTTGAAGTGACCATTGATGGTTGTGTTGACTGTCAGTGATTACCTGTATAATTCTAGAAATGATAAAAAAAGGTGTAGATTGGGTATTTGGGTAGATCAAGGTCTGTTACAAGGTTGAGGGGAAAAATAATATACTAATGGGTTTGATAGGGTAAGAAGGTTATAAATAAGATAAATAAACAAAAACAAGTGAAAGATACCTAAAATTTGATGGTAGAAGGCTGAAGTAATTTGGCCAGAGTGATAGTACTTCAAATTTTGAAAGTGATTTTCATAGAGCTTCAGGTCTTTGATGATGTTACTTACTTGATGAAATATGTTGGATAACTATATGTAAGAAATCTTGGATGCAAGATTATGGATTTTGGATCCATTTACTTCCTCCTCTTCTCCTTTTATAAGATGAAGTTGCTAATTGGGATAGAGAAAGTTACTAATTTGATAGGGGGATAGAGTTGCCAAGTCATGATATTTTAAGGATAGTTTTAAAATCAATTTTCCATTTAGGGAGATACTTATCTTACATAGATCTATCAATGCTTTAAAACTTTAAATCAAGCTTAGAGACCTAACCATCAATGGTCAGGCTAACCATCGATGGTTAGGCTAACTATGAGTGATTGAGGGGCCAAAAGAAAATAGGTTAAAGCAAATTAAAAAGAGGTAAATTAAATGGTTTAGTCAAATGTGTTAAGTTAGGGGTTTTATAGGGTCAAGTTAGTAAATGAGTCTAATTTAATAGGTGTTATAATAGACATGAGGTCAGATGAGGGTCAAAATGTGGTTTGACATCAAATGCTATCATGTACAATTTTTGAGTGTTTACATGGTGCATCCATGCCCTTATCCTTTCAAATCCTATGGGTTTTGTGCCACAGTGATTCTACACCATTTGAGTTACATTCCATAGACTTTATGCTATGATCCTTTTGTATCATGCCATTATCATGCCAAAATATCAAAACACTTAGCCAAAATTTAGCATCCAAAATATGCCATATCTTTCTTTGGAGACTTGTAAAAATAGGCATTTTTGGGACATTTTAGGCCTCTTAGGAACCCACACATGATAATATATTATAAAAAATATGTAAAACATGAGATTTATATATTCCTCTACATGATCCAAGTTATTAAGAAGTTATTATAGGTCATTTCATTGACTTATGAGTTTAAAAACTCAAAACTAGTCAAAACAGGGTCTTTGGCAACTCAAATAGCCTTACCTTCTTGAGGATTATTCATAAAATATATACCTCCATTCTATAAATTATTTCCATGTATATTTATTCCATATACCCTTTCAAATTCCCTAATAATATTGGGCTCTCATCTAGAAAGTGTGTAAATATACGTATGTAAAATTTTTGCTTGTGGAGTTCTACATGTATTTTGGCCCTGTTTGGAGTCTTAACAATAGTTCATAAAAATTACCCGCTTAACCAACCTCAATCCATAATTTATTTCAATTAAATATTGGTAATAAAAACATACTAATATAATTTTTCCCAATTCCTTATGTGGTGAAATATATGAGCATCTGAATAGGTGGTTTGAAATGGGTGTCTGAGATTGCATAGTTTGAGTTTCTCCTTGAGAGTGAAACTGAATTATCCATTATTTCTCCCTAATTTAAATCATCCTTATATTATCTTTACCATATAATTACACCATATTAAGAGGTTAACTTGAATTTATATGGTTTGAATGTGCCTTAATGTGATATAGGCCTTCAAGGCCTTGAGACTAGCTCCTAGGTTTAAAACTGAGTTTCAAGGCTTGAGGCACTTATAATAGGGTATGATGGATTCAAAACCATTGATTCAAATTCATTTACATCCCCTTTGACCTTCTTTTGATTCTAAAGTTTTAATTTTTCCTCCATGCTTCTTAGGACTGTCTATGTTTTAATGGTTGTTTGCCTGCTCGTTTTAGCCCTGAAGAGCATGGTTTGCATTGAATCTGACTATTAATTAGTTTTACATCATTGAAGTGGAGTTACATAGTCAATGAATAATGTACACACTCAAAAAATAGGGTGTTTGTGTTATTTATTTCAAAAACCAAGAGTCTTTCTTCTTGTTTCTCATAATTAGAACTTCTCTCAATTATCAACAACCATTACAAATGTAAATTTCACCTTTTGTATGTGCATAATTATTCTAACTACCTGTAGGGACATTTCAATGGTCACTAAGAGGCAAGTTAGGAGACATGATCTTGTATAAAGGTAGTTTTCTATATACCCATGACTATGGACCCATGATAAGGTTTTAAGGGGTCCATAAAAGATAGTTACAACAATGTTATAAGCTTGATAAGTTCCTTAATTCACCCCTATAGTTCTAACTCAAAGCAAAAAATTGAAAATTTTGAAAATTGAGTTTTGGTGGGAAACTAGTAATTTGAAATTTTAACAAGCTAGAACCTAAACTAATTTATTAATTTGAAAACTTAGGATGGTTGAGGCATCTCAAGACCCCCTAAAATATCATCAAGCCAAAATTTTGAGAAATAAACCAAAATCCAAGACAAAATCACCCTATAAGTGATGCTCCTACATCACCAAACACCTTGAATCCAATTGTGACTCCATACCAATGTCTTAAGCCAAAAGAAGATGGTTGTAGGTGCATATTTTATGCTATGGGCCTATAATATATTTAAAATACCTTATCTTACCTTCAATACACCTTTCAAGAAACTTTAACTCCTTTAAAAACCATGAGACCTCCCATAAGCTATTATGCTTCAATCTTCTTCATGCTTGGAGTTAGGTTTGTCCTTTTTGAGAAGGTTGTAGGTGGACAATCTTAAGGTAAATGACTATGCTTATTTGAAAATGAACCTCATGTTTGATATAACCACCATAATTTCATATGAATCTCAAACCTATATATAAACGTCATTTATCTTCCAGGCATAACAATCCTTCTTACAATAACTTAGTCGTGGTGAAGAGTTAACATGTTTCAATAACTATTCAAACCTACTATAGGTCAAGATTAACATGTAAATATGACCAAAACTGAGTTTTCTTAACTTAAAGCTTTGCCTTTTTATCCAATCTTCATATGCACCACTTTTTAACTCTTCCACTTCCATACTTACTACTTCACTTTCTTTCAAATTGGCTTTTCTCGCTTGTAAGTATGATTGTGTGTGGAAATCTAGCCTTTGTACGGACTGTGTATGAGTTATGATTTTAAACTTGGTTGCAATATACCTCTTCCCATGTTCTCATCTTCCCTTGGATTTATTTTTTAGTCCTATTTTCTCTTTAAATAGCCTTAATGTTGGTCCAATCCTGCATGCTTGATCTTATATCATTTTTTAGCTTGGTTGTGGATAGAGGATGTTTGTGTGCTTGTATGGACTATAGCTAAATTTGACCTTGGGAAGGTCACAAAATAGTACCGACGATCTTGTCCTTCATGTATTGAAAATTAAAGAGAGTTTGCATAGAGGTTTTTAATAATATATCTTCTATCCTTTTTTTTTTTTGAATTTCATGAGAAACCCTTGATCGTGGTAACCCTTCATTCACTATAGGTAAATATGTTTGATAGTCCTATAGGTTGTTTCTCATGATAATAACTATGTTTCAATTCCTCAACTCACTTTTAGGTCATAATATCCATTGAATGCATATATTCATTCATTGAGGCCATGTTTCATCCTCAATCACTAGAACACTTATGCTAGCAATCAATTTATATTTTCTAGGCTTCTTTTGGACTGAGTACCACTATACACACTATATATTTCTAGTCACCATTAGTTGAATTAAAAAATAATCTAGACTCCTTACCTACTCAAATAGATACTCTCTCATTTCCTTAACATTTTTACTAATGCCAAAGTATAGTGGTAATATGATTTGGTTAGCCTAGTCTTTTATAGGCATCCTTATGGCATGAAACTGTGTAGGATTAAGACTGACTTTGGAAAAATTAAGGTAAAGTTGCCTTGAAGTAACTTTTATGTTTTGCATAAGGCGTATGAGTTGCCTTAAGAGGTTTATGGGCTAAAACTATGACAAATACCTTATTCACATTCCTAAACCAAAGAGAAACTCTTCACATGGATTTAAATCCCTCCAAGGTGGCCCCAACCCTATCTTAGAACTCTATCTATGAGGAAACCTACAACCATCTTATTAAACACTTAGACCATTGATTATAATGAATTTAATAGGGGTGTAGACATCAATAATGGATTTTAAACACTAAAACCAAATGTATTTATAGTTAATCTATGTGCTCTATACATTATGGATCTTTTCAAAGCATGCATACCCTACAATCAATATTTCAAAACTCTAAGACAACTTCAATCAAATAATGAACATGTCAAGACAAGACCTAGAATATTAAAATATATCTATCATGGAGGAATTATACCATAATTATAAGGTTATACTATCAATATCATCACTCTCATTACCTTGAAGCTCACTACTTGCTCAAGATATAGATTTGGACCATTGTTTTTACTCTTCAAGTCTCCAAGCAATAAAATTAATCAAAACAATCTATACACTAAGGCCTTATTATTAAAATTGAAAATTAATAATGGGGATTAATTATCCAATGAAAAAAACATGAAAGTGATCTAAAAGACTTGTAGGAAACATCCTCAAAAGCATTATTCTCCATGATATCCTGAAGTAAATAAATAGAAAGAAACCTAAACCCTATCTAGATGAATAGGCCATCTAAACACCCATGCATTGCTAGAGATTTTTAATAAAAATGGGGAGATGAAACATAAAAAAAATCCATAAATTGTAATTCATTAGGGCCCTTATCACTGACCAAAATATTTTGACCCAACTCTTCCTCTCTTGATCATACCAAGTGAAAACCCGAAGCTCTCCTAGAGCTATCCAAGACTACCCAAAATGGTTTTTCCTTAATATGAAGAACCAAAACCCTAGATATATAATAAACCACTTATGAAATATTTTTTATGATGTAAATAAACTTTAATTCTTTCTGAAAACCTTTTGAAGTCCTTGTACCTCCATTAATGGAAAAAAACTTATTTCATGCCTAGTTTGTAGCTAATAGGTTTTCCTTACCTTTGCTAGTTCTTGTGCTTGAGTATAATTATAGAGGCCTAAGAGAGGATATTAGGGACATAATGGATGTATTCATATGATAGTTGAGATATTTTACTAACCAAAACCTTTAAAGACTTGTTTAGCCAAAGCTCCAAAAGGCTCCAAAATGCATCTTTTTGCTCCCAAACTCCTATCCACTCCAAATGACTTAAAATGGCCCTTGAACATATCTAAATAGGTAAAAATTCCACAAGGAGGTGTAAGGAAGTCAAAACCAATTTTAATTATCTAAAATTTACTTTCTCACTTAATTATTCTATTTAGATGGCCCTCAAGTCATCTAAAGCACTTTTGAGGGTCTTTTGGGAAAATTAGCTTCTCTAGACATATTTTTTGACTTGTTAAAATATTTGACACTTTTTGAAAACCTCCTTCCTACCCCTGAATGCTCAAACACCCTAGAAACTAGCTACATCTTCACTTGCAGTTGAAGACCCATTTCTAGGCCTCTTCCTTAAAATCTCCAAATTTACCTTAAAACTTACTTAAAGTGTTTCAAAAGATTACAAGGGATATGAGGTAGGGTCATGAGGTTTGTATTATCTTTCCTGCATTGGCTCATCCACTACACTAGGACCCTTCACAATTCCTCACCAAGACCTTCTAGAATACTACACTGCACCATCTGATTGATGACTAGCAAGAGATTATTCATGGGAATAAAATGTCACTATATGGTCTATGAAAGTGGCCTGATCCATGTAGTCAAAATTTTAATATGTAATCCAATTTTAGATAATAGAACCCATAAGGAAAAAAATATGCATAATGGAATTTCAGGGAATTTTAAGAGTCAACAGAACTATAGAGGGAGAGATATCATGAAAAAAGGTTTTTTTTTATTTTTCAAAAAACTAATTTTCACTTGGTTTTTCCCTCCAAAATCCTATCTATAAGTACACAGTGACCAACTATTCTCAACTGTGATCACTTTGATGTTGGTCTTCTAAAAATGTTATGTTAGGTATGGGTCCAAGTATATTTGGCTACCTAAGGGTTTTAAGAGTCTCCCTTGCCACTAATTTTGTCTAAATGAGTACCACTCTCTAGAAAAATTATGGACATAGATTTACCCCTAAGAGACAACTCTTGGTTTACTTCACAGATGGAAACTAGTCGATCAGGATGGGGCCATTAACCTTTTCACTGGTAGGTCCTCTCAATGGGATAGCTACTTTAGGGTTCTTGTGGTACTCATAATGAGTTTTAGGGCTTATGCCCAATTAATTCCCATAGTTATGTGGATAGGTATTTACCCTTATCTGAACCTACAATAAACATGTATATAATAAAGGTAAGGAAAAATATTTTTGTAAATGGTGCATCTCCTAGAAAGCCACTGCTAAAAAAACTCTCTAAAATCTACCTACAAGATGAAAAATTACTCTAATATTAGATGTGAGGATCCTTTTTCACATATTTATGAACTACAAAAAATAAATGAATGATGAAATTAACTTTGGAAAATAACCCAAATTAACCATTAGATCACATGCCACTTCGAGATAGAACCTCCTTTAATCAAGATCAATAAAATAATATTCATGTATGCCTTTATTGAGCCTCAACACTTAAATATTTAATCTATTCTAACAACTACTACTTTCCATGTATATGGGATAATTCAAATATGCTCAAGGGATGACTTATAAATCATATGCATCCACAACAACTAATACACTAATGATGCAAAGAGAAGGGTGGGACATAGGTTTATAACAAGTTCTTATGGAAGAAAGAATACATAAATCCTATCCAAAAAGTGTGGATGTGAAAATAGAAAGAGCAAAAAGAATCTAAGATATTAAAAATAAACTTCTAAAGTAGTTTTCTATCAATTATAAAACTCTAGAGTCATTTATAATAATGAGAAAGAATGATCCAATTCAAGAAGCATGGCTAGAATAATAGTGTGATAGAGATGAGGTCAAACATTTTTCATTTGATGAATATGATAAGAAGGTTGATATATAAATGTTTTATAATATATTTGAAGAATTATTGGAGGTATACATAAAAAATAGAAATAGAAGGGTTAAGAAAGAAGATGGTAGTTCAAACCCTCAAAAGAATTCCAAGGAATAAATGAGGAAGCAAGATGATTTAGATCTAAATAAGTTAGTGAGCAACCCATAAAGGAATCCACCATGAAAGTGGAAGGTGAATCATCTTCAATATAAATATGTATGACTTTTGATAAACAAAAGGTTTGTATTAAAAATGTTAAGGAAGAACATGCATTACATGTTGAATGTTGAATATCCAAAATGGAGGATCTTTCAACCCTAAAAGCATCTATCAATCTTCCAAGAATTTCAAAAATTGAGTCATTACTATGTGAGAGTGATTTTTAGAGTAACTATAGTGATGAGAATCTAAGTAAAGATAATGTTTCAATTGTTACAACTAATTCTAAAATTCTAAATTACATGAAACATTGTGTCAAGGAAAATATCTTAAATGATCCTACTTCTAAATTATAAAAATAGAGGTAAACAATTGAATTCTAGCTCAAGGTATAAAAATCAAAGTCATATTTTAGGTTTGTTGTTTCTTACTATGCCATTTCATATTTGTTGTCATGATGGTGAACACTCTTATAATGTCAATTCATAATATGGGAATGAGAATACAACTCTATTTCAATTCTACCATCATTCCAAGTATGGAAAAAGACTAAAAATAGAGCCTTTGGCTCAAAATACATTTTGCATAAGGATATGAAATCCAAGTGACATTTTGAGATCTATAAAGGATAGAATTTATTATTTCAATATCATTGTTGTTGATAATTTCATTAACCCTTATAAATGGATAATGAAAAAAATTATAATTGATCTCAAAGAAGCATAAGTAAAATATTTTGAATGATAATGGGATTTAATGGTTGAAGCACAAGAGCCAAATATCTCAGCTATAAACCACTGATCAATAGTTGTAACAACAAAACATTCAATATTTACTTGGTGATCAGATTCATACCAATACCATAATTTTTGGATTTAGATTCAATGATTGGATAGAGAGTGTAATTTCTTGAACAATAGTCATATTTATAAATAAATATATCATAATATGGGACATGATGAGTGGTAATATGTTGGAAAATGGCTGTCTCTTATATAAGGTCCATGGTATGCTAGACAAGGCAATAAAAATTTCATTTTCTTATAATGGTTTTGATTGAGTTACTAATATACCATTCAACACTACCATGATATTCTCCATATATAATGAGATGTATTTTTCTAATTGGTTGTGTTTATATCATCATTATCTGACAGTGGTAGTCAAAGATCAAGAAGACAAGTCACAAAGCTACCTGCATATCCTAATATGGAGTTTCAAAGATACTTCTAGATATGAACCAGGTAAACATCATGTTGATATTCATATTTTTTAGAATAAATGTATGGTGATGTTTAGACATTATGTTGGCATATGGGACTTAGGAAAAATTATGAATAGCAAATCAAATAGAATCTTTAATTCTAATCTATCATTATTCATCTTAGGAAATTGGTTAGAAAGGGATTTCATGAGGAGTCATATAGGATAAATAGTATATTCTAACAAAGTTGTGAAGGATCAATCCATAGATTATTCCTTAGAGTTGAGTTCCACATTTAAAGATGGATCATAAGTGTTGACAAAATGAAGATAGTTCCCATGAAATGGTTGATGAGGAAAGGTTGTCAGCCAAACATATGTAATTTTGATAATAAAAATGATATGAATTAGTAGGCCATGGTTGGATGGATGTAAAACTACATTCAGGATTACCAATCTTAGAGGAATGTGGAATATGTAGCTATTACAAGATGTTTTCCATCCACCACCATTATGATTAATAGTAAAGGAATGTAACACTTTAGTCATACTTTGGGCATCATGGAAGGAACTCATGAAATTCAAATTAATCATGGTAATCCCAATGAATGTGTAGCTATTACAAGATGTTTTCTAGCCACCACCATTATGATTTTTAGTAAAGGAATGCAACACTTCAGTCATACTTTGGGCATAATGGAAGGAACTCATGAAATAAAATTTAATCATGGTAACACCAATGAATGTGTAACTATTACAAGATGTTTTCCAGCCACCACCATTCTAATTTTTAGTAAAGAAATGCAACACTTCAATCATGCTTTTGGCATGTATGGGGTATATTTATTTGATAAGGCACAAAAACTTATCACTACTTGGGGTAAACACAAGGTATATAATGCTTCCTATAATATGTGTCTATCTGAGATAACTTATTATGATAATGTTTGGGCTATCTTGGGTGTGCTCAACATAACTTTTCTAAGGTGGCCACTTGATGAGATATTGGTAATGTCATGTCCTGGAATGAGAATATCCTCTTTGTGTAGATATAAATGGAGAGGGTTTATTTGTTTGATATGGTGTGTAGGATATCTCACATATTAAGGTCATTAATTTTAAACATTCAAGAATATTTATTATCGATTAGGGAGAAAGTCAGAGTCATGTATGATTGTTACAACTACCAATCAACTATCATACATTCTGATCCAAACCATTTTACAAATGGTACTACCTAGAGCATCATGATAATAAATTTTGTAGTCTAAGGTAATTAGTGTAAAAATAATATAAAATGTGTTAGCATAAATTTTGGCATACATTGGTCATATTTATTTGATGTAAGGAAACTCAAGGATGAAGATTTTATGGTCACATGGTGGAAGAGTTTCCATCTCAATACCCCTATTAAAGTATTTTTAGATTGTACAGGGTAGTTTCTAGCCTTCACATCTTTGATTTTTGGAAGGAAATATTATTTTAAAAAATATCTTACCATTGTCACACAATTGATTTATATAATTCCATATCATGAGCTATTATTATTAATCATGAATAGCTATGTATTTTGGGAGATTTTTCTTGCATGATGATGTTAGTAAAAGATGTCTACTATTAGGGATGAACAACCCAACCATCCTAATACTAATTAGGATGAGATGAAAGGATGTTCATGGTTTTTATATATTATTTCCAACCTAAATACAAATTATTTTGTGCCAAGAAGTGAAGGAAATAACTTGTTGGCCAATTTTGGCCCACATATGGAAATTTGCCTAAATGAATCAATTTATAGAGGTCTTGATATGGATTTATAAACTAAGTAGATTTCTATATGGAATGAGTGGTCCAAAGATCTCATATTGCTTACAAATCTTTTGAAACACTTTAAGCAAGCTTAAAGTGCAATTTGTTGTTCTTTGGGAAGCAAGTCTTGAAATAGGTCTAGCGTTGCAAGGGAAGAGATGAAATAGGTTCTCATAGTGATAATGACCTTCATGGATGTAAATTAGGTTTCACAAGTCTCAAAAAATTATTTTGATCCTTGAAAGTTATTGCACAAGCATAAAAGAGATAGACCGTCATCAACACATGTAGAAATGGGTAGATCAACTTGATTTTGCATTTAATAAATACACTTGGGAAAGACTCTTATACTAAAATACCACATGAACATGATGTTTTTCATGCATTTAAAATTATTTATAAATGTCATGTCTTGATGATCTTGTTATCTCAAGATATAAAGCTTCAAAGTTAGACTTACAAAATGAAACGTACATGGGGACATCAAGTTTAAGCTTCATGAACTAGCCATTTGAATTCAAATGTTCCAAGATCAATGATTGGTGTTTGATCAAATAAAATCCAATGGTGAATGGTAATCTAATAGATCTTAATGGGTCCCAAAGATTTAATAGTGTGTATTTTGTTTTAGATTATAGATCAACGATGAGCATCAAGTCAAAAGGTCAAAGGATCTCTAAGGTAAACATGCAACTATAAAGTGGTAAGATCATGGGATATCGGATTAAATATAATATGGAATGGTAATTTTATAGATGTCATTGGGCCTATGTAGATCAATGGTGCATGATCAATCGTATAAGTAGATCTAACTATGAGAAATGGGTCAAAAGGTTAGCAAATCTCAAAGATAAATGTGTGGGTGACAAGTGTCTCAACCATGTTAAACTAGTATAATATCTACTCATGTTTATTTGTACATAAGGAGATCAATGGTGTGAGATAGTTAAGATCTAACATTGGTCATCCAATGTGGATCAAGATCGATGGTCAATATTAAAATTCAAATATAGTGGGTCTAAGCAAATCAATAGTGCATGTTCAATTATGAGGAAGTAGATCGATGATCAATATTAAAGGTTGAAAGACAAGATATTTCAAGTGGAGAACAATTTTGACCTAGGTTGAAATAAACTAAGTCTTACAAGGATCATCCTATCACTATTAGAGCTCAGTCAAATACCATTAAAAGGATATAGATATAGTTAGGATGATTAATGATGGAGTTCCAATGCCATTGAATCTTAATATCAACCTTCAATTCATAATTTTAGAACATATGGATCCATATTTTGGAATTGTAGTATTATGTCATGACTATGATCTTTGATTTAAAAAAAAGGATCCATGCATATAATGAGTTCTCAATTTCCATAAATGCTCAGAGGTAGGATAGATCTATTTAAACCTAATGTAGATCAAGAAGGAGGCTATGCAGTCTATAGGTCTGCATCGATATAAATGCTATGGGAGAACCAATAAAGGAGATTGGTTTTCCATCTATATAAAATACCTATGCTTAGATATTGAAGTAGGGGAAGCTATATGGTTGTGTATAAGTGTCTCATCTTTAGACAAAGTTATAGATCTAAAAAATAGCCACTAAGAGAAGACTTGGGCATGGCTCTATCAAGTACATGGCTATAAGGACCTTGCCCTCATAATGAAGTAAGTGGAGATGGCATTAACTCCCAAGATGGAGATGTGGCTATTAGATAAAGTAGTTGCAGCATTTAATATAGTTTTATGGTTCCTAAGGGTTTTAATTCACAAGAAATATTATGACTCACCACTTTTAGCAACTATTGTCTTTTAGTGCATTTTTATTAGCTAATGAGAAGATTCGGGGGTTATTGGGATAGATAAAAAATTAACTTGTCAATAGAGAATTGGTGCTGATTTGATTAAAAAGATGGCATCTCAATTAATGATTTTTGTACTCATGCTCCCTCTTATCTCTCCTTTTCTCATTTATTACCCATTATTTCCATTTTGTGAGCTCTCTCAGGGATTTTAGAAGAAGACTCTCTCACTTTTGAAGAGATTTCTCTCTCAATTCTAGAAGAGTAGAGACTCTTATTTGATAAGGATAGACCTTGTCATAACTTGTATGAAAGACATCTTGAAACTAATAAATAATTTATTTTCCTATCTCTTGCTTTTGAACTAGATCTAATAAGCTTGTTCATGATGGCATTATGAAGGAGAATCTTCTATGCCCATTATCCTTCTTTCTTGATTATTTTAGGGTGTTTTTTAGTTGATTATAGGTCTGCATTTATGTTTTTTCTACTATTTATGTAAGCTTTGTGTGAGCCTTATAATTACTCCTAGCTTCATTCATTACTTCCTAAACCTATTATATGAAATACTTATGCAATTAGTTGAATTTTGAGGTTGTGTGAGCTAGTATTGTCTTATGCTTCTTCAATGTATATTTCATGATTATGTGATTTCTCACTTAATTTGGTGCATCACCTTTTTAGATTTATTAAGAGCCATTTATCCCTTTATAACCCTTTTACCAATGTAAACATTAGTAAAGGTGATTGATCAAGAGGAATCTAACCTTTTTTAGATGTTTAACCCCACCATAGGTGACCCAAAGCATGGGGTTATTCCCATAGTGTAACTCAATTAGAGGGAGCTTGAATAACTCCCCACAAAGGTGTAGATTGATGCTACAATAGTTTCTAGCATGCTTGGTGGGACCAACATCAATTTAAATAAGATTGATCATGGTTTGATGTTGGTTTGATCAATTTATAGAAAGTTATATCTTCCAAGCAATAACATCTGGTGACTCCAAAGGAAGATCCAACATTCTGGGAGTAGAGTAGTATTACATCTCATGCCAAAGTTGACTACAAGGTTATATTCTAGAGGTATTCCTTTTGAATTTATTGAACTACCTTTAAAATCAGAAAAAAGATTGAGGTTTGCCAATACACACCCATATAAAGGAATCTTTGCTCCTAGGTCAATTTCAAGGACTACCCCTATAAAGAGATCTTTGTTAAACCCTTTCATATCCATATTAGTCCTTATATATTTTGTGTATTTTAATGGCCAAATTCCTCTATCCTTCCCTCAATATGATTCTATTCTAGTATTAGATTTTAAAAGTGTCCCTTATTTTATTAGAGACTAAGCTACAACCCCTTTTGAACACCTCATAGATATAGCCAACTTCTGTAACATTCATGATATCAATGAGGAAAAAGTGGAAATTAGGTTATTAGCCATCTCTTTCAAAGGTAAAGCCTTAGACTGGTATAAAATCCTTGTTGCTAATTCCATTGCCACATGGGACCAATTAGGAGAGGCTTTGTGTAAAATATTTGAGGATAAAAGTGACCATTTATCACTTGTAGAGTAATTAACTGCAATAAAAAGAGCCCCTAATGAAGTCATGCAAGACTTCAATACAAGGTTAAAAAAACTTGGGATAAAATCCAAATCTCTATTAGGCCTACCCCTAACTTTGCCTTCCTATAATATTTTAAATCCCTAAATAGTGACATTATAGTAATGATCCAGTCCATGAGAGGAAACACATCTAATGGATTCATATGAGGTGGTAATAAAAATATAAAATTATCTAATGTAGGCTAGCAAGCTTACAACTTGACCACCAATACCCTTGTTCCTTAAGATAAAACCACCCCCTATTTCTATTCCTCCCTTTTATGTCATTCCTCTTGTGCCTACAATTACTTCTATGCCCTCACCTAAACAAGAAAAGACTTTCACTAGTCAATCTAGTGATTCCCAAGAACAAAAGAACTTTCAAGCGCTTAATAGCATGTTCCAATCCTTGGGAAATGAACTAGTGAATGTTAAAAGGTAGAAAAATTTTAATAGGCCTCATCAAGCCTAATATCAACCTTAACAACAATCTTATCAAGTAAATATGCCACCCTATAAAGGGAATTTCTAAGGCCAAGGCCAAGTTCAAAGCCAAGGACAAGGGTAACCTAATTACAATAGACAGAGCAACTATAAACCAAATATTGCAATCACTTACAACACCTTAGTACCTATTCAAAATAATATTGCTCAAGAAGATGAGGGTATCATGCCTTAAAATCAATCTTTTGAGAAATCCATTATCCCAAACATTGACTTCAACCAACCTTTCAATGATCAATGGTAGTAGGCTACAATTATGGGTACACTTAAGCTCTTATGGCTTATAACAAAGAGGTGCCCATGATGACAAAACTATAAGAGCCTCAACAAGATAAAATCCCTAATTAAGGACCAATTCAATTGGGTGCTATAATGTTCAATTATGAGCATGAATATTGTTATGTACTCATTTAGTAGGCTAGTTCTAGTCAAACATACATACTAGTGGCAGCTAATATATGGTTGAAATGAAGGAACATGGATGGTAATTAGGAAGTAGTCAAAGATCTTCCTACCACTACTCCTTCAATGTCAAAGCTAAATGGACCTGCTATTGTTTTAAAGGTTTTAATAACTCTAAGGAATTAAAATTAGGGGAATATCTTTGTCCCTCAAAACTCACAAACTCAAGGTGTAGGTGTGGCTCCCAAAGTACAACCAAACATTATTGGTTCACCCAACAACATTATGGAACAAATGAAAAGGTCAAATGTGATTCTACCAATGTGGGATATGCTTTCCATGCCTAGATAGATGGATATCCTTCAAGAATTATTATCAAAAATCAAGGTTCATGAGAAGGAACCAAACAAATAAAATGTGGTTCTCACCAATGCAGCCAAAAGACCTAGTGAAGGGCAACCAGGTAAGGTGGTCAAACTTCCTCCCTTCTACATTTCATTAATAATTGGTGATTCTTTAGTGAAAATTTTCTTAGTAGATAGTAGGTCTAACACCTTAGTAATTATAAATTCTATAGCAAACTAGCTTGGTCTAAAGTATGAGCCTTAATATAAAGGAATGTTTCAACTTTATGGTTCTTCCACCAAGCCATCTAGTATCATCAGAGACCTTAACTTGGCCCTGTTTGCTTGTCTTAGTGTCTTAGTGGTTCAATATGTATTGATCCTTGATATGCCCCCTCATTTTACCTTATCTCTATCTAGAGAATTCACTAAAAATATTGGAGGTTATCTTGTAGTAGATTAGTCATACATGAAATTCAGAACAAGATATGGAACCAAGGTATCTATTAAGGTTGAACATATTACACAATTTCACATAGAGCCTTATGGGCTAGACAACATAAACCTCAATTTCACCATCCTAGATGAGGATGAACATATGGTTGGTTAAGAATTAAACACTCACCATAAGGAGATACCTGGCATGTTCTTAGATGAATTATGGAATGACAATCATTTGGTTGATTCCTTAGAAGGAGTTGAAGAGAGACATGGGTGTCTATTGTTTACATGAAGAGAATCAGTCTATGTCATCCCTAATTAGACCTTAAGAAAATCCTATTGGCTTATGGAAATTATTCTTTGATGGTTAAAGGAGAAAACATGGCGCAGGTGCAGGTGTAATGCTGGTATCCCCCTCAAATGACAAGTATTTCTCTTATTACAAGTTCCAATTTAGTTTCTCTTGTAATGTGGTAGAATATAAGGCCTTGATCCATGGACTTAAATGGGATAATAAGAGAAAAAATGAATTGCTAGTGAACTTCAATGGGCCTAGTAGAGTATGAGGGCAATGTGGTAGACTATGAGGGATCAAACAATTTTATGAGGACATTGAACTGATAGTGCACCAGGTTAGAGGATAGAATATCACCAAGAACCCTTTAATGAAGTCTTATAAACATAGATTATGGGACCTAATTGAGGATTTTGAGGCCTTTAACATCCAAGCAGTGCCAAGGAGCAAAAATGAACATGTTGATAGGTTGGTAGCTTTAAGAGCTCAATTTGATATCCTAAATGAGTTGAAAAAAACCAAGGTGTAATCACATGTTAGATTAGTGGTAATACCATCAATGCCAGATAATGAAGCTCATTGGTAGGTCTTTGAGAATGATAATAAAATTTCTTATTTCTTACAAAAAGAATCAAAATTCTCTTCAATAAACCAAGAAATTTGTTGACATCAATATGAAGAGAAAATAGTTCAATTGAGATCCAATAAGCTTCCTAAAGGTCTTGTCACCCTTGAAAGTCTTTTCCATGAGGGAGACCATATGAAAAGAGACAAAACAATGATGTCAACAAGTGAAAAGAGATATGAAAGAGTCCTTATCTTCAAGGATAAGCTCGTCAAGCTTAGGAAGGTAAGCACTAAAGCTAAAGCTATGCTTTCATAAAGCTTTCTAAAGGATATGAAAACATCTTTTCTTGGGAATATAGTGACCTAAGAGGCTTTGATCTGAAGTTGGCATAAGACACTATAGAACTAGAGGATAATGCCAAACTTATCAGGTAGAATTAAAGGCCTATAAACCCAAAAATAGAAGAGCTTATGAGGAAAGAATTGATCAAGTTAATTATATCCTAGATCATATTTTCCATCAAGCACTCCTTATGGGCAGCCAATTTGGTGCTTGTCAATAAGAAGAGTGGGGAAATAAGATTATGTGTTGACTTCAGGGATCTAAATAAGGTCTCCTTAAAGGATCACTATCTTTTGTCATCCATGGATAAACTACTTCAGATAATCTCTAATTCAAAATGCTTCTCCCTTTTGGATGGATATTCAGGTTACAACCAGGTGTTGGTGAGAGATGAAGATCAATAGAAGACTTCCTCCACCACCAAGTGGGGCACATATGCTTACCAAAATATGCCTTTTGGGTTATAAAATTTAGGGGTAACCTTTTAAAGAGTAATGGACATAGATTTTCAAGGGTTGATGAATCAAATGGTACTAGTTTACTTGGATGAAATCATAGTTTTCTCTAAGAAGGCTAGTGAGCACATGGATCATCTAAGGTTGATATTTGAAATATGAAAAGAGTATGGGATCTCTTTAAATACCAAGAAATGTGTGTTTGTTGTTCATGAATGTAAACTTTTGGATTACATTATCTAAAATGAGGGACTATCCATTAACCCTAATATAATAGGTGTTATCTTAGCACTATCTCTACCCAAGAACAAGAAAGGAATCTATATCTTCCTTAGGAATATAAAATTTGTGAGAAGGTTTATACTTAGTTTTGAAAACCTAGTCAAACCCATCACTTCCATGCAGAAGAAGATCCAAGTGTTTACTTTGTCAAATAAAGGTAAATAAACATTTGAGGCCATCAAAGAATCCATTACCCAAACACCCTTGCTCATGAATCTTAATTTCTCAGAATATTTCATATTTTACACCTTTTCCAATATTTATAATATATCAGCTATGTTGATGAAGAAGAATAGTAAAGGACTTGAGCAGCCAATTGCCTTTTTTAGTCAAGGGTTGGAAGGATATGAGGTAAAGTACACTTTTATTAAAAATTAGGTTATTGCATCTTTGATAAACCTTACAAAGTTTAGGCCAATTCTTTCCAATATCAAGATTCATCTTATGGTGTTTCATCCTAGAGTGAGACTTTCTACTCAATAAATACTTGAATGAGAAAAAAACAAGCTAGATTACCAAGGTCATGGAGTATGATGTGGAGATCAAAGTCACCAAGCTGGTAAGAGTCAAAGGATTGTGTGAGCATAAGTTGGATGAAATTCAAGAAGAAAAATAATTTATTTTGGTGACACAAGACAACTTACAGATAGATGTACCTCTACCCCATAATAGTTGGCTCTAGGACATGACTAATTTATTGATGATAGGAGAATGCCCCTAAGGTTTGAATAGAGAAAAAAAAGGTATTTTAGGATTCATTACATCCCTTATGCATTAACTTATAGTGTTGTTTTTATTAAGGACATCAATGAGGTATTTATTGTGAACTAGGAATTTGATGATGAAGAGGAGATTAGTATTGTGTTAGTGACAAAATCAACAAAGTAAATTGACAAATAACACACTAAACTAACACCTTCATGCCCAATTACTAGGTTGAACTTAATAACAAAAAAAAATGACAAAAAAAACTAAAAATTAAATAAAAATAAGAATCCTTCACCTTCCTTGGATGCTCCAAATGCTTATTGTAGTGGCTTTCTCAGCTTGTGCTCATGAAGTCTTCATCAAAGGAGGCTTGGCTATCTCCTCTTCTCCTTGGCACCATGTGGCTTTGGCTTGGCTTGGCTCAATATTTTAACATCATAAATTTTTAATGTGAGATATCTTGGAATCAATTTGACATGGTAAATTTTTATAAATTAATCTTAAAATTCAATAGGCAAGGTCTCCTATTTATAGATTTTTAAGATTGCTCAAAATCAACCTGAATTGTCCATCTTGAGATAAAGATGTGTGGTTGAGGATTAATTCAATTTTTAGAATTAAATATATAATTATCCTCATCATGACATTGGAAAAAGGGGCATTGAAGAGGCATGGAGGGTCATTATGAGGCATGGGAGACCCATAATCCTTATATTTATGGCATTTATGGCCTAGGGATGTCTTCCCAAGAAATGAGGTCACTTGATGATGTAGATATTCTATATTTATTTCCAAAAATAATTATTCAAAATTTTTCCATGGAATTATTAATTAGGCTCTAATTTTGTTTAATTAACTCTTAAACATGATTAAGCACTTTATGCACAAATTACTCAAATTGATTAGAATGCCTTGTTATTGGTCTAAAATTTGATTAGATTGGAATTAGAAGTCAATGTTAGATGCATTGGATCCATTATCCCATTTAGGATGTTACCAATATAAAATAATAAAGGCACATGTCTTATGCAAGAGATTTGATAGGAAAGAGCAATTCAAAGCACCTACGTGCAAAATTGGCATTTTGACTCAGAATGATATGCTCAAAGTTAGCTGGCCCATAAATTACACTACCCTATTTAGGGATACCCTAGCCAAAATCAGAACTTGAATATATCAAGTTCAAATCTTTTAATGTGATTTAGTGTTTTTATGCCAAATTATGTACTTTATGTGGAAATTGGTCAAAAGCTTGATTAGAGGTTATCTGTGGCCAGTTTAGGTGTCTAAGTTTGCCCCTATTTGGGAAGGCATTGCAAGCTATAAGCACAGTAAAATATTCTCAAATAATGAAAAGGTCATATATGCCTACAACTATAATGATTATAAACTAACCATATGATGCCCCCTCAAGGGAATGATTGGCATAAGTAGGTTGGCAAACGGTCCCTAGATAAGAAGAAAAATGAGGAGACCAAAGAAAGGAAAGATGATGGGGGTAGAACATAATGATATTTGAAAAATTAGCAAAAATCACTAAGAATTCAAGTGGGATGGTGTACAATGGTTTTCCCAAAGGTGGTTATAAGCATTATACCCCAATAGTGGCAACATGATATGATAACATAATGATTTGCCTAAAGGTAGTTATACTCATTGAGAAGACAAAGCTACCCTGGTTAAGATAGACAAATAAGATAACAATGTGCCCCTGTATGGATATAAAATTATAGTGGTGACAACATAATGATTTTCCCAAAGGTGGTTATAATCATTGAGAAATGTAGGTGGGATGGTGTATAATGATTTGACCAAAGGTAGTTATAAGAATTGGACCGCAATTATGGAAGACATGATTGATTGGTTAATGATGAGGGTAATTGAATCACAAAGGGTAATGATGATTTGGAATAACCTACTAGTAAGGAGATGCTCATTTGAACCAATAAAGGTTGAAATTATTTCATGGTTAATTACTTTGTTTGGGATATGATTGGGAGTGAATCGGGATGTTAGTGTCGAAGAGATGCTACCTTTTGCTAAATAGACTTCTTGAAGAAAGGTTTTTTGTAGCATGTGTTGGTAGGCATCATGGTATACCATCATGAGGACTTAGTTGAAATATGCATAAGGATTGACTCTCGTAATCCAATACTCAATATAAAATAATACACCGATCATAGAAACCATGATGATAGTGTAAACATATGAATATGGATGAATTCAAGTATAAGTATGGGAAAGGAATCACCCAATGAACACACATAAACCAAATCAAGGCAATAATTCTGATTGCAAACAAACATATACATAAACAAAACAACAAAGAAACAAATAAAGAAGCACTCAATAGAAACCATACAAACATTGCCCTTGGAAAATAGGTGACAACTTAACAAATAAACAAAATAGGGAAATAACATAAAAATAAGGGTTGTCTGAGCTATATCTATATGAATTAGGCAAGTATATGCTACTTACATAGTTACATAGATGTAATATACAATAAAAAACTTTGGGCCAACTTTAGTTCTCTCAGGGAATGGGAAGAATGTGATAACTAATGAAAACAAATAGAATGGATGTGATAGAATAATAGGAGTGGTCTTGAAAAATGTTGTGTGAGAGAAAAGGTAAAAAATGATGAGGAAACTAAGTGACAAGTGGTTTTTCTTGCAACTTAGTAAGGGTTCCCATAATCTTTAAGGCAAAAAAGTGGTTAGTATTTTTGGTTTTTTCTAACAATTTTATTAATGTTTTTGGAATTGTTTTTGAGTATCTCAACTCAATAGAGAATGAAGAGGCACTAAATGTTTTATGCTCACAAAATGGTGAGAGCATTCAAACTTAGGTTGCTTGTAAAATGGCAAGAGCATTCAGACTTAGGTTGCTCACAAAATGGTTAGAGCATTCAAACTTAGGTTGCTCACAAAATGGTGAGAGCATGGCTTAAGTTGCTCATAAAATGGTGAGAGTGTGGTTTATATTGCTTCCAAAATGGTGAGAGCATGGTTTAGGTTGCTCACAAAATGGTGAGAGTGTTATTTAGGTTGTTCACAAAATGGTGAGAGCATTGCTTAGGTTGCTCACAAAATGGTGAGAGAATTTAGACTTAGGTTACTCACAAAATGGTGAGAGCATTCAAACTTAAGTTGCTTGCAAAATGATGAGAGTGTTTAAACTTAGGTTGCTCACAAAATGGTGAGAGCATTCAAACTTAGGTTTCTCATAAAATGATAAGAGCATCTAAACTTAGGTTGCTCATAAAATGGTAAGAGCATGGTGAAAAGCGTGACTAAGATAACCTCAACAAGTATCAAATGCTACTTACATAGTCTCAAAGTAGGATCTCAAGTCACTGTAGTTCCACCCTATAGTGGAAGAATTTAACTTGTATAGCAGTAAATTCAAACAAAATAGACATAGTTGGTAAAATGGCATAGTATGACATAAGAAGTGGTAAGTTGGTATGTCAAAGCTCAATAAATAAATTTTGTCCTCAGTTTTCCCATAGGTGGTTATAACTAGGACATAACGACATGGATTAATGGTAATAATTTTCCCAAAGGTGGTTATAATTAGTATCAAGACCGGTAAGAAGAAAGGAACAACAAAAAAAAGATGCAACTATCAAAACTTCTATCATACTACTCAAAAATATGATCTTTATCTGAAGTACTTGAAACAACTAATGAAATTGATTAGATTCCTCAATACTAAAAATGCATAATGAATGATAAAAACTAAGGTCAAATAAGCTAGGCTTTAGAACATGTTTAGTCAATAGAACAGAATCGTAAAATGGATGGAATGGGCTAAAAGGAATGATAATCATGATATTTGTATAAATAAGAGTGGTGATAAAATGCCACAACATGAAATGATCCTTACAAATAATACACCTTAGCACTCAATCATAGTACCACTTGAGGTGAATAATATTCATCAGCTTAGGAAGTTCATCTCCATTTGGTGTGGCAAGCTTGTATGTTCCTGATCCATAATCTATAATAATGATGAAAGGCCCTATCCAATTTAGTTTGAATTTACCTTTATACTTCTTCTCAGCCATGGTATTATTTTGGTTTTCTTTAAGAACAAGATCACCAAATTCAAATTTTTATATTTGACACATCTATTATAGTGGCCTTTGAATCAGTTTTGATATGCCTGAAGATTATTGAATGTAACTATGCATTTTTCATCAAGTAGGTCTAGCTCATGTAGGTGAGCTACTCAATAGTTTTGATCATTTAGGACATGCTTGAAAGATATGCATAGTGAAGGTAATTCAACCTTAATGGGAAGGATGGTTTCAGTATCATAAATAAGTGAATATGAAGTGGCTTCTATGGGGGTATGATGATTGGTACAGTATGCCTAAAGGGTAGTGAATATCTGTAAGTGCCAATCATGACTAGCATTATTGACAATCATTTTTAGAATATTGATAATGATTTTGTTTGATGCTTTGGCCTAGCCATTACCTTGAGGGTACAATGTTGTAGAAAAATGTTGTGTGATGTTATATTAGGTACATAACTAGTCAACATACTTATTCTTGAATGATCTTCCATTATCAGATATAATGTCAAAGGGGATACTGTAGTGAAAAATGAGATGGTTGAAGATAAATTTGGAAATTTACTTTCCAATCACGTTAGTGAGGGGTATAGCTTTAACCCACTTAGTGAAATACTTAAGGATGGTAAGGATATGTTTATGGCCATTAGATGAAGTGGGTTTGATCTTCCAAATGAGGTTAAGTCCCCATGTATTAAATGTCTATGGTGTTAACATCAGTTTTAGAGTTTGTGTTAGTGCATGAATAAGATTAGCATGTCATTGACATTTATCACACTTGTTTACATATGCAGCTATATCTGCATCTATCATGGGCAAATAATAACTAGTACATAGGATATTTTTGGATAGGACTACCCCACTATAATGAGATATACACACTCCTTTTTGAACTTGTCTTAATGCTAATGTAGACTCTACCAAAGTTAAACAATGAAGCATAATTCCATCAAAACTATGATGGTAAAGGGTTGATCCAAGTAGAGTATAATGATTAGAGTGATACATAAGGGATTTGGTTCATTTTCAAGATAGGTTAGGTGGAATAACCTGGTCATGAAGGTAGTTGTAAAGGTCTGAGTACCAAATAGAATTAGAACCAATAATATTGCAAATCATTGCCATAGTTGAAGGTTCATGAGTTAGTGTGAACAAATTCTCAAAAAAGAACTAATACTCTCTAGCTTTATCTATTTGTTGAATTAGAGAGCCAATAATAGCCATGGTATCTATAGTTCTAGTATTATCCCTTGGTATATGCTCAAATTGGATATTTTTAATTTGCTACTTTAGGGTATCAACCATGGCCTTATATAGAACTAGCTTATCATCTTTGGTTTAGAAATGGTCTGTGACCTGATTAATGATTAACTAAGAATCACCATAAACTTAGAGATAAGATATGTTCTAATTTACTACTTATCAAAGTCCTATGACAAGTGCTTCATACTCGACCATGTTGTTTGTACAAGGAAACCTGATTTTGAATGAGTTAGGGAATAGATCCCCTTGTAGTGTAATAAATAAGAGTCCTACCCTTGATCTATGTGTAGTAAATATTATCAAAATGTATCTTTCAGTGCTACTCCTCAAGAGGTGTGTCAATGATGATCATTATGGATTCATCAAGAAAATGAAATGTGAGTGGCTTTATGTCTATAAGGGGTGCTTCAACAAGTTAATTTGTAAGAACCTATCCATTGATTGCCTTCTAATTGACATAATCTATGTCAAACTCACTAAAAAAATGATCCATTTGGCCATTCTACCTTGTAAAACTATTTTATATAGTAGATACTTGAGTGTATCTACTTTTGAAATGACCATGGTCTTATTGTTCAACATGTAATGGTGTAGTTTCTAAGCTATAAAGACCATAGCTAGATAAGATTTTTCAATAGGCACATAGTTATGTTCATATGTGACCAAGGTACAACTTAAGTAGTATACTACATGATATTTGCCATCATTATCATGTTGAGCTAAAATTTCCCCCAAGGCATCATCAATAGCTGATAGATACAATAAGAATGGCTTTCCTAGCATAGGAGGTAACATAATAGGTGGATTAACTAGATAGTCTTTGAGTTGTTAAAAAGTTAGTTGGCAGTGGTCATCCTAGTGAAATTCAACTTTCATCTTAAGAAGATGTGTAAATGGATTACACTTGTTTGCTAACTAAGAGACGAACTAGATCTTACCCTACAAACTATTGTGTTGCTTTAAATTGGTTGGTGGCAACATCTTGATTATAGCATGGACTTTGGCTAGATCAACTTTAATGCCCCTATAAGACACAATGAATCTAATTAAATTTCTTGAGGTTACTCTAAACACACATTTCTTTGGAATGAGTCTAATTTTATACTCCTGTAATCTTTCAAATATCATGCATAGCACTGTTGGATTATTGGCCTTGGTCTTGGATTTTCCCAATATGTCATTGATATAGTCTTCAATAATATCATGCATCATATCATGGAATATGATAGTTATGGCCTATTGATATGTAGCTTTGGCATTCTTAAGACCAAATGGCATGACCTGATAACAAAATGTTCCTCATGGAGTGGTGAATGTTATTTTATGTTGGTTTTTTGGTGCTATTTTGATCTAGTTGTATCTTAAAAATCCATCCATGAGTGAAATAATATCATTAATTTTTATGGAGGAAATGATCATATCAATATTAGGAAATATAAATTCATCCTTAGGACAAGCTTTATTTATCTCTCAAAAATTAGTATAGATTCTAATTCCTTCAAGCTTTTTGCTAATAGATACAACATTAGATATCCATTTTGAGTAGTCAATGGATCAGATACATCCTAATTGTAAGAGTTTTTCCAACTCTTTCTTTATCAAGATAACAATGTGAGGATGCACCTTATGAAAATTTTGTTTCACTAATCTAGCATCAAGATTGACCATAAGGTGGTGCAAAACTAAGGTAGGGTCTAAACCTAGAATGTTAGAATAAGTCCATGCAAATATATCTACAAATTCTCACAATAGAGCTATAAATATTTCAAATTCTTCTTTAGTGAAGGGCATGCCTAATTTTATCCATTTTGGGTCTGATGGAATCTTGATGTTTACCTCTATTGTATCTTTGACTAGAAGGGTCAACCCATCATATATGATAGTAGGCAAAGACTTGAATTGTTGAATTATATCAAGGTCCTCTAGTAGGACTTGCTCTTCAACATCTCCTAGGCATGATGAATCTGAGTCCCCTGATGGGAGATCTAGTCATGTGACAAAAATAGTCAAAAATTCTTGAAAATTTTGATCAAATACTTGTTATTGTGAAAAACTAAACTCGAATCCATAGGAAAGTTCATCGTTAGTTGTCTCCTAGTCTAAATTCAAAGAAGAATGAACACTCCCATCTAATAACACCTAAAATAGGTTTTCACCACTAGACTGGCCTTTATCTTTACTTTTTCCTTGGTTAAAAAGTGCCTCAAAGAGGTTTTCACTTAAGGACCTCAACGTTTTATTCATTTGTTTTTGGGTAAGGGTGTTCACCCGCTCTCAAAAATAGGCTTTAGGATCCAATGTAATTGAGAATCTTGATTTATGATCTCCTAATGGAACACTGTCTCTAAGGCCTAGAAAATCAAAAAATGCCTCATCATTCTAAAACTCATCAATCGATAAATTAGTTTTTTTTAGTCCTAATCTATCAGTAAGGGATAGTATAACAACAATGGGTTATGATGAATGAATGCGGTAAAGGTAAAAATGGCCTTGTTATCGAATAGGTTAGTCTTAACTAGGTCATCAAAGGTGAGGCTATGATCATACTTTACTTCACTATTGGCATCATCATCACTAGACACTGATGTTGGAACTTGAATAAGATATGTGGGGTCACCTCTAGGTGGTTTAAATCTGAGTCCATAAGGTATTTTTTACTTATTCATGGAAATTGGCTCAATGGTTCCTTATTGATTTGGTCTGAGGCCTCTTCCTTCATAATCTTGATGACCCATGATCTTATTAGGAATAGGATACTTTGCACTTTTATAATAATCAACTTGGTTTTCATTCTACAACCATGATTCATCCCCTTTAAGAGCATCTAGTTTTAGGCCAAATACTAGTATAAACATGATAGGTCCCTTATCTTTGTTATTTATTGCAAATGCATGTGGGGTAACTTTAGGCCATCCAAAGGTCTTTAGATTTTGAGGAAGATTAGAAATATGGAAGGTATCCTGGGTCACATATTCCCTTGGGCCATTATCTAAAATGGTAAAATGATTAGAAGCTTTAAGAGGTGGCATGTGGGAAAGGGAATCCAAGATATTAAGATCTATGCAATTATATTATGGAGGATTAATAAGTATGGCCTTTCCTTTATCCTACTTAAAACTTGGATTCATGTTGTATTGGTAATTGAATCTTTGAAACTCGACCTCAAGATGTTTCCAATGTTTATATGGATGTAAATCTCCTAGAATATTCACTTCCATCCTTGAGTGGGAGAACTTGATACATTAGTGCAGCATTGACGGGACTACATGAATCTCATGTAACCAAGGCCTACCTAGAAGTATATTATATAACAACTCAAGATCAAGCACATGGTAAAGTGTATCATGGGTTAAAGGCCCAATGATAACTAGTAAGCTAATGGTGCCTTATGATTCTCTTTCCTAATTATCATAGGCTTTGATAGTTATCATTTCTAGCTGGAGATCTGCCATTGTCTACCCAAAAAGTTTGATGAGCTTTAGAGACACTATGTTTAGGCCTAATCCATTATCCATAAGGACATGTTTCACTTTATGCCACTTTATATAAACTTCTATGTATAATGGATTATTATGGAGTAGGCCAAGGGAAGACATATCACTTTGGTTGAATGTGACTTGTTGGGTTGGAGCTAGGTGTCCAACTAAAGCTTGAAATTTATCAGGGGATATGTCACTAACAATAGTGGATTGGGTTAAAAACTCATTCAAAATGTTCTTGTGGATTATTGATGTTCATAGAAAATTTAAAATATAAATTTATGTTGGTGCCTTCTGTAATTGTTCCACAATATCAAACTTCTTATCTTGGTCAATGGTGAATAGTTTATTTTGAGGTTAAACGGTTGGTTGGATAACAAGCAAAGTGGTAGATGGTTGTGGACCTGGGATAGTAATCTTTGACCTCTAAGTTATGATTACATAATCAAGATTAGATGTTGGTCCATAATTGCTAACAAATGCTAAAAATGGTGTGGGACCAAATAGGATAAGTCTCAGTTATTATTACACTTATATGTGGTCACATGGCAAGGGTGAGTTATCAGTATAAGGTCCAAAAGTGGAAGTCATAATTTGTTGGTTTGCCTATGTGTGGTCTCAGGTCAAAGAAGGATTATCCATGTAATTTGGTTGAGTGGTATTGTTTAGAAATTGGTCCATAATTGCTAACAAATGCTAAAAATGGTGTGGGACCAAATAGGATAAGTCTCAGTTACTATTACACTTATATGTGGTCACGTGGCAAGGGTGAGTTATCAGTATAAGGTCCAAAAGTGGAAGTCCTAATTTGTTGGTTTGCCTATGTGTGGTCTCAGGTCAAAGAAGGATTATCCATGTAATTTGGTTGAGTGGTATTGTTTAGAAATGGTCTAGATTGATTAGTGTTTAGTCTAAGATTAATGGAGATGGTATTAATACTACCCTATGCAATATGACCTACAACCCTATTATATTTATATGCAACTGCATGGTAGGTTTGTTGGTTCTTATTGTTATGACCTTAGTTTTGTCCATTATTATGATGTTATGGCTTTTATTGTTGATTCTACTGATTCTATTGGTTTTGTTGGTTTGGCCTTTGATTTTGACAATGTTGATTTTGTTGTTGCATCGGTCAATGTTGTTATTACTAATTTTTATGCTATTGTTATGTATTATGCTAGGGAAAGGGGTTTTGATAAATCTCAAGAGTTTGATTGGAGGTGGAAGTACCATTATCTAATTTTGTCTCCCCATTCTCCAACATATTCTCAATCAAATGCTTGATTTGTACACATATTTGTAGATTATGCCTATTGACCTAATGATATTCATAAAATTCATTTTCATGGTACCAATAAATATAAGGAATGCCTTATGGATAATGCTTTGGTATAAGCCAACTAATCAAATTAGTATTAGTAATTTTGTAAAATATAGACTCAATAGGCTCTCCTAGGTCATTAAAGACATGATGTGTACACACAGTTCTCCTTAGAGGAGGGGCTTGTAATGGTAAAATTTTTGCATTTATTGCATAGGTCTTGGTTGTTGTACTTACAAAATTTATAGAGGTTATTGGGTAGGAATAAGCTAAAAAGGTGGTAAAGATAATGTTTGCACTATTTAGACATGACATGACTCAGTTACTCCATTACCCATAACATCCATATTGAGGTTGAATTACTTTGGTCCATCTTGGTTATTAGCTTGTCTTAGTTGTGATGCTTGTGCTTAGATTGGATGTTGGTTTTGGATACTTCCTTAATTGGTACCTTGATTCTAGTTAGTTGATGTAAGCTTGATGATCCCTTTATTAATAAGGGCTCACTCAATCAATAAGCCTTTGTCGATGATCTCCTTGAAAGTATGTGCACATTGTAGTTCCAGATGATAAGCTATCTCACTATGAAATTTTCTAGTAAACACAATGGCTAATTGTTTATCTAATAAACTATCGGTGAATCATCTTGAAAGGGCTTTGCATCACTGTAGATAATTTGCAAAACTCTCACTTGCCTTTTATTTTGCTTGTGTTAAGTCAACCAATGAAATCTCATGTTTGAGATTATAGGAAAAGTGCTACACAAACTTATTATAAAGATCATCAAAATCTATTACTAAATTATTGGGAAACTTTAAAAACCACTCCAAGGCTTGTCTAACAAATCTCTTTGGAAGCAAAAACAAAAGGTATATATCGCTATATGCCACTAGTTGACATGCAACAAAAAATTTGGTTAAATGGGCCTTAGGGTCACCTTTCCCTTTGTATTTGTCATATTTTGATGGTTCTTATCTTGGAGGAAATAGTATTTGAAAGTACTCCATGTTGAATGGATAAAAACACACATCATCCAACTTAAACTTTTTAGTCTATTTCCCAGCTTGAAGGGCAGTAATTGTATCCTTCAATTATTGCAATTTTTAGGATAGGAAACTAGAAGGAACATTGGTTTGAGGGAGAATACTAGTTTGGGTAGATGTTTGGGAGGTGACAAGTGGGACACTTTGACCAGGGTGTGACAAATATGTCTATTTGGGTATATTAGTTTTAGTGGGAAATGGACTAATAATATGCATACATAGATTAGGATGTACTTTAAATTGCACATTTGGTTGTGTGATATTCTAGTTTGAGTTGGCTATAAAGGTTTGAATTGAAGGATTTTGTGGTTATAATGGAGGGATATAACTATACTATGCCTATTGTAGTTGAAAAGGGACATGCTATTGATTAATCAAACCTTGTTGTTGAGTGGGAACTTGTGAACCAATACCTTGTCTTTGAACTTGTGGCACATTGTAAACCGATTGTTGTCTAGTAGGTACTTGAGAAACATGAGAGCCTCATTTTTTCATGAATCATTGTTGGGAAACAAAAACATGTTAAAGATTTGGCATCTATCGCTGACCAATATTTACATTTTGTTGGCTAGTCATCATTTGGTTTTGGATTGGTACACTCATCTATGACTGAGGAGGTGTATTTATCACTACCTAGTGAGGTGGAACATTAGTTTCCCCTTTTTGAGGTGGTAATACATTTAGCCTCTATTGTATTGGTATACTAGATTGTGTCTACTATTGTATAATACTACTCATCCCTTATTGAGGAGGAGTAGGATTCATCACATTCTATTGTTGAGGTATGACATTGGGTACTATTTGATTACCTAATCTTCTTGGTTGCAAACTTGATGAAATAGTTGGTTGAGGTTGGGATGTAGAAACTCCTACTCCCTAATTTGGAGAACCACTTGTAGTGTTAACTAAATGCACATTTTGTTGACTAGTTTTAGATTATGGTAAAAGTAGGTTTTGAAGGGACCCTGAAACCCTTTAATAAAATCAAAAAAGATAAAGCATTAACAGCCACCAGGACAAGCAGTCCTAAAACCTATTGAAGAGTAGCATCAAAATCATATTTTACAGGGACAACATCAATATCCAATTTATGAGTGCTATTTTGCCCCATAATTTTCCAAATAATAATCTTTGTATCTATTTTTTAGGGGTAAAATCTAGAATAGTTGCCTACCTACCATCAACAATATTCTGCATACTTTCTAACTCTCTGGTTTTCTTAGTGGATCTTCTTCCAATTTTGTCTGGGGAACCAACATCTAGTTTCACCTTAGAATGTTGTTCAACTCTTTTTTGTTGATCTATTTTTCTACTTCTAGTTTCTACCCCCTTAGTATTGATCTTTTTTTCGACCCTTAATCTTTGGTTTAGTTTGTGTTTTGAATTTTCTCCATTATCTTTCACAAATTCTAGTGAAGGAGGCTCATCCATAGGAATGTCATTATCAGCTTGAGATAACACCTGGATCTCCCTAGACTGAGAAAAAAGAAGATCTCCCTCCTCTGATTTATTTTCATCTTCAGCCAAGAATTCACCTTCCTCTAGCACAATTTTGTCATCTACATCTCTCCATTGATCTTCTATCCTTTGATAGAAAATGATTTGTTTTGATATATCTATCAGATCATCTATTCTTTGTTTAGATATTATGGTATTTGATTGCAAACCATATCCTTCTTTCTCATAGTTTACTTTCTCAAAAGAACGCTCTTTATCCTCCTTAGCATGTGGAACATTAGAATCTTCAAAAGAAGGCTCTTTATCCACCTCAGCATGTATAGCTTTAGAATCTTCATTATTTTTCTATTCTTGGCAGTGATCTTCTTTGGGTTTCCAGACTTTCTTTTGCTGGACCTTAGTTTTTTTCCCATCCAAAACACTACTAGGATAATTTTTTGTTTTGGAGGGACAATTTTTAACTAGATGCCCCTGTTTCTTACAAGCATAGCAAGAGTTAGGCAAATCTTCAAAAAAAAATTCTTGAGTTTTTTTTACCAAGCTTGGATATTAGTTCCACCTTTTCTAGGAGATGATTCAGGTCTGCCACTTTAACATAAAGTCTAGCACTTTGAAGTTTGGTTCTAGAAGCTGTTTCATTATCCAATGCCACTAGTTCACCAAAAGAACTGGTAATACCTTTAAAAATGTCCTCATGCCAAAATTCTAAAGGAAAACCAGGAAGTCTAACCCAAATGGGAGTAGTTAAGAAAAAAGAATCTGAGAAATCCATGTTAGTCTCCCATTTTTTAATAGTGAGAGAGCATTTATAAAAAGACCACGGTCCTCCACAAAGAACCATATTCATATCTTCCTTACAGTTGAAGATGAGCAAGAAGAAACCATTCAACATTGGTGCAATATCTATCTCTCCTCGAATAACCCATTTCCTTTGTTGACTAGTTATTTGTGCATTAGTACCACTTTGATTTGGATTGGATGTTGCTTACACATTGTCCACTATATTTTCCTCATTATTTTATGTGAAAGTAGAAGACACTTCTTTAATAATGGGCATATGCAACAAGTTGTCCATTGAAGTGTTTTGAATGAATAGGCCTGAACTCTAATTATTTTGACTAGTTAACTCTATCAAAACTCATGTTGAAAGAACTAATTCAATAAGAGGTTTGCTCACCATGATCATCTAATTGAAGTTGCATGCTAGATTCAGGTAGGTTTGATATGCCATCTGCATTTGGTTAAACTAGTCTTCCATGAGGTTTTTTCCTCTATTAGGCATATTAGGGTCTTGATATGTTGTTTGGACTAGAGCCAAAAGATCGCTAAAAGAAGTCTGTTGATCATAAATTATGTTTTGGGGCATTCTTACTAGGCTTGGTAAATTATCATGATGGAAGTCTACTAGAAACTTGCCCCCTACCTCTATGACTCTAACCAAAATCTCATCTTTATTCTCCAATAAATGATGCTCAAATAAAAATGGATTATATGTGGAAGGCATATTAGTAGAGCATGATTGTTGAAGAATTGATTCATTAGTTGTAGGTGTTATAGCTAGGTATGTACAGTTTATTATTGGTCTTGTTCTGAATAAGGTGGTGTATTAACTAAATAGTTAGCCAATGGATATCGGCTTTGTGCCTAATTGAGTATTATAAGAGGGATAAAGATCCATCTCATAAGCAATATTATCTGCATATGGGTCTTGTATCATTTCTTCTTACGTAAACATATTACTAATCCCTAGATTGTACATGAGTCCATTACGAGTGTAGGAATACATGTTGGGATCCATAGTGAATGTTTTTAAAATAAAAGGTCAAAGAGTTCTACAAACCCTAAAAATATAATGTCTAATAGTCAATGTTAAAAATTGGTCTAGATTCATCAAAAGGATCAAAAGGTTTATGCAAAAAAATTTGAGAAAACAAGCTAGCATTAAGTATCTAATGCTTCACGTTTCACACAAAGATAAGAAAGTAAATAGACCAAAAATAAAAATGCCAAACTCTAAGGTCGAAGTGTTTCAAATTAGTATAATCTAGGAAAAGCAAAAGTTGATAGGTCTTTTGGCCAAATGTGATATCGAAGTCTAGGCTCAAACAAGGCATGTGTTAGGACTCTTGGCCAAATGGTGTCAAAAGCTAGACTTTGAAATAAAGATGATTTTTAATCTAATGGATTTAAAACACTTCTAACAAACACTAGGCATTTGAGTTTTGGATATAAACTTGACCAACTATGTATTTAGTATGAAACAAAAAGGTAGTTTGGAATAGTTTATTTTCTCACAAACGAAAGTATAAAACTTAGTTCTTTTTACAAATAAGATAGAAAAAGTGAATGACATAACTGTGCTAGATAAAGGTTCACAAAAGTATACTCAAATTAGTTTTTTATAAAAAATGAGATAATATTGTAATCTATATAAAAAAAGGTTCTTTGAAATAATGGCAAAATGATTTTCATAACATAACCATGCTAAACTACTCAATAGATATAACAAAGTGTATATTTTAACAAATCTTAAGGTAAAGATGATTAATCACAAATTTGGCAGCGTAACACTACCTTTCTAAAATTATGCACACACTCTCAAAGTTTTTGGCAATATCTCTAAGGCAAGAAGTGTTTCACTCAAATGGTCTCAAGATTTATAAAATTTGGAATATTACCACAAAAAGGTTAGGTTCATAGACCCAAAGTGCAAGTTTTTAGCATGAAATGACTCAAGTCTAACTTTGATGATAAGCATGATTATGAGTCTTTAAAATGGCCTTTAATCCAAATGGGAGCTTGAACCCAAGTTAAAATAAGTTTAGTGTGTAAATGGCGAACCTAGTTTAGCACACCAACTTTTAGAACTCAGAAAGGTTCAATTTCAAATGTGAATTATCATGAAGTAATTTTAAAAAAATTTAGGAAAGAAGGTCTAGACTCATGTGGGCAACATAACTATGCCAAAGTTGATGATGTGACTCACAAGAAATTGTGATAAATTTGAAAGAGTCAAATTGATGATTTATGTGGGCAACATAATGCCTCCTTGTTTAAACAAAATTGGGGACCATGTGTTTGGTTTGCATTAATTTTTTACACCAATTTTTGACTCCAAAAAATACTTTAATCTAGGATAAAAATAACTAATTAATCACTCTTGGACCCTAAACTGACAAGGTTGCTTGGTATTATTGGAATCTATCAATATGCATCATTTGAGATGATTTTAAGTGTTCATCCAAAAGTAAATGCATATTATATAGTAGGTTTTTTACACCCCCTTCTCTCAAATGACATTAATATGACATGGACCTTGAGGAACACCTTGCACCAACAATACTTCCATGACAAGTGGGGATTTGTCTAAGATCTAAAGGTTTCTGAACATTATAAGGAAATCAATTGTACAATGACTTTCACATCAAATAATGTAAAATAAAGGCATGGATTTTGGATCTGTGTTACTTGGCCTATTGTAAAAAGGTCTAGTCTTTTTTGCAACCACTACATCCTGTTGTTCACTCTGTATAGTGCGATGTCTAAAGTACCACTACATCCTGTGTGTAACTCTAATATGGATCCAAATGAAGTCAATGTTGGGAGATGAAATATTGGCTCAAATCTTCCCTAAATAAATTTTGGGAGGTAACGACATCCCCCTCGCAAGTCAAGTTTTCATGAAATAAAGAAAGCATAAAAAAGAAAGACTTTAGGGTCATTGTCAAGGTCGCCTAATACTTTTGTGAGTTTTTGGGGAGTGCTTTAGATGATGTAATTTACATGCCTTAGAATAGGTAATTTGTAATAGGAATGGCACTTTTTATTCCAAGGGTTCCCTAAAGGGGATAAATGGAAGAACATACATGCAACACCCCTCTCTTTGTTAAACAAAATTAGATCAAGCAACTATTGAAGATAAAAATGATAAGTGTGTTCAATTTTAAGCCCAAATGAAGGATTTAGTGGCATTAATTTGACTCATTGGTCTTAATTTTTAACTTTTAAAGCTAATTACAAGATTTATGCATTAGTGCCCTAAATGATTTTCCTTTAAGCACCAAAATGAAAATTTTGATTCATTTTAAAACACCCTAAAAGAAGTTTAAAATGATTTATTTAAGCATGCTTTGATGATTTTTCAAGTAAAACCTAAAAAAATGTTAGAAATATGTTTAGCTTAGAATCACTTTTGAAGATGAAACAACCAACTTAGAAAAATGAGTTATCGGGTTTGTGTAATAAAAAACATAGTGATTGTCAATGGTTATACTAATCAACGACGACGATGTTCATGCAAATCGATGATGATTTTACTAATAAAAAATGGTTATACACACTAATACCAATTTTACTAACTTAATTGATGATGGTTATACTTAACTGATAATGGTTCATCGATGGTTTACTCAATTGGTGATGGTTACTGTGTAAACCGGTGACAAAGAAAAATGACAAAACAAAGTTAAAAAATCAAATTGCAAAATTTTTATTGATCCAAATGAGGATTTTAAAGTTTCATAATGATCTTATTCATGTGTGGGATGTGTTGGGTCCCATCAGGAATGCTATTTTATAAACTAGGAATTCGATGATGAAGAAGAGATTAATATTGTGTTAGTGATAAAATGAACAAAGCAAATTGATAAACAACACACTAAACTAACACCTTCATGCTTAGTTACTAGGGTGAGATTAATAACAAAAAAAAATGACAAACACAAATAAAATTAAATAAAAAAAAGAATCCTTCACCTCCCTTGGATGCTCCAAATATTTTTTGTAGTGGCTTGCTCAGCTTGTGCTCATGAAGTATTCATCAAAGGAGGCTTGGCTATCTCCTCTTCTCCTTGGCACCTTGTGCCTTTGGCTTGGCTTGGCTCAATATTTTAGCATCATAAATTTTGAATGTGAGACCTCTTGGAATCAATTTTACATGGTAACTTTACACAAATTAAGCTTAAAATTCAATAGGCAAGGCCTCTTGTTTATGTATTTTTGAGATTTCTCAAAATCAACCTGAATCATCCATCTTGAGATGTAGATGTGTGGTTGAGGATTAATTCAATTTTTTGGAATTAAATCTATAATTATCCTCATCATGACATTGGAAAAATGGGCATTTAATAGGCATGGAGGGTCATTATGAGGCATGGGAGACCCATAATCCTAATATTTATGGCATTTATGGCCTAGGGATGTCTTCCCAAGAAATGAGGTCACCTGATGATTCAGATATTCAATATTCATTTCAAAAAATAAGTATTCAATAATTTTCCCTGGAATTATTAATTACGCTCTAATTTGGTTTAATTATCTCTTAATCATGATTAAGCACTTTGTGCACAAATTACTCAAATTGATCAGAATGCCTTGTTATTGTTCTAAAATTTAAATGGATTAGAATTAGAAGTCAATGTCAAATGCATTGGATCCATTATCCCATTTACAATGTTACCAATAGTAAATAATAGAGGCACATGCCTTGTGCAAGATATTTTATAGGAAAGAGAAATATAGAGCATCCAGGTGTAAATTTGGTATTTTGACTCAAAATGATCTAATCAAAGTTAGCTGGCCCATAAATTGCACTACCCCATTTAGGGACAACCTAGCCAAAATCAGCACTTGACTATATCAGGTTCAGAGCTTTTAATGTGATTTAGTGTGTTTAGGCCAAATTATATACTTTGGGTGAAAATTAGTCAAAATCCTGATTAGAGGTTATCAGTGGCTAGATTTAGGTGTCTACACTTATTAGGTGTATTAATGACAATCAAGTGACAAAGCTTTTGGGTTAGTTTCATGATGGACCTATACGAGGCCATTTTGTTCCAAGAACAACAAAAACAACAAAGGTAATGAGATATGGTTATTATTGTCCAAGCTGTTTAAGGATGCCTATGTATGGGTTAGGAAATGTCAAAAAATTTCTCTATTTATAGGCAAATAGATATTAGCAACTCTTCCACTCAACCAAATCTAGGTGGAGTAACCCTTCAGGCAATAGGGGTTAGAATTCATAGGGATGATCAATCCACCTTTAAGTGTAGGGCATAAATGGGTGCTCACTACACTTGACTAATTCACTAGGTGTATGGAAGCAATTGCCTTGAAATAAGTCAATGAAATAATAATGTTGGACTTCTATGATAACATAGTGACCAGGTTTGGGGTCTCAGCTACTATAATTTTAGATAATGCCTTAGAATTTTTTTTTCATGAAGATAAGTTAATGGGCACTTAAGCTAAGCATCTACCTCATCCCATCCTCCAACTCCTACCCCTAAGGTAATAGACTAGTAGAGTCCAAAAATAAGAAGTTGATAAGGATTATCAAGAGGACCATGGAAGAAAATCAAAAAGTGTCGCATATAAAGCAAAGGACAACCTTATGGGATGATAGAGTGACTCCTAAATCTACCATTGATAATTCTCCATATATCCTTGTATATGGAAGGGAGACCAAAATCCCCATTTCTCTTGAACTACCTACCTTGGAGTTATCCCATCAGCTTGAGTTGATGGAGAGTGAGCCTATGAACATGAGGATGATAGAGCTCATAGAACTTGAAAAACCCAAGGACATTGTAATGAAGACATTAAAGCCTCATCAAGCTCAGGTCAATAAAGTCTTTGACAAGACAGCCACAATAAGGAAATTCAAATAAGGAGACTTAGTCCTCAGGTGGGACTCAAATAAGGCCAAACCAAAAAACCACACCAAGTCTGATAGCTATGGAGTGGTCCCCATTTGATCCATGGATGCAAATAACATAATGATTTTTATCTTGCCCAACTAGACGGAGAGGTGTTACCCATCCCAATTAATGATATATCATTTAAAACCTTGTTATTAAAAGATTTGCCATCTGCTAAATAATATTTTAACATATTAGAATATATTTCATGATTTCATCTAAGTGTTTTGATCACATTTCCTTTAATTTGTGTGTTTCCCTTTTAATAAGTGCCTTGGGCACATTTGTTGTTATTTTGTTTCTTTTTTTCCCTTTTGCTTCAAGAGGAGGTTTCAAAAAGGGTCAACCTTCTATCTATAACAACCTCGCTAGGTTAGACATAAAATTACATGAATTTTTTTTAATTAAACATATATACCATAAATAAATTATACCCAAGAATCTAAATAGAGATCACATATGTATTCAAGTGATAATAGTAAGTACACACATTACATTTTAAATCACATATCTCTAATGCCATGAGGATGCTACATAAAATTAATATAGAAGTAATACAACAACTTAGCGATGATTGATGCAACTTTGCTATATCCACTATACATATACAATAATAAATAATTATAATTCTTCATGATAATACTCAATAATAATATTCAATCTAATACAATGTACATAATTTAGATACCTAGCTCTCTAAAGCATGAGTTCCCTGAACTCTCCAATATCTGTGGCAATCTCAAGTGTCATCTCGATAGTAGTAATGTTGTGGGGAGGGAGATCATCATCTGAGCACTTTACCACACCAACCAAAAAGAAATGATCCCCCACACTAATATCATTAGAGAATGACCCTCCCTTTATGGATGAATATATAGTGATGGTATTGGAATCTATAGAGACTAGCAAGTATTTGTGTGTTGTATGATTCTAAACTAAACATGCAGTGCATCATAGAAATCCATTCTATTATAAGATATCACACTAACATGTAAAACATAGTCATGAAATGATAGTTTCTCACTAAACATACTTTGACTTGAATCTTTACAAATAATAAATGATAATGATCTAGATCAATCAATTTCATATACACCACTTGATTGGACTACCTTCATCTAACATTGTAATGCCAGTAAGTCAGTAAATTTTGTCTCACTCCTTACTCCATATTAACAATGCAGATTGGTCAAATACAATTCAACCATAATATTCATCAACTTACACCTAATAACAAATACATCACACAACATACTATTCATAAGAGTAATAATAACATACTTAAGTCCATCTAACATATGCATGAATCTTCCATTATATTCTATCCCATACTAGAAATAATGATTGCAAATATTCCACCTAGGTAAACATACAATTTAATGATACAATTCAACAATATAATTGGTCTCTAGTTATGTACACCCTATGGCATCCCATACTATCATAGTCTAGTGTTCTAAGACTTAACTACTAGATTTCCACAAGAATTCACATGAAGTAGTCTCTATTACATGAAAACATAAGCATTACATAAGTAACTATGCATATAATAAAGCAAAACATCATTCTCATGGAACACAATAACATTCTAGCATAACTTATTAGAGTTTACATGTACGTATACACAAGTTTATCAATTGTAAAACCACATGCTATCCATAATGAATACATATAATATATAAACAAATGTGAGTTACATATAATAACTATAGTATCACATGGGTACAATATACTTCTATACTGTAGTATCCTATGATATCCCATACTATCATAGATTTCCAACTATATAATAACACATAATCAAACGTATGATTTTAAGAATCAAATTGATCCATATAGATAAAAAATAAAATATACAGGGCTATACCATCTAGACATACCTTGAATTTAGACTGTAACCTAGTATTTAAAATAGCACAACTTTAAACATGCATCACAATGCATTATTATATGTTAAATATAGCTAAGCATTGATTAAAACTCATATGATACCAAAAACACATATAACTAATAGTTCACTATTCATTTGTATAGGGATAAAAACTCAAACCCGTTATGATAATCACTTAGGCATCTCTTTCCATATTCTCAAAGTCTATATCAACATAGATATAGTGTTGGTCCCCTTATCACCTAATGGCTAGCTAAAATCATACTTCTAGATATATATTTAGGTACATAACCCAACCTAGTCATATACATTTGTACTAGTGTTGCATATTTAAAACCATGACAATACTTTAGACATAATATATAAAAAAAGGCTTACCTTTCAATGTATTTTATATACATAATCTATCTATATGTTTTCCCTCATACATATTAAGGTCCTCATAGTGTGTATGCTCACAAAATATCAACATAATACACTAACCAATAGTTCTCAAAAAGTATAAAAGAACCCATTCCCTAATTACTCATTTATAGCCTTTAACCATAATAATCATTATTAGCACAACATAGTATATCAAATCTGATAGATACCTAGTTATGTTAATAATTGCTATCATATGTATACTACTAGTATAGTCTTGTACAATTCATCATATGATGAGTAATGATAGATAGAATTAATGTAACATTTCCAGTATTAGGGATAATGCAATTAAAATCTGAATAACAATGTTATGTTAACCTTTTAAATAACCTCATCCTAATAGATATGATCATCCCTTTTGTTACAGTATAATAGTAATTATTCTATTTACACATAAATACAAACAAGGAACTTAAAATGGTCTTATGAAGACTAATGCCCTTAAGTTTGTCCCCAATCAGAGGTAAACCATTATCTGTTAGTTCCTAGTTATGTAATTCATTATAAAGTACTCTTATTAGCTACAATTTAATGGAGTTAACTATATATATATATATATATATATATATATATATATATATATATATATATATATATAGACACACACACACCAATGTATAATACATAAAACACTAATTTTTGAATCTATTATAATATATATTACTTGGACCATTTTATTACATCTCTTCTAAGACCATTTAGACAACAATTAACCTGAACCCAAGTAAATGTGGGTCTTTTCTATCAGTTCATAATAAGGTAAAATCACATATACACTGGCCAACATATAATAAAACTTGTGACGAAATTGAATAAGGTCACCTTCATGATGTAATTGTTAAATACATGAAATATGTGTGAAGGCTCACACTCCCAAAAATAAATATGACCATGGTACATATATATGTTCTATCTAGACATGGAGATAAATGCATATTTACAGTCTACTAAAATTGTAGAGGGGATTTCTGAGTCCATTAAAACCCTTGACTAAAATGGAATGTATTTCTACTTGAGTTAAAATAACTAAGATAAAAGGAATGGTGGCAGTGTTGCTCTTAGGCTGAGTTAAAGAAAAGAAAAGAACAAAACTTGATATGGAAACAACATTAATGCTATTGGACAAAAATGTTGCTTCAAGAGGTTCAAACCAATGAGGTGGTGATAACCATGATTATGTGAAGGTAATGAAGAAGGTGAAGATCATTTCCCTTGGTCAATTTAAATCGATGCCATAATAACTAATTATACTTTACTAGTCCAAAGCATGTGGAGTTCGATACTAAAAGGATATATTCCATAAACTAAATTGCCATTATATTTTTAAAAAATATAGAATGATCATAGCTATTACACATTGCTAACATTAATCAATGGTATGATTGTTTGCCATATATATCATTAAAAATACATCACCTCTAAAATTACATGGTTATTTAGCAATGATCAAAGTTTAAGTAAATTTATACTACATGGAGGTTGCATATTTTCCACATGATCATTATATTATGAAAGGTAAATCACTACAAATTACTATAAAACAATCACATTAAATCAATTCTTAGCCATATATAATGTATAAAGTAGCACTAAATTAATAACAATTTCCTAGACAATTCTTGGACATTTATGGTAAAATTATAACACTTTTTGACATATACAATGTTGTTGCTTCTAGTTCAATTTCCCAGTGCTCTATACTATATAAATCATTGTTGTTAAATTAGACTTTCCTAGTTGAATTTTGATAATGAACTGTGAAAGCATCAAATCTTTAATATCATCATCTCACTCTGTTGCCTTCTACTTGTTCTCTTCTATTAGTTTTTATCAATGCCTAGGAACTATCCAATTCTCTTTCATTCTTTCTCTTAAATAGAGCAAAAGATGCTTATTTTCTCTTCCACCCTTTTCTTTTCTTTTTATTTTTTTAATTTAAGGTTGTTTTAATTGTTTTCTTATTTTTCTTAGATTTTAATTTATTTTTCTATTTTAATGTTTTTAAAGCAAAACAATTCCTTTTTATTTTAATTATGAAATTCTATTTTAATTTTTAGCTATTTTAAATCATATTTTTGCAATTTAAAGAAAAAATAATAAAATATTAAATAATAATCTAAATCTAAATTTAAATTTCATTAAATTTTGCCTCTAAATTAATAATAACTTAATAGGCTAACCACATAATGGATTTTTATTCCTATTGCATACCTACTTAAGCAATCATAGAAATAAGCAATTTAAACAATCATTTTAAATGCATTCTAACATGACTAATTATTATGGTGTGTGTAGGGTTTCGTTAGTGCTCTATTGACCAATGATATCACCATCTACATCATCCTCTTCAATTATGCTCTCCCTCTAGTGTGCTCGAGGGAAGAATTCAACTTCATCCACCTCTCTCACACACACAAGTAGTTAGGATATATCACATGATATTCAAAATCAATAATATGTAACAATAATAATTCATTAATATACTTTAAAATGAAAGTGCATACATACACTAGCTCATGCTAAGAAATCATTAATTATTTTCCAATTAAACAAGATACTAATATCCTAAAATAGCATAATCTCAAGATTAATAAAAAAATATAGTTGATATCATGTGTATCACCATATCTATCTATAAATAGTCAAATAATTATCTTAGCAAAGAATCGAGATGTAACACTATCAATCTCACAATAATTTTAGTTGGGAATAAATCTTAAGACTCCATACCCAATAAATCAGTTCAAGGCTACTAGTCTCTTGCATAATAGGTATGCAACCCCATGATGTCACAAGAAATGCTAGCCAATTTTGGCCTACATATGGAAAATTGCCTAGATGAATCAGTTTCTATAGGTCTTGGTATGGAGTGATCAACTAAGTAGAGTTCTAGATGGAATGAGTGGTTTAAATATCTCATATTTCTTACAAAGCTTTTCAAACAATTTAAGAAAGCTTAAAGTATAATTTGTTGATCTTTGGAAAGCAAGTCTTGAAACAAGTCTAGGGTTGCAAGGGAAGAGACACAATAGCTTCTCATAGTGATCATGACCTTCATGGACATAAATCAAGTTTTGTAGGTCTTAAAAACTCATTTTGATCCTTGAAATTGCTTGCACAATCATAAAAGAGTTAGACCATCATCAACATGTCATGTAGAAATGGACAAATCAACTTGATTGTGCATTTAATAAATGCACTTGGGAAAGCCTCTCAAGACAAAAGGCCACATGAACATGATGTTTTTATGTCTTGATGAGCTTGCTATCTCAAGATATAAAGATTCAAAGTTATACTTTCAAATTGAAACATGTGTAGGGATGTCAAGTTTAAGATTCATGAACTAGCTATTTGAATTCAAATGTTCTAAGATCAATGGTCAACTTTTGATCAGATCAAATCCAATGGTGACTAGAAATATAATAGATGCTAGTGGGTTTTAAAGATCCAATAGGGTGAATTTGATCATAGATTCCAAATCAATGGTGAGCATCAAGTCAAAAGGTCAAAGGATCTCTAGGGTAAGCATACAGTTGACAAGTGACAAGATCATGGGAACTCAGATAAAATATAATGGTGAGTAGAAATCTGATCGATATTAGTGGGCCTAGGTAGATCAATGGTGCATGATCAATCATGCAATTAGACATAACAAGTGATGGTTCAAAAGGTCAGTTAATCTTAAAGATAAATGCAGGGGTGACAAGTGTCTCAACCATGTTAAACTAGTATAAGATCTATGGCTCATGTTAATTTATATAGAGTAAGACCAATGATGCATGATAGTCAGGATATAATGGTGCTCATCTAATGTGGATTAAGATTGATATTCAATATTAAAATTCAAAGACAGTGGGTCCAAAAAAATCAATAGTGTTCATTCAATCGTGAGGAAGTAGATCGATGGTCAATATTAAAGGTTAAAAGATGAGATTTCAAGTGGAGAATAATTAAAACCTAGGTCAAAATAGAATCAAGTCCTACAAGGATCATCCTATTACCATTATAGTATTGTTTCATGATTGTGATCTTTTATCTTTAAATAAGGATCTATCCATATAATGAGTTCTCAGTTAACATAAATTCTTAGAGGTAGGATAGGTCTATTTAAACTTAATGGAGATCAAGAAGAAGGCTATGTAGTCTATAGATATGCAGCCATATAAAAGCTATAGGAAAACCAATAAAGGATATTGGTTTTACACATATATAAAATACCCATGCTTAGATATCAAAGTAGGGGTAGATATATGGTTGTGGAGAAGTGTCTCATCTTTAGACAAAGCTATAGCTATGATAAACAACTGCTAAGATTAGACTTGGGCATGGCTCTATCAAGTACATGTATATAAGGACCTTTCCCTCATAATGAAGCATGTGGAGATGGTGTTGTTTTCACTTGGATTTACACCCTTTGAGGAGATGAAAAATCTATCCTCATCTAAGTGACATAATGGAAACACCTCTAGGCTTGTGGGTAACCTAAGGAGTGAAGTGAATCTCTAAATAGGGCTATCTCCCTTGATGTACCACTTTGAATAACAAATATAGCTAAAATTTAGGGGTGAAAAGGGAGAGAGATAATTGAAAACAAAATATAATAATGGAGGTGATACACCAAATATATTGATGACTTACAACCATATGCATATTACACTTAAAATCAAGGGACAAATTGAACATACACTTCTCTAATCTTTATCTTCTCACATGAATGTTAAATTGTGAGTTTATGGATGAATGTGAAAATATAGGAGGACTAGAAAAGAGGCCTATGAGGGAACTAATGAATAAAATAACTCACTCAATCCTTGGCATTTCTTAGAACACTTCACATGCCCTGTAATAAGAAACTTTCCAAATGTAAATAGATGGTAGAATGAAATAACTTGCTAAGGAATCCATAGTATTCACTTATGTAAAATCAAACATTATAAATGAAAAAACTAAAAATGGTCATGGAGGATATAAAAATAAGTATTATTATTGACAAAAGTTATACAAATGAATAGGGCTTCACCATACTCAAGTGGAGCATGAGTTACAATGCTAAAAAGGCTAGTTCTTATAGAACTTGAGAGAGAGAGAGAGGAGAAGAGAGAAGTCCAAGGGTCACAAGTAAAATTTTCAAGATAATCAAAGTAATTACTTTTTAATTATATAAGGATGTGGGTTGAACCATGCAACATCAAGAATCATAAGTGTTAATTCAAGGCATAAACTTCATGAAAAGTAGCATAAAACTCCTCATTCTGGCTTAAAAGAAATTTTTATATGATTAGCCCTATTTTAACACCTTATAAAAGATTATTAACATATAAAATTATTGAGATGAAGGGTAAGGACATTAAAAATTCCTCTCCATGCATTGGTTTTAGTCTTGGTCATTTATAATCCCCTAAAAAGGAGCTATCATCATTTGTAATCTAGAAAACTCCTCTTTCATGCACCCTACACACTTGTATTTGGACTAATTTGATAATTAAAATCCATTTAAGGGAGTGGATGAATTTTTTTAATACCATTCATTGACTTAGAATTAGTGACACCTTAAAATCACTTTCCCTTAGAGCTTTCACACTTCTCACTAGCTTGCCCAATATGCTAGTTTTGACTGGATAAGATGAGAGCTCCTATTGAGGTAATTATGAGTTTTTATAAGACATTAAATGAACATTAGGAGTTATAAAAAGTCTTAATATTTCTCCCAAAGTTGGTTTCATCTTTAGACTCCTCTTAGAACCTGTACAACACAAAAAATGGTAAAAAATAGCCTATTTCTCACCCCATCTGTACAAGTCCATATAGAAAAATAATATGGGGGGGGGCTAGCTTCATGGAATACTATACAATTTTCAATCACCATCCTAGTCAAAATATCTCATTATAATATCTTTATAACTTCATTTCTCCATACTGGTCCTTGCAAGGGTTTTGGAGGGTTTTTAAGTAGTTTTGATTCTTAAGGTTCATTCATAAACGTATGACATCCAAGTTTCCAACCAATTCAAAAAATTAATAGTTTAATACCTTTTATAACATACCTAAACTCCTTCAGATCCAATGAAAAACCTCCAAAAAGATATGAGCCCTCAAAGCTCTCCTATCAAGCTTGTCCTTCACTTTCTTATAGGTCTGAGCTGGTTTTGATCCCAAGAGTGGCTTTTTTATGTTTTACCTAAATAATAACATCTTTAAAATGTCCTAAATTACCTAAAAAACATTTTTTAATTTATGAGTATGTTCATCTTATGCCAAAATAGTGGATGACCCCCATTTGGTAATAGGCCTACACCTTGTTTAATAGGCCTACCTAAGTTTTTTGATGTTTAGGCCATACAACTAAGATTTATTGAATTAAATAATATAAAACACCTATAATATGATCTCACATGAATATATGAATGGATTATAATCCTCTTCCAAGGTTTCAAGTGAAAATGATCTTCCATTTGGTCTCTAGGTGTAAAAATGCCTATCATGCATGACTGCAGCCCTTGTAGTCTAGGACATTATATTGGGTTCCATTCCTCTATTATTATTTTTAAATTTTTACCTACATTTATTCTAACTCCATACACATTCTATAAAGTTTTAGATAGGTCCCAACTCATCCTTTTATCACTTTCTTTAAGACTGCTAGGGTTTGTACATGGGGAAAGCACCCTATGTATAAGACAAAATAGAGGGTACATACCCTATCTTCTCAAACCATATGACCATTATATAAGTTTATTTAAGTTTTAAATATCTTATCTACAAATTTATAGCTCTTTTTTATATGATTAGACTTTCTAAAACCACTAAAAATTAGAATAAATTGTTAAAGAAAGGACTGTGTGTAGGATCTTCCCCAATGGACTATGTTTTGATGATTGGAGACCTTATATTTGATTGATTTGGGATGTATAGATAATATATAGGTTTTATTCATAATTATGTATGTGTTATAGTATTTTTTCCCCACTTTGACCTCTCATGGATCACTCATACTCTTGGATTCACAAGACTAAGTTTTTTCTCAACTGACTAGATACCCTATTTACCCCTGCCTATAGATTACATTATTTTACCTAGATATTATGAATATAATCATATACATGGGGAAATTTTATAGTTTTTTATTTCATCATATAATCCTTCCAAGCATTCCACATGCACTCCTAAACTCACTAGACTGAGTTTCCACCAAGATGACTAAGAAACCCTGAGTTTGGTTGTTGTAGGTATGTATGTGGACTCCTTAGACTTGGGTTTTGATGTGAAGGTTCCTTGAATCCAATTTTAATTCATAAAACATGTTTTTGAACCAATAATATTATTTTTAAGCCTTTAAACACCATTTAAACATCAAAACCAAGGTTATTGCCCTATGTTGAGATGTTCTACCTCTAAACCCTGCCTGTAGGTACATATAGCCTTATCCATTTTGGCATGGTGATTAAGGCATTATTTTAATCCCTAAAAAGTTAATTTTTACACCTTCACCCATTTTTAAACCTTAAAAAATCACCAAATTGTTTTTAGCTCACTACTTATTGACTAGCTGTAGGTGTGCATTTAGGCTACCTGTATGGACTAAAAGTGCATATGAGGGTAAAAGCACAACCTATGAGCTTCCTTGATGGCATATTAGGTCATAAATTTCCATTTAAACTATTATAAACCATAAAATCATGGATAAAAATTCAAATTTTCAACCTTGATGAAGAAAGGTCTCTTCATAGCTCACAACTGTAGGTAATTACTGTCTAAGAATAATGGTTCAAAAAGCATTTTTAGGCCTTCAAAGTAAGAAATATACAAGGCCAAACCACCTCCTTTTCATAATATTTGATCTTATGATAGGCAAAAAAATCAAGGAAATTTATAATTTTAAAAACTATTTTCAACACCTTAAAAAGATATTCATAGAATAGTTTAAACCTTTATTTTCCATTTTTAGGGACCATGGATCTAAAAACCAAGTCAACATCCTTTGAAGGTGAATATCAACTTAATTTATCCATATATCACTTCAAACATATCTATCATGATGTTTACATCTTACCATGCCCTCAATAATATTTCAATAACTTATTTCACTCTTCAAAATGGCCTCTTCACTCTCTGTTTAGGCCACGTGTTGGTAGGTGACTGCCTACAAAATATAGGTAGTGGTATAGGATGATGAGTAGTATGCATTGTTTTGACCATTAAATTAATCCTAGGCCATTAAAATGTCTCCAAATTAATGTTAAAACCCTATAAATGGATTCCAAAGACTATGCTCCTAGTTTTGATGTGGTTTCTTCTTTCCAAACACTTGTGGGTGAGCATTTTCATGGTAGACAGTGAGAAGGTGTTATATATGACTACTATAGTGACCTTTTCTTACACCATATGGAAACCTAGTAATTTTTACATGTTTAATATATATATATATATATATATATATATATATATATATATATATATATATATATATATAAACATTTTCAAACTACCTATGGCTCCATGGACATGATTTAGAACTATACATAGCTCCAAATTAACTATGTATGGTAGTTCTTTGGCAATTGATTATATGGCTCTCAAATACTTTACTTTCATGGAAATTTTATTGGAGAATGAACTTTATATCACATAAGATAATTTTACCACCTTGGAAACATGAGGAATGACATATCAAAACCCTTGGAGTCATTATCAAAGCATGATAATAGAGAACATGGTAAAAAACTACCAACAACACAAAATGGGACCATTCTACAAACTTGAGGTGATTGTCTCCTCCAAAAAACTTGAAACTAAGCATGGAAAACATTGGGGAGGAATTAAAAATCCTATATAACCAACATCAGCAAGTGGATTATATGAAGTTATTAATATGAAGGTAAAACCTATAAGGTACACAAATTAACATGTAGATTTGAAAGGTCAAATTATTAGGAATGGTTTATAAAGTTTGGAACATACTTCCTCTAAAAAATAGTATCAAATGGAAGCTAAGTGTATAAAATGACCCCAAGATCATTTTTCCTGAAACCTCTTTTGTTGGTTGTACCAAGTACAAACCTGCATGTCACTTTTGTTTGTTAAGAAGGCTGAAAAGAATAGAATAGTTTTGAGCAAGAAATGGCACCTATAGATCAAATAAAAAATTAAAATAAGCTTGGGGAAGATGAAGATGAATTACGTGATATTTCATCATGTGGCACACTTTCCAAAGAGCCATGCAAGTGCTAAAATCTCCTTTTTTCAAGAAAACTACCTTTTTAACTTAAGAACCTATCACTTTTCAATTACATCGGTTGATTAAGACCTCTTAGTATACATGTCACACGACATCACCCATTTGGACCTTCAAAATTCCCATTAAATCTATACAACTCATTAAATGCACCTTTTAGACCCCTAAAATGATATAAGGACTAAAATAACTAATGACCAAGGCTAATACAACATAAATGACATTGATTAACTTATAAAACACCTTTTTAAATATGTATTATACCCATAAAACATCAAAAAATTCAAGTTTTTACTTAGGGCTACCCTAATTTGACCTAAAAGTCAAATTCGATCAACAAATTATTTTTGGCACACATGATGGGACTCTTAATCTAAGAAGTTGAGAGATTTTTGGTGTTGTCTCTTAATAATCAGCCTTTAGAGGCATCTATCCAAGCATCAATGGTGACTCTAAAGATATATCAACTGGTCAAGTAGCCCAAATTATCCTTTGAAGATTATTAGTAACATTTTTTCCTTATGTTCTTGCTTTCAATGAAGTTAGATGGCTGACTTTGGTTTTGAGTTTTGTTCTATACAAGTTGGTGAGACATTTCAAGATTGTGTTATTACCTATCAATATGAACAAGTCCTTGATAAAGCTTGTCATGATCCTTACCAACCTCAATATGACCTTCATAATCTATAATATGATCCTTGTTAGCCCATTCATGAATTATATTAGTCCTATAACCAACCTTCTCAATGTCTTGATCCTCTTAGTCAACCTAGTCCTTTCTCAAGTCCATCCATTTCCACCTTTAAGCAAACACTTTTAGGTTGTGAGAGGTATATGTTAGATCTTGAAACACAAATGGGATGTGGTCAATATTTTCCTAGTCACCTTATTCATAATGTGAGACATGCATTAGAGCTATTCAAAAAAGAGTGGACACCTATTGAGAGAGCCAATTGGCAAAGGCTCACAAGTGAGATGCTTTGTGTGAGTGGCCTAGTTTCTTCCTTAGAGGATAGGCTAAGGGTTCATGAAAAGTAACCTCACCAAACCTATCAGCCTTCATAATGAATTCCATAAGTTTCCTATCAGCCATATATTACCCCTAATCATGAGACAAATCAAAGATATCAAAGTCATCCTTTTACTAATCAGTTGGAAGAGAGAGTTGAAAGGAGAAATCTTGTGTTTGAAGCTAATCTTCTTAGGTAAATTGAGTTGGCTAATATGCATTTGAAGTAGTCCATATTAGCAGACAAAGAAGTGGATTTCAAGCCTTAATTTCTCTCTTACATTATATCCACACCAATTTAAAAAGAGACTTCTAATCCTAACATCCTAAGCTGGAGTAAGATAGTATAATCATGGGGAAAGAAAGAGGATGGAAGTCTGGTTGATAAAGAGTATAAAGTTGTGAATGAATTTTATCCTTTGTAATTTCCCCCTACCTTTCCTCAAGAATATTCTTGTGTTTAATGTCATCCCTCATGTATTTCTTATGCTCATGATGATTCCTATGAAATTCAAGAATGGCTTTTCCAAGAAAACCTAGCCAAGCAAATTGAGGAGTTAGAGTCAAAGCTGAGGTTGCTAAGTCAAGGTGTGATGGAAGGTTTAGACCCAAAGGAAGATCCTATGACTAAACACACCCCATCCACCCTTCCTCGAGATATTACTCAAGCTAAATCAAATGTGAATGAAGTGGTTGTCAAATGGAAGGAAGAAAATAAAGTTGTTTTAATCGAAGGTCTACCTCCCCTTCCTCAAGAGCTCCCAAAAAAATCCCCAACTTTGCATTCTCAATCTAATTTTGAGCCTTGTGTTACACCTCCACCAACTAGTTCCTTTTGTCCTCATCCCATCACCCTTTGCCTTAATGGACCTATGGTGTGGTAACCTCAAGAATAGCAATTGGTTAAGGAAAATTTAAAAATCTTACTTGAATAAAATGCAACTCCTTTGTAGCCTTATTAGGCTAGGTCATTGGATTTCAAGATGCCTAGTCTTGGCATCACTAAGAAGGAGATTGAAGATCTTATAGCCCTTGAAAAAAAATATTATATTATGATAGGTAATGTTTAATTTGAAAACCCTCAAGAGGTCCTAAGTGTTGAAGAAGAGGTGAGTTCCTATGTTGAATCTCTTGGTTTAATTGATGATGAAGAATACATTCCTTGTATTGAAGAAAGAAATCTTAGAAGAGGCCCTATTGGAATCTAAATAAAATAAAGGATTCTCTCTTATTGTTCCCCTTCATGATGATGATCAAAGTAAAGATGATGAATTGTGGTAGATATTTAAAGACAATTGCAAAGAGTTTGAATCTCTCAAAGGGTCTACAACTCCTTTAGAGCTAGTTACAAGTGATGGTAAACAAGATGACATCATCTAAAATGTCATTTATGAGTAAGATGACATTGTACAACATGTCATAGGTGAGCAAGAGATAAGTCCACATCAGCCTTTGGAGGTCAAGACAAATCTCTATTGGCCTCAATCTTTTAAAGAATAATACATCATTCCTTTTGAGACCATACCTATAAAGAATATGAAAGTTGACCATGAGAAAGAGAGTGGGCAACAACATGAGGTATGTGTACAAGGCCAAGAGGAATATTTTTTCATATCAGACCTATTTTAAGATAGTCCACTTGAGAACATAGTAATTGAGGTGCCAAAGAATAGGTCTGATCTATCAAGTGTTCAATCTAAAGAGCAACATGATTGGCACCTTCATCCATCTCATAAAGAAGGAGATTCAAGAAAATTTCCCTTTGATCCTAGAAAGGAAGGTATGATTTACTGATACTTATACACAATATTTTGTTTCATGATTCCCCTAAGTGCTTTGAGCACAGGGGTGTGTCTTATTTACTTGTTTGCTTTATTTTGTGTGTGTCTTTTGCTTTGTGTGGTTGAGGTAGTCAATTGATGGTCTTGTTTTGATAAAATTAAATGTTCAAAGGTTTCTTTAATCGTCTTAGACTTCAAATGACTCCCTAATCCCAATGGACTAATAAGGCTACTGGTTTAGTTAGTAAAGTAGGCATATTACCCCTATGAGTCACCAATGTGTTGACCAAATTTGACTTTTAGGTGAAATTGGGGCACCCCTAGGTAAAAAATTAATTTTTTCAATGTTTTATGGGTCTAATACATATTTCAAAAGGTGTTTTATAGGTTAATCGATGTCATTATATCATTTTGGGTCATTTTTAGGGGTCTAAAAGGTGCATTTAATAAGTTGTATAGATTTATTGGGAACTATGAATGTCTAAATTAATGATGTAACATGACAAGTATCCTAAGAGATCTTAATCAACTGATGTAAATAAAAATTGATAGGTTCTTCAGTTAAAAAGATAGTTTTTTGGGAAAAAGGAGATTTTACAACTTGTATAGCTCCTTGGGAAGTATGCCACATGGGAAAGGATCACACAATTCCTCTTTAGATTCCCCAAGCTCAATTACATGTTTTAGTTTATCTATAGTTTCCATTTCTTGCTCAAAATCATTCTATTCCTTTCACCCTTCTTGGCAAGCAAAAGTGACCTATAGGTTTGTACTTGGTATGGACAACATAAGAAGTTTTAGGAAAAAATATCTTGGGGGAATATTCTACACTCATTAAACTTCCATTGGATGCTTTGTTTCAGAGGAGTGGTGGTCTAAGCTTTATGAACCATTCCTAAAAAGTTGACCTCTCAAATCTACCTACTAATCTATATATCCTATAGGTTTTACCTTGGTTTGAGTAGCTCTATACAATCAACTTAATGATGCTATTTATCGAGTATTTTTACTTCCTTACCCAATGTTATCCATTCTTATTTTTAATTTTAAATTTGTTTTGAGGAGCTAATCACCTCAAGTTTGCAGACTGGTCCCATTCTATGTTGTTGGTAGTTTTTTACCATGTTATGTATTTTCATGCTTTGACAATGACTCCAAGGGTTGTGATAGGTCACTAATCCTATTTAAAATGTGTTAAAATGATCTCATGTAATCTCAGGGTCATTCTCCAAGTAAATATCCATAAAAGTGTAGTCTTTGAGAGCCATACAATTGATTACCATAGAACTACCATACATAGTCAATTTGGAGCTATGCACAGTACTAAATCATGTCTATAGAGCCATAGGGAGTTTTAAAATGTTTATATCTCTTTTTTAAACATGGAAAATTGGTTAGGTTTCCATATGGTACAAGAAAATGGCACTATAACATTCATATATAACACCTTCTCACTATCTACCATGAAAATACTCACCCATAGTGTTTGGGAAGAAGAAACCATGTGAAAACTAGGAGCATAGTCTTTGGAATCCATTTATAGGTTTTGAATATTCATTTTGAGACATTAGAATGGAATAATATTAATTTAATGGTAAAAACAATGCATATTACTCATCCTATACCACTGGCTATATTTTGTAGGTTGTCACCTACAGGTGGCCTAAACAAAGACTGAAGAGGCCATTTTGAAGTGTGAAATAAGTTCTTGAAATATTCTTGAGGGCATGGTAATATGGAAACATCATGATAGATATTTTTTAAGTGATATTTTTCTAAATTAAGTTGATAACCACCTTCAAAGGATGTTGACTGAGTTTTCAAACCCACAGTCCCTAAAAAGGGAAAATAAAGGTTTAGGCCATTTTATGAATATATTTTTAAGGTGTTGAAAATAGTTTTGAAACTTATAAATTCAATTGAATTTTTTCACTATCATAGGATCATATCTTTAAAAAATAAGGATGTGGTTTGACCTTGTATATTTCTTACTATGAAGGCCTAAAAATGTTCTTTGAACCACTGTTCTCAGACAGTGATTACCTATAGTTGTGAGCTATGAAGATACCTTTATTCATCAAGGTTTTAAAGTAGACTTTGTATCCATGATTTGAGGGTTTTTAATAGTTTAAAAGGCCATTTTTACCTAATATATCATCAAATAATCTCATAGGCTATGTTTTGACCCTCATATGCACTTCTAGTCCATACAAGTGGCCTAAATGCACACCTACAGCCAGTCAATAGGCAATGAGCTAAATTTTTGTTTTGGTGATATTTTAAGGTTAAAAAATTAGTGAAGTTATAAACATAAAATTTTATGGATTAAAATAATTCCTTAAGCACCATGCCCAAATGGATAAGGCTATATGCACCTACAGGTAGGGTTTAAAGGCAAAACATCTCAACATAGGGAAGTAACCCTGGTTTTGATGCTCAAATGGTGTTTTAAGGATTAAAAATAATATTATTGGTTTAAAAACATGTTTTATGACTTAAATTTGGATTTAAGTAAACTTTCACATCAAAACCTAGGTCTAAGGAGTCCACATACATACCTAAAACATTGAAACTCAAGGTTTCTTAGTCATCTTGGTAGAAACTCAATCTAGTGAGTTTAGGAGTGCATGTGAAATGATTGGAAGGATGATATGTGTTGGGTGAATATTCTATCGTTAACTAATTGATGACAAAATGGGTATATCAGCCATAGCACAGGGAGATTTACACCACGAAAAGTATGGGTTTACCAGATCTGAACAAAGTAAATCTCTCCTCTCATCAAGGGGAGGTTCCCTATCAATATTTATATGCTGGATATATATATATATATATATATATATATATATATATATATATATATATATATATATATATATATATATATATAGTTAAGTAGAAAATAACACAGGGGGTGGTATAACAGAATCTACCTCTCTTTTTTCAGAGGTAATGTACAAAGAACAAAAGAGGGAAAATCCTAGCCTTAAGCTAACAACACTCCTCTTCTTTCAGGAATGATATCAAATGAAGAGCAAGAGATCACCTAAAGTAACAAAGTCCACAAGAACATTCACACAAGCACAAGTCTTTCGTAGCTTCTTCACAGATTTAGAACAAGTACAACCGTAGAGTAAAGTGAAGCACAAAGTACAACCGTAACTACCAAATTTTTTTCAGATGAGCATCGTACATGGCGATTGATGCCTAAATTCCTATGTTGTCTAGCATAACTACATTTTTGAAGATGACTCTCGCTCTGATCAGTGCGTCTTTCAATGCTGTGATGGCTTTAGAGTGGCCAGTTAACCTAGATTTCAAATTCTCCAAAGTTAACTGAGCATCCAGAATGCTGTCCACCGAAGTCATTGAGAAAGATGCTTCTTCAAAATCTTTCCAAATCATCTCTTTGAAATTTTGAATCATTTCCTTTGCCAAAAGGAACTGATGATCCTTGGAGGTCAAGTTACATGGCAGTTCTTCTAACTTGTTCAGCAGGCTCAGGTCACTCTTTTTACTAGCTTCCTTGAAAGCTTTGAGATCATCAATTAAGTCTTTGAGTACCTGGATCCTGAAGACATTGACTCCTTGATCTCAACATAGGAGTCTTTGTTAGGGATGACACCGATAGATATCAGAGTACTCTTCTTGAGATCTTTCATTCCCTTCCATCTGCCGAGATCTTTCTCTAAGCTGTCAATTTCCTGAGAAATAAGGGAGACAAAATCGTCTACATGAGCCTGCAACTTCTTCATTTTACCTATTCTTTCTATAACATCTGACAGCAAAGAGACTCCCTAATTGTGCATTCTTTCAACATAGTCTTCCATGACTTTTCCCTTTAAATAGGTCTTTTCAGCTTTTTGAATGACTGGATCATCCACAAAAAAGGCCTCCAGAGTCGCTGCTTTAGGCAGAATAGTGAACCTTCTGATCACTATTGTTAACTGCTCTATTTTGGCTTTATAATAGTCCTTCATCTCCTTCTCTCTATCAAATTTTTGGACCATAATGTCCATTGCTGACTGAAGATCACTCTTCGCACCTTTGTGAGTAACTTTGCCAAGTTCAACACGAGAGATGGAATAACTGCTCATCTCAAAACCCTCAAGGGTTGCATCCTGAGGAGGCTTGGCGATTTCTAGAAATTTTTGCCCTTTTTCTTCAACCAATTTGGAGAGGATTTTTGGCCTCTTAGGAGCCTTTGCTTTTGCTAGCACTATCTTGCCAAAATCGAATTCATCTGGGGAGATGGCCATTTTCTTTCTTTTCAGCGTGAAAACAAACATCCAAGGCAGGAGAGAAGTACCTGTTGTAACAATAGTTGCCTCCGCTGGTGTTACTGGAGTAGCTTCCACACTACTGGTGGTGACAGTAGTTGCAGTCAGAGTAACCAGTGAAATTGTATCAATTACTAATTCTGGCTCAGGTGCAGGGCTCGGTGGCAGGTTGAAAGACGAAGATGATAGACTTGGAATGGACCCAGAAGAGCGAGGGAAACCTACGGAGGGACCCTGAGGATCACCAAATACAACCCTAAAAGGAGAATTGGCTTTGAAAGAGGGAACACTAATTGGGGAGATAGGAGAAATGGGCACCATAAGAGATTGAGGGGGAGAAGGAGAGGCTGTGCTTGTCCCGGCAAGAGTGGAGACCCAACACCTAGTCGTTCTAAAGGTTGATCCTCTATTTCCATGGGTTGAGCTATCTATGTCTCGGGGCTTTGACCTTTGGTTTCTTCAGCTGCCGTTTTAGGCCCTTGTGCAGTCTTAGGCTTCTTAGACACAAAAATGATCCTAGGCTTGTGAGGCCTAGAAGGAGAAGGAATGTCACCTTTGTTTTTTGTTCAGTTTTTTGCCTTATTCTTCAATTCTACTTGGTATTCAGCCTCTGCTCTTGTAATGAATTCTTTCAGGGTGATCCCTTTGGCTGCTAACCAATCATTGGTGTTAGCCAATATTGGTTCAAATCTTTTTTTCAGAGAGGTTAGTTCCTTTTGAGATGACTGAATTGGAGGGAGAGGGGAACTAGCAACTTTTTCTGCCAGATACCTGCTATTTATGATGTTCCTATCATCAATTAAACTAGAAGGGATCTCTGTAAGCTTGAGGTATTCTATCTGCTTCAGCGTCAGACGGTAATAGTCCATTTTCCTTATTTCGTCGGCTATCCTCAGGTCCACCCAGATATCCTCAATCATGGGTTCATAGAACTGAGTTTTTCTTCTGATCTTCTCTTTGACTCCCCTGTAGTCAAATTTCTCCCATCTCTTGAATGGTTTGATGGTAACCATTTGCATTTTTGTTTCCATGACCTTGGCTTTGGTTGATGTAGCAACTAAAAACCTGCCAATCTGGATCAGAAACTTAAAATTGGGTCTCTTCAGTTCCATCTGTTTAGTATGCATGACAACTAGTTGTCGGCACAATTCCATTAAAACTAATTTATCTGAAGGGAACTTGGGGAGCATATAAGGGTAGCCTTGGTAAAAACCAACCTGAAGATAATAAAAAGTAGGGAACTGGAGGAACATACAGCCATAACCATTCACTACCACCCAGGCCTCGTCTGATATTCTCTTCTCCTCCAGCTGAGGATCGAAGAGACACAAAAATACAGTGAAGAATGCATCATTTACTCATCTGAAATGATGTGTTGACCCCTGAAGCGTCAGCTGTGGATAATATGAGTAGACCGGGGTGGTCTTTCTATCTCCCTCTATTGTTAAACCTGGGAAAGATCACATTGCAGTAGCTATGTAGACCAGGTATGAAGTCATGTAGAATTTGAAGGAGGTCTGTACTCTGGTCAGTTGTTTGTAGATAGCGTTGCTGATCTGTTCCCCCCAAAAGATAGTTTGCTTACCCTGGAGGATGATCTTAATGAATGGATACATCCATTCATGGAACTGTGAAGAAGACGGGAGGCCCTATACTCTGCTGAGAAGGGTGATCAAGCCACCAACTTCTTCAACGAAATTACTCCTAGGGAAGTTCTTTGACTATCTGGAGAGGCTGGTCCTAGGGGTCTTTAGCCACTTATAGCTCATGACCTTATTTGCCCTTTTGGGGTCTTTGTCATACTCCTTTTATGCATTTGCAAAGTCAATTTGGGTTACTTCGGTGGCTGGAGGACAAAAGAAAAATTTGTCGATAAAATCAGGGTCCAACCGAATTATCATGCCTCCACTGGCGTCTGAAATCGATCTGGTCTCTTTGTTGTAAAAATGTGTGCACTAGAGGATAAACTCCCCATGATGTGCTGCTACCGAAAAGGCAGCCACCAGGTAGATGTTGCTCTCAACAATTCTTTTTATCCCAGTACTGGGATTTGTTGCCTTGGTTCACGCCAAAAATTTGGCCATGTCCACGTGGCCAATCTCGGTATCTCAAATGTTGTTGACATTCGAGGTGACTGATGTGTGTGAGAAGATGCCCTGGTACTTGTATTTCATGCTTTTCACCTTTGAGGGAGATGCTTCCATCATAGAGGACAATCTTGATTGGATGGGAGTAGATGTACAAGAGTTCGCTGAAGGTGCTGCAGCCATGATCACAGACGAGAGGAGAGTGACCGAGAGAAAGAGAGTGCAATTTAAGTGACATGGGTTACTAGAGGTCACTTAAATAGGCCAGGCCTAACAAAGGAGCAAAAAATGAGGAAAAAAAAGCATGAAAGGGATAACTCAGAAAAAATTTCAAGAGTTAGCTGAAAATTAAGGAAAAATGCAAGGGCAGCAAAAATCATCGCCCTTGCATAAACGAGAAGAAACAGCAGGGGCGGTGATTTTCACCTCCCTTATAGGAAGGATGCAGGGGAAAGGTAGGGGTGGCGAAAATTTCCACCCTTACACTAAAGTTGCAAAAATGTGCAGAGGCGATGAAAATTGCCGCCCCTACGCTTGACAGGAGGAAAACATGGAAGGGTAGCATTTTCTGCTGCCTTTGCATGAAGGATGAAAAGACAACATATGCAGTAAAAAATGCCACCCTCACAAGGAGAGAAAACCATGGGCAGGGGAAAGAGGAGCCCGTGATGAAGGAGGAAGGAAGGGTGGAAGAAAATGTCTAAAGATGCGGGTGGCAAAATCTGCCGCCCGCGTGAGGTCCTGGCAGAAAAGCCGCGGGTAGGAGGGAGAAGAAAAAGGAAATAAAAAACAAAAAAATTAAAGAAACTAAGCTAAAATAGAATAAAACAAGAAATAAACTTAAAAATGAACCCTACCTGAGAAAATGCACGTGTCACGAGGTTGGATCTACGAGTTGGTGCTTTGAAACGTCACTTAAGGCACTCAGGTGCAAGAGGTATGAGGAGAGGAGGAAGGAATGAGAATAATGAGGCTCAAATTAGAATATATGGGGTGAAAAACCCACACCAACAACCCACCACACGTGGCCATTAATGCTTGTGCAGAAATTGAGATGTGCAAGGGTGATATTTTTTGCTGCCCTTGCACGTAGTCAGTTTATTTTTGCAAGGGCAGTGATTTTTGCCGCCCTTGCAGGCTAGAGAGCAGGGGTGGCAAAATTTGCTGCCCTTGCAGGAAGTGTGCATTGGCAGCAAAAATTGCCACCCTTGCACAAAAATAAGGGAAATGCAGAGGTGGTGATTTTTGTCGCTCTTGCAGGGGAAACAAAAAGAAACCATCTCTAGAAGGAGAAAAAGGGGAAGGGAAAACTTGGCTTGGATGAGATAGTAACCACTCCTCATTCTGAGGCCAAGATGAAAATGAATTTTGAAATTCGTATCAAAAAATGAACTTAGAGAGACAAAAGATGAAACAGACAAGTTTCCTAGGGGGTTGTTTTAAAAAAATGAGCTAAGCTAATTTTGGAAACAACAGCTAGCTCCTATTGGGGAACTTCTATTTAATCGAATTGATTATCGGAAGTAGAATCCAGTCTCTAAGTGCCTTATCTAAGCCATTAGGCTACGGAGTCGAGCAAAAAGTGGAAGAAAAATAGACAAAACATAAAAACTGTACATATTTTACAAACGAACTCATTTGAGCTTCAAGGATTGAAAAGCTTGAGATGTAATCCACTGTGAGGTAGTGTAAATGGTGTTCCATATTTATACTCCAGCAAGAAGCTGGCTTCACCACAAAGCTATCAAATGGTGAACGGGCCCCTCCACAGGGAATCAAATTTGTCGTGCATCCCTTTTGGTTCTCGTCTCTTGTCCCATAACAAGACCTAATCTCTAACTTGGAATCCATGCACTCTAACCCTCTTATCAAAAAGTGCTTTCACCCGGTCCTGATGCTCCTTGATTCGATCCACTACCATAACTCGTTGTTCATTCAGCTCGGTTAGACACATGATTCGTTTGTTAACTGAGCTTTCAAAGGTTGAGTCTTTAATTGCTCTGGTTAACCTGAGTGCTGGTAGTTCAAGGGTGATGGGGATTTCTGCATTTAGTCCATATAGGAGTTAGAAAGGTGACATACCTATATCCCTTTTAGATGTTATTCTATCGGCCCATAAAGCATCATACAAAGCTTTGTGCCATGTTCTTTGGTTGTCATCTACTAACTTCCTGATAATGGTGACCAAGTTCTTGTTACTCGATTCTGCCTATCCATTTCCCTGAGGGAAATAATCTGAAGTGTGAGATAAGGTGATCCCATAACCAAAGCAAAATTGAGTAATTTTGTATGAGGAAAAATAAGCCGTATTATCTGTTACGATTTTTAGTGAAACCCCAAACCTGGAGATGATATTTTCTTTGAGAAAGCTGCATACTACTTCAGATGTAGCATGCTTGGTTGGTATGGCCTCCACCCACTTAGTAAAATAATCTATCGCGGTGAGGACATAATCATGTCTGGCACTTGAAGACGGGTTAACTGCACCAATGAAATCAATACCCCACTGCTGAAATGGTTCTTCGATCACAACCAGCTTTAAGAGCAAAGCAGGAAGCTTAGGCTTTCCAACAAATTGCTGACATAGTTCATACCTATGCACCCATTTGTACGCATCCTGGAACAGCTTGGGCCAATAATATCTTGCTCGTAGAATTTTATGTGTTGTCACTGGTATAGAACAATGTCCTCCACAGGCTAGATTGTGAAAAGATTTTAAGAGTCTTTCCTGTTGCGCCTTATCAACACAGCAAAGAAATGCCCCATCCAGGTTTCTCTTGTACAGGCCATTGTCCCATAGGACATAACCAACTTCTTTCACTTTAACATTTTGCTTTTCTTTATAAGAGAGATGAGCTAGACATTCACCATATGTCAGAAAGTGAGCAATGTCTGAATACCACTCATTGGTGGTCATGACAAAGAGGACTGTAGGCACATCCTCGGTCCCTGCCTCATTTTCTATTTTATCCGAAATGTTATTGGCGATTAACTGGCAAAGACCCTTTCCCCACACTAGCTTGGTTGGTTTGAGGTCCAGATCAAACTCTTGAGTTTTGACAATCTAGTTATCTCTCCTCGTACCAAACTCCTGCTGAGTCAAAATGGAGTTTATTGTAGTGTCTGGTATGAGAACTTCGGTGTGAGAGTTCAGGATATAAAACCTGAAATGCTTAACTGCTTTGACCATAGCATATGCATGCTTTTCCATAAGGGAGTATTTTAGCTCATGATCTTTGAGTGGACAACTCATGAATGAAATCGGAGATTCTACACATTCTAGATTTTTCTGGACTAGAATGGCCAATAGTGTATGCTTGAAAGCATAACTATATATTTTGAAACTCTTAGTGTAATCAGGACAAACCAAAACTACTGCTCGGGCAATTTCTTCCTTAATATCTTTGAACGCTGATTTACCCTCAGCGGTCCACCTAAATGTAGTATTACCCTTCATCATGTTGACAATATGACGGGTTTTTTCAGCAAACTCAGGAATAAACCTTTGGAGGAAATTCACCTTTCCAAAGAAAGAGTGAACTGCGGTCTTGCTGGTAGGTAGAGTAAGTTCCTGGATGGAATTGACTCTCTCTGAATCAATCCTAATACCTTCTCGGGAGATAATGTGTCTGAGAAGTTTTCCTTCAGTTACTCCAAAGATAGATTTCTTTGGGTTTAAAGAGATACCATTCTGATGATAGTGTTCCAGTATCCTTTGCAAATGGTAAACATGTTTGAAACGACGCTTTGAAAACACTGTCAAATCATCTAGGTATATGACAATGAATTCTCCCATTTCATCTTTGAAATCAAGATCCATTGCCCTTTGAAATGTGGCGCCTACATTTATTAGGCTAAAAGGCATTCTCAGTAAGTGAATGTGCCCCAAGGTGTGGTGAACGCTGTCTTGTGTTGATCTTCCTTTTCGACTTCAACCTGGTTGTACCCTGAAAAACTGTCTAACATTGATAACATTCCAGAACCTGTTACCATCTGCAGGACCTGATCCATGATAGGAAGGGGGTAGTTATCTTTTAAAGACAACTGGTTCAAGTTCTTGAAATCCACACAAATTCAAATTTCACTGTTCTTCTTCCTGACGGGTACTATGTTGGCAATCCATGTTGAATGATGGATTGGAAAAATTATCTGGGCATCCAGCATTTTTTGTATCTCAGTTAAAATAGTGCCTGAGATTTTTGGATTGTATTGCCTGGATTTCTATTTGTACGGTACAGAGTTGGCTTTCAGGGGAATATCATGATGAATGTCATTTGGCCCGAGTGATTTCAAATCATCATAGGAATAGGTCAATACATCCATATACTGGTGAAGTAGACTAGCAAGCTCAAATCTTTCCTTGGGAGTGCAGCATTTTCCAATGTTTACCATTTTAGGATTGTACTTGGTTCCCAAATTTACCTGATCAAAGTCTTGAGAGGATTGTGAATCCATGCACTATTGCTTAATAAACCTATCATGGTTATCAAAAAAATTCTCTAAGGACACCAAGCCCTTTGGAATTTTATTCTCTTTAAGCTATAAGAAGTCCTCACCTGCATCCATATTGGTCTCAGGGGCCGCTTCACACTCACGGGGTTCACTTCCTTCAAAATGTAGTTGTTCGAAACTATCTTTTTGCTCTAAGAAGGCAATGATTTGATCATCATTATTAAATACCTGCTAGTGGCTGGCATTATCTAGTACACTTGGCCGAAAAACTAACTCAATAGTGTACCTATCTCCCTTAAAATCTAGGTGAGGGACTAAAAGGGTGGCAGAAATAGCCAATGCATCTGCTCGGTTATTAAATTCCCTTGGAATGGTAGAGATATTGAAAGCGTCAAAATTTCCAATCTGATCCCAGACCAGGTTGCGATAGTGGCGCAACCTTTCATTTTTCATCTGGTAGAGGTTCCTCACTTGGCAGACTATCAACTCAGCATCCCCTTTAGCATGAAGTTGTCTAATACCCTTCTCCCTGGCAGCCTGTAGTCTGAGCAACAGGGATTCATACTCGGTTGTGTTGTTGGTATTACTGAACTGCAATTTGTAGGACAAAGAAAAAATATCTCCCTAAGGAGCTACCAACACAACCCCGGCTCCTGAACCGGTAGAAGAAAAACTACCGTCAAACTCTAAGGTCCATATCTCATTAGCCATTGCTTTTCCTTCAAAAACTTTCCCACTTCAAGGAAGAGGTTGTTCCACGTGTTCATTTTGCTTTGGCATTTTTTTAGCTGTATCGGCTGAATATAATCTCAAGTTATCACCTGAAAAAGTTTCATTAGACATCTCACGAGTTCTGTCTATAGATAGGAAGTAATTGCCCATGCCTGAGGACTCAAATAAAATTTGAGCTTCCAGTGCCGATGATCGCGTAACTACGTACCTTGCTTCTTTTTCAAGAATTAACTTCTTCATGATGCCTTAAACTGGAATCTTTGCTTCAGATAAGTCCATACTTAGCTCACCTCCAACATCCTTGCAGAAATTCTGCCCAAGCAGGATGCCATAAGAAGTTGGCACATCGGCCACTAAAACTGTCATTTTTATCCGCTTTTCTGGAAAAGCCACAAAGGCATATTGAGCATATTTTATCTGACCCAAGAGAGGGACTTGCTTATTTTCCATGGAAAAACACCTCCCAAAAGTTTTGGTCAAGGTCAGGTCGATGGAATCTGCCACCTTCGCGGGCATGACATTGTCTGAAGCTCCAGAATCTATAATATAATTACTTAGTTTATAACCAGTTATAAGTAGGGAAACATAAAAAGGTTCTATTTTACCAGGAGTGACAGGAGGAGTCACAATCAGATTATTTTGGGCTGGTTTGTCTTTAGGGAGATCAGGAACAACTTTCAAAGAGTCTTGTCTTACAGGGATAGCTTTATTTTTCACATACTCTGCTAACCTATCAAACTATTCTGGGTTAGCTCTTAAATATTCGACTTCTGTCATTTGAATTTTAGTCTTTCTAGCATGGTCAATTATATCAAATAATTGGAAAGAACTTGTGATAGAGGAAGAAAGTCCATCATCAGGGGTTTTAACAGGTATGGCATCGGTCTGAGTATCAGAAACAGAGGATATCGAGTGATTGGGAGTACTTGTTTTTTTATGGATTACCTGATCTTTTGATTGTGAAGGTAATGGAGTCCCACGTTTGGCAATAGAAAATGTTGGCTAGGGCTCTTCATCTGCCTTTCTTTTGTCAGTTGGTGAAGCCGACTGATTTTGAGATCTGGTAAAAATAGTGTAAGCTCCCTCCGAATCTTCCCCTTTACTCCCAGCTTCGTCTTGGTAATCTAGGAAACCGATATTGGAGTCGCCAGCTAATTCCTCTTCCTGTTCATCAAAGAGGTCAGCATTTTCTTGTTGGTCTAGCTGTGGTTGAAAAGAGTTGTCGTGCTCAGCTTCTAGGTATCCAACCACTGAATTGGTAGGCGCTGCTTCGATGTCTAACCTCCCTGGAGCAGGAGATAGGCAGTTGGATTGCCCTTGGTTCTGGGTTGCATTACCCTGATATTGCTGATTCTGGAATGATCTCCTGGGTGCATCTCGATAAGTAAGAGTAGATGTACCTTGGGCTATTTGTCTTTTCAAAGCTATCAGTTCATTCATTAATTTTTGCACCATAGGGTCTGTAGTGCCCATGGAAGAGCTTTCAGCAGACGAAGGGAATTTATTTTTACTAGGATCTTTCCTAATCTTACCTTCCAAGATAAGATCATCTTCAATCTCGGTAGCCAAACCTTGAGCCAAAGCTAGGTCCATAGGGCTAGCTCATCTCAACAGGAAACTTACTTCGAGAAGCTATGAGTTGATGAAAAAGCATTTGAGATTTTCCAGCGTGGGCTGAGCCATAGTCGGAATCCGGTTCCTCAACTTGTTGAATTTAGCTATGAAATCTCTCATGGGTTCCTGGGATTCTTTCTTCAATTGTGTTAGTTGCGCCAACAAAGCATGTGCATCCTCAGTGGGTTTAAATCTGGCTTCAAATTTGGACTTGAGCGTATCCCAGCTTGTCACTGATCCAGCCTGTAGATGATAAAACCAATCTGCGACAGCTCCTTGTAAAGTTTCCACAAAGAGTCTTACTGCTACATCTTCAAATTTGACCTCAATTATGCCACATGCTATGGAAAAAGTGACAATATGCTCATCGAGATGAACCTTTCCATCTCCAAAAAACCTAGAATTTTTTTCCTAAAACTACGAGACAGTTTGTGCAGAGGTGGGGTTAAGTTAAGGGGGCCAAAGGAATTACCCCACGGGCCTTGAGCCATTATGATAGGAGGATTAAATGGTGGGATAACAAACCTTGGTGGAGTGTTTATAGGTAGACAGTGATTAACAGTGGAAAAAAAAAGTTCTACCTTGTGTTGGTGACCTGACAAGGTTAGAAGGAAAACTCCTAGACCGTTGAAGAGAGGCTGATGAAGGAAATAGATCAAAATTACTCTGTTGCACCAACTCAAACACAGGGTCAACAACACCCTTAGATCTTTGACTTCTGGTGTAGCGTGGGGTTGCCAAATTTTCAAAATGAAAATGGAATCGAAACTGCTTCAAGTTGAAGCTTGAGGCTTCAAAATGCACGTTCTTCCCAACGGCTCCAGTTTTGTAGACCAGATAATGTAATGGAGATGGAGGAAAGTGGTAAAGCTATAATGATAATGGGTAAGATATAGAACGGAGTCACCAGACTAATGTAATGGATAAAGATATGGAATGTTTCAATCTGAAACTTGAGGTTTCAGAATGCACATTCGTTCCCCAGCAGAGTCACCAAAAATTGTTGGGTAAATATTTTGTCGTCAACTAACTGATGACAAAATGGGTATATCAGCCACAACACAGGGAGATTTATACCACAAAAAGTATGGGTTTACCAGATCTAAATGAAGTAAATCTCTCCTCTCATCAAGGGGAGGTTCCCTATCAATATTTATATGCTAGATATATATATATATATATATATATATATATATATATATATATATATATATATATATATATATATATATATATATATATATATAGTTAAGCAGAAAATAACACAGGGGGTGGTATAATAGCATCTACCTCTCTTTTTTTAGAGATAATGTACAAAAAACAAAAGAGGGAAAATCCTGGCCTTAAGCTAACAACACTCCTCTTCTTTCAGGAATGATATCAAATGAAGAGAAAGAGATCATCTGAAGTAACAAAGTCCACAAGAATGTTCACACAAGCACAAAGTCTTCCGTAGCTTCTTCACAGATTTAGAACAAGTACAACCATAGAATAAAGTGAAGCACAAAGTATTCACCTAAAACTACAAAAGATAACAGAATCTCAAAGATAAAAGCAGCACAAAGTCTATCTTCTACCCTCTATAAATGCCCTTAGATAATGTAAACACACCCACTTTGCTTATTAAATCAGATGAATAAGATATTACCAGGAAAAAGGACATAAGAACTATTTCCTAAATAACACAGACAATCTCAACACAAAGTTTGAAATAACCTGCTTCTCATTCATTCAACAGAATATGATTTACAAATTTGAGCACAAAGTCTCAAAAGTTGCTTCAATTTCAACAGAGTGTTTGCTATTGAATTTTTCCAAGCCCTTTTTACAAATGAGGTCTCTACTATATATAGGGAGAAAATCCTCAAAAATAGAAAATAATAAAATATATAAAATATCTTGGTCAAAGATGACTCATCTTTGATTTTTAGATATTTTTTTGAAAAATTTACATGTAATTACATATTACAAAATTGCATGCATTCTGCACAAAACAGAAATGCATAAGGATAGAAGAAGAGAGAAGGGGAGAGAGAGAGTCAATTCTTGCTATCAAACTTTTTCAGATGAGCATCGTACATGGCGATTGATGCCTGAATTCCTATGCTGTCTAGCGCAACTATGTTTTTGAAGATGACTCGCGCTCTGATCAATGTGTCTTTCAATGTTGTGATGGCTTTAGAGTGGCCAGTTAACCTAGATTTCAAATTCTCCAAAGTTAACTGAGCATCCAGAATGCTATCCACCGAAGTCATTGAGAAAGATGCTTCTTCAAAATCTTTCTGGATCATCTCTTTGAAATTCTAAATCATTTCCTCTGCCAGAAGGAACTGATGATCCTTGGAGGTCAAGTTACATGGCTGTTCTTCTAACTTGTTTAGCAGGCTCAGGTCACTCTTTTCACTAGCTTCCTTAAAAGCTTTGAGATCATCAATTAAGTCTTTGAGTACCTGGATCCTGAAGACCATTGACTCCTTGATCTCAACATAGGAGTCTTTGTTGGGGATGACACTGATAGATATCAGAGTACTCTTCTTGAGATCTTTCATTCCCTTCCATCTGCCGAGATCTTTCTCTAAGCTGTCAATTTCCTGAGAAATAAGGGAGACAAAATCATCTACCTAAGCCTACAACTTCTTCATTTTAACTGTTCTTTCTGCAACTTTTGACAGCAAAGAGACTCCCTGATTGTGCATTCTTTCAACATAGTCTTCCATGACTTTTCCCTTTAAATAGGTCTTTTTAGCTTTCTGAATGATTGGATCATCCACATAAAAGGCCTCCAGAGTCACTGCTTCAGGCAGAATAGTGAACCTTCTGATCACTGCTGTTAACTGCTCTATTTTGGCTTTATAATAGTCCTTCATCTCCTTCTCTCTGTCAAATTTTTGGACCATAATGTCCATTGCTGACTGAAGATCGCTCTTCACACCTTCGTGAGTAACTTTGCCAAGTTCAACACGAGAGATGGAATAGCTGCTCATCTCAAAACCCTCAAGGGTGACATCTTGAGGAGGCTTGGCAATTTCTAGAAAATTTTGCCCCTTTTCTTCGACTAACTTGGAGAGGATTTTTGGCCTCTTAGGAGCCTTTGCTTTTGCCAACACTATCTTGCCAAAATCAAATTCATCCAGGGAGATGGCCATTTTCTTTCTTTTCAGCGTGAAAGTAGACATCCAAGGTGGGAGAGAAGTACCTGTTGTAACAATAGTTGCCTCTACCGGTGTTACTATAGCAGCTTCCACACTACTGGTGGTGATAGTAGTTGCAGTTAGAGTAACTGGCAAAACTATATCAATTACTGATTCTAGTTTAGGTGCAAGGCTCAGTGGCAAGTTGAAAGACGGAGATGATAGACTCGAAATGGAACCAGAAGAGCGAGGGGAACCTGCGGAGGGACCCTGAGGATTGCCAAATACAACCCTGGAAGGAGAATAAACTTTGGAAGAGGGAACACTGATTGGGGAGATAGGATAAATGGGCACCATAAGAGATTGAGGGGGAGAAGGAGAGGTGCTCTGTAGTGGCTATGCTTGTCTCGACAAGAGTGGAGACCCAACACCTAGTCATTTTGAAGGTTGATCTTGTGTTTCCATGGGCTGAGCTATCTGTGTCTCAAGGCTTTGACCTTTGGTTCCTTTAGCTGCCATTTCAGGCCCTTGTGCAGTCTTAGGCTTCTTGGACACAAAAATGATCCTAAGCTTGTGAGGCCTAGAAGGAGAAGGAATGTCATCTTTATTTTTTGTTCAGTTTTCTGCCGTCCTCTTCAATTTTATTTGGTATTCAGCCTCTGATCCTGTAATGAATTCTTTCAAGGTGATCCCTTTGGCTGCTAACCAATCATTGGTGTTAGCCAATATTGGTTCAAATCTTTTTCTCAGAGAGGTCAGTTCCTTCTGAGACCACTGAATTGGAGGGAGAGGGGAACCAACAACCTTTTCTGCCAGATACCTACTATTTATGATGTTCCCATCATCGATTAAACTAGAAGAGATCTCTGCAAGCCCGAGGTATTCTATCTACTCCAGCGTCAGACGGCAATAGTCCATTTTCCTTATTTCATCAGCCGTCCTCAGGTCCACCCAGATATCCTCAATCATGGGTTCGTGGAACTAAGTTTTTCTTCTGATCTTCTCTTTGACTCCCTTGTAGTCAAATTTCTCCCATCTCTTGAATGGTTTGATGGTAACCATATGCATTTCTATTTCCATGAAAACCTGCCAATCTGGATCAAAAACTTAAAACTGGGTCTCTTCAGTTCCATCTGTTTAGTATGCACGACAACTAGTTGTCGGCACAATTCTATTAAAACTAATTTGTCTGAAGGGAACTTGGGGAGCATATAAGGGTAGCCTTGGTAAAAACCAACCTAAAGATAATAAAAATTAGGGAACTGGAGGAACATATAGCCATAATCATTCACTACCACCCAGGCCTCATCTGATATTCTCTTCTGCTCCAACTGAGGATCGAAGAGACACAAAAATATGGTGAAGAATGCATCATTTACTCATCTAAAATGATGTGTTGACCCCTAAAGCGTTATCTGTGGATAATATGAATAGATTAGGGTGGTCTTTCTATCTCCCTCTGTTGTTAAACTTGGGAAAGATCGCATTGCAGCAGCTATGTAGACCAGGTACGAAGTCATGTAGAATTTGAAAGAGGTCTATACCCTGGTCAATTGTTCATGGATAGCATTGCTGACTTTTTCCCCCCAAAAGATAGTTTGCTTACCCTGGAGGATGATCTTAATGAATTGATACATCCATTCATAGAACTGTGAAGAAGACGGGAGGCCCCGTACTCTGCTGAGAAGGGTGATCAAGTCACCAACTTCTTCGACAAAATCGGTCTTAGGGAAGTTCTTCGGCCATCTGGAGAGGCCGGTCCTGGGGGTCTTTAGCCACTTATAGTTCATGACATTCTTTGCCCTTTCAGGGTCTTTGTCATACTCTTTTTGTGCATTTGTGAAGTCAATTTGGGTTACTTCAGTGGCTGGAGGACACAAGAAAACTTTGTTGATAAAATTGGGGTCCAACCGAATTATCATGCCGCCACTGGCATCTGAGACCGATCTGGTCTCTTTGTTGTAAAAACATGTGCACTGGAGGACAAACTCTGCATGATGTACTGCTACCAAAAAGGTGGCCACCAGGTGGATGTTGCTCTCAACAATTCTTTTTATCTCAGTACTGGGATTTGTTGCCTTGGTTCACGCCAAGAATTCAGCCATGTCTACATGGCCGATCTCAGTATCTCGAATGTCTTTGACATTCAAGGTGACTGATGTGGGTGAGAAGATGCCCTGGGACTTGTATTTCATGATTTTCACCTTTGAGGGAGACGCTTCTGTCATAGAGGACAATCTTGATTGGATGGGAGTAGATGTACAGGAGTTCACTGAAGGTGTTGCAGCCATGATCACAGATGAGAGGAGAGTGAGCGAGAGAAAGAGAGCACAATTTAAGTGACATGGGTTACTGGAGGTCACTTAAATAGGCTAGGCCTAACAAAGGAGTGAAAAATGAAGAAGAAAAAGAATGAAAGGGACAACTCAAAAAAAATTCTAGGAGTTAGCTAAAAATTAAGGAAAAATGCAGGGGCGGTGAAAATCGCTGCCCTTGCACTAAAGTTGCAAAAACGTGCAAAGGCGGCAAAAATTGCTGCCCCTTTGCTTGACAGGAGGAAAACGTGGAAGGGTGGCATTTTTCGTCACCTTTGCATGAAGGATGAAAAGACAACATGGGCGGGAAAAAATGCTGCCCTCGTAAGGAGAGAAAACCACGGGCAGGGGAAAGAGGAGCCCGTGATGAAGGAGGAAGGATGGGTGGAAGAAAATGGCTAAGGACGCGGGTGGCAAAATATGCTGCATGCGTGAGGTCTTGGCGGAAAAACTGTGGGTAGGAGGGAGAAGAAAAAGGAAATAAAAAAACAAAACAACTAAAGAAACTAAGCTAAAATAGAATAAAATAAGAAATAAATTTAAAAATGAACCCTACCTGAGAAAATGCACGTGTCACGAGGTTGGATCCGTGAGTTGGTGCTTTGAAACATCACTTGAGGCACTCAAGTGCAAGAGGTATGAGGAGAGGTGGAAGCAACGAGAAGAATGAGGCTCAAATCAGAATATATGGGGTGAAAAACCCACCCCAACAAACTGCCACACGCGGCCATTAATGCCTGTACGGAAATCGAGACATGTAAGGGTGGCATTTTTCATCGCCCTTGCATGTAGTCAGTTTATTTTTGTAAGGGCGGCAATTTTTTCTACCCTTGCAAGCCAGAGAGTAGGGGCGGCAAAATTTGCAGCCCTTGCAGGAAGTGTGCATTGGTGGCGAAAATTGCCGCCCTTGCACAAAAACAAGGGAAATGCAGAGGCGGCCATTTTTGTCGCTCTTGCAGGGGAAATAAAAAGAAACCATCTCTAGAAGGAGAAAAAGGTGAAGGGAAAACTTGGCTTGGATGAGATAGTAACCACTCCTCATTCTGAGGCCAAGATGAAAACAAATTTTTAAATTCGTATCAAAAAATGAACTTAGAGAGACAAAAGACGAAACAGACAAGTTTTGTAGGGGGTTGTTTTTAAAAAATGAGCTAAGCTGATTTTGAAAACAACAATATGATGAAATAAAAAACTATAAACTTTAACCATTTATATTATGAGATTTATAAGCTCTAGGTAAATCAATGTAATCTATAAGTAGGGGTAAACATGGTGTCTTAATTAGTCAAGAAAAAAACTCAGTCTTGTGAATCTAAGAGTATGAGTTATCCATGAGAGGTCAGAGTGGAGAAAAAAGAATAGAACACATAAATAATGATGATTAAAACTTATATAGACTCTTGGAATCCCAAATAAATCAAATATAATGTCTCCAATAATCAAAACACAGTCTATTGTGGAAGATCCTGCACATAGTCCTTTTTTAGCAGTGTGTCCTAGTTTTTAGTGATTTTAGAAGGTATAATCATATCACCAAGAGATATAAATTTGTAGATAAGGTATTTAAAAATTAAATAATATTATATACTGGTCATATGGTCTAATAATATAGGGGAGGTATCCTCTATTTTATCTCAGATAGAGGGTACTTTCCCCATGTACAAACCTTGACAGTCTTAAAGAAGGTGACAAAAGGATAAGTTGGGACATGTATAAAAATTTATAGAAGGTGTATGGAGTTGGAATACATATATTTAAATATGTATAAATAATCACAAAGGAATGTAACCCAACATAATGTTCTAGACTACAAGGGTTGTAGTCATGCATGATAGGCATTTTTAGGCCTAAAGACCAAATGGAAGATCACTTTCACTTGAAACCTTGGAGGAGAATTATAATCCATTTGGATATGCCTGTGAGATCACATAAGATGTTTTTGAGATTTTTAAATGTAAGGAATCTTAGTTGGATGGCCTAAACATAAAATTTTTTTAGGCAAGCCTATTGAAAAAGGTATAGGCCTAAGGCCAAATGGGGTTTTATACACCATTTTGGCATGATATGAACATCCCCATGAATTAAAACATGTTTTTGAGGTCATTTAGGACATGTTAAAGCTATTTATATTTAGGGGAGACACAAAATAAGCCACTTGTGGGATCAAAACTAACTCACACCTATAGGAAAGTGAAGGACAAGCTCGGTAGGAGAGGTTCAAGTGCTCATATCTTTTTGGAGGTTTTTAATGGGAGATAGAGGAGTTAAAAGATGTTATTAAAGGTATTTAACTATGAAATTGTGGAATTAGTTAGAAACTTGGATGTCAAAACTTTATAAATGAACCTTAAGAATCAAAACTACTCAGAAACCCTCCAAAACCTTTGCAAGGACTAGTTTGGAGAAATGAAGCTATAAAGATATTATAATGAGATAGTTTGACCAATATGGAGATTGGAAATTTTATAGGATTCCATAAATATGCTCCTCATGCTTTTTTTTATGTACAAACTTGTATAGATGGTGTGAGAAATAAACTATTTTTGACCATTTTTTATGTTGTGCAGGTTAAGAGGATTCTAAAGATGAAACCAAATTTTGGAGAAATATTAAGACTTTTGATAATTAATCATGTTAATTTAATGCCTCAAAAAGAATCCTAAGTGCCTCAATAGGAGTTCTCATCTCAGCCAATCAAAATTAGCATATTGGATAAGATAGTCAAAAGTGTGAAAAGTCTAAGGGAAAGTTATTTTAAGGTGTCCATAATGATTTTAAGTCTATGGAGGGTCTTTATAATTATAATCCACTCCCTTATATGGATTTTCATGAGCAACTGATGCCACTTTTGAAGACAAGTGTGTAGGGTACATGAAAGAAGAGTTTTTTGGACTACAGATGATGATATCTCCTTTCCAAGTGATTATAGATGATTAAGCCTATAACCAATTCATGGATAGGAATGTTTTATATACTTAAAATTATTTACAATAATTTTATCTATTAATAATCAGTTATAATGTGTTCAAATAGGGATAATCATATAAGCAGTTTTTGTGAGCCAGAATGAAGAGTTTTATGCCACTTTTCATGAAGTTTATGCCTTGGATTAACACTTGTGCTTCTTGATATTCCATGGTTCATCCCACATCCTTATCTCATGTACAAAATAATTTTATTAGCTTCATAAGTGTACTTATGGCCCTTGGACTTCTCTCTTATCCTCTCTCTCAAGTTTTATAAGAACTAGCCTTTTTGGCATTTTAACTCATGCTCTACCTGAGTATGGTGAAGCCCTGCTCATTTATATACCTTTTGATCAATAAGACTACTAATTTTTACCTCCTCCATGATTTTTATTAGTGTATTCATTTGTAATTTTTGATTTTTCATAAGTGAAGACTATGGATTTCTTAGCAAGTTATTTCATTCTACCATCTATTTGTAGTTAGAAATCTTCTTCTTGTAGTGCATGTGAAGTGTTCTATGAAATTTTAAGGATTCAGTGAATTATTATATTCATTAGTACCCTTATAGGCCTCTTGTCTAGTCCTCCTAGCTTTGCACATTTATCCATAACATCACAATGAACATTGATGTGAGAAGATGAAGATTAGAGAAGTGTATGTTTAGTTTTTCCCTTGATTTCAAGTGGTTGGAAGTCATCAATATATTTGGTGTATCATTTCCCTCAGGATATTTTATTTTTAGTTATCTTTCTCCCTTTTTACCCTGAAAGTTTAGTTGTAATTTTTATCCAAAGTGGTACATCAAGGGTGGTATCCCTATCTAGAGATTCACCTCATTCCTTAGGCTACCCACAAGCCTAGAGGTGTTTCCATTATGCCACTTGGATGAGGAGAGATTTTCCATCTCCTCAAAGGGTGAAAATCTAAGTGATAATAGGTGTTAAGTCCCAAAATGGAGATCTAGTTATTGAAAAAATCAACTGTAGCATTTAATAGTTTTTTATGGTTACTAAGGGTTTTCATTCACAAGTAGGATCATGACTCACCACTTTTGGCAACTATTGTCTTATAGTAAATTTTTATCAGTGAGTAGTAAGATTTAGGGGCTATTGGGATAAATAAAAAGTTAACTTATCAATAGAAAACTAGTTCTGATTTGATCAAAAAGGTGGTGTAATATTCATCAAAAGGTGGAAGCTTAATTAATTATTTATGTACTCATGCTCCCTCTTCTCTCTACTTTTCTCATATATCACCCATTCTTTCCATTTTATAAGCTTTCTCAAGGATTTTAGAAGAAGACTCTCTCACTTTTGATAAGATTTATCTCTCAATTTTGGAAGAGTAGAGACTCTCATTTGATAAGGCTGAACCCTATCAAAACTTGTATGAAATAATTTTGGAAGCTAATAAATACTTTATTTGCCTATCTCTTTCATTTTAATTGTGTCTAGTAAGATTGTGCATGATGGAATTGTGAAAGAGAATCTTCCATACCCATTGACCTTCTTTCTTGACTATTTTAGGGTTTTTTTTAATTGATTATAGGTATACATTTATGTTATTTCTACTATTAATGTAAGCTTGATATGAGTCTTAGAATTCCTCCTAGCTTCATTCATTGCTTCCTAAACCTAGTGTATGAAATACTTATGTAATTAGCTGAATTTTGAGGTTGTGTGAGCTAGTAATTTCTTATGCTTCTTTAGTGTATATTTAATGCTTGTGTGAGTTCTCACTTAATTTGGTGCATCACCTTGTTAGATTTATTAGGAGCCCTTTCTCCCTTTATAACCCTTTTCCTAGTGAAAGCATTAGTAAAGGTGATCCATCAAGAGGAATCCAACCTTCTCTAGAGGTTCAACCCCATCATAGGTGACCCATAGCCTAGGGTTATTCCCATAGTGTAAGGGAGCCTGAAGAACTCCCCCCAAGGGTGTATATTTATGCTATAACACAAACCATAGTAGTATTAAGGGAATCATTGTAGCACAAGGCTAAAAACATGGAGCAAGTGTTTGGGACTACAAATCCCAAATATGGTTTTTGGTCTAGGTAGTGGAAAACAACATTTCTTGATAATAATTAATTTAGGGAAGGGTGGACTGTAATGTCCCCTTCTCTAGTTTAAAATAATTAATAATATTATTTAATTTGAGCCTAATCATTTTTAATCTTTTAGAAAACTTAATAATATTATTATTAGAATAAAAATAATTATTAAATATTTTAAAGTAAACTTAATATTATGACTAAGTGGCTAAAAATTAATGTTAGCAACTTATGTTTTAGTATTAAAATAAATTAAGTTTAGAGTTTGAGTGAGAAAAGGTATAAAATAAGGTAGAGAGGTGGTTTTGACATCTATCGATCATCTATCAATTAATTCATTTGATGTTAAACACGTTTGCTTTCATTCTCAACTCTTGAGGGTAGAAACAATCACTAGCTTCAATATTCAAGGATGAAAACCCTCAATACTCTTTTAGTGGCTTCACTTAAGAGTCATGGTGTGCATCAATTCATGATTTTTAATAAAAAGGTCACCTTAGAGGGTGGTGATTCATTTTGGGATAGTTTTAAGGTGATAAAATCAGATTTGATAGCCCTAAGAGGTGGGTGATTCAGTTGATCAACTTTTAGCTAGTAGCATATTAGTTTTATAGACCTTGGGAGTTGGGCGATCTAGTTGGCAACTTGTGGAAGATCAGCACAATAGTAAGGTAGGTTATTCATGGATCATTTCAGCCCTAACACACCTTTAGAGGTGTGGTGAATTGTATATATAGTTTTATTTTAGTTGGATCAATAATTGGTGGGTGAAAAACTCCACTTCATCTATCATTGATTTGATGATATTTTATTGTACTTTTTAGGGCTATAAATTATCTAAAAATTAGTATTTTGAGGTCAAATAAATATTTTTTAATTTTATGAGGGTTATTTGATGTTGGATAAATTCATTTTTTAACTTTTAATAATCATTTTTACAATTCTATAATTTTTAGTTAGGGCTTTAATAAATAAAAGTCAAAATTTATATTTTTATTCCTAGGGTTTGCTAAAAAACCCAAATTGTTTTAAATCTTCCTTAAAAGGGATATTTCAAGTACCAAAGGAACTAATAAAACACCTTATAAGTTAAAGGACACATGAATACAATATAATTCTAAGGTTTCTATCCAGTTTGTCAACTTGCACTAGGCCAAAGACTAACTTGTAAACTAGGTTCAGGATTTCATGATCAAATGTAAAAAAGACACATGTATCTCTAATTGGTCTAACCACAATAAAAAAAAGTAGTTAAGGAGAGAAATAATGTTTTTAAAGCAAGGGATATATGATATTCAAACAAGTAATTACTAACAAGAAAGAAAAATGATTAATAAGCATGAAAGCATGCAATCATAATGAATGAAGAGTTATTTCACATTGAAAGACATTTTCAATGAGAGAGAATGCATAAAACTTAAAAAACCTATTCTATTACATGTTCAAATGAGGGTAACCTACCATATAATCACTAACCCTAAAAAATTCACTAATTTACACTAACTAAAATGGTTTAACCTTGAAAACAAGGTGCCCTTAGATCATGCTCAAACATAATGCAAATATTATACCAACCATGAGTCTAAGTTTGATCCATAATGGAGGAATATTGAACTATAATGTAGATTCTTATCCAATCCAATGTCCACAAACAAGGAGAGAAGATTAATAAATAATAATCAGGGGGTGTGGAGGACAATCCAAGTGTATAAATTAGGTACAATTCTAACCTGAGGAGCTAGGAGTAAACAATCATGAAGCAATAATAATTGGGAGAAAAAATGGTGTATCTAACTTAGAAAACAAATGTGTATGTGAACCTATATCCAAGGAAGATTATAAATCCACAATGGGAGCTAAATGATCAAGAATGAATCAAAAGAGAGACAAAAAGATCATCATATCCAAAAGAGTGAAGCATAAGGGGTTGGAAATAATGTTTGAATGTTAAATAAGGCAACCCAAGGCTTAGATATCCCAAAAAGTGGCCATTTTCTCACCATTTGGCAAAAGATAAAACATAAAAATCCATAATCTATAAGAGTTACATACTAATCTATGGAATTTTGGAAAAAACATGTGACCTAGACTACACATTTTCAAAATTCCACATCCTAGGTTGTCTAGCCTCCCAAAGGGTCTACAGGGTGCATGAAAATGGTCTTGTAGGGTGTAGGGCTCTGATAGAGTATGGGGAAGATCTGAAGGTGTGCACAATGGAATGGGGATATATATAAGTGTCTACATAGGATTAAATATGAATCATAGTGATGGTAGTACTCATGAGAAGTAAATATGTAATCATCAAGAGGAGTAGGGTCAAAGGAGTCATAATTATATATGTCCCTGAGGTATAAATAGTCAATGTTTATTAGAATAAGGAGTGTTTAATAACTAAAAACTACACAAAATAAAGAAAAAAATAGGAAAAATGAAAAAAGAAAACCTTACTACACTTAGCTGATCATAACATGAGTGTAATAATGGTCAATGATGTGATCCAATGGGTACTAATACAAACTCTACACAATCCAAAACCATCTTTAGCTCCAAATCCTACATAGAAAGGACAAATGTGACATAAAACTAGTGTTGGGAATTAATATTTACTTCAGGTAAATTACCATTTACTATTTTTTATTTATCGTCTAGTTAATACATTTATTATTAGTTAGTAGGTTAAATGAATATATTATTGTAAATAATATATTACATATTTGGGTTAAGAGGTTAGCAGGGGTTTTTTTAGGGATCAGAGTATCCCTATGTTTACAAAATGTCTTCTTATATAAGTATGTAATATGAAGTTTAATATATGAGTATGAAATATAATATTGTGTGTTTAAAATATTTTCCTATGTAATCTTTACATTCATATCTTAAATTTTATATTATTGGTATCAGAGTGGTCATTAATCTTGACCTATGATGGGAACCTGAACTATTTATAGGGGCATCCATAGTATTTATCTTAGCCCCACTTGATGCATCTTCAATTTGATTTCTTTGTGTGGTGGTTTTAACTTCCATTGTCTAATTTCTTATGAGAAAAGTGTAGGCAAAATAGTATCTAAATCAAGTTAATACTTGGCAATCTCATCCACATCGAATTGAGAAATCACATTGTGTCTTGTAGGCTTAACAATATCCTGGATTGGCATTTCATCTCAATAAAATCCTCATTATGCTTGTAATGTTATGTAAAGTGTGATGTACCTTGAATGTTATTTTGGTTAGTTTACCTTCACATGGATCTCTAAATTCTTCTAGAACACCCATGACTATCATTTATCCATAGATATCAACGTGTTGATCAACTTCATATGTGAAAAATATATGTGGACTCACCATCATATTGTATACCTTGACTAGTTTGTATTCAAAAACTCCTCACAATTCATAGTCTACATAAATTTTGGTAGTCATATTTACATAGGCATGGTTGTATTTATTTTATTTATTTGTCCCATGCCTAATCCAACTCAATCATCCCACATGTCTCGACATGTTAAGTTTTATTAATAGTCAATGGTGCACACAACCAGTGCCAAGTCAATATTTGTTCTTAACATCATTTAAATTTGGTATAGGTGTGCTTCGTACCTATTTTTGGGATGGTTATTATTGGTAGTAGAGTGATTAATGTAAAATTCAAGATTATTCAAAAGTTAATTAACATTGATTCATGTCACAATAGAATATAAAAAGTATCTTAAGGTCATTGATTTTAGTTTATGTTATTCATAAATAGTTTAAATTCATAACCATTGAATGGTTAATGTCAAAAATAAAAACCCAAAGTGTCAAAATCATTTATTTATATTATCCCAAGTCAAAATGTTATTTAAGGATAGAGTCATTTTTTGTTTCAAAAGAGCCAAAATAAAAAATTAATCAAAATTTGAGTCATTTTGTCAAGTGTCCTACTTTTTCATTATCAATATTGTAAAAAATAAAAATAAAATGACTTATAGACACATTTTAGGGTGACCTTGATGTGCTATGAAAATGTATTATTTCACATTAAGGGGGGATGTAAACCTAATGTGGAAACTATTAAGCTTCACATCTTCATGAACTAAGTAAGCAACTTATTATGGAGGTTGGAGGCAATGAATGAAGGAGGTTTTAAAAGCCTCTCTTTAGTCACCAACTACAAGGATAGTATGATTTTGTGGCATTTTTTTTAGTTGTGTGGTGTGGATTTTAGTTTTTCATTTTTTTAGTATGGTGTGCAAAATAAAAATAGATGTAGTAAATTCATATTCAATTGTGAGCATTCCCTATGTAACCCGAATTATGTAAGCATTGTATAATGTTTCTCAAAATATATTGTAACACTCATGGATTTCATGAAAGCCCATGTGACACCATTTTATGTGAATCCCATGTGATGTACCATGGCTAAGGTCATCTCCATTGGTGACACATTATAGTGTAAGAATGAAATATATTTTACAATGTAAAAACTAAGGGAGGGAATGTTGGGAATTAGTATTTACATTGGATAAATTAGTATTTACTATTTATTATTTACCATATGGTTAGTACGGTTATTATTGGTTAGTAGGTAAAATGAATATTTTTCAAAAAAAATTATATTATATATTTGGGTTAAGAAGTTACTAGGTGAGATTTTTTAGGGATTGGAGTATACTCGTGTATAGGAAATATCTTCTTATATAAGTATTTAATATGTAGTTTAATAAATGAGTATGAAATATAATATTATGTGTTAAAAATATTTTCATATGTACTCTTTACCTTTAGATCTTCAATTTTATATCAAATGGAAAATCCAAGATGGCATTCACCAGAGCATTGGATCTAGTGTTCTTTGCACGAGGGATGTGGAAGATATAGAAGTCCTCAAAAGAGGAGATGAAATCATGCACTACCTCAAAGAGGGGGAACAAATTAGAGCTAAGGACATTTAGACCCAAGTGATCTGAGACATAACTAAGATTGAATTGAAGAAAAACTATACATAGCATGCACCTAGAACATGAGCATCAACCAGTGATCTAATACTTACATGATATGTGATGATATTATTTGTCAAACTAGTAAGGAAATAACCATCTATAAAAAACTAGCATCCCCATGGGTCACTGATAATCCAATACATAGTGGTAGGTCATGGGTTACCTCAACTGCCACCATCGATGTGGATCCCCACTAAATAATGTACCATGATGTGAGTTAAAGATGCAAAAAACATTGAGGAAGGACTACCTTAACATGGTGTGGAATAGGAAATCTAGACAAGGGAGATGGAGAATGCAACCAAGACACAATCATGGAGGTGACCAATACCAACCATAGTGAGAGGTGAAGAAGAGTGGTAGGAAGCTCTTGAAAGATGAAGATTGGTCAGAGAAGACCATATCAAATCCTAAACAACCATAACCACAAACATGTAAAATTTTAGAGACCATGATGAAAGGGGAAGAGGGATTTAGTAGGGGATCAACTGGAATCAAGTAAGGAGACTACCGGCTAAAATAAGAATATAAAGCTACTTCTATCCTAGGTGCATCCAAGAAGGAGTACATAGGCCAAAAAGGCCAAGACACTAGAATGGTCTAAAATTGAGCTTAAGTGGGCCCCATGGAGAGAATTGAAGTTTAACATTACATCTAAAATGGGCCAAACCACCAACATGAAGGTCTAGTATCCCTCTAGTAATGATAGGGAACTTATCCACAAAGGGCCCAAAAAGGGCACAAAGAGAGGGAAAGTGAGAGGCTAAAAAGGATGGAAAATCTATTTTTCAGGTCATTTTCACCCTAAAATTTATTAGAGGAGAGAATAAAGAGCCTAAATAACAACACCAAGGAGATTTAGACACATTATATCACACAAGGAGTGAGCATCACGGTTCAGGTAAGTCCTCTAATTATAAATTTACATATTTTTTAGTTTTATGGGATTTGGGAGGCCCTACGAGCATTTTCATCAGATTTTACTTGAATACACAAATGGATGGAGGAGAAATTTGGTTCAAAACATCTAAGAGGGAAAATTCATCTCTAGGGATAGATGGGAGGTTAAACGAAGGTATGGGGTGGGTATTCTAGAAATCCTTAGGGCTTATGTGAATGCCCATAACCTAGGATACAAGTTTTTAGACAAAGCATGTAGCTTGGCCATAGTTTAGTCCATAAGTTATTAATAATCCATTAATTGGGCCTATTATAGGCTACAAAATTTTTAAAATCCCATGGCATAAGTCTAGAGAGCTAAGAAATTTTTTGACATGGTCCTAAAAAAGGTCTACATGCCCACAAAGGTGGGGGGGGGGTAAAATAGTAGGTTTACACTTTTATTTTACTTGGTTTGTGAAAAATAACATCATAGTTTGGTGTGGATGACTAAAAATATGAGGATTCAGTGTGACTCTATAAAGAGAGTCATCTCAATCGATAAAACTACCATTGCAAGTAGTGTCGCCCATTTATTGTGAGGTGGCTAATCAAGAGAGAGAATTTACATGGTTAGGAGCCAAGGTAGATGCATTATCCCAAGATGATCATGGGGTATTATGGTATGTAGGGTAATGGATACTATCCCATGTGGCTATATCATGTTACTCTTGAGATTTGGTGAATGCATTAATGCTTTGATGCGACCAAGAGAGACACATTTTTTTACCTATAGCCAGACTTAGAGGTTGTCCTCAAGATATAAGACATTTTTTTACCTTACCAGCTTTATGAGGTAAAGCTTATAGGGAGAGTGGTTTCACCATAATTGGTATAATATATTATAGTGGCAGGGGACTACTTGTTTGGATGGACTAGAGTGTGCACACATCACAATGCCATGATAGTATAGGGATTACCAAGATACCACCACTACAAATAGTGATAGTAAGTGTTTTTGCTAGAGAGTATATGTTGGTTATAACACATGGATATTACCATCATCATGGACTATTATTATCCAAGGCATGGTGGGGGACAAAGGTATGCCTAGGGCCAATACATCCTTGGGGGAGTTTACTAATAGCTAGATTAGATTCATCAATCAAGATTAGGAGGGATGACCCATATGACATTACTACTAGCATGGGATTATGAAATAGTACCAAGGGTCTAACCAAAGACCCATTTTGGGTCTTAGTCATATTTTTTAGTAGCAAAAGATATCATATGTGCATCAAAACTTGTAGGTAGAGGGATAAACCAATGGTACAATTTATAGGGGGATGTCCTAGAGGGATACATCTCATATGAATATGGGTTAACAAGATGGGAAGAGGACATAGAGGTGGATATGATGCTCTGGAGGTTGATTTATTAGGCCCATAAGGGGTTTAAATGCACTTAGGGCCACATGCCTTAGCATATAGAGGGTATTGGCCCTGATTGATAGGGGAGAGGGACTAGTACCAGAGTTGGTTGAATGAGGTCCTAAAACATTAGGAATAGTAGGTTCATCTTAGGGATATAGACTAGGGTCAAGAGTGGGCACACCCCACATAAGTAAATCCTAAGGTGGAGAGATCCTACCATGCCTAGGACTACCACCACTAGGAGAATCATAATAAAAAATATCCCCATAATGAGCAAGACTACTACTAGGTATAAATTATGATTTGGGTCATAAATTTATAGTTGTTCTAATCTTCCTAGATGAGTTAGTATGTTTCTAACATACTTCACTCTTATGTATGTGTTAAGAAGATTATTCAAGTTGGATAGGTCTTGAGGTGGATTGACTACTCCATGAGTTCTTTCTAAAGGTCACTATAATGCCAATTAGGGATCACATGCCACACTTACCATCATGTGTGATCCCACATACACACTACTAGAGACTAAGTGCATGAGATGTTATAAATCTAGGGAGATAATGATAGTAGATATCAAGATTAAAGGCTAAGATTAGGAGGCATGAGGTCATGATAATATAACATGAGGTAGTGACAATGTGGTAGGAGACAAAAATAGTGTAGGTTGAGGTTTTGGTAGCACTAGTTGAGGATGAGAGAAAAGCTAAGATGGGATGGGGCTAGAGGAAAAGTGACTATAAGAGACATACTAGTCAGGGTATCCACCTTATATCAGGTCATAAATCAAACAGTTTATCATTAGAGATTTAAATCTCTATCAGGCTAGAGGCCTCACTAGATAGAGAGCCAAGTCATAGGCTAACTTGGGTTATTATGTATCTAGCCACATGTGTGGTAGTTTTGGGGACTAAAATCCTAAGTTCATTTCAAGCCATATGATGTACCTAAATAAAATTCATATGTTTTAAAAATATATATTTTCCATTTTTAACACACATGTATATGGATTTGGTGTGTGAGTGTATGCTTCATCATGCATAGAATATTAGGTATGTGTGATTAACAATATGAACTGCTAATAAATAACCCATGTGTAAACATATATACATATGGCACACAAGTTAGTGGTGTGAGAGGAAGGGAAAGATACATCATACCACCATGGGTAGGTTTCCTAAGAGGGCCACATGGTCCTAGATGTAGGAGATCTTGAGGTTAAACCCATTGATTGGGTGCCACATAGTTTCACCCTTGAGAGTGGAGAGACGATAAGAGTTATTCTCTAGTGAGGTGGTAATCACAAAGGGACCAAACCACTTATTAGATAAATTTACCTTCTTTTGATACTCTTTATAAAAATAAGTGCCCCTTCACCTACTTAGCAAGGACATGACCACACCAATTTCTCAAATTAGTGGCATTGGTAACACTGATAAGCATGATTGTGGTTAAAAGTGTCAATAAAATGCTCATCTAAATGATCAAGCTCAGTGAAGCAAGCAATATGTTCCTTCTAATCAAGAAGTGACCCAAACATATTAACCCATAGATAGGGGATTAATACATCCAAAGGGAGAATGACATTAGACTCATATATGAGCACATGTGGGTTTCCCCCATGATCATATAGAAACTAGTCTGATATTTCCAAAGATAAGGATAGAGAATGAAATTCTAATCATGCATTGACTTAGAAATGGTTTAAAGTATAGTATTATTCATTATCTTATTAGAATATTATGCTTTCCCATTACCCTATGGGTAATAGGTAGAGGATAAATAAAGCTTGAAACTAAAACATTCAACCAATTCACATATCTCAAGGCTTTGAAAGCTCAAGCCATTTTTGGCTATGATCATGGTGGGAACCCTAAACCTACAAATGAGTTAGTTCAGGACAAGCTTGGTGATAGCTTTATATCTCATTCCACAAATGGGTATGGCCTCAACCCATTTAGTGAAGTAACTAGTGGCCATAATGAACCAATGATATGCATCATATGAAGTAGTTGTAAATTCACTGACAAATTTTAGAGCCCAAATCAAGAATGGACATGGGGTTAAAATGAAGTGAAAATTTATAGTAAGGGAATTAATAGCATCCCCAACCAACTGAGAAAGATTTCACACCTTGGTGTATTGTATGACATCTTTACCAAGAGTGGGATAGTAGTAGCCCATATTGATAATAAGTTGGGTAGTGGCCTAACCTCCTAGGTGGCTAATGGGTGTCTTTATTACCCCTTCATTTAACCAACATATGTTGGTGTCTATTCATACCAAGGTAGTGCCTAAAGGTATTTTTAGTGAGGTATTTATTGATTTCAGGTTAACAATACTTATTTTTGGGGGTTTTTAGATGTTAGGATAGTTTATATCTACTTTTAATTCCTAAGCTATAGTTTGAAAGGAAAACATTATTTGCAAAAAACATAAACCATTCAATTTGATCTAATTTATAGAATCTAAAAATTGTTGGAAATATTATCATTGATGTCAAAGGTCTAGCATTGGTAATAAAGGCTCCATAGCATTTAATGGTATTTTTAATATTCATATCTTGGCTAATATGTGTTAATATTTATTTAATATTAATGAATATATTTTTGTTTGCATATAAGTCAAAAGAGGGCCCATAGAGAAGTCGAAGAGTCATAGGATAAAGACAAAAGAGGAATAGGACACATTTTCGCATGAAGAGTCACCTTAAAGAATTTGAAAGGTCACGAAGATAAAGACAAAAGAGGAAAGGATGCATTTGCTTATGAAGGGTCACCATGTGACTTTTTAAATGCAAGGATATAAAGGGTCATGTAAGTTTGGTGACATTTTCCATGAGGATTGAAGGGTCACAAAAGGTGAATGCCAAAGGTTATTTGGAAAGCTATAAATAAAGGCTTGAGAAGCTATTTTTAATATGCATGGTTTGTATTTGTTTTATATAACAAAAGAGGAGAGAAAAGTAGGAGATATTATAGAATTCTATCATTTTTTGAGTAAGAAACATTGAGAAATAGTTTTGTTTTATACACAAGAGGGGTTGGTGCTCCTATGGGTTGCTACTCACAAATAGTTGTTGTGTTGGTGCTCAGAAAATGAGTTGGTGCTCATTTATATACTTGAGAGATTATTCTCCATGGTTTTTCCCACTTTGGGTTTCCACATAAAAATATGGTCTCTCTCTCTCTCTCTCTCTCTCTCTCTCTCTCTCTCTCTCTCTCGTGTGGTGCATGTTATTGTTTCAATTTTATTTCATATCTTAAATGTGTGATTAAGTGGTTAAAGAAAAGAAATTAGATTATGTAAAATATATATAATATACTAATTCACCCCCCTTATTGTTATATTTCATGTTTAATAATTGGTATCAGAGCAGGTTCCTTTTTGAAAAATTTTTACAACTTGAAGGTAGATCGGGGAAAGCACGATAATTGGATCACATGAAGGTTTTTTAAAAATAAGTCACCTTTGTTTGATGGGACAAATTATGCTTTTTGAAACATAAGGATGAAGACTTATTTGATGGCCCTTGATTCAACATTTGGCAAGTAGTGGTGGAGGAATATGAAAAGCCACAAACACTTGTAACTACTCTGACAGAAAAGAAGGCATGTGAAAATAATTCTAAAGCTTTAAATGCTATTTTATGTGAATTAGAATTTGTTGAAGTTATGTAATATAAATATGCTCATGAAACTTGGGTAAATATTGAGAATATTTACAAAGGTGATGGAAAGGTTTAGTAAGCTAATCTTTAGACTTTTAGAAGATAGTTTGAGAGTTTGAAGATGGAAGAGGAAGAAAATATAGCAAGTCACGTTTTGTGAGTTGATCAAATAGTTAATTAGATTTAAGGTCTTGGAGAAAATTTAGAAGAATCGATCATGGTAAACTTATTTTTGAGATCTCTACCATTGAGATATGATGAAAAAGTTTTGACAATTGAAGAGATAAATAATTTAGCCAAGCTAAAGATGGATGAGCTACATGTTATTCTTACGGCATATGAGATGTAGATTGAACAAGAGAAACCCTCAAAGAGAGAACCTAATTTCAAGACATCAAATAAAGAGAAGGCTAAGATTTAAGAATCAAGTGATAGTTATAGCGATGATGAAGATGACAATGGTACTCTATTTATTTGCAAGCCTAAAAAGGGCACATGTAAATATCAAGGAAAATTACCTTTTAAATGTTTTAATTGTGGAAAGATTGGAATTTTTTTAGCTAAATACCCAAATAAGGGTAATGGTGACAATAAAGAAGGAAAGTATACATACAATAAGAATCTCAAAGAAAAATTTAAGAAGGGATTCAAGAATAAAAATTTGTATTAAAGATCTTAGCTTAGCCGAAGATAGTGGAGTCAGTGATTCAGAAGAAGAAGAGATTCTATTCATGGACATATATGAAGATGCCTTTATAAGAAAAAGTAAAGATGTTCAAGAAGAAGAATAAGATGAAACTGAAGTGAATCTGAAAGGAGAACTCATTTGTGCCTTAGAAGAGTTAAAAGCTCTTAAGAAGAAGAATTGAAGATTGAATCTCTAGATCAAGAAAAATGAAAAAGAGTCAAAGGAAATAATTAAATATCTAAAAACACACCTTAAAGAAGCCAAGAAGATTGAAAAAGATCTAATGGCATAGTTGGAAAAGGTAAATGAAGAATGTGAAAGGTATGTTATTGAAATTGCTTCTTTAAAAGCAAATCTTGAGAAAATAAATAAAGCAATCAATGATAGAGTAGATAATGATTCAAAATTTGATAATAACACTAATATGTTGAATAAGATAATAGAAAGTCAAAGATCAATGTCAGATAAGAGGTGTATAAAATTTGAAAAAGATAAAGGGGAGGCCACTACTTTCATAAATAAGGTTAACATAGAAAAAGGAAAGAGATATGCTAAAGCTTTTACAAAAGAGGAAATAAAAAGGGAAGAAGTTAAGAATACAAAGGGCATCTCAAATAAAGAAGACTAGAAGGAACAAAGCTATAAAAGATAATCAGGTCAAAGATACACAAGTAGGTCCTATTTTTATGGTTATTATTTTTATGGTAATAGATATGGTCATAAGAAAATAGAATGTCAAAAAAGGGCTAATAATTTCAGAAATAAGGAGAAGGAAACTCATGTAGAGTCAAGTAGAAGCCACAACCCTTTTGCTCCTCTATCAAGATTTAATGAAGAGGCCATAATATGTTAAAAGTGTAATAACTTTGGACACATAACCTAGTGTTGTATAAGCATGTTCAAAATAGTCAAGAAGGACCAGAGTTTCAAGGAACTATTCATCAAGAAGAAAGTTTAGATAGGTTCATGATAGAAGAAACAACTTGAAAAGTCTATGTTGGTCCAGACAACTTTGCATATAAGAAATGAAGAAAAGCCATGGTTCATTGATAGAAAATGTTTGAGGCACATGATAGGAGACAAGATCAAGTTCATAACCATGAATAAGATTAATGGTAGCACAGTGAAATTTGGAGACAATAATACTACTAGAATTAATAGTAAAGGTACACTAAGTTTGGATAATGGTAGAACTAAGATTCAAAATGTTTTGTATGTAGAAGGTCTTAAGCATAATCTTTTGAGTATAAGTCAAATGTGTGATCAGGGACATACACTAAAATTTTATGTAGAAAGTTATGAAATTAGGAGAAAATATTCAGATGTATTGGTTGTAGATGCTCAAAGAATAAACAATAATTTGTACATGTTATCAGACATCAAAGGTCAAAAATGTTATTTGAGTCAGATTGAATAAATTTGGCCATAGCATAGGAGAATGAGACACATAAATTTTGACAATCTTGTCAACATCAACAAGAATCAAGCAGTCATAAATCTTCCAAAGATTAGAAATCCATCCAACATGCTTTGTGAACCTTGTCAGCATGGGAAACAGGCTAGAAGGTGGTTCAAAACAAAAGAGTACTTGACCACTTAGATGTTAGATATTATTCACACTGATTTATGTGGACCTATGAGAACTCAAAGTAATAAAGGTGAGAAATATTTCATGTTACTTATTGATGATTTTCAATGTATGACTTGGGTAATGTTTTTTTTTAAAAAAATCAGAAGCTTTCAGACATTTCAAATCATTCAAAGCATTAGTTGAGAATGAAACCAATTTGAAGATTAAGTGCTTAAGATCATATCAAGGAGGAGAATTCATGTCAGATCAATTTATTGAGTATTGTGAAGACCATATAATAAAGAGACATTATTCAATAGCCAAAACTCCACAACAAAATGGAGTAGTTGAACAAAGAAACATAATAGTTTAAGAGATGGTGATGATAATGTTAAATAAATCCAAGATACTAGATAAATATTAGAGAGAGGGAGTTGGTATAGTAATGCATATCTAAAAAATAGAATTATTGAGAGTCAATAATGAAAATACTCCTTATGAGCTATGGAAATACAAACCAGCTACAATTGATTATTTTAGAGTTTTTGGCAGTAGATGCTTTATAAAGAAAACTGATGAAAAACTCGATAAGTTTGAATCTAGATCAAATGAAGGTATATTTCTTAGTTATTATTACAAAAGTAAAGCTTATAAATTTTATAACAAAAGAATCAAGAAAATAGTTGAAAGTGCAAGTGTCAGGATAGAAGAAGATGGAGCACAAAGAATCAATAATCCAATAGACATTCTTGAAATCATTGAAGAGAAAGATTTTGAAGAATCAGATGAAGATGAGAAGGAGAAAAAAGACACCAAAATCCCATCCAAATATGTACAGAGAAATCATAATAAAAGTGACATCATCAGGGACATAAATGAAGGAATTTACACTAGAAGAATGATGGTAAGTGAATCTAAGCAAGTTAATTTCTCTTTGTTATCCAAAATTCAGCCTAGAACTTTTTCAAAAGCTAGACATGATGTGCATTGGGTTAAGGCAGTGGATGAAGAATTAAATCAAATAGAAAATAATGATACTTGAGAAATAGTGCCTAGATCAAAAGATCACAATGTGATAGAAAAAAAATAGGTTTATATAAATAAGTAGAATGAAAATGGAGAAGTGACCGGGAATAAAGCAAGATTAGCATGTAAAGGATATATTCAGATTAAGAGAGTAGATTTTGAAGAAAATTTTGCATCAGTGGAAAGGCTAGAGGCTATTAGAATGTTTCTTACATACGTAGTGTTTAAAAATTTCAAAGTGTTTTATATAGATGTCAAATCTACTTTCCTGAATGGGAATCTAGAATAGGAGGTCTACATCGAGTAGCCAAAGGGATTTATTCTCTCAAATGATAGTATCCATGTATACAGATTGAAGAAAGCACTGTATGGATTAAAAATGCTCTCAAAAATTGGTATGCAAGACTTGATAAATACCTATAGGATCAAGGTTTCAAGAGAGGATTTACTGACAATAATCTCTACATCAAAATAGAAGGTGAGCATCAATTGATTGTTGTGGTATATGTTGATGGCATCTATTTTGGAGGAAATAATGAAAAAATGATAAAAGAATTTTTTGATAATATGTTAAAAGAATTTGAGATGTATTTGCTTGGAGAGTTGTCATTTTTCTTAAGATTGCAAATATTTCAATCAGTTAAAGGAATTTTTATATCTCAAAGTAAATATGCCAATAAAATGTTGAAGAAGTTTGGTTTTGAGGATTGTGCACCAGTTGACACACCAATGAGTATAAAAAATAATGTGAACAAGGATGAAGATTCACCTATTATAGATCAATCTTTGTATAAATCTATGATTGGTAGTCTTTTATATTTGAAAACATCAGGGCCAAACATCATGCATGTAGTACGTATGGTTGTAAGATATCAGTCATCTCTAAAAGATAGTCATGTTTAGTTGGTGAAGAGAATATTTAGATATATCAAGGGGACATTGGATTATGGATTATGATATCCCATAGGTAGATATTTCACTTTGGTTATTTATATAGATTTAGATTGGGCAAGTTGCTTGGATGATAGAAAGAGTACAAGTGGAGGAGCTTTCTTCCTCAGTGATAGCTTAATATCATGGCTAAATAAGAAGTAAAACTTAGTATCACTTTCTATAGCTGAAGCAAAATATATTGTAGCGATATTATGTTTTACTCAAGTGCTATGGATGAAGCAAACTTTGGAGGATATCAAGGTAAAATATAGTAAACCTATTACTATTTTTTTGTGATAGCACAAGTGTTATTTATATTTTGAAGAATCTAGTGATGCATTCAAGAACAAAACATTATTCTCATTAGATATCACTTATTCAGAGAGTAGGTTGCAATTCAATAGGTTAAGATAGAATATATCAATACTACAAAGTAGATTTTAGATATTTTCACAAAGGCACTACCAAAAGACATATTTGAGTATCTATGGGAGAAGTTGAGAGTAATTTATTTTACTTCCGACCATTGAGGATCAACATTAGTTGAGGGAGAGCTAAGTGTTAGCTCTAGGATAGGCCCTTTGCCATTGATGTCAAAGGGGAAGAAGAATATAAATAGGTATAGGTATAGGTCCAAAAATAGGTGCAAAAATAGGTATAAAGAATAGGTACATGTTGCTACAGTAAGGAGTTGCTATATTTTTTTTAGATGGTAGTATGTGCAGATTGGTATGTGTAGTGTAGGTTTTAGGATGTGGTAATTTTAGATTGAGGTTGCCATCAATGACAAAGGGGGAGATTGTTGGAAATATTTTCATTTATGTCAAAGGTCTAGCATTGTTGATTAAGGCCCCATAGCATTTAATGGTGTTTTTAATATTCATATCTTGGCTAATATGTGTTAATATTTATTTAATATTAATGAATATTTTTTTAGTTGTATATAAGTCAAAAGAGGGCCATGGAGAAGTCAATGAGACATGGAGTAAAGACAAAAGAGGAATGGGACACATTTTCCAATAAAGAGTCATCTTGAGGAATTCCAAGAGTCACCAAGTGAAGACAAAAGAGGGTATGATGCATTTTCCATGAAGAGTCACCTTAAGGAATTCAAAAGGTCACAAATATAAAGATAAAAGAGAAAAGGATGCTTTTTCTTATGAAGGGTCACCATGTAACTTTTCAAATGCAAGGATACGAAGGGTCATGCAAGTTTGGCACCATTTTCCATGAGGATTGAAGGGTCACAAAAGGTGAATGCCAAAGGTCATTTGGAAAGCTATAAATAAAATCTTGAGAAGCCATTTATAATATGCAAGAGAGTTCATGGTTTGTATTTGTTTTATATAAGAAAAGAGGATAGGAAAGAAGGAGATATTGTAGAATTCTATCATTTGTGGAGTAAGCAACATTGAGAGATAGTTGTGTTTCATACACAAGATGGGTCTGTGCTCTTATGGGTTGGTGCTCATAAATAGTTACTGTGTTGGTGCTCATCAAAGGGGTTGGTGTTCCTACAAGTTGGTGTTCCTACAAGTTGGTGCTCATTCATATACTTGAGATTGTTCTCCATGGTTTTTCCCACTTTGGGTTACCACTTAAAAATTTGGTGTGTCTCTCTCTTGTGTGGTGCATGTTATTGTTTCATTTTTATTACATATCTTGAATGTGTGATTAAGTGGTTAAAGAAAATAAATCATATTAAGAGATATATAATACATGATTCACCCCCCTCTCAATAAATTTTGTGATTAATAAAAATGCTTCACATAACTATTAAAAAACCTACTTAATTACTCTTACATAATTAAAATAATATCAAATCTTTACTCACTGATTAAAAACAATCATTAATCTATATTTGGAGAATTTGAAGCAATAAAATAAATGCTTATGTTGGAAATAATAGATTAACTATTCAATCTTTCTTGTAGGTTTTTAATTTGAATTTTGAAAACATATATCTATAGTAATATTCAATTACAAGAAATACAAAATCAACTTATAAATACCAAATAGATTTCCTATTTCCTCAAGAGTGGGCCCTTGCTCCCTCAGATCCAAGTCCAAATTAACTCAGGTCAAGATATTTCTTCAACACATTAATTGATAAAGAAAACTGATGTAGTACTTATATTTCAAAAAATCACCAAAATTATAATATCTCTATATGTAGTCACAAAATTTATAGATCCAAGCATGGATCTATCTATTTATTCTATACTAAGAAACTATTTACCCTAATATTCTAGGAAATAACTTAACTAATTTGAAAATAGAAGATAATCTAGATAGATTGAGTGATATAATTGGAATAGAAATTCATTGCAATGAAATCTTTTAGGAGTCAAAAAATCCATAGATAACATTTACCATGCCTAACTACATCAATCAAATCTTTACATATATTGATACTTTTATCTTCTATCTTCATCATTGAAACCTAGAATAGAAACTCCCAAAATGGAAGACTAAATAGAAATAGACATTTATTTATATACATGTACACAAATGGAATGTTGAAAATAGTTCTTCATATTGTCATGAAGAGGTTGAAGAAGCTATTTGAACCCTTTGGAATGTACTAGGATCAATTCTCGAGTAATATGGGTCAATCCATAGTAAAACTAAAATAATCTATAGCTTTCTATCAAAAATTGTAACTTGATTATCAAAATATGTAGCTAACTATAAATATCCATGGATCACTTATCAAAATTTGTAGCTAGCTATCAAAATCCATAGCAACTTCAAAATATATAGCTAGGTCTTAGATGGTTCAATCTTCACCTTAGATCCTTCTTATTTTCACAATCTTGTCAAAACTCATATTAATACTACTATTTACCTGTATAAGTCAAAATGTGGAGCCTAAAACATGAAAATGTTAGAATAAAGTGAAAATAAGATAGACTTAGAATTTACATGAGTTTATATAGGCAAAAACATCTATTTCCTACTTTATGCAAGTTCTAAACATCAAGATTACATATAATGCTCAACCATTTGACATATTTAAGGCCACAAACGATAGCAATAATGAGTCATTTTATGGACTTGTCATCTCCCCCACTCCTTACCTTTTGCAAGTCCCTTTATAAACTATATCCTCAATATCCATAATTATAAATTATCTTTTACAGCTTCATACTTAAATCATAAATGGAATATAGATATTTTCAAAGTATCCTCTGATTATGAGGAGTGAAACCCATATCCCTACACAAAAAATGAACCCAAATATCAAACTATTCCTAAGATTGTGGACCTATATTCAACCAAGGAGACATTGGATAAAGTAGTAAGGGAGGTCTGAACTTCATTCCAATCCATAGATTTCTTCCATCCCTCTATAAAACTTATGAAATTATCTACACAATAACATTAGCTCTTCTCAAATACCACTAAAGGGTAGTGGGTACCAACACTTCTCTTCATCTTAATATAATTGGTAGAATATGCCAGTGTTGTTTACAAGCCACCACTACATTATCAAAATTATGTTGTACAAATAACTCAAAGTTGAGAAGGCCATCCTGCAATGTGGAAAGATAATGATCATGAATTCTTAGCTGCTAGAAATAGTTATAAAATTGGTGTAATAGATATTGTGCACTACCAAATTGAGGCCTAATGTATAAACTAACATCTTTTGAAATGTTAGTGTGATCATCATATCTATCCTACCAGGAGTTTTTATTTCTATAAGCAAAAAATAAATCTCTCATCTAAATCTCTCCTACAAATAGATTTACCAAGAATTATTTTTATTTCCTAGAACAATGTCACACAAATAAAACTCACAAAGTAGATCTTGTCTATCAGGGGTACTATTTCTGAATGCTATCATGAAGTCATCACTAGTATTTATCTCATGTGGTAAATTACAAGATATCTATTAAAAATTTCCATCTGAAAAACTATTCATCTAAGAATAAGCTATATGCAAAAGAAGGGACTCTACATGATAACAACCTTTCACTTAATTGACAAGTAAATTAAAGAATTTGTTTAACTTATTCTTCTTTATGTTGGGCTTAAGTTAGTTCTTATTGCATTTTATATTTATTTTCTTTAAGAAAATAATTTTACTTTTTAAGTAGATGTTTCTGTATCTTCATTTCTTCAAGTTGTGAGCAGACTTGATCCCATTGGTTCTTTACTTCTAAAATAGACAAAGTAGTCTGACATCCTTATTCTATCATGACCTTAGGAGGAACATGAGAAGAGCTAGAGTATTTTTGGTTTTCTTTTATTTTAAACCATGTCATCATCAATTCCTTATAATCCTCTATTTAATGCCTTTTTATGAATAACATATAATTAGAATGATGTGTCATTATAAAACCTTTTTATAACTAGAAGGGGTACTATTCAAAGATCTCTGCATTGATGTTTCAAAATATGACCTTTTGAAATGACCTTTTATAAATTCATAAAGTTTTGACCCCCTTATAACACCATATAAAGATTTTATATCAATGGTTTTGAGCACATGCATGCAAACCTAAGTATATAAAACTAACACTTAGCAAAAAAAGAAATACTTTACCATACAAATCTCAATTTTGCCTATATCAGTCTTCTTGATCTATTATTTCATAAAAAAAATTGCATGAGTTAGTGATAGTAAAATAAATAATAGTATTATATTTATTGCTTTGGAACCAACTGATTTTTTTGAACTATTTTTTTCAGGTGGTTTGCCCTTGACTAGCCATTTTTTGTTTTCTAGTCAAGGCTCTTTATTTAGTGCATGAACAACCAATAGGTTGGTTTTCTCTTCATGACTGTCAATAATGTCCTGAAAGATTATTATTATGGAAACTTTTTTTTAGGGAAGATAAATATTATCTTCCTTTAATTAGGCCAATTTTATCTTTCAAAGATCAACTACCATGGAAGACTTGAGTTCTTCCACAGCACTAAACTCATTCTATACTAACTAAATAAATTCCTCTTTACTAGTAGGTTTCTGATATAGTTTCAGATGATGTTTATTTATAATAAGTGTCTTCTTATTTCCATCAATAGGCAGCAACTATACAAAACCATTATCAAAAATTTGTGTTATCTGAAATAGTCCTAACCATCTAGTTCAAAGCGTACCTTTGAAATTTTGATACTTAGAATAATATATGAGTGCCCAATCTCCTTCTCTGAATTGTCATTCTTTGATATGCAAGTCATGCCACTATTTCCTCTAGTACTATGTCATTTTTATCTGCTACAAGGCTTTTATTCTTATCTTATCCAATTCATTCAACTACAACATTCTTTTTTTTTTTGCTCCATCCAAATCAATTTCTACGTCTAATTCAATCCTCAATGTTTGTATTTCAAATTAAATTGAAAGAAAAGGTTTTTTTACCATAGACCAACTCATATGGTGAGAAATTAGTAGTGGTCTTCCATAGAGTGTTGTATGCCCAAACAACTTTTAGGAGTTTGGCTACCCAATTCTTATGACTACTGCTACCTATCTTGGTAAGAATGTTCTCCATTTCTCTATTAGTAACTTTTACTTGTCCATTTGATTAAGGATGGAATGGTGAAGATTTTTGGTGTTTGACTTGGTAGTTTTCCATGAATGCTTGAATTATATTAGACATGAATTGTTGTCATTGATCTGATACTATCTCTTTTGGTGCTCCAAAACACTGTATGATCTTAGAATAGAGGAAATATACTACTACTTCTCTTATAGAAGAAAAACCTTAAACTTCAACCCATTTATTTACATAGTCTGTACATACCAAAAAGTATTCTTTACCTTATGAAGGTGGATCTATGGGACCAACAAAGTCCATACCCCACTTCTCAAAAGGTTTTAAAATTACATGTGGATGTAGAGGCATCTCAAAAGATAATGTAGGTTTTTCCATTCTTTGACATGCATCAAATTACCAAATATAGGTCTTTACCTATTTGTGGAGAGTTGGCCAAAAGTATCTAGCTCCAAGGATTTTATGTGTCATTCTTTTCACTAAATAGTGTCCACCTACAGGTTCATCATGACATGCATCAATGATAACATACACCTCATTCTCCTTCACACACCTATGGAAAACATGATTAGTTCAAAGTTTAAATAGTATAACATTAATCGATTTATAAGAACTTATTCTAATTAAACATTTATTTTATTTTTTAGTACATTGAAAAGGAAACTTTTCTGTAGCTAGAAAATTTTCTATATCTATAAACCAAGGTGTTTTTACTGAAACAACAAATTATTATTTATTCAAAAAGTTGTCTTCTATAGGTTCATCTTCATCTTCATTATTCAATTTAAAAATAAAATTAGAAACCACAATGAATTTTCCTAGTTTATCAATAATTATTATATTAAATTCTTGCAATAATAACAACCATATGATAACTCTTCCTCCTACTACTGGTTTGTTCATCAAATATCGAATAGCTTCATGATCAATATATACAAATATTTTATAGCAAGTAATATAATGTCTAAATTTGTTTATGGCATAAATTATACCAAAGAATTCCATCTTAGTGGTTGTATAATTTATTTTAATTGAAGTTAAGTTCTTTTTTATGTAATATATGACATACATATGCCTATTTTCATCTTCCTATCCTAAAACAATTCCCATAACATGATTAGATACATTAGTATAAATACGAAAGGGATGTGACCAATTAGGTCCTCTTAAGACTGGTGCAGTGCTAAGATTTTCTTTGATGGTTTCAAATGCTTGTTGATAGGTTGGATTCCAAACAAATTTACTTTCTTTTACAAGTAGAGAAAACATTTGAGCAACAATTTTGCTGAAATCTTGTATGAATATTTTATATTAGCCTAAATGTCCTAAAAAAATCTTAATGTCAATCTAATTTTGAGGAATATGCAAGTTTGAAATGACTTCAATTTTTTTTTGGGATCTACTTGGATCCCTTTTGCAAAAATATGATGTCCTAAAACTATGCCTTCTTCTACCATAATCAAACATTTTTCATGACTTAGAGACAAATGGTGGTCCTCACATCTTTGTAGTAATTTTATAATAATGTTTAAAATTTCATCAAAAGATTCCCCATAAACATTAAAATCATCCATATAAACTTCTACACAGTTATTGGTTAAGTCTAAAAATATGGCTAGGACAGCTTGTTGAAAAGTGGTAGGTGCATTGCATAAACCAACATGCAAGAATATATAAGCAAATCTTCCCCATGGGTAGGTGAAAGTTGTCTTGTCTTGATACTTAGGTGCCACTTGTATTTTGTTATATCCATTAAAACCATCGAGAAAAGCAAAGTATATTTTTGTAGCCAGATTATCAAGTACTTGATCAATGAAGGGTAGAGGGAAGTAGTCTCTCATTATTACTTTGTTTAGTTCTCTATAGTCCACACATACTCTCCATTTACCATTTTTATTAGGAATAATGACCAAGGGAGAGACCATTGGCTATCAAAAATGGGATAAATAAATCCTACTTCTAACAACTTCTTAATTTCAATTTTTGCAATGTCTCTCAAGGCAAGATTGATTCTTCTTTGTGGTTGCCTTACTGGCTTAATGTTATTTGTGTAAATTTGGTGTGTACATAAACTTATATTAATTCCTTTCATATCTTGGTACTCCCATGAAAAATCTTGAGTGTGATCCCTAAGTACATCAAAAACTTTCATTTATTGATCATTTGTCAACCAACTATTTATGTTGAGTGTCTTCCCTAGTGCTACAGTGATATATTTAGTTCCTGGATGAGAAGACTCATTTGATTGAATTTTCTCATCAATTATTTGAGAGGAAAAGGGTGTGGAAGCAATGCATGAAATGCAATAGCATATTTAACAATTTTTTCTCCTATGGGAATAACTCCAGCTAATGGACAATAGAAGGCTATAAGAAATGAGTCTTCGCCTTCATATACCCATTACATCACACTATTTTGAATGTCTTTATGATCATATAATGTATTTGAGGAGGTGGAAGAGGATGAATTATTATAAGAATAGGAAGTGCTACCTTTGAAAAGTTCTTTTATTCAAATCTGTAGCTAGGATGAATTATTGGTATCTCTTGTTGTCCAATTTTAACATAAATGATAAGACTTATTGGGTCTCCATATTTAGGAAAAATAAACTTTCCTATTAATAAATCAACAAGCTTACCATCAACCTGTATGATCTTAGGATAATATTTTTATCAACTAAGTGTCTTGATACATAGATTTTTGATGACCTTGTTTAATTCTAGGATATCTCTAATGGCTTGTAACAATGGAATCTCTATGTTTAGTTTTTTGAGTTCTTGGATCAATTTAGATTCCTTGTTGTTTTATACTTCTTTTAATCTTTATGGAAAAGGCATAGATGGAGGTGTTATGATAACTTCCTCTATTTTTCTAGTTTCTTCTTTAGACTCTTTTTCTTCTACTGGTTGAATTTGTGTTTTTTTTTCTTATGGTAATTTTGTGAAGATGATCTAGGGTTCTTACACTATTCTTCCTAATCTAAGATGAATGTATGCCCATTCAATATCTCTTACCCCCATTAATTCACCTTGTTCATTTACAAAAATCTTTTTTTTTGTTGGATTTGCTACTGGATTAGTAGGTAACTAAGGTTGGTTTACTTGTTTCATAGGGGTGTGTTGATTTACTTGGGGAACCATTAATGCTTGTTATTGTTGTTGTGGATACCTTCTTTGGTATTGTTGATTATAATTTGGACCAAAATTCTAGTGTTGGTTTATCCATGGCTGTTGATGACCTTGTGGCATCTATTTTTGTTGTAAAGGTTAGGGCATCATCCATTGTTGTGGCATCCATTCCTAGGTGCCCCATGGTGGTATAGTCCACATTTGTGGAGGTGCATGCCATTATTGGAAAGGAATTGTTGAGCCAAACTATTGATTTTGTTGGAAGGTATTTCCTTATCTATGAACATAATTAATTTCTTCTATGGCTTGTGTATTTTGTTTGAAATAATTATTGAGACTAAGAAGGTGACTAAAATCCTTTGTTTCATGATCCTTAGCATCACATATTCCACAAATTTTAGTTTTATCCAAAGAGCAATATCTAAGTACATGTTTCCATCTACATTTTGGGAAATAGATTTCTAATGGCTCATTATTGGATTTGGCCTTGTCCTATAATCCATCTAATGTTGAATTCAATTAGACCAATATGTATGTTTTAAATTTTGATAACTCTTCCATGAGCTAGCTTACATCTCTAGATTTTCCCATTTTTTCTCTTCTACCATTAGGTTTTGTTCTAGAGTAGTTTTTGCATAATCATGTGATTTCTTGGAAATCTAGTTTAGTAATATCTCCTTTTCCCATAAGATTCAAAGAATCCCTAAAAGAGTCATCCAAGCTCTTAAGGAAAATAGTTTTGATCACTTCTTCAGGTAACTCATATCCACATCTATTGAGATCAAAGGCAAACCTGTCTAGGTAATCCTCAAATTTTTTTTCTTCATTTTGTCTAATTTTGAAAAAAAATTCTTTCCTATCCTTGATCCTACAATAATCTTGAAATTTATCCAAAAATATTATTTCCATTTCTCTCCAAGTATGAATAGAGTTCCCTCCTAGGCTCATGAACCACCTCATAGCTCCTTCCTTCAAAGTAGAAGGAAAAAGTTTTAGCTTTTGGCTCTCTGAGGTGTAATCATAAGTCTAACAAAGAACCTTAAACTCAAAAAGAAATTGATCAGGGTCTTTAGTGGATAATCCTCTAAAGGTAGGTATATTAGTTGGAGAAATATTTTTCATTATTCATTCATCATCTTCAAAGAAAATAGGATAAGAGAAGGTCCTCTTAGGAGAATTATTATGAGGATTCTCCACTTGGCCTATGTTTTCTCCCATGTCAAATAAAGTTATATTGAGAGGAGGGGATCTTGGTCATTCAGTGTCTACAATTCAGTTGTTATAGAAGAGGATTCTTCTTGTCCTTTATAAATATTTCTAAAGTATTCTCTTATCTCTTTTTGAAAGCTATCTATTTTGTCTGTGACTACCTTGATTCTTTCTTGGAAAGGATCAAAATCTTTTGGAACAAATCTACCCTATAAATCTCATGGCCTACTCATATACTTAATTTTGACAAGAGAGTGATTTTATTTTATTTTTGTATTTTTATGTTTTATGGAATGTTAGCCTAAATTTACCTTACTATCACCTGAAAGTCCTCAGCAATGGTGCCAAAAATGATGGGTGTCGTTATTACCCCTTCATTTAACCAATGTATGTTGGTATTTGTTCTTACCAAGGTGGTGCCTAAATATATTTATAGTGAGGTATTTATTGATTTTAGGTTAACAATACTTATTTTTTGGGGTTTGTGGATGTTAAGATTATCTATATCTACTTTTAATTTCTAAGCTATAGTTTGAAAGTAAAAAACTCTTTGCAAAAATCATAAACCATTCAATCTGATCTAATTTGTATAATCTAAAAATGATTCACACAACTATAAAACAAACCTACTTAATAACTCTTGTAGAATTAAAAGAATATCAAATCTTCACTCATTGATTAAAAAAAGTATTAATCTATATTTGTAGAGTCTAAAGGAATGAAATAAATGCTTATGCTAGAAATAATAGATTTACTATTCAATTTTCCTTGTACATTTTCAATATGAATTTTGAAAACATATATCTATAGTAATATTTAATTAAAATAAATATAAAATCAACTTATAAATACCAAATAGGTTTCATGTTTCCTCAAGATTTGGCCCTTGCTCCCTCAGATCTAGGTGTAAATTAACTCAGCTCAAGATATTTATTCAACACATTAATTGAGAAAGGAAAATACTGCAGTACTTGTATTTTATAAAATCACCAAAATTATAATATCTTTGTATGTAGTCACAAAATTTATATATCCAAGCATGGATCTATCTATTTATTCTAGACCAAGAAATTGTTTACCCTAATATTCTAAGAAACAACTTAACTAATTTGAAAATAGAAGATAATCTGGATAGATTGAGTGATATATTTGGAATAGAAAGTCATTGTAATGAGATCTTTTAGGAGTCAAAGAATACATAAATAACATTTTACATGCCTAACTGTATCAATAAAATATGTATATATATTGATACTTTATCTTCTATCTTCATTTTTGTAAACAAGAGTAAAAATTCTAAAATGGAAGACTAAATAGAAATAAGGATTGATTTATATACATGTATAGAAATGGAATGTTGAAAAGAGTTCTTTAGATTGTCATGAAGAGGTTGAAGAATCTATCTAAACCCTTTAGAATGTACTAGGATCAATTCTAGAGTGATCTAGGTCAATCCATGGTAAAATTAGAACAATCTATAGCTTGTTATTAAAATCTATAGCTCAATTGTCAAAATCTTTAGTTAACTATAGAAATATGTGGCTCACTTGTTAAAATTTATAGATATGTATCAAAATTTGTAACAATTTTAGAATCTATATTTGGGTCTTAGATGGTTCAATATTTTCCTTGGATCCTCCTTGTTTTCATAATCTTGTCAAAACTCATATTAATAATACTATTTACCAGTACAAGTCAAAATGTGGAGCCTAAAACATGAAAATGTTAGAACAAAGTGAAAATAAGATAGACTTAGACTTTACATGAGTTTATATAGGTAAAATCATCTATTTCCTACTTTATGTAAGTTCTAAACATCAAGATTACATACAATGCTCAACCATTTGACATATCTAATGCCATAAACTAAAGTAATAATGAGTCATTTTATGGACTCATCAGTGGCTACCATAGGTACTCCCATGAGACTCCTCTAAAGAAAGAAAAGTGTCTTTTGGGGCGAGATAATGCATTAAGAAACTGTTGAGACCTTTATTGAATAGGACTCCACCCATAATAACATAATGAGAGGAGAGATTGTAGATAAAATAACATTACTATGAAGGAGAATCATTGTGGTAATATTGGGTCTCAAGGTAGTATATGATGTCCTAGTACCAATCAAAATCAGAAACTTCCCTCTAGTATATCGAATAGACCATCTCATTAGGAAAGGCATTGTCAACCAATTCCCCACTAGGGTTTGGTAATAGGTACTTAGTGATTTGTTTAACTACCACTAAGCCCTTGGTAGACTTTTAGTTAATGATGCAGAGGTCAAAATCTTGGAAAAACATGATCCACCTTATGGTCCTACCTGCTAGGTGTGTCTTGCCAAACAAGTAGATAAGCAAACTAGACTTGATGACTATAATTGTAGTCTAACCTAACATGTAATGTAATAAGTTTTTCATGTGAATACAAGGGTAAAGTATTGCACTTCATATTATTTTTTTTATCTCAAGGCCAACTAGTGTACAAAAAAATTAGTGAATGACTCTCTCTACCATTTTCATCTTTTTGACACAGTATGCCCCTGATGGAAATATTAGTGACCCTTAATGGGTTCCATTAGGATAGGAGGGTTATGAATCATACACTTCAACTATTTAAAATATACCTAGACTTTAGGGTATATAATAACATGTTATTCTTACATAAGAAATGTGTGAGGGGTATATACTTTTATGTATACTCCTTGATGAAATGACTGATAAAGTTGGAACTTCCAAATAAAGACTGTAACTAGACCAAGTTTCATGGGGGAGGCATGTCAAAGATCATTTTTTATCTTTTTGGGGCCCAATTCAATGCCATATTATGAAATTATAAGACAAACGTATACTTCTTGGGGTCGAGGTTGATGTGATACCCCCTAAAATGATCAAAGATGATTATGAGGTCTTATACATACTCCTATTTACAAGATTTTCTAAGGAGGCCATCAACATAGCATTTAATGATCTTGTGGGTGAGGTCATGAAAATCATGGGTCATGACATGTTGATATGTAATCCCAATATTATTTATAATGAAAGGCATGATGATTTAATATAAGGTACCCAAAGGGGTAGTAAATGTCATATTGTGTTGGTATTCAAACATATACATATTTGATTTTACCCTAAGAATTCATCTATGAGAGACATGATCTCAAAACCAACTATGGAATCAACAATTGGGTTGATTAGAGGAGTGGATAAATTGTCATTTGGGTAAGCCAAATTAAGGTCATAGAAATCAATTTGAACATGAAATACCGTATGATTCTTGAAAATGGGGACCATTTTGGTAACCCATAATAGATAGTCAATGTATTTGATAAAGTTAACTTAAATGAGATTTTTTATCTCTAATTTGACTAATTGGGAAACTTTAACAACCACTGGTCATTATTTTTGGTGAATGGGATGGGCCCCATCATCCATAACAAGGTTATGAAGAATGGTTTTAGGGTTTATACCATGAATTTTAATGTATTCCTAAGAAAATATGTCAAAAAATTCATGCAAAAAGATGACCAAAACTTCTCATTCCTCTATATAAAGACTAACATTGATCTTAATGATATTTTTCCTTGCATAAATGTCAAGGTTGACATATATATACCCTTCAATATCCATAGCATTTACCTCCTTGAATCATTTAATATCATGATGGAGTTTTTGTTCTAAATCTTTAGGCTTAATGACCATGAGATTAACTATTGAGATACCAAGGGTAGGGCCATCATCAGAGAGTGAGATATATAGACCTATATAATTAAGAGGGTTTCAATGATTATGACAAGCCTTCATGATATTTTTGTATACATTCTTCACCTTGAATAGGTTTCATTCTATAACATGGATGAAATAACACTCAATATTTGATTCATTAAATCTATTGGCCTTAATGAAATAGGAATTGAGAGTGTTGGTTCCACAATGGGATAACCATGATGTAGGGAGAGGATTGATAGTTAGGGATATGTCTTGAAAATTTTATCCATAGAGTGAATATCTAGATTTATGCCTAGAATAATATAGAGGTGCCGATGAACATGCAATAGGCACAAGAGGAGGGAACATTGATCGATACTCGATAGGGTCAAATTGTTAATCCTTGAGAAAAAATATTCAATGGTGCGAGCCTTGGTTAAAACTATATATCCCCATGAAAAGACAACCAAATATTTTTTAGAGGGATTTGTCTTAGCATTTAGTGATTCCCAAGGATTTGGGTCTTCTTCCAAGGTGTAAACCTTACCTTCGTGCACAAACTAGACCATGTGAAATGTTACCAACACAATGACTTGCATGGAAATGGTGAAGGGATGGCCAAGGATCATCTTGTATGATAGATCTAAGGCTAACATAAAAAAATAGATCATGACTATCTTAGGTATGAACTTGACCCAAAGCTTCAAATTTCTATCTGATGCAACTGTGTTGTTTTTGAAACCAACATAGTTGTGGTGAGCACTAGAAAGCTTATTATAGTTAGTGCCTAGCTCATTGAACATTCATAAAGGATGATGCTAAATATAATTCCCTCATTGAAGGTACATCTCTTAATGCCATAATCATTAACTAAGGTCTTAATTTGGATCAAGAATCTATCCCTCTTTATAAAAATATAAACATTTGGAAGTGAGGTGGGGTCAAAGGATAACCTAGGAGGATGAGGGTTATTAGGGACATCAAAGTTGAAAAAACTCTACTTCATCCAATAGTATAACTTCATGAGAGAGATAAATCTCATCAAATATGAGTCACATTTATTTAAGGTAAAAGGAAAGAAGGTCCCAAATGGAGATCCCAACAAAAAAGGACTATAACTCCTTTAGAATAGATTAAGGATTTTTTCTAACTTGGGGAGGGATATTACATCAAAAGTCAAATTTGACTTTGAGGCTTCCCATTCCCATGGTCAAGTTTGTAAGCCTTACACCATTAGTATATCTAATGGTGTTGTTTTCCCAACCCAAGTATGTGTTGACAAAGCACTCATACCCAATAGAGATTCTATCAATATCAACAACACCCTTGATACTCTCATGCTCAACCTTCCTTTTTAGGTTAGCTAAAGAAGAGGAACCAAAAAAGTTAGAAGAGTGAGAAGGAGAGTGATGGGCCTTAGCCTTTGATTTATTATTGTTATTTGTCTTACTTTATTTATCTTGGTTAGGAAGATGCTCTTTAAACACATTTAACTTGGGGTCGGGTTTCAAAAATGGAGAGATTTGAGGGGTAGATGAGGTCTTTGGACAAAACTTCTCTACAATAGACTTCTTATTAGAATGGCCATTCATCTAGTGAAACTTGGAGAACTTGGATGCATCAAATGGATACATTATCCATTTCCCTCTTACACTCTTTTTAGAGACCTTATTTTCATTTGACCTCTTAGTGACCTTGTTTCCATCCTTGTATTTTTTATCTATAAGATAATTAGTGACACTATATCTAGTTGTATTATGGTTATGATCATGCAAAGAGGATGAATTTTGAGTCAGCATGGATTAAATACTTGATGCACTTCTAATACCTAAATATCAAGACACTTATTAACAACTTTGTCAAAAAATATGGGTTCACACTTGATGTCCTCAAGGTAAACATATTACCTCAATGATCACATGAATATGCCATAGAGATGATAATCTAAGAACCTTCTCCTAAAAAGTTGAAAAATTGAATGCCACCTATGCATGAATTCAAATTTATGTTCACTTTGGCCTAAAACATGGAAGTGAGTGATTGGATGATGAGGTTAAACTATCTAAAGATATCAGAGTATTGGAGGAAGTCATCCAAAAGGACCTAAAATATAGAAAGAGAATGATGATATATTATAGAACCAAACTAGAGCTTTAGTTCATATGGAACAAATAAATATCTTCAACATCATGCCTTCCTCTTGCTCCTAATCCATACATTCCATCATAAATGTTATTATATGCTCTATGGGAATAAAATCCTAAGTCCCATTAAACTTGGGAAGTTTAGGGATTGGAGTAGGAATTGGAATAACATGCACCCAAGGGGATAGAGGATTCCTTTGGAGATCCTCATAGGCATGGTTGATATTGGGTTGGTGATGAACTTCTCTAGGAGGATTATATGGGTCATAATTCATAACAAGGATAATAATATGATACAACATGCACAGGGTAGTAATCATGATGACCTAAATCACTATGGTTTTATCCATGTATGGTAAGATGAGTTCCCGCACAAGGGCACTAATGTTTGGGATAGGCGTCCTATGGATCCCTAGTCTACAAATGGTGGTTGAAATCAATGTACTCATCTGAAACCCTAAAGGAAGGATTAGGAGGATGGGAAGGCTCCATGGGAGGTGGATGCTAATTCATATTTGGATTCCTATATCTATCAACATGGAAAATAGGGGGTTCTAACTTTAGATTCTCCCATTGAGAAAAAGGTAGGAGACTCATACAAGAACTAATTTAGGCACCTAAACTTGAAAGGGTGCTTGCTCTATCTCTAGAAGAAGTATACCACCTATTTTTTCCCTTATTGACAATTTATAGGTAGAGGTTAAGAGATTAGATATGGATGGTATGGATAAAATAGTTAGAGTAGTGAAAAAGGAGGTTGAGACTCAAATGCCAGATTATACACCTTTAACACAGAGATACAAACAAAAGAGAAACATTGCAAGGATAAAACTAGTAGAGGCTAGGGTTTTTTAGTTAAACATGAACAACTATCCATATTAGACATGGTTATGAGGGATATGGAGCAAGATATATACTACATTATTTTATATGAGGAGGTCATTCCAAGTACACAAAGAATACCATCATATAGAGAGTACTCAACTAGGTAGTCGATGTATGAGAGATCAATACAATCAACAGAGTTTGATAGATCAATGGGATATGTATCACATCACATCATGGGTCTTCCATAGAGTTTACCATGGTGTTATGATTTAAGTCTCAGATCAGATACTCCATCTAAGGGGTAGGGAGAGACTTGATGTATCAATGCACATTTTTTTTGATATGTATCATTTATATAGACATATTTGATATATATACATGATTCATTTGGGTTATGAGACTTGTACTATTTATGATGGAAATTATGGACTATTTATAGACTTTAATACTATTTTTTTACTTTATACATGGTATGGATAGATGGATAGATAGAGTACTATTATATTTCCTATTATTTGATTCAAAATAACACATGTTAATTATTTTCAGCATTTGATTATGATATATGAAATGTATGATTTGTTATGGATGCATGGATAATGGATTAGATAGACACCTTGTGTTTAATTTTTCTTTGTATTGGATTTACATCATGAATAAGTATTTAGCAACTTGGTTTTTAATGTAGTGTAAAATAAAATACCACCAATGATATTGAATAATCATGATGAATGTTTATGTTTTAGGCATATGGACTGAAAAAGAATAATTTTGTGAAAAATAAAGTGTGTCATGATATAGAAAAATCATAACCACACTATAATGCAGTACACAAAATAATCTAGACACATACATAAACACATAACAAACTAAAAAATCAAACTAAGATATGAAGACACAACTATACTAAATTATATGAACACAAAATGATTTTATGAATAACATTTGTAAAATTAACACAAATGATATACAAACAACAAAACAAATAAAGATAATTGATTTAAGATAAATAAAGTAAAATAAGGAAGCACACAATGACTCAAGACAAATAAGAAAAGGGACTAAAAGAAGGTAAAATAATAAGATATAAACAATATAAAAATATTTGAGAACCAATTAATGGTTAAGGATAAGAAAATAAAAATAACCAAATTAAGGATTAAGGATAGATAAAAGACAATAACCAGATTAACGGTTAAGGATAGAAAGGATAATAACCAAATTAATGGTTAAGGATAGAAAATAAAATAATCAAATTAATGGTTAAGGATGAGAAAGGATAATAATCAAATTAATGGTTAAAGATAAAAAATAAAAATAACCAAAATAAATGGTTAAGGATAAAATATGAACAAGATGATAAAAAAACATAGATGAAAATAAAAAATAAGTAATAAATACCTAAAAGATACAAAAAAAATACTTGACATCTCAAGCGAAGGTTGAGATATTTGAGAGCCAAGATACAGGATAATAATTGAATGATCAATCAAGAAGTATGAAGAGGAGTACATGAATTGAAGACAAATCCATGATTAGGGAAATGGATGATGGGGAAGGTGGTCGTCGAGTTGACCCTAGATACCCCTTGTATCTAAGCATTGCCTACATAATCCACCCTAGACAAAGTCCATGTAGAGATATCAGGCCTGATGTAATTCTTCCAATATGGTAAGTGATGAGAAAGTGGGTGATTGATGAAGTATCTAGTGTTAAATGAATAGATGCATGATATTCCCTCCCAAGAAATGTGAGTGAATGAGTTTGGAAGCTATTTAAGATGGTAGATGTTTTTACGGTAAGTGTTTAAGTGTAGCTATAGATGTTTTGGTGAAGGATGGTGTTTTATAAGACATTCGTCTATCATGAGAAAGGACTTAGTTACATAAATATAAATATCTAAACCTAAGCTAAAATATTATAGGATGGGTGATGAAATAAGTGACAAAGGAAAATTTAGAAATATACAATGGATGATTGAAATAGGATGCTCCTAAGTAACTAGGGTGAATATAGACAATGGATTATGCATGGCACCAGAAACTTGGTTTTCACCATGGTACTTGTCCAAAGTGCCATTAAACTAGTTTTCTCTTTTGTATGATATATGTATATCCCTTTTCTCATTTTTTTGGATTTTGATTTTTTTTATTGTTTATTTATTTATTTATTTATTGACACCTAGGATATGAAAAATAACATATTTAAAAATTTAGGCATAGAATATCTTATGGTTCATGATGTTCATAGGCTCATCAAGCTCCTCTCCATCTTATGTGGCTAATTTGGAAGCTCCTAATCCATATTTAGTAATGATAATATATGGGCCCAACCAATTAGTCTCAAACTTTCCTTTCTTCTCCCTTTTAGCATTTTTATGGTGTTGGTTTTCCTTAAGAACAAGATCTATTATTTCAAAATCCATGGATTTTATTTGCTTATTATAACTTTGGTAGAGGCAATTGTGGTATACTTGTAAATGGTTTAAGGCATCAAGTTTTTTCTCATCTAGAAGGTTGAGTTCACTAAGGTGTGAAGTAAGATAGGATTATTCATTAATTATTTATCATAGGGATATATGAAAAGATGAAATCTCAACTTCTATTGGTAGAATAGACTCACTGCCATATACAATGGAATAAGGGGTTTCCCCCATAGGTGTATGGATGCTAGTTTGGTATTCCCAAAGGATCGGATATAGTCATGTGTGCCAGTCACAACCAACTTCATTGACAACTTGTTTAAGTATGCATAGAATATTTTTATTAGTTTACTCAACTTGTCCATTTCCTTATGGGTAGTAGGGAGTGGACCACTTGTGATTTATATGATACATTTTGAAAAGATCTTTACCTTATTTTTATAAAAAAAATTATTATCATGTATAATAAAAAAAGGGATATCAAAGCAACAGACAATGTGGTTTAGGATAACCTTTGATATTTTCTTTATAGTTACATAATTAAGGGGAATTGCCTCAACCCACTTAGTAAAGTACATAGTTATCATAATAATATGGTTATGACTATTAGAAGAACTAGGACTAATTTTTCCAATGAGGTTTAACCTCCATGTGGATAATGGCCAAGGTGTGGTAATAGAATGTAGAGATTGTTAAGGGTTATGTATAAGGTCCCCATGTTTTTGACAAGATATGCATCTATTAACATATGTGCATGCATATGATTCCATGGTAAGTAACCTATCCATAATTTTTTTCCAGGAAAATGCCACTTGAATGTGCATCATAGATTCCCTCATGGACTTCCCTGATGTCCAAAGTAGATTATTCAAAATTCAAATAGCATAAAAGTGTTCCATCATATCCTCTTTGATATAAGGTATTACCAAGGATGGTATAAAGATAGGTACATTGGATAAATGATTTGCATTGGTTATGGGATAAGTTAGGTGGTAGGGTGTTATCATGAAGATAGGCATATATGTCAAACTACCAAGGAGAATTGACACCAACCACCTCACAAACATTTTTTGAATTAGGTGTGTCCTAATATAGTATCATTAGGTATTAAACAAGGAATATATTATGTTTTGCATTTAGATCAAGAAACAAACCAATGGTAACCATGGCATTTGTTGCCATGTTGTTGATTCATGGTACTTATTCAAATTGGATAAATGTAAAAGACAAATTTAAGCTATCTACTATCTAATTATATGGGATCAACTTATCATTATGAGTTTTGAATTCATCAGTTACTTGATTTATGATAAATTGAGAATCACCAAAGATAAGAAGATGTTGGATACCCCATTGAATAGTCAGTTTGAGACCAACTATGAGAGTTTCATATTTGAAATGTTATTGGTATAAGGGAAATAAATTATGAATGTTTTAGGAATACTCACATCTAGTGTGACTAGAAAAATACTTACCCCTAATCCATGGTTGGTGAAGGAACCACTGAAGAACAATGGTAAAACTAAAGATTCATTGATAGACATTATTATTTCATTTGAAAATTCTGCAACAAGAGGTGTTTTATCTTTGAGAGGTAATTCTACTAATGTATATGATATGAACTATCCCTTAATTGATTTATGATTAACATAATCAATATAAAACTCACTGAGAATCATAATCCACTTATCTATCCTACTTGTTAAAGTTATTTTGAATAGAAGATACTTGAGAGGGTTAATTTTTGTAATAATTTTAGTTTGATTTTTTAGCATGTAATGTTAAAATTTATATGAAACAAAAAAAATGTGAGATATTCCTTTTCCATTTGATTATAATTGAGTTAATAATATATCAAGGTCTTTATTAAGTAATACACTACTCTTTTTTTCCAAATATCATCATGATGTGCCAACAATACCACCTATACAAACAAAGTAGCTGATATGTGTGTGTGTGTGTGTGTGTGTGTGTGTGTGTGTGTGTGTGTGTGTGTGTGTGTGTGTGTGTGTGTGTGTGTGTGTGTGTGTGTGTGTGTGTGTGTGTGTGTGTGTGTGTGTGTGTGTGTGTGTGTGTATGTATATAATAGAAAAGGTCTACCAGTAAAAAGTGGCATTAATATTGGTGGATTGTAAATATATTATTTAAGGTGATCAAATGTTGTAGCACAATTCTCATTCCAACTGAAAGGAGTGTCTTTCTTTAATATAAATGTGAAAGAGTGATAAATATGTGTAAGTTTTGATATGAAATGCCCGATTTCTTGGATTTTACCCTACAAACTTAGAAGTTGTTTGATATTATTTGGTGGTGGAATATCTATGATAAATGAAACCTTATAAGGAGCAACCTCTACTCTATGTCAATAAATAATAAATATAAACAAATTTATTGATGTCATGTTAAAAACACACGTCTTAAGATTTAATCTCATCTTATATTCTCTCATGCATTCAAAGATGAAAAGAAGTAATTTAGGATGTTTTTATTTAGATTTAGATTTTGTAAGTATATCATCAACATAGTCCTCCATGATATTATGAAACATATATTGAAATATGATAGTCATTGCCATTTGATAAGTAGCTTTGACATTTTTTAGACCAAAAGGCATCACTTGGTAGTAAAAGGTTCCCCATGGTGTTGTGAGTGTTGTTTTATGTTGGTCTTTAGTAGCAATTTTGATTTGGTTATACCCTAAAAAACCATCATTAAAGATAATATTTTGTGACCTGTAGTAAAATACATGATCATGTCAATATTAGGTAATGGAAAATCATCTTTTGGACATGATTGATTGATATCAAGAAAATTTGTACAAACTATGATTCCTTCAAGATTTTTTGATATAGGTACATATTATATATCCAATTTGAATAATCGATAGGAAGTATGAAACCAACTAACATTTGATTCTTCAACTCTTATTTCACTAATAGAACTATCTTGGGATGCATCTTACATAGTTTTTGTTTGATGGGTTTGGCATCTAGATGTACAAAAATATGATGAACTACTACTGATGGATCAAGCCCTATCATATATGCATAAGACCATGTGAATACATCAAAAAAATCTTGAAGCAAAAGCATAAGTATTTCTCTTATTCTTGAGTAAGGGAAACTACAAGTTTGATAATTTTGGGATTTTCCTATGTTCTAATGTTTACAAGAATAGTATCTTCAATGAGGAGAGTTGTCTCTTATTTATAGTTTAGGGGTGGTGGATGAAGATTGAATTCACCCTCTAGATCTAATTGATTTAAAGTAGGTGTTGAATTGATATGTTGATGTGGTTGTTGTTCCCCAAAGTATGTAGAATTATCTAATTAAATAGAAAACCCTTTATTACATGATCCCCTACTAGAATGTGATCCCATTTTCTCAATAATTCTAAAAATGCCTCATCATTTTAGAAATGATTGAGTGAACATTTTTCATGTTGGTCCCACTTTATTAATGATGGGTATGTGAGGTCTAGTGTAAAAATGATATTCTCATGGAAAATATTAGTGAGGGAAAGGTCTTTGAAGTGGATAAGAATAAAACATGTTTCACTATTTGAAGATTCATCCTATAACTCATTAGAAGAGTCACTTTGGAAAAGTGTGATATGTACATTGAGTAGATTAAATCCTATTCCATGACTAGCTTCACTTTGATTTTATCATTATGGGTTCAATGGACCCTTTTTCATGAAGATCAAGGCATTTACCTTCATAATTCATAATATTGCACATAATGGACTTTATGATATGATATTTATTATTGGTAAAGCTAGTAGCTAATTCATTGGAGTAAAGCTAGGAAGGATTTGAATCTTCAATATGTTCATCTGAAAGTAAACCACCTGCTATAAATTTTATTTTTCTAAATCTTTTAACCACTCATGTATCTTTTTGATGGTGGGGCTTGCCATAATTATGTGGATTTGTATGGATTATGCTTATATAATTAAAATATTGGATTATGTACTCATTCATGCCTTTGTCAATGAATTTAAAATGGGATGAAGAGGATGAATATGCTTTGGAAGTAGATGGTTGATTGGAATATTGTTCAATATAAGGTTGATTAGAGGCTTGTTATGTAGATGGTTGATTAGAAGCTTGTTCAGTAGAATGCTGATTATAGACTTGTTTTGTAGATGGTTGATTAGATGCTTCACTGATAGAAGGCTTTTTATGGAAATGGAAGTAGTTGATGTGTTGATCCAACCACCAATAAGGGGTGTTTGAAACAAGGTTTCAAGATAGACATAGTTTTCAAGTGAAGGATAATACTTAATGGAGTAAATTTATCATCAGTAAATGGTAAATAATTGGATTTTTGATATCTACCTTCTAATAGCTTGTAATATCATAAGGGTTGAGGATCACCTAGAATGGTTACTTCCATGCCTTCATGTGAAAATTTCAAACACTAGTGTAGGGTGGAGGGTATAACATTCATTAAATGTATCCATGGACATCTAATAAGTATGTTATAGGTTAAATCAAGATCAAGCACATGTACTAGTGTTTCTTTTATAGCAGACCCTACCATTAAAGGAAGATAAATGGTTCCCATGGATTGTCACTCATTTTTATCATATGCCTTTATTTTAATAATATTTGTTTCTAATGTTTTTATTGAATATCCTAAGTGTTTTATTAGCTTTAATGTAAATAGATTTAATGTTGATCCATTGTCTATAAATACCCTCTTTACCTTGTGCCTAGATATAATTAACCTCTATGTATAATAAAAGATTGTGAATAAATCCCAAAGGGGAGACATCAAAATGGCCAAATGTTACCTAATTATTAGTGGAAAAATTACTTGCTAATGCTTGGAATTTTAGGGTTTGATGTATTGTGAGATATTAGACTCTTTAAGGACTTTGTACAAAATGTCTCTATATACAAGGAACATTTTGAGAAGGTCTAATATTGAAATATTGGCAGGCATCTTTTCAAGATGATCAATAATGTTTTACTTGCATTCAACATTGGAAAATGATGCACTAGGAATAGTAATATTTACATGCTTGTAGTAATGGTTAACTCTTAAGGTTGTAAATTAATGACATTGACATGTTTGTGCATAAAATTAACACTATTAACTATAGAGTCAAAAGTATGACTAGCTTAGTTGGCATTAATATCTTTAGGTTGTTTTTGTTTTTACTTACCTTTTCCTTACTTATGATTGGGGAACGAATCCTTGTATATCCCAAAATTTTGGTTATTGGATGCCTTAGATGTTTGGTTTCAAATGTATATGTGCCCTTGATCAATGAGGTATTGAACATAGTGCTTAAAGCGTATACACTAATTATTATAATGTCCCTTTATCCTATGGTATTTTCAGTATTCATCATCTTTATACAAATTGGGTTTAGGAACATTCTCATAAAAAAGTTTGGTGTTTATCCAAGGGATCATGTTAGTGTGGGCCAACTTTCAAAAAATGTTTTTATAAGTAACGCCTAATTATTTGAACTTATATTTAGGTATTCCTTGTTAGGGATGACCCCAGGAATAGTTATGTTATTAATGTTGAAACACATATATCTACTGAGAAGGGGTGTGAATCAGTAGATTGATTAACTTAGTCATTTTTAAAACATTTTAATGCAAATTAAAAATATATGCAGAGATGACATGCACACAAATAGACACAACACTAGATATACCATGGAAAACCCAATATGGGAAAAACCACCATGAGAATAGTTTCTATAAACTACTATTATAATCTAGCCTCAAATTAATAACCTCGCTGGTTACAATGTTTAAAGTCACTAACCCTAAGGAGACACCAATCCCCTGATTTAAGAGCACTTACTCTAAAGAAGCACCAAATCCCTAACTGATCACCAACTCAGCTTATCTGATGGCACCCACCAATCATATCTATATTCAAAATATGGATCTATAACTCTAGATTACAAATTTGACTCACAAATGAATCTAATTCAATTATCTATTATAGGTTCGGTCTGTAACTGCTCATGCTCTACACATCTCTCTCTTCTCTTATTTTCCTCTCTACTCTTCTATATCTATGTCTCTATATTTCTCTATTTGACACACTTCATCAATCTCTTTCTCTCTACCTCTCTCTCTTAATTTAACTGTATTTATAAAAAAAACAACCTTTACTATATCCTATATGGCATATATAAGCATTTGATCTAAGTTTCACATCTTCTTTGTGCTCACACTTGTTTGCTAACACATCATGCTCCATCCTTGGACTCAGTTCAATCGATAGGTTTCCCACTTCTTGAATTCATGCTCCACTACCATGATTCTGTATCTTATTACTATATTTATCATATATTGGGATCTAATTTTGATGCACATTCCATATTACACAAATTTGATTGATCACAACAATCTATTTTGTTGCATGTGTCATATTTTATAGCTTACCTATATGTTCCATCTCTTGACCATTGGTATGAACACATCTTTAAATATTATCTTTTGATATTAAGTTTCACACCATGATATAATGATCCTCATTTAATTTGATCAAAATTAAAATTCTTCCATTAGATCAAGTTCTGATAGGCTCATGTGCTCTATTGGATCCTTGTATGCTTCTGGGTTTTAATGTTTCAACTTTAAAATGCATATACTGGATCTTTTGATGTGATATCCCACATCTCATTAGATCTTCAAAGTTGTATGAAACTTAAATCTATCTAATGTTAAACATTGATCTCTTAATCTCATCTCACTACTTCCTGAGACTTTGGAATGAATATGCTCCATCGATCTTGTTAAACTAGCTCAGTCTTTAACTCACCTCTATATCATTAAACATTGAGCACTTGATCCCATTGAGTCCATTCACTTCATTATATATTCATTACATAATCACACACTTACCATTCAATCTTATGATAAGATTAATCTCCCATGAATGTGACACTTGACATCCTCACATGCTTTCTACACATTTATTTTTAGTTCCTGCTATTGTGACACCTGGCATTCATGTGTCAATCCTTGAATATTTAACTTTAAACCACTTGGTAGATTTATTTTTCAAGCTCCATGATTGTGACATTTGTCAGTAACATGTTTTCTTAGAGGTGCCTTTGAAATTTTGACTTTACTACGCTTCATTAGATCTTCAATGTATGATTAAGTTTTAACCATTAATCGAGCTAGGATAAATCTTAATTCATAGACTTAGGAAATATAAAGTCTTAAAAGAATGCTCAAGGTAGCAATTACTAGGTCAAAGGGGCTAGTTTCATAATAATGAAGAAGACTTAAGTTATAAATTTGGTAATTAGTTCCCATATTTATCTAGTCAACATAAAAATAGAACATGCTTATGAACGCCATGGCTTAAACCCTTAGGGTTTAACTGAGAAACCCTGTAATGTCTAAGAGCTAAAATAAATCAATTTTGAGCTCATTTATTCTCAACTAAACTTATGGACCATATATTTAAGATTCTATTGAAAAACTCATAACATATCTTCAATCAATTGCTCTTCAAGTGGTCTAGAAATGGTCTTTGTAAAATCACGATAACTTTGCACTATGCAATTAAAAAACATGCTCTTCTCTCCAATCAATCCTGCCTAATCCTCTGATATTAATGAAATTCATAATGTCCCTTTTGACATTAATGACAATCATATGGCCAACAATCTCCCCCTTTGGCATTGATGACAAACTAAATGGTCTGATCTTATAATACTTTGCTCCCTTTTCGACATTGCTTGCATTGACTTTCGATGAACTTGAGCTGAAATTGTTCATGCCAAAATTGTTCCCCCATAGACAATGGAACATTTGCCTAAACTCAAATTTGACACATGATCTTCTCTTTCAAACTTTCATAGAGAGAATTTGCACTTTTTCTCCCCCTTTGACATCAATGGCAAAAGGACTCCATCTTTCTCATAGTTTGTCCAAATTTTTCTCCCCCTTTATCAGATAAAGAATTTTGTCCAAGAATTTGTAACCACTAACTAATTATAAATTTGTAAAAATATGAATACATTAGTTGCCTTTTCTCTCTTCTTTTAGGGATTAAAAAATCTTCTATGATCCTCCCCCTAGACTCATGCCCTATCACTAGGATCTAGTGATGTGATGTAGGAACCACCACTCCTAACTTCTATCTTAGATACTCAATTTTTTCCTTGGGAAGAGGTTGGGTGAATATGTCTAAAATTTAGTCATGTGTTGGCACATATTCCATTATGACCTCTTGACCTGCAACCTTTTCTCTTAAGAAGTGATACTTGATTGATATGTTCTTGGTTATGGAATGCATCATTGGATTCTTTGATATGTTAATAATAATTGAATGATCACAATTAATAGAGATAGGTGATGTGTACTCTACCTTGATGTCTTTGAGTGTCTTCTTCATCCACAAGACTTGAGTGAAACATGCCATTGATGCCATAGACTCTGCTTCTGGTGTAGAAAGAGTAACTAACTCTTTCTTTTTACTCAGCCATGAAACAAGTTTGTTTCCAAGGAAAAAATCTACCACCACTAGTGTTTCATCTATCATCCACACTTCCTGCCCAATACACATTTGTATATGCTATCAAAGTGAAATCTTCACTATCAAAATACCATAAGCCATAGTCAATTGTGCTCTTGATATATCTTAAGATTATTTTTACTACATTGACATGTGATTCTTTAGGAGCAGCTTGAAATCTTATTGTAGACACCTAAAACTAGCCACCGATAACCTCTAATTAGGTTTTTGGCCAATTTCCACCTAAAATGCACAATTTAGCCTAAAAACACTAAAACATGCTAAATGATGTGAAATTGACATATTCAAGTGCCAATTTTGGCTAGGGTATCCCTAAATGGAGCAATACAATTTATGGGCCAACTAACTTTGATCAGATCATTTTGAGTCAAAATGCCAAATTTGCACCTAGGTGCTCTAGATTGCTCTTCCCTATCAAATATTTTGTACAAGACATGTGCCCTTGTTATTTGTTGTTGGCAACATATTAAATGGGAATATGGTTTTAATGCATCTAACATGAACTTCCAATTTCAATCTAGTCAAATTTGGGACTAATAACAAGGCATTCTAATCAATTTGAGTAATTTTTGCACAAAGTGCTTAATCTTGCTTAAGAACTAATTAACCCAAATCAAGTCATAATTAATAATTCCATAAAAACTTGTTGAATACTTTGTTTTGGAAATGAATATTGAATATCTGCATCATCAAGTGACCTCATTTCTTGGGAAGACATCCCTAGGTCATAAATGCCACAAATATAGGGTTCATGCCCTCCATGCCTCATCAATGCCTTCCATAATGCCCTCCATGCCTCTTAAATTTCCCATTCTTGCAATGTCATGATGAGGATAATTACAAACTTAATTTAAAGAATTGAATTAATCCTCAACCACACATCTCAATCTTGAGATGGATGGATGAGGTTGATTCTAATCAAATCCAATAATCTATAAATAGAGAGACCATGCACATCATTTCTAAGATTTTATGATGCAAAGTTATAATTCCAAATTGGTTCCAAAAGCTTCAATTAATTAGTGTTACCATGCCAAATTGATTCTAAGCCAATCCAAGCCATAAGCCAAAGGTGCCAAGGAGAGATGGAGGTAGCCAAGCTTCCATTGCCAATGACTTCATGAGCACAAGCCGAGCAAGCCACCACTACAAAGGCATTTGGAGCATCCAAGGAAGGTGAAGGAACTCTTGTGTTTGATTCCTTACTTTTTAGTTATGTTTGTCATTTAATTTTGTTAACTAAGCTCTCCCTAGTGTCTAGGCCTAGATATGTTATGATATTAGTGTGTTTCTTTCATTTTGTTTTCATTTTGGAACTAACACCATACTAACCATCCTCTCTTGAGTCAAATTCCTAGATCACATAATGGCATGCCCGGTGGGACTAGATGCATCCTACACATGAAGGAGACCATTTTATAATTCTAAAATATTTATTTGAGCCTTTAAAACTCTTTCAAATTGATTTTCTAACTTTATTTAACTATTTTTTATCGCCATGGTTTTACACAGTAACCAACATCGGTAAGTAATACTGACATCGGTTACCTATCTTAATTGATGTTAGTTACCAAAATGAACATTGGTTAGATATCAGTTAGCCAGAGTAACTGACATCAGTGGTAATAACAAATGTTGGTCACTATGTTTTTCCAAAAGCATAGACTTGAGATCTACTTTTTCAAAGTTCATTGGTTCAAGATAAAAAGAGCTTCAAAGCTAAAGGACATGATAACAATTTTCCTATAGGACCAAGCTTGATATTTGATTAAAACATGCTTAAATCACCTTTGCATGCTTAAAAATAATTTAGGAACCTTGTTTTGGTGTTTAACAAAAAATTTAGATGTTTTTGGTGAATGTTTTCAAAGTTTGAAACTAAGACCAAGGGGCCAAATGAACACCACCAAACTTTTCATTTGGGTATAAAATTGAACACACTTGTAAATTCTTGTTTGTAATAGTTGTTTAAACAAATTTTTGTTTGGTAAAAAGAGGGATGTTGCATGTATGCTCTTCCATTTTTCCCCTATAGGGAGCCCTTGGAATCAAAAACACCATTCCTATTGTAAATAGCCTAGTCCAAGGCTTAGAAAGAAAGTCATCTAAAGCACTCTCCAAAAACTTGTCAAAGTTTGGGTGATCTTGAAAATGACCCTAAAGTCATTCTAATTTCATGCTTTATTTATTTATGTATCTTGGCTTGTAAGGGGGACTTAATCACCTACCGTAAGTTATTTAGCAAAGATTTGATGTAAGGTTTCATCTCCCAGCATTAACTTCATTTGGATCTTTTAGAGTTACACACAAGATGTAGTAGCACTTTAGACATCGTACTACACTGAGAAAATAGCATGATGTATTAGTTGTAAAAATGACTAGACCTTTTTGCAACAAGCTAAGTGATAAAGACCCAAAATCCATGCTTTTTTTTGCATTGTTTGTCATGAAAGTCATTGTGCAATTGATTCCCTTAGATCATTTATAAAATTATTAGATCTTAGACAAATCCCCACATGCCACATAAGTATAGTTGGTGAAAGGTGTGCCTCAAGGTCTATGTTTTAGTACTATCATTTTAGAGAAGGGGGGTGTAAAAACCCTACTATATAATGTACATTTAATTTTGGATGAATACTTGAAATCCTCTCAAATGATGCATATTGATGGATTCCAATAATTCCAAGTAACCTTGTTAGTTTAGGATCTAAGGGAAATTAATTAGTAAGTCTTGTCCTAGTTTAAAGTCTTGTTAGAAGTCAAAACTTGGTGTAAACAAACAATCCAAACCAAACACATAGTCCAAATTTTCCTTTGAACAAAGTGCATTATGTTGTCTATGTGAGATCATTAGTTTGCCTTGTTCAAAGTTCATCAAAATATTGAGAGTCATATCATCCACTTGGGTGTAGTTACGGTACCCTATTAAGTCTATACCTTTACCAAAATTGTTTAAGTCCTTCACGTATAATCTAAATTCAGAATTACACCTTTACAAGTTCATAGGGTTGATGTGTTAAGTGGGTTCACCATTTACACTAAACTTGAGGGAACTTAGGTTTAATTTTCAATTTAGGTTAAAGGTTGTTTATAGACTCATAATCATTATCATCACTTGATAGACTTAAGCCATTTTGTGCTAAACACTTAAACTTTGAGTCTATGCACCATAATATTTTGAGTTAAGAAAGCTAGTGTTATGATATCAAAATTATAAGAAATTATATTTCCCTTAGAGAGTATTTGAAAACAAACCTTTTTGTAACACCTTTTGGGTAGTATAGTGTCGTTATGCTGCCCAAATCATTTCAAATATTGTTTCATAGACCTTCTTACATAGGGTTCAAATTTGTTCCTACATTTTTGAACCAATCCAAGTGTACTTTTGTGATCCTTTGTCTAAAGCATAGTTATACTGTTTACCTTTGTCTAGTTTGTTTGTCAAAAGATCCAAGTTTTATACCATTTTTTGTGATAAAGTAAATTATTGCTAAAGTACCTTTTATTTCATACCTTATACCTAGTTGATTAAGTTCATGTCCACGAATCAAATGCCTAGTGTTTATTAGAAGTGTTTCAAATCTGTTAGATTAAAAATTTCATCTATTTCTAAGGGTAGCTTTTAATGTTATTTGAACCAAGAGTCTTAGCACATGCCTTGTTTGAGCCTAGCTTCTGACACTACGTTTGGCCAAAAGACCTAGCAAATTTTAAATTTCCTAGCTTAGACTGATTTGAAACACTTTGACCTTAGAGTTTGGCATTTTGATTTTAGATCCATTTACTTTCTTACCTTTATTTGAATAGTGAAATGTTAGATACTTCACTCTAGCTTATTTCCTCACAAACCTTTTCATAAATCTATTGATCCTTTTGACAAATCTAGACCAAGTTAGAACATCATCTATTTTGGACATTGTCCTTTTTAGAGGTTGTATAACTCATTGACCTTTTATCATAAAAACATTGACTATGGATCCCAACATGTATTCCTACACTCGTAGTGGACTCATGTACAATCTAGAGATTGGTAATGTGGTTGCATAAGGAGAAATTGTGCAAAACCCCTATGCGGATAATATTTCTTATGAGATGGATTCTTATCCCTCTTATAATACTCAATTAGGGGCACACAACCAAGATCCATTAGCTAACTATTTTGTTAACACACCACTTTACACAGAACAAGACAAAGAACAAACTATGTAATACCTAGATACAATACCCATGGTGGATGAGCTAGTTCTTCAACAGTCATATTCTACTAATACATCTTCCACGTATGATCCATTTTTTTTGAGTGACATTTGTTAGAGAACAGAGATGAGATTCTGGTTAGAGCCATAGAGGTAGGGGATAAATTTCCAGTAGACTTCCCCCATAAAAATTTATCAAGACTAGTAAGAGTACCCCACAATATCATTTATGATCAATAAGCTTCTTCTAGTAATCCTATGGCTCTAGTCCAAACAACGTATCAATACCTTACTATATCTAGTCAAGGAAAAAACATCATGGAAGATCAATTTAACCAAATGCATATAGCATATCAAACATATCTAAATATAGCACATGATTTCAATCAGATAAACATGGTAAGTAAGCCTCTCATTGACCTAGTTCCTTCAACAAGAGTGTTGATAGAGTTAACTAGACAAGAGAATCCAAGCCCTAACCCATTCATATAAACTACTTCAATAGATAACTTAATGCATATTCCTATTATTAAAGAAGCATCTTCAACCTCTACAATGAATAGTGAGCCAAACATAGTAGATAATGTGCAAACAACATCCAACCTAGATCAAACTGGTACTAATGCACAAACAAATAGCCAACAACATGTGCTTATAGTTAATATCATGAGCATATCATCATACCAAGGAATAGGATTTTCTACACCCCAACCTCAACCAATTGCTTCCTCAAGTGTACAACCTATGGGATTAGGTAGTCAAACAATGGCTAATACCATACCTCAATGATAGAATGTGACAAATCCTACTCCCCCTCAATAGCTAGTGAGTAGTATTCCACAATAGTAGACACAGTCTAGTGTATCAACACAATAGAGGACAAATACATATCCACCTCAATCAGGGGTAACTAATATTCCACCTCACCAGGTAATGACAAACATAACTCTTCAAGCATAGAAATATGCTAATTCAAAACCAAGCAATGAATAGTTAATATCATGCAAATATTGGTCAATGATAGATGTTAAATATGTAGCCTACTTTCACTTCCTCATAGGGAATCATGCAACAAGGAGGTCCCCATGTTTCTTAGGTACCTACTAGACAATCATTGGTTCAAAATGTGCCACAAATCTAGAGACAGGGTCTCGGTCCACAAGTTTACACTCAATAGCAAGGTTTGATTAGTCAACAACATGTCCCTTTTCAACCACATCAGGCATAGTATAGTTATATCCCTCTATCCCAACCACAAAATCCCCCAAGTCAAACCTTTATCACCAACCCAAACTAGAATATCACACAACCAAGCGTGCAATTTCAAGTACATCTTAATCCACATATGCATATTCTTGGTCTATTCCCTAACCCAACCAATATACCTGAACAAGTATCTTCATCATACCTTGGTCAAAGTGTTCCACTTATGACCTCCCAACCATCTATCCAAACCCAAATTATCCCTCAAAACCAATATTCCATCTAGTTTCCTATCCCAAGAATTACAATAGATGAAGGATGCAATTGTTTCCATTTAAATTGGTAAACTAACTAAAATGTTTAAATTGAATGACATGTGTTACTATCTATTCAACATGGAGTATTTATAGATACCATTTCCTTTAGGATAAGAACCACTGAATTTTGACAAATATAAAGGGAAAGCTAACCTTAAGGCTCATTTGACTGAATTCTTTATCACATGTCAACCAGTGGCATATAACTTTTGTTGTTATTTCCGAGGAGCTTGGCTGGACAAGCCTTGGAGTGGTTTTTAAAGTTTCCCAAGAATTTATTAATGGACTTTGATAATTATTTTGATAAATTTGTGTTACACTTTTCCTATAATCTCGAACATGAGATTTCATTAATGGACCTGACATAAGCAAAGGAAAAATTTGGGGAGAGTTTTGCAAGTTATTTATAGTGATGGAGAGCCCTTACAAGCTATTTCACCCATAGTTTACCAGATAAAGAATTAGCCACTATGTTTACCAAAAATTTACATATTGAGATAGCCTATCATCTGGAACTGCAGTGTGTACATACATTTAAAGAAATCATTGACAAAGGCTTGTTGATTGAGTGAGTGATCATCAATAAAAGAGTCATCAAGCTTAATTAAACTAATCAAAATCAAGGTACCAATCATGGAAATGGTCACCATCCCATCCAAGTGCAAACATCACAACTAACATAGGCCAATAACCATGAAAGATTGAAGCAATTCAAACATAATAAGAATGTTGTGGGAAATGGAGTAACTAAGTCTCATCATGTGCAAATGGTGCAAACATCATCTGAGCCACCTTTTCAGCTTACTCTTACCCATCAAACTCTTTAACCAATGCCACAAGCACAACATTCAAGACTTGTACAATAAATACAATAGCCTTTACCATTACAAACCACTCCTTCTAGAAGAACCGTGATTGTACGTCATGTCTTTAGTGACCTAGGAGAACCTATTGAGTTTTTATTTCACAAGCTTTTTATCGCTAATCTAATTAGTTGGCCCATACCAAAACATTATTTGTAAGGCATTCCTTACCTTGATTGGTACCATGAAAATGAATTTTATGACTATCATCGAGTCAACGGGAATAATATACGAAGATGTGTCCAAAGTAAGCATTTAATTAAAAATATTTTGGAGAATGGGGAGATAAAATTAGACAATGGTGCTTCCACTTTTAATCAAAATCTTGGGATCTATCAAAACCCTTTTCCCTGACATAACAATCAACAATAACAATAGCCCATGCAGTAGCAAAATTAATAGTATCAAAATCAAAGGCTAAACCAATAGAATTAACAAAATTAGTGAAAAAACCCACAATGATAGAATAATAGACAAAACTAAAGTCAAAATGGTAAAAACCAACAAACCTACCATGTAGTTACACATGACTACAATAGGGTTGTATGTCATATTCTAGGGGGTAGCATTAATACCATCTCCGTTAATCTTAGACCAAGTATTAATCAACCTAGACCATTACTAAACAATAATATTTATCAAAATCACATAGATAATCCTTCTTTGACTTGGGAGTGCATACAAGAAAACTAGAAAACTAGGACTTCCCCTTATGGATCTTATAGTGATAACTCATTCTTTCCACGTGACCACATGTAAGTGCACCAACAATTGAGACTTGTCCTATCTGGTCCCACACCATTTCCAACATCAATTAGTAATAATGGTCTAGTACTTAATCCTGATTATGAAATCACAACTCAAAAGTCAAAGACTACTATCCTAGGCCCACAACCAACTACCACTTTACCTATCATCCAACCAACCATTTAGCCTTAGAATAAACCATTCACTACTGACCAAGATAAGAAGTTTGATATTGTGGTATAATTGTAGAAGACACTAGCATAAATTTCCATTTTATATTTTTTATGGACATCAATAATCCATAATAACATCTTGAATGAGTTTTTGACCAAATCCACTATTGCTAGTGACATATCCCCTGATAAATTTCAAGCTTTGATTGGACACCTAGCTCCAACCCAACATGTCACATTCAACCAAAGTGATATGTCTTCTCTTGACCCGCTCCATAATAACCCATTATACATAGAAGTTTGTATTAGATGGCATAAAGTGAAATGTGTCCTTATCAATAATGGATCCATCCTCAACATAGTATCTCTAAATCTCATCAAGATTTTTGGGTACACAATGGTAGATCTCCAACCAAAAATAATAACTATCAAATCCTATGATAATTAGGAAAGAGAATCATAAGGCACCATCAGTTTCCCAATTATAATTGGGCCTTTGACCCATGATACACTTTGCCATGTGCTTGATCTAGAGTTATCATACAATATGCTTTTAGGTAGGCCTTGGTTACATGAGATTCATGTAGTCCCATTAATGTTGTACCAGTGTATCAAGTTTTCCCACTCAAAGATGGAAGTAAACATTCTAGGATATTTATACCCATATGAACACTGCAAGCATTTTAAGGCCAAATTTTAAAGCTATAATTATCAGTATGATATGAATCCAAGTTCCAAGTAGGATAAAGAAAAGGCTATACTTATGGATCCTTCACCAGATGATTTCATAGATCCTAATACTTTGGATTCCCTTTCTCACATGACACCTCCTAAAGTTTCTAATCATTTCACCATTTTAGATAATAGACCGGGAGAGTATGTGACCCATGATACATTTCATAATGCCAATCTTCCTAAAAATTTGAAAACCTTTGGGTGACCTAAAGTCATCTCACATATGCATTGGCAACAAAAGAAAAAGATAAGGGACCTGTAACATTTGTACCAGCATCTATCCTAGAACCTGACCCTCTTAAAGGGGATGAATCATGGTTATACAAAGACAACCAAGCTGATTATTATAAAAGTGCCAAGTATCCTATTCCTAATAGGATCATAGAGCATCACAATTATGAAGGAAGAGGCCTCGGACTGAATCAACAAGAAACCATCGAGCCAATTTCCATGACTAAGTATGAAAGACCTTATGGACTTAGATTTAAACTACCTAGAGTTGACCCCACATATCTTATTCAAATTTCATCACCATCAACTAGTGATGATGATGTTGATAGTGAAGCAGAGTTTGATCATAGCCTTACCTTTTATGACCTAGTTAAAACCAACTTGTTTGATAATAATGCCATTTGTACCCTTACCTAAGCCATTCATTACAATCCATTACCATTATATTATCTCCAAATGATAGATTGAGACCAATAAGAATCTAGTATGTCAATTGATGAGTTCCAAAATGATGAGTTATTCTATGATTTCTTAGGCCATAGAGACAATGTTCCATTGGGAGATCACAAAGAAAGATTATCAATCACATTCGATCTTATAGCCTATTTTGGAGACTGAGTAAACACCCTTAGCCAAAAAAAATAATTAAAACATTGAGGTCCCAAAGTGAAAACCTCTTTGAGGCACTTTCTGACTAGGGAAAAAGTAAAGATAAAGGCTAGTCTAGTGGTAAAAACCTATCTTAGGTGCCATTAGATGGGGGTGTTCATTTTTCTTCAAATTTAGATGAGGAGACCACCAATGATGAACTTGCCTATGGATATGAGTTTAGTTTTGAGCAACAATAAGTATCTGATCAAAATTTCCAAGAATTTCTAACTATTTTTGTTACATGGCTACATCTCCCATTAGAAGACTCAGATTCATCATGCCTAGGAGAAGTTGAAGAGCAAGTCCTAATGGAGGACCCTGACATAATCAAATAGTTTAAGTCATTGCCTACTATCCTAGAAGATGGTTTAACCCTTCTAGTCAAATATGCAATAGAGGTAAATATCAGGACTCCATCATACTTGAAATGGATAAAATTAGGTGTGTCTCTCACTAAGGAAGAATGTAATGTTTTTACAACTCTATTGATAAAATTTGTGGATATTTTTGAATGGGCCTATTTTGACATGCCAATTTTAGATCGTACCTTGTTCTGCACCACCTTGTGGTTGTGATCTAAAAATTTTACTCAAGAGAGGATGGTTAGTATGGTTTTAGTTCTAAAATGAAAACAAAATGAAATAAACACACTAATGGCATAACATCTCTAGGCCTAGACACTAGGGAGAGATTATTTAACAATCATGAATGAAACACACAACTAAAATGAAAAATAAAACTCTTTTACCTTCCTTGGATGCTTCAAAATACTTTGTTGTGGTGGCTTGCTTGGCTTATGCTCATGAAGTCTAGGGATGAGGCATGGGATGCATGAATCTTGATATTTGTGGCATTTATGGCATAGGGATGTCTTCCCAATAAATGAGGTCACTTGATGATTTAGATATTCAATATTCATTTCCAAAACAAAGAATTCAACAAGTCTCCATGGAATTCTTGATTAAGCCTTAATTTGGGTTAATTAGCTCTTAAGCATGATTAAACACATTATGCACAAATTACTCAAATTGATTAGAATGCCTTGTTATTGGTCCTAAATTTGACTAGATTGGAATTATAAGTCCACATTAGATGCATTGGATGTGTATTCCAATTTAGGATGTTTTTAATAAAAAATAACAAAGTCATGAGTCTTGTGCAAAATATTTGATAGGAAAGAGCAGTCTAGAGCACGTAGGTGTAAATTTGGCATTTTGACTCAAAATAAATTGATCAAAGTTAGCTAGCCCATAAATTGCATTACCCTATTTAGGGACACTCTTACCAAAATTAGCACTTAAATATGTCATTTTCACATCATTTTGTGTGTTTTAGTGTTTTAGGCCAAATTATACATTTTAAATGGAAACTAGCCAAAAGCTTGATTAGAGGTTATTGATGGCCAATTTTAGGTGTCTACAGTTTACCCTTATTTGGGAAGGCATTGAAAGCTATAAGCACAATAATATATTATCAAATAATTAAAGGGTCCTATATGCCTACAATTTTAATTATGATAAACTAACTTTATGATGCCCCCTTGAGGGAATGGTTGACACAAGTGAGTTGACAAATGGTCCCTCAAAAAGAAATAAGAAGAAAGGTGGAATTAACCCATAGTTGAGATTAATCTAAATGAGAAAATGATTGCATGAATTAATTTAAAAAGGATGATAATTTTCCCAAAGGTGGTTATAATTAAGAATACAAGTCAAAATAATGATTTGCCTATAGGTGGTTATAATCATTAAGTAGACCTGAATTGGCTAAAATTGATGGTGTCTTAGTTAGGGCTGATTAGCAAGCATAACTCAACGATATAACTTGGAATATAGATTAAAGATGAGTGGGAATAAAATGATGAAATATATGGATAGAGTAATGATATTGATCACTAGAATGATTTAGTTGTACCTCTTAATGATGAGATGTTCGTCCTGATTAACAATGATACAACTAGAATGGTCAAATGAGTTATGTTGATCAAGGGTGGGATGGAGGGATTTGCCAAGCTACCAAGGAGAAACTTCTATGGCTCCATTGATTTTAGACCTTCATGAAGCTAATTTTTGCTATAGCATGTGATGGTAGGCTCCATGATAGAACACCATGAAGACTTGGCCAAAATATGCATAAGGACTGACTCCTAATCTAATAAACACTTGAAAACAATGCACCAGTGATAAAAATCATGATGACAATGTTAACATATGAATATGGATAGACTCAAGAATAATGTGTGCAAGGAATCACCCAATGAACACATATAAACTGAGTCAATGCAACAGTGCTGAAAGTAAACAAATAGGCAACCAAACAAACAAACAAACAAACAAATGACTTGAAATAAACCAACAAACAAAAATCCTAAAAATAAAAGAAAAAGAAAGCATCCTAATAATGATAATGCCCTGATAAGGTAGATCAAGGATAACTGACTAGGCTTAGATAGGATAAATATTTTTGGATTTTTGAAATGTTATGAATGTTTTTAGAATTTTGAGGGTATCTTAACTCATTAGAGAATGACAAGATACCTACTTGCAAAATGGCAAGAGTGTTTGGTTTAGGTTGCTCACAAAATGTTGAGAGTATATGGAAAGGGGGACTGAGGTGACCTCAACATGAATTGAGCATAACCCACATAGTCCTAAAATGAATTCAAGTCATAGTAATTACATCCACACAAAAGGTGGGGAAAAACCAACTAGGTCCCAATAAGTTCTCAAATCTGGCAAATGACCAGTCAAATGAAAATAATGATGGCATGGTGATGCAACAATGCATGATAAATAAGTATTTCCCCTAGTTTTCTTATAAGTGGTTTTAACTAGGATATAATGGCATAGGTTAATGGTACTAATTTTCCAATAGGTGGTTATAATTAGTAACAAGACTAGTGAGACACTGATTTGCCCATAGGTGGTTATAATCGAGCTCATAGAAATAAATTTGAATAGGATGAAAGATATCTTGCTAGATCAACTATCACACTACTTTCATAGAATATCATTGTAAACATGGATTGGATTGATTGTTTAAACTTAATTGGAATCCCCCCACAAAAGGTGCAAGAAGAACCAAATGAACCAAGATCAAAATAGGATTGGGTAGGATGACTAAAAATAGGCTTTGGTCTAAATAGGAACGGAATGATAGGATGTCATGGTATTGATAAGGATAATGATGGCTTTTGATATATTGGATAAAATGGTAAGAGGATTCCCCCCAAGTGATGGGGTAAAAGGCTGGGTACTTTGACAGTGGCAAATGAATATGTAATAATGGCAATGGCATGATACATGTTTTTGGCTTGGGTGTGGTTTTTGCTTCTATTGTTTCTACTAATGGGTAGATGCATGTACTAATCAATAAATGATACAAATAGAAAACTTGGTCATGTTAATTTCTATCCCACACCTCATCTAAATATCTACTCTATCAAAAAACAATACAGATCTAGTTGCCAAGAATGTTGTGTTCTTCCTTGGTCATTGATTTTGATTCCTTCAAACATCAAGATAAGGTTTATTTGTAGCCTCTATAAAGGAAAGTATGGCCATGGATGGTAGGTTTGGTTGTGAAATGGAATGTGGAATGGTGGGGAAACAAATGAAGATCAAGACTTTGTCACACATAATGTCTTTTATGACAGATTTGACATAATTTTAGTTATGGTAGGGTTGAAGACTTGTTCTCTCAATAAGACCACCAGTTTTTGTATTGTTTAACCTTGAGAGTAGCTACCATCTAATTAGGTTGTATATTTGAAGCTATTTTAATTTGATCTTTAATTTTGTCTTCATCTACTAGTGAAAAACTTTTGTGCTCAGCTATTGGTGCCTCAAAAAGGTTTTCACCAATGAAGTTATCTTGATTGTCCCATATCACCTTCAAGAAGGTTTCACTAATGAACATTGGATTTTAAATTTGATTATCTTTTATCACTTTCAAAAAAGTCTCACTAGAAGATGCCGAGTTTTAACTTTGATTGTCCCCTAGCACCTTTAAAAAGGTCCCACTAGGAGAGTGTTCTTCTATTATATGAATGTTGTCTTGGCCTCCTAGCTCTTCTTCAACTACTATGTCACCATGGATGTAGTTTAATAAAGTGTGATTCTATTAGTCCCAATCAACACTTTTGGGAGATGGAATGTCAATAATATGGCTATCTTGGTTGATGGTAATGATATGTGGAATGTAATGGAATGGTGAGAAGTTGCACAATCCTTGTAGAAGATAGTAAGAAAACTTATGTCAAAGCTAAATTACTCATCCTAAAAAACCATAGAAGGATCAAAAATGTATTCAAATTTATTTGTGAGTCATGTGTAGCCAATGTTGTAATAGCCATGAACATATTCTTCATTTGAATCTGATTCTAACTTAAGGGACTCTAAATCTGATGTTGAGAATAATGTTGATTCTAATTTTGATGCTAAATCAAGTGTCAATTCAAGAATAATACCTAACTTTAATTATGATTCTTCATCTGATGGGTACCTTGTTATAATGATGTCTTATTGAATTCTTGGTATTGGATAAGTAATAACTTGTAATAATATGATGGGTTCCATAAAGACTAGTTTGTCAAAGTGAGACTCCTCTAGGATGGGAAAAAGATCAAGAGAAGTCCTTAGAGACTGGCTTATCAATAGGAAGCTCTTATAAAATTGGTATATGGTTGAGGTAATGATTTGACCAAAGGTGGTTATAATCATTAAGAAGTGAGTTAGCAAAGATTGGCTTGTTAGAGTGAGACTCCTAGACAATTGGTACAAGGTTAATAGGCAATTTATCATAGGTTGGATTATCACAAATGGTTAATTCATTAAAAATATCTTAGATTGGTTGGTTCTCTTGGACTTAGTTTCTAATGAGTTGGAAAATACTAGTTTTCAACACAACTTGGTCTTTGAATGATCATATCAGTTGAGGTTTGGTTGGGATTGGTACTAGATTAGGAATGACTTATAGTTGGATAATGATAGGGTATTAGGGATCATGATTGCTTACACGAGCCAAAGGATAAAGTCTTGAGATGGTAACGATAGGGCATTATGGGGATTGATTACTCACATAAGCCAAAGGATTAAGTCTTGAGATGGTAACAATAGGGCATTATGGGGATTTATTGCTTGAACAAGCCAAAGTACTAAGTACTATAATGATGAAGGGGCATTGTGGAGCTTGATTTCTCACACAAGCTAAAGGACTAGGTCTAGGAATGATAATGGTATTCCTTAAATATTATAGATCTTGGTGGCTCATATAATCCAAAGGAGGGTTAGGGGTAGATGATGATTGTATAGCAAAAGGACATTGTGAAATTTTATTTCTTGCACAAGCAAAAGCATCCAAGTCTTCCTCATAAACCATATCATCCTAGTCATGAGTTAGATCATAAGATGGTTCTTGACTATGTTCCATGTATTGATTATTGAAAAGATGGTATGGATTCGTATCCCAAACAACATTATCTATAGTTAGGTATTTAAAGTTATCCTCATAAGCCTCTTCATACCAATCAAGGTCTTGAGTTGGATCGTAAGTTGCTTCGTGACTTTGTTCCCATGAATGATTAATATGAGGTGGATAGAAATGTATCTTACAAACCATATTAGCATCATTGGGGTCTTGAAAAAATCCATAAAAGTCATTTTGTGTGGCCATTCTATCATAAGTTGGATTTCAAGTGACTCCACCATAAGTGTAGTGAGACATATCCATGTAAATGATGAAATCTCTAAAAACAAAAAGACTTGGAGTTTTTTAAACTCTAAAAAACTATGACTAAAGTACAAATGGCTTAAACTTGGTCAAAAGGTAGAGTTGTATCTCTAATGTGGTTTGAAAGTGGATCTATATTTCCAAAATAATTTTTGCTGAGATTTGTCATAAAACAACCTAACATCAAATGTCACACATACAAAAGGTTAAGTGTCTAAATAAAAACCAACATGTCAAAGGTCTAGGTCATATTGATCTAAACAAGGTCTAAACTAGGAAAGGGAAAAGTTGAGTTGATAGGCCTTTTGTCCAAATGTGGAGTCAAAATCTAGGCTCAAACAAACAGGCATGTGCTAGGACTTTTGGCCAAATAATGTCAAAATCTAGACTTGAAACAAAGGTTGATGTGATTTTATTTAATCTAACGAGTTTGGAAACAACTCTAACATAGATCCAGCACAAGGAATCAAACATAAACATGATCAATTGGCATAAGATAAAAGAATATTTGAGAAAGGTTGTGTTCTCTCAAAAACAAACCATCAATAGTTTTCAAATTTGGGTAATCGATTAACTGAAGTTATGCAACCCAAAAGAGAAATATCTATGTATCAACCCCATGAATTGAGGCTTAAATAGAAATAAATCAATGTTTGGATCCAAACTTGACAAGGCTGATTGAAAACTCAATGTTAAAAACTAGGATTAGACCAAACATGCTAGACAAGATTGGACAACATGACGACATAAGACAAAGGTCTAAATGGTATACACAAAATGGTTTGAAACAAATGGTTTTGATACAATGGTAAACAAGTCTTGAAACAAATTGATTAGCCTAACAGCATAAGCATACTTAGATAATGTGGTCAATACTATGTTTCAAAGACTCAAAGGCAAAATAGTTTGACATGATTTGGACAGCATAACACTACCCTCTGGAACTCAAATGACACACACACAAATAAGTTTAGAAAAAATTTCAAGGCACAAGTGTGGTGTAAAATAGCCAACATAACACCTCTTTAGACAAAAGAGTGACATATAGAAAAATTATTTTTGACATGGCTTTATGAACAAACAAATAAGTTCTAGTCTCAAAACATACCAAACAAAAATGACCAAAATACACTGAGTATAATCATCTAAATCCTAACAAGGGTATGACATGTGGGGTTAACTAAACTATCAAGTTTCAAATGTCACTAGGGGAATCAATTGCATAATGAATTTCATGCCAAATAATGTAAAATAAAAGCATAGATTTTGGGTCTATATCACTCAGCTTGTTGAAAAAAAGTCTAGTCCTTTTTGCAACCACTACATCCTACTATTTTCTTATTATAGTGCAATGTCCAAAGTGCTAGTATGTCCTGTGTGCAACTCTAAAAGAGTCAAATGAAGTTAATGATATGAGATAAAACCCCAAGTCAAATCTTCTCTCAAGAACTTGTGGGAGGTGATGAAATCCCCCTTGCAAGCCAAGATTCATAAATAAATAAATCATGAATGTAGAAAGACTTTAGGGTCATTTTCAAGATCACCCAAACTTTGATGAGTTTTTGGAGGAGTGCTTAGATGAATTCATTTCTAAGCCTTGGACTACATATTTATAATAAGAATGTCACTTTTAATTCCAAGGTCTCCCTATAGGGGACAAATGGAAGAGCCTACATGCAACATGCCTCTCTTTGCCAAACAAAAATTGACAAGTGTGTTCAATTTTAGACCCAAATGAAATGTTTTGTGGTGTTCATTTGACCCCTTTGTCGTAGTTGTAAACATTGAAAACATTCACTAAAAACCCTTAAATTCTTTGTTAAACACCAAAACAAAGTTCCTAATCAAAATTTAAGCATGCAAAAGTGATTTAAACATGTTTTGAGCAAAAATCTCGCTTGGTCCTATAGAAAAATTGTTAGCATGTCTTTTAGCTTTAAAGCCCTTTTGAGTTTGAAATAACAAATTTTGAAAAAGGTCTCAAGTCTATGTTTTTGGAAAAACATAGTGACTAATGTCAGTTAATACCACCAACATTGGTTACGACCAACTGATATCTGATCGATCTCATTTCTGTTGACTAGCGTTGATTAAATCAGTAACTGATGTTGGTATTTTTGCTGATGTCAATTATTGTGTAAAAATATTGGCAACCAAAAATAGAAAAAAAAAGTTATAAAATCAATTTTCAAGATTTTTAAAAGCTCAAATAAATATTTTAAACTTGTAAAAGGATCTCCTTTATGTGTATGATGCATCTTGTCTCACCAAGCGTGCCATTATGTGATCTAGGAATTTGACTCAAGAGAGGATGGTTAGTATGGTGTTAGTTCCAAAATAAAAATAAAGTGAAAAAACACAATAATAGCATAACATCTCTAGGCCTAGACACTAGGGATAGCTTAGTTAACAATCATGAATGAAACACACAACTAAAATTCAAAAGAAAACTCTTTTGCCTTTTTGGGATGCTCCAAAATACTTATTGTGCTGAGAGCTTGTGCTCATGAAGTCCTTGACAATGGAAGCTTGAAAACTTCCATCTCTCCTTAGCACATTTGGCTTGTGTCTTGGCTTGGAATCAATTTGACATGGTAACACTAGTTGATTGAAGCTTTTTGGAACCAATCCTGCATTATAACTTTGCACAAATTAAGCTTAGAAATGATGTTGTGAGGCCTCCTATTTATATATTTTTGGATTTGATCAAAATCAACCTCAACTATCCATCTCGAGATTGAGATGTGGGGTTGAGGATTAACTCAATTTTCAGAATTAAGTTTTTAATTATCCTCATCATGGCATTGGAAGAAGGGGCAATTAAGAGGTATAGAGGGCATGAATCCTAATATTTGTGGCATTTATGGCCTAGGGTTGTCTTCCCAAGAAATGAGGTCACTTGATGATGCATATATTTAATATTCATTGCTAAAACTAAGTATTCAACAAGTTTCCATGGAATTCTTGATTAGGCCTTAATTTGGGTTAATTAGCTCTTAGGCATGATTAAGCACATTGTGCATAAATTACCTAAATTGATTAGAATGCTTTATTATTGGTCCTAAATTTGATTAGATTAGAATTGGAAGGAGTTATTAGATGTTCTGGAAACTTAGTCCTATTTAGGATGTTTCTAACAACAAATAACAAAGGCACGAGTCTTGTGTAAAATATTTGATAGGAAAGAGTAGTCTAGAGCATGTAGGTGCAAATTTAGCATTTTGACTCGAAATGAACTGATCAAAGTTAGCTAGACTATAAATTTCATTTCCCCATTTAAGGATACCCTAGCCAAAATCAGTATTTGAATATGTTAGTTTCACATCATTTAGCATGTTTTAGTGTTTTTAGGCCAAATTATGCATTTTGGGTGGAAATTGTTCAAAAGCTTGATTGGGGGTTATCAGTGGCCAGGTTTAGGTGTCTATAGTGGTTAATCTTGAAAATAAAATAGTAAAATAAAATTTACGTAAGATGCATCCTCAAATTATTGTATTAGTAAAGAAAGAGTTAGAAAAACTCTTAGAAGCAGGATGTATCCAATCTATTGACTACTCTGAATGGATCTCTAATGTGGTACCTATTGGTAAAAACCATGAAGAGATAAAAATTTGTACTAATTTTTTAGACATCAACAAATCTTGTCCTAAAGATGATTTTCCCTTGCCTAATATTGACATGATCATCGACTGCACGATAGGTTATGAAATGCTTTCACTCATGGATGGCTTTTCAGGATATAATCATATCAGAATAACACTAGAAGATCAACATAAAACAATATTCACCACTCCATGGGAAACATTTTTTTATCAGGTGATGCCATTTGCTCTTAATAATGCTAGATCTACATATCAAATGGCCATGACTATCATATTCCATGATATGATGCATGATATTGTTGAAGACTATGTCGATGACATATTAGGAAAATCCAAAACTAGGGCCAACCATCTGTAGTGTTGCATAAGATATTTGAAATATTATAAGAGTACAAAGTTAGACTATATCCAAATAAATGTGTGTTTAGTGTAACTTTATGAAAACTACTTAGCTTCATCATGTCTCGTAGAGGTATTGAAGTTGATCTGGCTAAAGTCCATGCTATAACTAAGATGCCACCACCAACCAATTTAAAGCAACTCCATAGTTTGTAGGGTAAGATCCAGTCAATCTGATGCTTCATATCTTAATTCTAAGATAAGTGCCATCCATTCACACACATTTTTAAGAAAGGATTTGCATTTCACTAAGATGATCAATGCCAAATAGCTTTTTAACAACTCAAAGACTATCTTGTTATTCTGTCTATTTTATTACCTCCTATGTCAGGAAAGCTATTTTTGTTATATCTATCAGCTACCAACCATGTTATGGGGGCACTCTTGGCTCAACATGATGAAAAAGGAAAGGAACATGCTATATACTATCTAAGCCATACCTTGGTTACATATGAACATAACTATACACTTGTTGAAAAAGCTTATTTAGCCATGGTCTTCATAACTCAAAAACTATGCCATTACATGTTGAATAATACGACCATGGTCATTTCAAAAGTAGATCCACTCAAGTATCTACTATATAAAATATCTTTACAAGGTAGAATGGCTAAATGGATCATGCTTCTTAGTGAGTTTGACATAGAATATGCCAATCAAAAGGTAATCAAGGGGTAAGTTCTTACAAATTAACTCATTGAAGAACCTCACAAATGTAAAATCACTCATGTTTCAATTTCTTGATGAATCCATCATGGCCATAATTGACACACCCCTTTAGGAGTAGCCCTAGAAATTGTATTTTGAAGGTTCATTCATTGCACATGGATTAGGGGTAGGCCTATTGTTTATTACACCATAGGGGGATTTAATCCCTAAATCATTTAGAATCAACTTTCCTTCTACAAACAACATGGTCGAGTATGAAGCACTTGTTGTAGGATTTTGAAAATTAGTGCATTAGAATATATCTCATCTCTAAGTTTATGGTGATTATCAGTTAATCATCAATCAGGTTACAGATTATTTTCAGACCAAAGATGACAAGCTGGTTCCATATAAAGCCATGGTCAACATTCTCAAACAACAAATTGTCAATATTCAGTTTGAGCACATACCAAGGGCTAGTAATAGAACTATAGATACCATAGATACTATTGGCTCTTTTATTTGATAAATAGATAAAGCTAGAGAGTATTAGTTCCTCATCAAGAATTTATCAGCACCAGCTCATGAACCTTCAACCGTTACCATGATTTGTGATATGATTGGTCCTAATTTTATCTGGTACTCAGATCTTTATAACTACCTTCATGAGCAAGTTATACCACCTAACCTATCTTGAAAACAAACCAAAGCCTTCATTCATCATTACACTTTTTATACTCTACTTGGATCCACCCTTTACCATCACAATTTTGATGGAAAACTACCTCATTGTTTAACTTTGGTAGAGTCTACATTAGCATTAAGAAAATTTTATGAAGGAGTATGTGGAGCTCATTCTAGTGGGGTTGTCCTATCCAAAAATATTTTGTGTACTAGTTATTATTAGCCCACAATGGATGCAAATGCCACTACATATATAAGAAAGTGTGATAAATGTCAACAACATGCTAATATGATTCATGTCCTAGTAAAAACTCTAAAATTGATGTTGACACCATGGAGATTTTGTACATGGGGACTTGACCTCATTAGGAAGATCAACACTTCTTCATCTAATGGCCATAAACATATCCTTACCACCATTGAATCTTTCACTAAGTGGGTTGAAGCTATACCCCTCACTTACATGACTAAAAAGCAAATTTCTAAATTCATCTTCAACCATCTCATTTGCCACTATGGTATCCCCTCTGACATTAAATATGATAATGGAAGATCATTCAAGAATAAATATTTAGACCAACTGTGTACTAAATATAACATAACACAACATTTTTCTATAGCATATTACCCTCAAGGTAATGGCCAAGTCGAGGCATCCAATAAAACCATTGTCAACATTCTCAAAAAGATTGTCAATGATGTTAATCATGATTGGCACCTCCATATATTCTCTACCCTTTGGGCATATCATACCAATAATTATACCCTCATAGGATCCACTCCATACTCACTTGTTTATGGTATTAAAGCCATCCTTCCCATTGAGTTCAAATTACCTTGACTACGTATCTCTTTCAAACATGTCCTAGATAATCATGACTATCGAGTAGCTCAACTACAAGAGCTAGATCTACTTGATGAGAAATGCATAATTGCACTCAACAATCTTCAATTATATCAGAACTGACTTAAAGGCCACTATAATTGGCATGTTAAGTATAAAACATTTGAACTTGGTGATCTTGTTCTTAAAGAAAACCAAAAGAACACCATAGCTGAGAAGAAACATAAAGGGAAATTCAAACCAAATTGGATAGAGATTTTCATCATCACTATAGATTATGGATCAAGAGAATACAAACTTGCCACACCAGATGGTGATGAACTTATAAAACTAATGAATATTATTCATCTCAAGAAATACTATGCTTGAATGCTAAGGTGTATTATCTATAAGGACCATTTTAGTTATGCCATTTCATCACTATGTTAGTACCATCCTTATCCATCTCTTCACCATATCCACTTAGCCATTCTAACCTATCAATCCAGTGTGTTCTAAAGCCTAGCCCATGTGACCTTAGTTTTTACCATTTGTTACACAGTTTTAACATCAAGGTATTTGATCAGTTTCATCAGTTGGTTCAAATACTTTAGACAAAGATTTTATTTTGGGATAGTGTGACAAAAGTTTTGGTAGTTACATCCTTTATTTGTTATTCCTTTCTTACCACCATTCTTGTTACTAATTATAACCACCTTTGGGAAAATTAGTACAATTTATCTATGCTATTATGTCTTAGTTATAACCACCTATGGCTAGGGGCAACATTAAGCCTTGACATACCAACTTACCACTTCTTATGTCATGATATGAATTTTTACCAACTGTGCCTATTTTGTTTGCATTGACTACCACACTAGTTAAATTTCTTCACTACAAGGGTCAAACTATAGTGACTTGAGGTCCTATTCTGGGACTATGTAGACAATGCTTAATACTTGTTGAGGTTAGCTCAGTCACATTTTTCCTAATGCTCTCACCATTTTTTGAGCAACCTAAGCCATGCTCTTGCTGATTTATAAGCAACCTAAGCCATGCTCTCACCATTTTATGAGCAACCTAAGCCATGCTCTCACCATTTTATGAGTAACCTAAGCCATGCTCTCACTATTTTATGAGAAACCTAAGTTTAAATGCTCTCACCATTTTGTGAGCTTGAACCATTTAGTGTCTCATCTTTCTTGATTGAATTGTGACAATCCAAAACACTTCCAAAAACATTTAAAAAATTAGTAGAAAAGAATAAAAACATTGACCACTTATTTACCTTAAGTATTCTATGAACCCTTACTAAGTTAAAAGTAAATAAATTATCATTTAATTTCCCCATCATTTTTGGATTTTTCTCTCATGCACTTGTCATTTTACAAGATCATTACTCTTCCTCTCTCACATCCATTCTGTTTGTTTTCATCAATTATCACATTCTTCTCATTCCCTGAGAGAACTACATTTGGCTTGAAGTTTTTTATTAGATATTACATCCATAAAACTATATAGGTAGCATCCACTTGCTTAGTGCATATGGAGATAACTTAGACACCTCCTTCCTTTTATTCTATTCCCCCATTTTGTTCATTTGTTAAGTTGTCACCTATTTTATAGGAGTAATGTTTGTAGGGTTTTTATTGTGTTATTTGTTTGGTTATTTATTTCTACTTATTTATTTTATTTGTGTGCTTGTTTATTTGCTTTCATCACTGTTGCATTGATTCAGTTTATGTGTGTTCATTAGGTGATTCCTTGCCCACACTTATACTTGAATCCATCCATATTCATATGTTTACATGGTCATCATGGTTTCTATCATTGGTGCATTATTTTCTATTGAGTATTGGATTACATGAGTCAGTCCTTATGTATATTTTGGCCAAGTCCCCATGATGTTATATCGTGATGCCTACCAACACATGCTATAACAAACCTCATCTTCAAGAAGTTTATTCAGCAATGGTACCATCTCTTCGGCACCAACACCTTGATTCTATCCTAATCATATCCCAAATAGAGTAATTAAACATGAAAGAATTTCAACCTTTATTAGTTAAAATGAGTATCTCCCTACTAGTAGGTTGTTCTAATTCATCATTACCCTTTGTGTTAAGTTATCATCATCCTTGACCAAGTTTATCATGTTTTCCATAATCGGGGTCCAATGATTATAACTGCCTATAGGCAAATCATTGCACACCATCCCACCTACATTTCTCAATGATTATAGCCACCTTTGGGCAAATCATTGTGTTATCACCACTTTACTTTTTTATGCCTATGTAGGGGCATGTTATTATCTTATTTGTCTATCCTAATTGGGGAAGCTCCATCTTCTCAATTATTATTATCACCTTTGGGAAAATCATTATGTTATCATACTACGTTGCCACTATTAGGGTACAATGCTTATAACTACCTTCGGGCAAACCATTGTACACCATCCTACTTGAATTCTTAATTATTTTGACTATTTTTTCACTATCATTGTGTTTTCACCCCATCATCTTTCCTTTCTTTGGTCCCCTCATTTCACTTCTTATCGAGGGATTGTTTACTGACCTACTTGTGCCAACTATTCCCTTAAGGGGGCATCATATAGTTAGTTTATCATCATTGAAATTATAGGCATATAAGACCTTTTCATTCTTTGAGAAGATGTTACTATGCTTATAGCTTTCAATGCCTTCCCAACTAGGAGCAAACTGTAGACACCTAAAACTGGCCATTGATAATCTCTAATCAAGCTTTTAGCCAATTTACACCTAAAATGCACAATTTGGCCTAAAAACACTAAAACATGCTAATTGATGTGAAACTAACAGATTCAAGTGCCAATTTTGGCTAGGGTATCCCTAAATGGGGTAATGCAATTTATGGGCCAACTAACTTTGATTAGATCATTTCAAGTCAAAATGCCAAATTTGTACCTGGGTGCTCTAGATTGCTCTTCCCTATCAAATATTTTATATAAGACATGTGCCCTTGTTATTTATTGTTGGTAACATCTTAAATGGGAATACAGTTCCAATGCATCTGATATAGACTTCTAATTCCAATCTAGTCAAATTTGGGACCAATAACAAGGCATTCTAATCAATTTGAGTAATTTGTGCACAAAGTGCTTAATCATGCTTAAGAGATAATTAAACCAAATCAAAGCATAATTAATAATTCCATGGAAATTTTTTGAATACTTTTTTTTGGAAATAAATATTGAATATATACATCATCAAGTGACCTCATTTCTTGGGAAAACATCCTTAGGCCATAAATACCACAAATATCAGGATTCATGCCCTCCATGCCTCATCAATGCCTTCCATGATACCCTCCATGCCTCTTAAATTACCCCTTATTCCAATTTCATGATGAGGATAATTAAAAAATTAGTTCTAAAAATTGAATTAATCCTCAACCACAAATCTTAATCTTGAGATGGATGGTTGAGGTTGATTCTGATCAAATCCAAAAATCTATAAATAGAGAGACCATGAACATCATTTCTAAGTTTTTATGATGCAAATTTATAATGCCAAATTGGTTCCAAAAGCTTCAAGAAATTAGTATTACCATGCCAAATTTGTTTCAAGCCAAGCCAAGCCACAACCCAAAGGTGCCAAAGAGAGATGGAGGAAGCCAAGCTTCCATTGCCAAGGACTTCATGAGCATAAGCTAAGCAAGCCACCACTACAAAGGCATTTGGAGCATCCAAGGAAGGCGAGGGAAATCTTGTATTTGATTCTTTGCTTTTTAGTTGTGTTTGTCATTTTCTTTTGTTAACTTATCTCTCCCTAGTGTCTAGGCCTAGAGATGTTATGTTATTAGTGTGTTTCTTTCATTTTGTTTTCATTTTAGAACTAACACCATACTAACCATTCTATCTTGAGTCAAATTACTAGATCACACTTACAACGATGCATATTATTTGTATTATATCAAGTTTTAATATAATTAAATATAATAAGCTACCTATCATTGATCTATACATAGTTTGATTTGCATCAAGGGACTCATCATTTTTGCTCAACTTACAACTAGTTATCACAGGAGTACCTAATGGCTTGCTACTTTCCATTCTAAAATTCTTGAGCATTTATTTAGCATAATTATCTTAAGATATAAATATCCCTTCATTAGTTTTTGTTATCTATAGACCTAGGAATAAAGAAAGTTCTCCAAGCATTGACATATTAAACCCATTTTTCATTTGAGTAGTAAATTCTTTGCACATTCTATTATTGTTGCCACCAAAAATGATATCATCAACATATAAAACAATAATTAACATATGCTCACCTTCTAATTTGAAGTATAGATTGATGTATACACATCCTTTATTGAATCCTTATTTTATAGGTATAGACATAATCTTGAATACCATGCTTTAGGTGCCTATTTTAGACCATACAAATCTTTCTTCAATCTATACACATAATCTTCTTCCTCTGACAACTCAAAACCTTTAGGATTTTTTATATAGACTTCCTCTTTTAGGTTCCCATTCAATAAAGTAGACTTAACATCCATTTGATACACTTTTAATTTCTTATAAATAGAGAATGATAGAAACATTATTATGGCTTCCAATCTAGCAATTGGAGAAAATATTTTCTCAAAATTTATGCCTTCAACTTAGGCATATCTTTTTTAAACCAATCTTGCCTTATTTCTTATGATAGTTCCATCCTCATTCAACTTGTTCCTAAAGACCCATTTTGTACCTATAACATACTTGTTTGAAGGTCTTGGAACTAATTCTCATGTTTTTTTCAATTTGGATCAGTTCTTCTTCCATGGATTTTAGAAAATTCTCATCTTTGTTAGCTTTAGCATAGCTCTTAGGCTCAATTTCAAATATTAGAGCATAACTTACTTGATCCTTGTTCATTTTAACTCTTCTCTTAGTCTGAACTCATTCATTTTTATTTCTAATTATTTTATCTATAGGATGATCCTTTTGAACAAATATTGTAGATTCCTTTTCATTTACTTCCTCATACTCTTCATTAGTTTCTTCCTCTTCATAATATGATTCTTCATTACATATTTCTCTATCAGGTTTAACATGTTTCAAGATTTATTCAACCTTGCCATTGATTCTCTCTACAATATTTTGTAGCCTTTTGTTGTAACATATGTAGGCTTTGCTTTGGATAGAATAACAAATAAATATTACTTCATCACATCTTGATTCAAAGCTTCTCAATTTGTCTTCTTTTCTCCTGATGCAGCATTTTCTACCAAATAGTCTAAAATACATCACAAAGATAGGTTTTCCATACCATATTTCATAGGGATTTTTATCACTATTTACCCTCTATTTAACTATGTCCAAGATATATACTATTGTTTGGACTACTTCTTTCTAGTATCCATTAGGTAACTTGATCTCTTTTATCATTATTCTGGCAATCTCCTTAACTGTCCTATTCTTTCTTTCAACAACTCTATTATGCTATGGAGTCCTTGATGTAGAGTAATGCCTTTTGATTCCATGCTTCTCACAGTACTCTATGAACTCATTTGAGGTGAATTCTCCACATCTATCAGATCTTAAGCATTTGATTTTTCATCCAATCTCATTCTCTACCATGGCCCTAAAGATCTTGAATCTTTCAAATGCTTGAGACTTATCCTTCAAAAAGGTTACCCATGTCATTATTGAATAATGATATACAAATAAAATAAAGTATCTTTCTCTTTTAGATCCTCTTGTCTTAGTAGGACCACAAAGATTAGTATGAACTAATTTTAAAGGCTTTGTAGTTTCATACTCCTTTGTTTGAAATCTAAACCTTGTCTGCTTGCCTTGTTGACATTCCTTGAAAATAGAGTCTGCAGGTTTAGTTATCTTTAGAATGTGTCTAATACACTTATTTGAGCTCACCTTTAATAGGTTTTCAAAATTGACATGGCCCATTCTTCTATGCCATTACCAACTCTCATCAATCTTTCCTATCAAGTAACTATTACCATTCACTTCACTAAGATTATAAATGTTTCATTCAGTTCTTTTCCCTTCTATAACTGATATTCTAAATCTCCTTATCTTATAGACTTTTTCATTAAATTTGAACTTATATCCATTGTCACACATTTGGCTAACACTTAGCAGATTATGTTTCAATCCTTCAACATAAAAGACATCATGTGTAGGAAGTTTTTCATCTATGTTTAAGGCTCCTTTACCTCAGATATTTACTATAGTATTGTCTCTCAAGCTGATATATCCTTCCTTACATTTTCTTAGTTTGATGAACTTGATATTGTCACCAATTATATGTTTTGAGTAACCACTATATATTACCCACAAATTCTGCACCTTGGCATGGAGTGTAGTTTAAGCAATTTTCGATTGATCTTTCACTTTCCACACATCATTGGGTTTATTATTTAGCTTATTTTTTCCTTTTTCAAAGACTTGTGAACCTTTATTCACATTGGAAGGAATGCATTTTTTCTTACTTTGTGTTTTTTGTCTTACAAAGTTTTGTCTACATTGTTTAGCTATGTGACCAAAGTTATTGTAATTATAGCATATTACATTTGTATCTAACAAGGGTACAAATGAATTTTTTCTTAAAAAATTTGTTCTCTTTTTAGGTACAACTCTACAATCACTAGTTCTATGACCAAACTAATTACATGTATAACAATAACCATAGAAAGACGAGGAATAATTGGTCATAACATTTCTTTGTTCAGGATGAGGAGCTCTTCTAAACTCTAGTTTTATTCAAGTTTCTCACTCTTGTGTAACCATCTGCATCATCTACCTTTGTTTTCTACATCTTCCTTGAATTTTCAAAGATTTGATCATTTATCTTCTTCCTTTCTTCAAGCTTTTTTTCTCCTTCAACTTTATTCACATCATTAGTGTTTGTGTCTTTCTTTGTATTCTTGCAAGCTTTCTCTTTGTTTGCTCTTGATTCTCCTTCTACTTTGAAGTTATCATATAGGCTATCAGATGTACTGGTTATGGGACTTTTACCTTTTTCATAACCAAGACTAGATTTATCTTTTGGTAGATTTTGAGAGTTGATAAACTTAGCAAGAATTACTGAACCTCCTTTCAGCTTCAGACCTTTGTTTATTTATTCTTTAGAGTTTTTAAGTTCTTTTCTCAAAGCCACTATTTTTGATTCTAACTTCATGCAATCATCAAATTTAGATTGTATTTCAAGTTTGACTACATATTCTATTATTTTGGCCTCTTCAACTTGTGTCTTTAGGCTAACCACCATTTGATCAAAATTTTCAAGACTTTTGGACACTTTTCAATTTTCTTTTATCCAAGCTTCTTCTATTTTGAGTTATCTTTTCTTAGCTTATCAATTTCATCTAGAGCATAGATGATTTCACACTCTAGATCCAATTTTCCTTCCTCTTCTTCATTTGAGTCTTAAAATTTTTCTTAATCCATTGAATTTGATCCTAATGTCATGAATAAGACTTCCTTTTATTCAGCCACAAAAGCACAATCATGGTCATCATCAGAACTATCACTATCATCCAATGAATAATTATCTTCTTTTGTGTACAGGCCTTTCTTATTTTTGAAGTTATTATTCTTGGAATAGTGAGGTTTCACCTTTTTACTATCCTCTTATTGCTCAAAGTTATCCTTTTTATTATAAGGGCATTTAGTAGCAAAATGTCCTACTTTACCATAGTTAAAGAATTTATAGGGTAACTTACCTTTGTAATTTTTAGACCCTCTCTTTAATCTTCTAAAAAAGTCGAGTTCTTCTTCATCAATCTCCTTAGATCCAGATGTAGGTGCTTCTACCTTTACAAGTTTGGATGCTTTGATTGTAGTTCCTCTCTTGAAGGTATATGTTTCTTCTATTCTCATCTCATAGACTATGAATATTCCATGCAACTCATCAATATTGAGTTTATCTAGATATCTTGATTCCTCTATTATAGATATTTTTGAGTCATACCTTGATGGTAGAGATCTTAGGACCTTTTTGACAATGAATGGATCTTTCATTTCTTCTCCAAGGCCACTGATTGCATTGACTATTTCATCTACTCTGAGGAGGTAGTCTACATTTTTTTATTCTTCATTAATTTTAAGGCTTTTAAACTTGCCTTTATATGTTTGTAGCTTGACCTGATTTACCTTATCATCACCTTCATAGATACTTTTCAATTTTTTCTAGATATCTTGTGCATTTTGAAAATGCATCACTTTGACAAACTTTGAGTTAGACAATCCATAAAAGATAACATTCTTTTCCTTGGAATTGTTCTCATATGCCTTATTTGAAGCCTAATCAATAGGAGTTGTAGAAGGGGATATATATCTATTTAAAATAGACATCCATACATCAAACCCTAATGAAGATAAATATGCTTCCATTATAATGCTCTAAAATACATAGTTTGATCCATCAAAGAGAGGCCCTTTATTTAAGGAAGAGCCTTCTTGACTAGCCATGTGTGTTCACCGTCCAAGATCTACTTGAGTTGATTAAGCTTGTTCTAAGGAACCAGGGATTTGATACTAATTGCTAGAACACAAATATCTACTAAGAGGGGGTGAATTATTAGTTTGACTAAATTAGTCCTTTTTAAAAAAATTTAATGCAAATTAAAAATATATGTAGAGATCATATACACAAATAAACACGACATTAGATATACTATGGAAAACCCAATATGGGAACCACCATGATAATAGCTAATAGAATCTACTATTCTAATCTAGCCTCATAATCAAGAACCTCACTAATTACAATGTTTAAGGGTATCAAACCTAAGGAGACACTAATTCTCTGATTTAAGAGTGCCTACTCTAAGAAAGCACCAACTCCTTAATGGATCACTAACTCAGCTTATCTGATGGCACAAACCAATCAGATCTATATTCAAAATATGGAGCTACAAATCTAGATTACAAATTTGATTCATAAATAAATCTAATTCAATTCTCTATTTTAGGCCTAGTTTGTAACTACTCATGCTCTACACATCTCTCTCTTCTCTTCTCTTCCTCTCTCCCCCTCTGTCTCTATGTCTCTATATTTCTCTATTTGACACACTTCATTAATCTCTTCCTTTCTACCTCTCTCTCTCTCAATTCGACTCTATTTAGTAGAAACAATAACCTTTACTATATCCTAGATGAAATATATATAAGCATTTGATCTAGGTTTCACATCTTCTCTATGTTCACACTTATTTACTAACACATCACCCTCCATCCTTAGACTCAGTTTAATCGATAGGTTTCTCATTTCTTGAATTCATACTCCACTACCATGATTATTTCTCTTATTACTATATTTAACATATATTGGGCTCTAGTTTTGATGTACATACCATATTACATAAATTTGATCAATCACAACAATCTATTTCATTATTTATATTATATTTTATAGCTTACCTATATGTTCCATCTCTTGACTATTGGGATGAACACATATTTAAATATTGGCCTTTGATCTTAAGTTTCTTGCCATGATCTAATGATCCTCATTTAATTTTCTCAAATCTAAAATGTGTCCATTAGATCAAGTTATGATAGGCTCATGCACTCTATTGGATACTTGTACACTTCTAGGCTTTAATGTTTGAACTTTAAAATACATCCTTTGGATCTTTTGATTTGAGCTCTCACATGCTATTAGACTTATAAAGTTGCATGAAATTTACCTCTATCTAACATTAAACATCAAGATCTTAATCTCATCTCATTGCTTCTTAAGACTTTAGAATGAATACACTCTATCGATCTCATTAAACTAGATTGATCTTTATCTTACCTTTGTGTCATTAAACATCGATCACTTGATCCTATTGAGTGCAATCACTCCATTAGATCTTCATCACATGATCACACACTCACCATCTGATCTTATAACAAGATCAAACTTTATCTCTAACAAGCTCTCATAAATTTGACACTTGGCATCCTCACATGCCTTCTGCACATTCACTATCAATTATTGCTATTGTGACACTTGGGATTCTTGCATTAATCTTTGACTATTTGGATTTAAACCACTTCATTTATCTACTATGAAATCTCCATGATTGTGACACTTATCACTAGTATATTTATTTAGAGGTGCCTTTGACAAATTGACTTTACTATGCTTCATTATATATTTAATGTATAATTAAGCACTAACCATTGATTGAGCTAGGAAAAATATTACTTCAAGGACTTAGGAAATATAAAGTCTCAAAACATTGTTTGAGCTAGTAATTACTGGGTCAAAGGGGTTGATTGCATAATGACTAGGAAGACTTAAGTTATAATTTAAGTAATCGGCTCTCATTTATAGCTATTCAACATAAAAATAAAACATGTTTGTGAACACCATAGCTTAAACCCTTAGGGTTTAATTGAGAAGCCCTATAATGTTTGAGAGCTAAAATAAATCAATTTTGAGCTCATTTATTCTCAACTGAACCTATGGACAATATATTTAAGATTCTCTTGAAAAAACCATAACAAATCTTCAATCAATTGGTCTTCAAGTGGTCCATAAATGGTCTGTATAAAATCATGACAACTGTGGACTATGTAATTGAAAAATAGGCTCTTTTCTCCAATCAATCCTACTTGATCCTCTAACATCAATGACATCCATAATTCCCTTTTTGACATCAATGACAATCACATGGCCATAATTAATGTGTTGGGTGTAAATTTGTTGTTGATTTATTGGGTTTTCAATTTGTATAACATTGGTTACACTATCTCCAATAATGTTCTCATTATTTAAAAATAATTTAGGTTTTTTAGTTTGTTTAGAGGAAATGCTTTTAGGTTTAAATATCTTGATCACACCTTTATTGATTAATATTCATTCAACTTAGACCCCCATTTAAATAATTTCATCAAATTAACTTGGGAAAATGAGTAATAAATGATGTCCCAAGTCTGATTTAAGATTGTTCATAAATATATTCATAAGTTTAGTTTTGGGAAATGACCATTTTTAAAAAAATTTCATTACTCACCATCATTGTAATAAGAAAGCAAATATTTTTACATTACATTGTTTGGTGTTGTGTAAATCTAATGTGGTCAAATCATTTTCAATATTATAAGAAAAATGACAAACAAACTTCTCAAAAAGATTCTCAAAAGTGAAGATTGATCCTTTAAGAAGGCATGAAAACCATTCAAAAGATTGACCCTCAAGACTTCATGTAAATAATCATAATATATACTCATTTCTAAAAGCAATATCCATACATGCATGATAGAAGACTATAAAATGTTCTTTAGGATCTCCTTTACCTTTTTATTTGTCAAAATTTGGGAGTTCAAAGTACTTAGGAAAAGGTGCTATCATGGTACTTAAGTCACAAGGTTATGAACAAATTTCCTCAAATTTAAATTATTTTTGCCTAGAATAAGAACCATATTGTAAGCTTTGAACCCTATATTTAATTTTTTGTAATTCTTGTAGAAAGTATTGACATAGTTGGTTCATTTGACCTATAGAATTATAAAAGTTGGATGGTTGACCTATGAAGTAATTTGGGTTGGTTTGATTTTTTGGAAATTGGTTAAGTGGTGGGTTAAAGTTATTATGAGGTTGGTTAGAAGAAATAGTGTTTTGGGGATTTACAAAGGGGTTGGGATTAGTGTTAAAACCAAGATTTATTAGATTAGGATTATCATTGAAACCAATGTTTGTTGGATTAGGATTAACATTTAAGGTTGATGTTATTAGATTGGGATTGATTGTAAAGTGAATGTTTGGGTTTAGTTGATTTGGGTTTGTGTTAAAGTTAAAGTTTGTTGGTGTAGGATTGGTGTTAAACTTTGTGGGGTTTGAGTTAATATTGTAACTAAAATTAGATTGGTTGAACAAGTTGAGATTGATTTTTTGTGGATTCATGTTATACTTTAGGTTGGATGGGTTAAAACTCATGTTTAAATTATAATTAGTTTGAATTGGTTGAATTTGGTTTTGGTTTGGATTAAGGTTAGGATTTGTGTTTAAATTGGGGTTATTTGGGTTAAGGTTTGTGTTAAGGTGGGGGTTGTTTGAATTAGTTGTGTTTATGTTTTGGTTTAGATGTGATCTACAAATATGGTTAACATGGATATTAGCGTTAAAGGGAGATTTTGGATTGGAGTTTAAAAAAATTAACATTAGATTGGGTTGGATTTGGATTAGATGGAACCAAACCAGGAAGATTGGAATGAGAAAATTTATTTAGAAAACCAATAGTTAGATTAGGATTATTGAACGTACAGGAAGTAATGCTCAAGTTTGGATTGGATGGTCGGATTGGTAAGATATAATGATGTTTCAAGATCTAATTTTGATTTGGATTGGTAATGATGGGTGAGCCTTAATGACTTTGATTTGGGTTGATTTTTGAGTTTAAATAAAGATTCAAACTTGGATTATTTTGATCATGGACTTGTGAAATTTAATGTACATTCAAATTATATGTGATCAAATTTGGATTGGATAAACTTGAATGTATATTCAAGTTTGGATTGTTTTGATGTGTGATTGCCAAACTTGAATGAAAATTCAAGCATTGATTGGTTGGATTTATGATTGGTGAGTTTGAATGCATGTTTAAACTCAAATTGGTTGGATGGATATGTGAAGGAAAATTAATATTAAAATTCACATTAGGATGATTAGGATTTGGATTACTAAAAGGATTAGTTGCTTGATGTGATTGGAGATGCATAGTTTCATGGTTGACATGGTGTGCACGTGTTTCCATAGAAAATCCATGACTTGGGAGGATTCTTCATGGAGGATATGTTTACCTTTACCTTGAGATACTTTGGGATTTATATTTGATAATATTATGAGGGAATTATTACCCTATAAATATCCTTGAGGCGTGGATTGATCATGAATAGAAGGTGAAGTCTATTTACTTTCAATTAAAGTATTGCAAGTTTTGTACATCAAAATTAGGTGGGAATTTTGATCTTAAGCCCAAATCTTGAATAAATACTTAATTTTTGTTTGAAATGATTTATTGGTCAAAGGAGGGAGGAGGGAAGATATCTTTAGGTTTACCCTCCTCTTGGTAAGCCCATCCTTCTTGTTGTTCATTAATTTCATGTATTTCTATATGATGTTCTTAGCTTTCAAATTGAAAATGGTCATTGCCAAATGACACAACCCTTGCATTAGGATTATTAAGCATGGAAATTTTCCTTGTGATAGGTGACATGGCTATGGAAAAATGACTTGACTTAAATAAATGAAAAATTAGACTATGAACAAGAATCAAAGTAACTATAAATTCTAATTGCTAACTAATTACTTTTGAGTTTTGGGAAAGTTTGAATTTAAGATTTTTGATAGTTTTAAGACTCAAAAGAACTTAATTTTCACTAAAGTATAATGTAGCACATGGTATTTCATAAGGAAAAAACAAATAAATTCCTACTTTAAATAATTATGCAATTTCATAAAAAGGTGAAAATCTAATATTAAGGTCATGTACAACTTTTGGGCCTTCCAATGTCACTTACTTATCCATACTCTTAGCTAAGGCCTAATGTTTAAAGGCAATAATCATGGAGGATTCTACTATTTTCATGGCCCATTGAGTTTGATTTCAAGGGTGTGTGGAGGGTAACTTCTCGATGCTAACTGATTCACCAAAGTTGAATGACAAATAGGCTTTCCTAGGCTTAAAGTTTTCAAAATTTTATTTAAAAGGGAGTCGTCTGATATACCTTTAAATACATTGAGGTCTGATTCTATATAAGAAATTAATTAAATGGTTACACACTATTGGGTCTTATCCTAACACGGTCAACATAGTTATAGGAGTCTCAGTGTGTTGATGATAGACAAAATCATATTTTAAGGAAAATGTTGAAACCCTAGGTATTAGAGTATGAAATCCCCTCACATCATGGTGTGCTTAAAACACATATCTATTTAAGCCATTAAAACATTTGGATCTCAATTTATATACACTATTGATATATGTGGTTTGGCCTACTATATGGCAGTGAAATCTATGGTCAATAGATCCCCTAGAAAAAGAAATAAAAAGTTAATGGTTGTCTTTTATTCCTAGGTATCATCACCAATGTGATTCCAAAAGAAGAACATACACACAAGTACAACTTGGGTAACATAAAAGTTATGAAATTGTTTTTAATTCTTGAGTATCATCACCAGCATGATGACAAGAAAAGAGCATACATAATTTCACAACACAAAAAAAATACTAAAAAACATAAATGAATTAACTCCAAAAAAATCAAGTGTGAGCTAATTACTAGAAATGAAAATGAAAAATGAAATAAAATATTAGTAACAAAAATGAAAATATTTTGGTTTTATTTTAGGATTTTTGTAATTTTTTTTTAACAATGTCCTACAAATAATTTCTTATTGATTTTGTTTTAGCTTAGAGTCAAGGAAACCTACAATAAAGTAAGAAAAAACCACAAAAAATAAGAGAAAAACAAACCTCTATTACAAATTCATAAATGCATAGTTGAGCAAAAATGTGAAATTTTTATTGGTTAGACATAGAAAAATATAGAATAAAATAAATAAATAGATAATGAATTCATAATTTTAAAATGATTTTGTAATTATACTCACTAAATTCACTATTACAGTCTCTAATTTTACAATTGATAATGTTGATTTCATAGTTAACCTCAACAAATTCATAGTTACATATAAACATCAAAAACATAGGGAACAATTTCATAGTTTTAGAATGATTTCATAGGTGATTAGACCAATTTCATAGTTAAATAACTCACCAATTTTATAGTTTACTTGGAATAGAGAGTTACAAAAAATAGAAAACACATACAAGAAAAAATAAAGTATAAATATGATGGATATAAGAAAACTATGAAAAAGACTGTAAAAATAGAGTAAATAATGATTTTGTAATTCTTTGTTATAATTTTACTATTAGACTCCCTAAAGTTGTAGTTACGTAGAAAACACACACAATAAAACTTAAAAAACTAGAACATGGATTGCAACTTCAAAGAACTTCCAAGACCAATTTTAAATGTTTACACAAAATAAAAATAGTAAGAATCAATTGAAAAATACTTTAAATGCACCTATGATGAGTATGAGATGAAAATGATGAGAAAATTTCCCATCAAGGATGCCAAAATGTATTGAAGTAACTATAAAAATAAAAATCAAGCCATGAAATCTTAATCTAAACTGACTCAACCTAAGATAGAGTTACAAACAAAATAAAAAACACAAACTTATACCTTAGTACCAGAAAGTTTCTTCCATTATGATGTGAATTTGATTAACTCTCTTTCAATTATGGTTGCTCACTCTTCCAATGCAAGGTAAAATGGGTAGAATTTTGATGTAAAAATATTCTTGGATGGATTTGATTCTCTTTGGATTCACTTGTGAATTTTATATCACTTCATTAGCATAAGTCAAGATGATGAAAGTGTTGGCTTGCATGCCTATTTATAGATTTTTGGAGGAAAGATCGAATGGGGGAGGATTATTTTGATATTTCAAATAATTCAAATAATCTATGATAGATAATGAGTCTTCATCCATAAGGATGATGACCATTTAAAATATTTGGGAGAAATAGGAAGATGGTTAGCTAAGTCACCAAGAATGCATCAAATTATTTGACAACTTAAGGGATGACTCAAAGGAAGTTGAGAAATTTGTGGGATTGGGTGGGGTGAGTCAACATATGAGGGAGATAAAGGTGGAAGATGTTAGGTGAGGTGTAAAATCTAAATTTAATAATTAAATTTGGATTAAAAGTGTGCACAATTGATTAAATTAAATTTATTCAATTTTAAATAATGAGGGAGATGTCATGAATTATAATTTGAATTTTAGGAAGATTAATTAGTAGGTTTTAAGTGCATTTTGACACTAAATGTAATATAAGCATCTACAAGTATTTTAAGTACCTCATGTGCATGTTCGTTGGTATTGTTAATATTAGTAATTTGAGTGGTATCAATGGTTTTATTAGCTCAATCACTATCATTAATGAACTCATTTGTATCCATTGTGTCTTGAATAGGATTTTTTTGAGAAATGTGTTTAACGTTTGTATATTTGGGAGATATAGATGATTATTTCTATAAATTATTATCAAATTTGTTGAATGAGATATATTTTTTTGCTTTAAAGTTCATTTAAATTTTACTTTAATTCTTAAAAAATATTTTCATGATGTCCATTAATGCCATGATAAGTAAAAAATGTTTTTCCTTTAAGTTTTTTCCAAGTGATGAGGTGGATGATATTAATCAATACACAATTTGACTAACTCTTTATCCAACAATGCATTTATAAAATCATGTGAATAATCATTAGAATTAAATTTTAAAGGTTTCCCTTTGTGTGATGTAAAGGAATGATTATATTAATGTGATTGGAAACAAATTATTTTACTTTATGTAAGTCTTTAACATTTTTAGATTGGACCTTATGCTTGAAATAATTATGATTAATGTGCACTTGTTTGTTAAGAAGTAGTTTGGTGTGTTTAATTTTAGAACAATTATTATAATTTGATTTTTGTGTCTATTTATAAATGTGTGTGTCAACATGGTTTGAGTGTATTTATGTATTTGAAATTTATTTATGCAATTTAATGTCATTATTCATTTTAGTTGACACTTGAACAAAGCTTAGTTCCTCTTCTAATGATAAGGCCTCATAAAAAAGAAAAACAAATTATTCACAAGTATAGTAAAGTAATTGATATTTTAGTGGATAAAATAACCCTTTAGAAAAAATCTATTATACTTTAAAATCAGTTGATTGATAAACTAATTGGAGGATAACAATCTTAAATTGTAGGATATAATCACAAACTTATTTAGACTTGCCTTAGTGCAAAGAGGGTAACTTTTCATAAGTAACCCTAAGGTCCTTTATTTTGAATAAATTTATTTAAAAAATCCTCTCTTAATTATATATATGTAGTTAAGTATCCACTAGTAATGTAATTAAACCATGCAAGGGCACATCCCTCTAGGATTTTAAGAATAATTACAATAATAGTAGACTACCATTATAATCATTCATAGTTTCTGAAAAATCTATAAGATGCAAATAAGGTTTACCTCTTCCATAAAATGTGTAAAATATAATAATTTTAAACTATAGGGTAATGGTGCATACAAAATATTAAGAACAATGTGATTACCATGGACAACATTAGAGGAAACCCAAGCGTGATACACTTTACTCTATAAAGATAGTTAGTGAACTTTATATATAAAACCACCTACATTATGCATCAAGGATATGAATTCTTGAAAAGTTATGTTTATGGTCTTAATTTTATCATTTAAGGTTCTTAATATAATGTTAATTTTAACTAGTGGTACACTATTGCGAATAGGAGAAAAATGATGAAGGATAGGCTCCTTCTATGGTTGAGGAGGTTCCCTATCATTTGATTTATCATTAATTTTAAAATTAATATTGCATTATAATAAAGTATAAGGAATAGTATTATGACCACTAAAAAAACATGTTCTCACATTTTTATTTTTAATGGGGAACTATAAACATCATCATAATATGCAATAACATCATTATTAAGCACTTTATAATTTGATTCATTATGTAACATAGTATAAACATAAGGGGTAAGTAAAGAAGAACATATAATAGGATTAGTGGAAGAATATTCATCATCACTATATTCATAATAGTCATCATCATACCAATCCTCATTGTGATCACTATAGTTTTCATTTTGAACATTTGAAATAAAAACATTATCATTTTTGTAATAAGAGAAAATAATAGTAGTATTACTTGTAGAATTAATATCCTTATTTATGAATATCTTATGTGAATTGAATTTTTAATTGATAATATGATATAATGTGGTATAAAAATGGATAAAAATATTAGGTGTGTAGGGATAATATTCCTCCATGTGGAAACTAGGTTTTAGTTTAAGAGATATTAGATAATCATTGTTAGGAGAGTTTGTGTGCTCTAATGGGACATTCATAGTTGACATTATAGGAATATCAAAGGAATATTCCAAGCGATTATTTATGGGAGAATCCATAGAGACATATAATGGTGTTATAATAGGTAAATTCAAATAAAAAACAAGGTAAGGACCCAAAGGGGAGACTAGAGGTATGATCAAAGGTAAATTTAGATCAGGAGCTAGAGAAGAATGTAAATAGGAATGTAATGGTATAATTGAAGGTAAATCCAAATATGGAAGTATATAAAAGGAAATGTAAGATATGACCAAATGGAAATCCAAAGTTGAGGCTTTTAAAGGTATGACCAAAGAGGAATCTAGAGGAGATTATGAAAGGAATTTAAATGTGTAACCAAAGAGGAATCTATATGATATACTAAAAGGGAATATATAGTTGTAAACAAATATGAATCTATAGGATAATTTAAAGGATGATATATAGGTATAACCAAAGAGGAATCAAAAGGATATTCTAAGAGGGAATCTAGAGGTGTGACCAAAGAAGAAGTTATTATTGGATTACTCCAGGACCTCTGAACATCACAAAGTGCACAAAAACCCTATGATATATGAGATAAAAAGTGAAAATAAAAATTAAGCCTAATTAATGTTCAATAGGTTGATTCATTAGCCAAAAATTATAAATAAGGTATATTATATAGTGAGAAATTATGTCATTATAAAGGTAACAACTCAACTCATAATTACAAAAAAAATTAAGTGTGTGTTCACCCAATAACCTTAACAACCCTAATCAAGTTGAATAACAAATGTTTAGGTAGAAAAAAAATCAATAAAAAACCTACACTAACACCGCCCCTAAAGCATAGTCTAGGTGGATAGATGAATTAAGTCCTATCAGTAAGGCTTGATGAGGTACCCAAACACAATGCAAGTTACATAAAGTGGATAAAAGAAGAAAACCCATAGGACAAAACTCATCTCCTAAAAGAATGTAAAGAATAGAATGGAGATAAAAATCCCCATTAGAAAATGTTGAATATGCCTACAATATATCTCACAAAATGATGAATGTCACTGATGATATCCCCTACCTAAAGATTGAATAAGCTCTATCCACATCAAATAATGTTTCTTCCCTTTTCCAAAGGAAGAAAACAAGTGGTATACTAGAATTATAACCTTTACATAATGGAAGATGAAGGAGGTATTAGTACAAATAAATATACATAGGGTCCAAAGCAAAAGTGTGGCATAGGACTGACAAGATCATGCACAAGAATTGAATTTAATACCATTGAAGTGAACCTATTAGAGGTAGGTGAAATAAATAATGGATCTCCTTGGAATATTAAATGGATCTACCAAGTTCTTGATATAAATACAACCAAATAACTTTACTCTTCATGCATATTAAGAGGGATAACTACTTTATACAATAATGGTGTAATGGAAGCAAAATCTAAAATATATTATGGACTGCCTTGTACCTTTGGAATAGACTACCTAATGTTTGATGAGACCTGAATTAGTATACTTGCACCTTTTAGTGTCTAAATTATACCATAGGTAGGTTTATCAATAAATAACTCCTAAATACTTGGAAGGTGACAAGGTGATGGTAGAGGTGCATCCCCATCACTACTATAGTCATTTGTACCATAAGAAGATTCCTTAGGCACAAAAATGTGCTTAGACTCAGAATTGTCATCAAGTTTAAGTGATTATAATGAATAAGAATGAGATGGAACATTTTTTGAAGGAATGTCCATGTGAAGTGGAGAGTAGGGCTCAAAAACACTCAAAGTTGAAGAAGAGATTGCAGATGATTCACATGGATCCATAGATTGAATATCCATAGGAAGAGAAGAGTTATCAATGTTATCTCATGGTGTACTCTCACTAAAAATAGTAGTCCTTTAAAGTACCAATTTATGATGGATATGGGAGAATAACATCATGTATAACAATAAAATTAGAATATGTAATGGGACAATTGAGGTTAGGTAAATCTTATCCTATAGTGGTGGCTCGATAAAAGGAAGAGTACTATCCACCATGGATGTGTCATCATAGGAAAAAAGAGGAGGAGAGAGTAAAATAGTATATAAAGAGATAATAGGAAGTGGAGTGATATAAATCTCAGTATAATCTCCAAAAAAAGATTGAAATATGCTTTAAATAGTGTTGGGGCACATGGTGAGCTGTACATGGTGATGTAGATTCTATTAAATGTGTATCAATAAAGTACCATGAAGCTTGTCATATGTTTTGGCCCACTTTATGTATTTTCGTGATTAGCAGGAGAAGGAATCTATCCTTATAAAAATAGAATATGATTATTTCCCATTTTGATGAACAAGTGTTGCATTTAAACATGCCAAGAATCATAGTTGGTCTTCCCAATAAGAACCACTAGTGTAGAATCAACCCTCCTCATCATATAAGTTCAAAACTACATAAAAAAATTGTAATGACCCCTTAATAATAATTCACACTCATTAATATGACATTGGGAATAATTGATAATGCATCTAAATGAGTAGTAAGCACATGAATCAACACAATGCAAAAAAAGAGAATGTGTAAAAGATACACCAAAGAATAGACAATACCCCCTTAGAACTATTAGAGTGACCCCATTAATTTTCAAATTAAAAGCATGCTCGTATAGATGTCAGGCATAACCTTGAATGCATCTTGATGAGTAAGTGCGTAAGTATAGATAACTAGAAGGACATGGGGATCTACCATTCATGCATCCAAGAGTGTATAATATGTAGAACATAAGTATCTATAGAATGCCCAAAAATATCACCAATTCATAAAGCATGATAAATAATTAATTTTTAATAATATGACACTCAAATATGAGCTACCAATCAAAAGTTATGCATGTTTGAAAATTTGTTCATATGAAAATTTTGGTGGAAAATAATTGTGTAATTTTTTTAATCAATTTCCCCAAAGAAAATTTTGATGCATCAACTTTGAAAATAAAAAATTAAGCCTATATTGAACAAAAATTAAGCATTTTTGGGTTAGAAGTGACTATGGGCTTAATTTCCATATGACCAAGGACTAAGGGCTAAGTTGGGTGCTACGTTCATAGGTGTAGAGCCTGATGTAAGTGGTAGCATGGTCGGTAGAACCTGATAAAAGTGCTGACATGGTTGGTAAAACTTGACAAAAGTGAAAGCATGATCAATGGAACTTGATGGTATTATAAGAAGGTCAATGTGACCCAATGGAAGGGTGACTAGTGGGTACAAAAATATTTGGATGTGAAACTGATGGGTCCATAACCTAGTGGATGTGCAAATATGGGTCACAAAACTTGATAGAGGTACTGACAGAGGGTCCAAACCCTAATAGATGTGTAGACAATGGTCATAGGACCTGATGAACATGCAATCAGGGGTCACAAGACCTAAAGAGCATGCAAGAAGGGGGGTCATAACCTTATGGATATGTAACATAAGTTCAAATGTTTGTCAAAGGGTAAAAACCCACTAAAGTGTCTACATGGGAAAAAACTCTGTTAAATTAGAAAAATGTCTAGATTTTTAAGTTTGATGAAACCTTCAAAAAATCTAGTAAGAACCCAATTAAGAACTTATAAAACCCATTTTTTTTTCTAATTTGATACCCTTGTAGTATATAAATTCATGAAATGTTTGAAAATAGTCAAAAATCATTGTCACAGATCTAGGTTAAATGTATAGTCGATCTTAGGGTTTTGATGCCTTTTGGATTTGATGGCTCTATTTATTTTATGATAGGAGACTCTAGATGTATATTTTTTAAGAATTTATATAAAATCCTACTAAACCTATGAAAACTAAAAAATCAAGAAACTACAAAAAATGCATATATGTAAAAGATCTCACTAAAGATTTTGATAAAATAACCACCAGATCATAACTCTAATATCATGTCAAATTGTTACATGATATTTGAACATCACATATTAAAAAAAAAACTTAATATAAGTGAGATCAATAATGTAGATCAAAAGTGAGCTTCATTAATATTCAATAGACTGATTCATTAGCCAAAAAGTACAAAGGAGGTACAATATATAGTGATAAATTAGGTCACCATAAAAGTAACAACTCAACTCACAATTAGAAAACACATTAAGTGTGCATTCCCCTAATAACTTTAAATTTTTTAGGAAAACTAACTAACAACCATGTAGGTAAAACCAAAAGTAGAAAAAAAACCTACACTAACAGTTATAGGAGATTTTAAGCTAAAATATATAGGTGTATGTAATCTAATGGGCCCTTATTCCCAAGGGTCATAAAATTTAGATTCATAATAAAAAACATTACTAAGAACATCTTCTTTAAGTGTTTGCTTAGTATGAGCTATCCTTTCAAGATAATAAACATAAGACATAACATGAGTAGATAAAAATAGATCTAGATGATGTACACCATTAATATATTGAATTTGACTATCCATGAAATATGCAAAAAATTAAATTATTATTGAAAAAAAAGTAATCTAGTATGTATAAATAAACTAATGAAATTAATACAGTACAACATGAATCAAGTGATGTAAAGGACTATGTATACAATGAAAGCAAATCAAGGTATGAAGGTGATTGTAGGTAAGGGTTTGAATGATTTTTAGGCTCTCAATTATATTTTTTCATTTTTTTATTAGTGTTAGCCCAATTTTTTGTGGCATTAACTATAGATTTAGAACCATTATTGTAGCATACTAACCTTAGTTCAAAGATATGGTGAGACTAACTTCCCTAGATGATATTCTCATCTCAAATGTTTCACAAATCATATGGATAATAGAGGCTTCCTATTGGTATAAATAAGGGACCTTATGTATTTATGATATATCATGAGGTATGTGGAAACTAAATGTGTATTTATTTTTGTATTATGGCTATGAGTAAAACCCTCATACCACAATTTTTGTAAACAAAAATCATGTACTCCTTCATGACAGTCACTAAGTAGTTTGAAAACTACTATAACATAGTTTCTAAAAAAAGAAAAATTAAGTGAAAAATAAAAAGCAAAAGATCATCATTTTCATAAATTAATCAAATTTTAACATGAGGTTGAAAGAAAGAGCTTATGTGTCACAATAATTCAAGGTGTTAAGATAATTTATTCAATGTTAGATTTAATCCAAGGTCAAATAAATTTAATCATTTTATGTCAAATATTATCCAAAGTTGAAGGATATTTTATTTTTATGTTAAAAAATTTATAGAACTTGAAAATAATTCCTATCACAAAAATCAATGAAAAAATTTTATGCAATGTTCCAAAAATAGCTAGTTCACTAGAATGTTTGACCCATTTTAAATTTATGAAGACTTAAATTAATTGATATTGAACTATTCAAATAGAAATGTTGATATGTATTGATTTAATAATAGAATATATTTAATATACAATATTATATATAATTTATAAAAATCATAAAATTTATATATTATTAAAATACCTAAGGATGTGCAAACCTGCATAACACATAAATAGATTTGACTGTAATTAAAAATTGTGTGAAATTGATTTGTAGGTAGAGTTATGTTAAAAAACTAATTCATGTTTTACTGGGAAAAGTCTATAGGATGTAGATAGGGGCACATTTTGTCCTTATCTGGCTACTATGGTCACATTTTAGTTGACTATATTCTTAATTTTTATTGCTAAAATTGATGTTCTATATTGTAGTGCAGAAGAACTAAAAAATAGAAAACCATAGATCATATAAATGCACTAGATATAAATTAGATAACAAAAGTGGTAATAAAAAATGGATTATTAAGGATGGAAAATCTAGAATAAAAAATACTTGTGATTGAGCATTTCCTACATAGCCCAAATAGTCCTCAAGCGAATGTAGTTCTCTTTCTTAGATGTGTATGTGAAATCATGAATGCAATGCTAGATGTTATTTCACCTATGAATACCATTGACACAAGTATGAAAATTATGTATTAAACTTTTAAATTTGTAGATAAATGAATAATTATGTAGTAATAAATAGATATAACATTTTTATAGCTTTTAAAATGATAATTAATCAGCCCTTCGCTCTTGATAAGACCCTTTCTTATATAGATTTATTAAATTCAAATTGTAGGATTATTGGTGCATGAAGAATATAAATTTAAAATTACCAATGGACATAAAAAGGACCATTAACAATATTAAAATTCAAAAATCATCTAAATATTATATTGGGACAAGTCTGTGTTACTTGAATAGGGTTGTAGTGTGACCTTGTCCTATTTTGTGGCCTTGTCCAAAAGACTCAAAACTCAAATATAAAGACTTAGAATAGGATTTGCAGAGCCTCTAGGTAAATATGATAAGATATAATATAAATGAAAATAAACATGGGTATATCAATGAAAGGGTGAAGCCTATGATGTAGAACAATGCATGTCAATAAGCCATTCATCCATCAATAATAGTCTAAATAAATAAGGTTATGTAAAATACATGTTTTAGATGAGCTTGTGTCAAATTTGGATGTTTACACAATGGCATCCACTTCATGCTTGATTGCATGAATTTCTGAGGCCAAACTTATCACATCACTAACTTTTAATTAAAGATTGAACAAATTCAATTGTAGTTGTATGAACTCTAATTTTAAATGAGAATCATATAAGTTTGATTTTCAGTGTGTTTTCCATGGATTTGAGTACCATTATACATGACATAAAAATTCACCATCAACTAAGGCCCTATCAATTCCAATGTTTTCAATTTTTTTTCTTTCAGGAATTAACTTATTTTGTATTTGTTGGTTGTGATGGATGTTCATCTTCATCACAAATGTCAAACTATAGATCATTGAATATAAGTGTGTTATTTACTTGTTGAGACCATTCTAACCAAGTATCTTTCCCAATTAGAATTGTGCAAAAAATTGATTTTATTGAGTGAATTTCATAAATGAAAGGAGATGGAAATTTTTGTTATCACTCCAAAAAGGTCTCACTTTTGATATATTACTAGACTGATATACCAAACCTCTATATATTCTCATCATTTCTATATACCCATTAGTGCATGGAAGAATATAGTCCTTTATATACAACTAGTGGTACATGAAATAGATTTTAAATAATGTGAAAGTAGAATGGTACGTAGTATCTTATAAATACATGAAAAAGTTTTGTATTATCTACAATACCTACTTAATAACAAGTCCTTATATGTGGAAAAGATAACATTATATATTTAAATTAATCTTAACCATTGTCAGGATATACGTCCAATGATATTCACAAATGGGTAATAAAGGGAAAGAAAAATGAATATTTTTTCATATTTCTCCTCAATCATTTGAATGGATGAAAAACCATAAATACCATTTTTTAATTATGTTAGGCTAAAACTGAAGTAGTTCAATCATAACCACTTGACCCATAAACATGAACCAAAAGCATTATTAATACCAAATGTAAATTGATTTGTGTTTACATTATTTTATTTTATTTTTTAAATTTTACTTGAATTTAGAAAATAAAAATTAATTTTTTCTATAATTTTAACTTGATTTTCTTTTTATAAGGCAAAACTTAAAAAAATTGTTATTTATTTCCTTGTGGGAATATTATCCATAAGAAAAATTCTTCTCAATAGCTCTAAATTCCTCTCTATTGATATGTATACTTTTAATTGTAATGAAAAACATAAAAGTTTGAAATTTGACTAAGTTATTTAATGGATCCAAGTGGAAGACACCTTTGGAGAGATCCCCACACCTTTTTTTAAGCATCTAAAGTGGAATTAGTGTTTCCATGTAGTAGGTAATAGCTCCACGTAGCTAAAAAAATGCACCTAAATCCTCCAATGAGATGAGAATAACTTCGAATGCAGTCAAAAAAATTGTATGCAATCCAAAATTTATCATAATAGCTAAAAATGCACTATAGAACAACACTACACACTCCAACACGCCACTAGATTAGAAAAAGAGTAGTCCAAACAATAAAAGAATAGTTATAACTCCTCCTTTAACAGCCATAATTTTGAAAGAAAGTAAACAAATAACCAACATGCCTACTAAAAATAGTCACACATAGGCCATGGGCTAGGGTACAGTGGTAGGGATGGGGGCCTACCATCTAATCGCCCAAGGTTCAAACCCTACTTCCTATCGACTGCCTCCTAGATTTCAAAAAATTTACATAATACAATTAAAAAAAAGCCACACAGTCCTTAAACTATTTTAACCAAAACTATTTAGGCCAAAATCACCTTAAAATATCCCCCTTAAAAAAACACAACCTACATGTAGCAGGTTTTAGAATAAATTTAGCTAAAATAAAGACAGAATTGTTACATCACCTTGAAATTAGCTAGAATATAATAAAAAAATGCCATATAGAATGCCATGTAAGTTAAGAATAGCCAAAAACACCATGAAGTATTTGAAAATACCTTCAAAGCATTAAAAAAATGCCTTCAAGCAACATGAATAATAGCTATATGAGATGACATGCTACAAAATGCATTCCTCCATACCAGTGCACCTCATTTTTAGCTAAAACACCATTCAAAAACAAAAAATATACATAATACATAGGTCTTGTCAATTAAAATTAAAATTTGAATAATTTTGATTGGTTGGAGATGAAGAATAATAAAGGTATAAAGGAGAAATGGCCAATGAAAGGCTAAGACATACCAATGTCAAGTTAGGTATTAATGGAATGATATTTAACAATATTTGGTACTAACCAAAATTGTATTTATATTTAAATTAAAAAGAAGAATATTACAACATATAGAGTCAATATTTGATTGTTAATTTCATTTTATAAAGTGACTCTTCCTATTCCTATAAATGATTTCATTTATCATATAAAAATACAAAAGCTCTCCCTATAATACTTAGGATTAATAACATATATTATACAATATTGCTACAATTTTTCCATTAATTATCATTTCAAACATTAAATTCATTTTATAAAATTTGCTAAATATACATGAATAAAAAATACTTAATTAAATTTAAACAAGAAAACTTAAATTATATCTTCAAAAAAAATATTTAACTTCTTGAAAGTATTATTTTCCTTCAATTCTAGTTACAATTAATAAAAAAATATTTTATAATTACATCAAATCCTTTATTATCTAAATAATGCTTTAAACCCACATTAATCACTTAAACTCTCAATTTTTTTTTTTAAAGTCCAATAACATAGTGTCACCTAGAATGAATTTTCTAAGGCCCACCACTCCCACTGAATAAGGGTTAAATATGTTTTAGAGATATCATTTGATAAAGAGGTATGGAATTCCACCTCCTTTCAACCCCTAAATTAATCCATAAATATGGGGAATAGGGGAGATCAAAGGTGGATAAAACAAAGGTGAGAGAAAAGTGAGTGGAATATGGGAGGGATACAAGATGAATCCTATAGTCATTATAAGTATCACTAATAAAAACATCAAAACAATGTATTAGTGAAGAAAATAAATGTCACATGAAAAAATCTATGGAAAAAATAATCATTAAATTAAACAAAAAACAATTATTACAAAGGGAAGGTAGAATTTAAGAGAGTGTTTCAAAATTGAACCTTGATGACACCATATAACATAATGTTATTTAATGATGTCATGGCCCTATTTAAAATAAATTTCATCCTAGTGTTTTTGATAAATTTTATTGGGCCATTAACTTCTCAAAATACTTGGGTGAAGGAGATTTATTTCAAAATTACCACTAGACCAATTAAGTCATTGATATAATCTTCTTGATATCCCAATTAGGTGTTGACCTCATCTTCATAGCATTGATACTAATTTGGGAGTCTACTTCCACTTTTAAATTAAAAAATATATAATATTTAGATGCCATTCATAAACATTTCAAAGGCTTGACACTTATATAATTTTTTTAAACAAATGATAAATATTAATTACAAGAAAGTGGATTAGTTTCTATTCATCATTGTAAATTAAAGATCTATATTGTACCCCAATTTTCTAATAATACATTCTAAGAATTTCAGATCCATAAGTGTAGAAGAGTAATGGTGAAAGAGTAGGGATGTAGGACCACAATACGGGAGAAAATTAAGTGAAAGAGAGAAACATAAAAGAAAGATGCAAAAGACCTTGGCATGGAAGGGCGAGTTTCAATAGACAAGGCAATAGAGAATGAGCATAAGACATAGGATTTAGAGAAGCACAAGACTAGGAAAAGAATATAGGGAGTGGAGGTGGTTAAAAAGTAATTCACAATAATAGAAAAGATTAATGAGAGAGTAAATTTAGCATTATTTTGCAAAAAATGAGGAGCACAAATATAGCATAGAGAGGGCATAGAGGGGCAGTTTTGATTGAGTCAATAGGAATTAACTATAATGGCTCTCCATGACTCATTATTTTTAATGGTTGTTGGTTAGTCATCAATTTTGTATTATTGATGTAACCAGAAGTGAGGGGCATACTTTTATACCCCTTATATCTATTCATAAAGTGTTGTTATCATGGTTGGAGTTGATAGATTCATGATTAGATTTGATATTAATATTATTAATTGTAATTGTGAAGTGGTTATCACTATAGAATTGAAGAGATAGTGTAATGAATGAATCATCTTGTAATCTTATTTAGTGAAAGCAATAGAATCCTTAATTAACTACAAATCATGATGTATTAAACTCTACAGTGTTGACTTTGATTTTAGTGATAATATTTATATGCATTGTATGAATTTGTCAAATGACTGACTCTAGACTAATATTGATAGTAATAATGACTAAACATAGTAACTCAAGCATGTAATTAAGAAAAAGTTGTCAAACCACCATCATGTAACAAAATCAATGGGGACTAATCTAGGCTAAGCACCTTAGGTGATTATGTGAGGTTACTCCTCGTGTGATATGTCAACGTGTAATATTTTTGACATCTTATTTATATTAGATGCATAATTAATACTTAGTTATGCAAAGTTAAGAAAAATAACCAACATTTTTAGTTCCTTTGTTGGGACTAATTGTTTTTGTTAACATAATGGTTGAAAATTCTCGAGTGGTTATTTTTGGAAAACTTCAAATGATAGGTTGGTACCATAGAGGAGAACTTTTTACTATAATATATTAAGCTAAGAGTTCTTTCATAGACCTACGTAGAGTAGTAATTATATCATTCTCTATATGAAACATTATTTGTATAAATACCTATTCATTTTCATGCTTAGCTTTTGGCATATGCACAAGACTGCTTAAAAAAATATGGGATGAAAGGATCCTTGGTCAGTAGAGCCATAAACAACATTATAAAACCTGAAAACTATTTAGACATGTGAAATGGAGGTGTGGTGGAAAGGAGTGCTCAATAGATACATTTTAGAATATATTATCTCTACATACTCTTGTATGCAAGAAGCATAGTTCAAATTTTTGAGGGAACCACATGGGAGGTATCTCAAGTAATTTACTTTAGAGATTAAGAATTTTATGGTTGATTCAACACTTGATAACTTCCCCATGGATGGCTAAACTCTCTCATGTATAACAGTGTAAATGGTGTTGAAATGGAAGGGTATGCATTAGTATGGGATTGGTAGTTCATCATGAAAATTAGATAATGAAAACTATAGAAGCATAAGTATGATGAAGCCAATCTTAAGGCTATAAGAAGTAGTGATCCCAAAGGCAAGTGGGAGGATACTAGAAGTGCTATAAAAATCCATAAGAGGGTTGACAGGTATGGTGAATACTTCCCAATCATGGCTTCTTGACCTTTCCTATCACATGTATGCATGGAAAAAGTAAGACCAACATTGATAGTGGAACCCAATCCAAATAGGCCCAATTCCACCACCATAGTACATGATCATGCATTTGAGTTTGACATAATTCTTATTAGAAATTGAGATACTGAGAGCATGGAATTTTAAGTTGAATCTAAAAACAAAACCATAGAAGAGTCTCTCAATGTGTAGAATTAAAATAAAAATCTACCATTGATTTCTACCTTCCTATTTCCATAAAGACTTATGGCTCAACTTGGAATGCTCAGTGGACCAAATATAACTAGTGGGTAGACTAGAAGACCAACACCAATTCCCATTATCTTTGGTACAGCTATTGCTATAGGGGACATAGGAGTCAGTATCAGTATTGGTTCTACTAGAGATAAAGGATTAGGTAGTAGAATAGGAGGCATTGGTTAACCTCCATCATAAGGTCTAGAATGAGGAATTGGAGGATCACCATAACAAGGTCCACTACAACCACCTAGTGCACCTACAGTCTACTATGAGATGACACTTCACTTTTCTAAAATTCAAGGTGTCAAAAATGCAATAGGAAATGTTACAAAGTGTGAACTCATTTTGTGAGTACAGGTTATCAATTATTATAAGTTAAGTTCATCTTAGTTTTCCATACACTATTGGATCATGTGCATAAATGATACCACAAAATTAATCTCCAACAAGTAGTTGTGAATTATCACTTTTTAAATACTACTTTTCTCTAATAATTTGATATCCTTTAATTTGAAAAACAAAGTATTTTTGCCTTAAAATATATCAATCAAGAGATCATTTACAATGTTTGAAAATATGATGCACATATCAAAATGTTTCTTTTGAATCTATCATGTGAGATTAACCCGACACAATATGCTCAGTGGTTTGTGATGCATGAGCATCACTTGAGAGACTAAAAACATAAACAAAGTGTGAGAGGTCATAGTGAGTATTTAGTTTTGAAAGGTTTAAGGGGTCTTGAAATACCCCATAGGAGGTATTATATTGATTCAAGTTTATAGTTAGTATGTTTTTGAAGGTCTTTGGCATTTTCCTGCCAAAACATTCATATTTGAATTTTGAACTAGTCTTAGAATGATGTTTTGGGTGTGGGTAGAAATTTAAAAGATATTAAATGTTGGTAAATGACCCTATAAGTTCCTATGAATGTGGTGGATAATGTTTCAACGTGAAATCAATGGCAAAAATTAATGTAAGCCAAGATTGTCATCTTTGTAACTTCCCTCCATGCGTGAAGATGGCCTTGTGACAAGTTATCTTGCATGTTTTTGAATGTTATAAAATATGAAAATAAATGTGAGTAAATGATATTTATTGGGTTATAAATTAAGATAAATTATTATCTAAGTATTCATATAGTAAATGAAGAATAAAATAAAGGTTACATATAGAAGAACTTTTCCTATGTTTTGTAACAGTCTGTATATGACTAGTTATATAGATGTTTTGAAATCAATATAGAAAGGAGTGTTTCAAATGGATCAAATGTGAATTTTAATGAGTTTAGTGATATGTATTACATAATTTAATTTTTGAATAACATGAGTTATTGATACTTATTTATAATCCCCAAGTTGTTTTATGCATGCTTCAATAACTCTATTTTGGACTCAGTCAATGGGGAGAAGAGTAGAGAGTCTCTTTGAGTTCCATTTAATAAGTTTATTTTTTGATATAATAATTAATTATTTATGAATTTTTAATGATCTAGTTTAACACTCATAATTCCATTTGGTAGTCAAGATTCAAAAAAAAATTCCTATTATTAAATACAGTGTACCCAAGGCACAAAATTATGTAAATTTGAGTTGGAGAGTTGGTTTATGATTGATCAAGTTCAAATGATAATTAAATAAGATAAAATAAGGTAAAAAATCCTATATAAACCTTTTTTGAGTGATCAAATTTCATTATAGTTTCGATAATCAATCAAAATTTTCATTATTGCACACTCACACATAGTCTTAAAAGAACAATCTTGAATTTGCTTAGTCCAAAATAAGACTAATCTAGTTATTATAAGATTGGTAGGCATTATGTGAGTTTGTATAGGGTATATATAAGAGTTTAAAATATTTTTTTATGTTGGATCCACTTAAAACTAGGGAATCCATTAAAAATAATTAAGAGTTAATTAGAATTTTCACATAGTCCAGATTTTGGGTACCTACAGTTTAAAAGATCAAGAAAGTGTTTTTTATGGAATAATATTTGAGTATATAAGGATAAATTATTTAATAGAGAGTTTTTTTTTTAAATAACCTATTCATTTGAGGCTCATATGTTCTTAGAGTTGCTAGAGATAACAAAATATTCACATAGTCTAATAAAAGAACATAGAAATTTATAGATTTATGTATGGGAGTGTTTTCTACATTGTTCAAGATCATCTAAGGACTGGAGAAGGTATATAAACTTGGGGAATACATTACAAAAGCATTTGAATATTTTTAAGTGCATTATAAATCAAATTATCCCTTTTGGTAGCTTCTCGGCCATATACAGGCCTATGTTCCAAAGACCTAGGGTTTATACCTTGCAACTAGGACAAATTGAGTCCCAATCACCCAAATTTAATGAAATTTAGTAAGAATTGTGTTTCAACATGTAATATAATATTATGGAAGGTTTGGACTAGTACCATATAGTATAATATGATTTATAGTACTGTATGTATGCATAGGCCTAGAGGAGACCTAAAAGAGAGAAGAGTGTGTTGGGGTTCAATGATTTACCTTGATATTTATACCAAGAAACTTTGTGTGAAGTAGGAGGATAATTAGTACTCAAAAATATCTTCAATCTATTATGATTCTTTTTATATTGGTCAAACCAACAAGTTTTACATGTAAATAGGGATACTATAATAGGCCTAATTGGCTAGAAGTGAGGTGAGTTCAGAGTTTCACATTGGGAGTTGTGCCAAAAAACTTTGTAAGGAGTTGAAATGGGTTAATGGGTATCTAATGTTTTTGCATGGAGGCTTTTCATATTATCCACACCATCTAGGAATGAGTGAAAATAAGGCTACAAGGATTAATCCTTTAAGAAAAGAAAAGTGGATAGTTTGAGGAATGATTGCTTAGAATTTGATGTAAGTTTTTAGATATGGAAAGGTGTTAAAATGAGAAAATGAATAGTAATTTGAGGCTCAGTTGGGGGATCAATAACTTGGAGAATAAGTTTTAGGCTTTCTAGACTATGAACCTACATAAGAGAGTGTGAAAAGTGTGCATGAAAGGGGCGATGAAGAATTCAAGAAGGTTTATGATTCTAGATAGGAGAGATATTATTCAATAGGTCCAATGATAAGCAAGGTCATGTAGAATTGAAGAAATAATAGAGGTTAGAGTAAGAAATCGAAGTCAAATATTAAATCCAAGAAGGTGGATATAGAGTTATGTAGGCATAGGCTCTGCATTAGTTTGTGGGAGTTTATTACTTCTATTTTGACGTGACTTATCTCACAATAATTTAATTTAACTGCATGAGGCTCTGGAAGCCACCCTCCACATTGAAATCATGGGAAGTATAGATACAGGGATTAACCCCTTTATAGAGGCTCATATTATTGTGATGGATTATTAGCTAGAGAAGCTTATGGCTAATAATTTTTATTACACTTTCAATGACTTATGGTGTGTTGAATATGAAGTGGAATACCATAACAAGAACAACTATCCATGGAGGAATGTTCATGCTATATTTAAACACTATTGTGAAATTTATAACGAAGATCATGATGTAAGGAGTTGTCCCTTGATTTAATGTGCCACCCAAGCTATATCACTATATTTTAAAATATGTTATACATATACACATGATACTAATGACTACTAGTTCATTAATGAGATTCATGAAGTGCACACATGAGGTACACACCAAACTTACACAAATAGTAACCAAGATACTAGTGGATGACAATCTTTTATAGGTCAAGGGTATGGAAATGGATGTGGATGTGGTCATTTTACACCAAGGAAATGTTAAAAGTATGATTATCTAGACCACTTCTAGTGTGACTGCATAGTCTATTGAACTTGAACTTTTTTTAAGAATGAACATCACCTAGAATAATGTCTTGATTTATATGCTTCCATTATTAAATAATAAAATGAGATGGGTGCTAGGATGATACATGTTGTAAAAACTCCTAAAAATTAGTGGAGACCATGCCCTAACACTCCACCATCTGAACCCAAAGTCAATATCAATATACATAGTGGTATTCATTCACAACTAGTTTCAAACTCACCTGCTAAAAAGGTTTATTGTGAAGAACCTCATGCATAACACTATCCTAATTATCAATGATAAAATGAAGTTTTGTATGAGACAATGACATTAGTGTATAAAATTCAAGGAAAAATAGAGTTCCTAAAGGATAAGGATGCTAAAATGAGGGACAATATGCAAAGAGATATGGTACCCATAAAATTAGGGCATGATGAGTTTTGTGATCTATGTAAACTCTTCCTTAATGAATAAATCATTCCTCTCCTCAAGAATTGGTTATGAAAAAAAATGGTAAATCCTTCATAAGATCATCATTTGAACCATGTGTGATGACAAGAGACTCATATTCAACCAAACCCAAAATGTGATAAAGGGGTCCTTATCAATGCATCTATTTATGGCTAGATGATCTATGACATCCTCATAGACACTAGTATAGAAGTTAATGTTATAAATAAATAAACCTATAAAATGATGGGGAGAACCATTTTTTAATCCTTCCCACATGTCTTTTTAATGGCCAACAAGGCTCGTACCCTACCCATAAGCATTCTTAAGGATGTTATCATCAACATCTTGGGAGTTGATTTCAAAGGTGATTTTGATTTAATCAATATTGTTGAATCAAATGACTTCCCTACTATTTTGGTTCAACCTTGGTGATATGTAAACAATGTTGAATTATATTTCAAAAAGAGATATATAAATTTTGAGAATGACACTCAGCACATAGTCATATCTCTCAATAAACACCAGGACCCCCCTTTATGTAGCCCATTGATGTTGATGAGAATGTTAATACAATTTATAACATTACTACTCAAGGATATGAAAATATGGACCCTACTCCTGATGGCATCTTGTGATGAAAAGATGCTCAATCTATTTCTGACATTATTAGTGTCATTTATAACCAAATATCTCAAGGCACATATGATCTAATAATATGTATCTATGATGTCCTAGAAAGCTTCCTAAACTCTTCTCCAAAGCTTGCTCAATGACATAAAACTATTCACCTCATTGATAGATGCCTAATGGTTGGACCACCCTTACAGTTAGATCAAACACCTAGGTTTCACGGATAGATGGAGGTTCAAGAGTACTTATAGGAGTTATAAGCTTACTATGTTAATGCGGTGAAAGTTTCCATGCAATCACCTTTCTATTTCAAGGGATAATTATTTGATGGTGATATAATCATTGGCATCAATTAGATACATGGAAATAAGTATGCATAGTCATGTATAATTGCTTCCACTATGAAAACTATGTATATGAAACCCTAAGTTATAGTGGTATTACTTCTCTAGAACAACATATAACACAATGTGAAAACCTTTGGAGCATTGATGAAACATTTTTACCATAATTCTTATGGGTACATGCATTCTATGGTACATTATGTGCCTAGTCTAGGGTATGGTATATTAACTAAAAAACATGTAGAGACATAGATACCTAGTAGCACATCAAACATAGTTTGCTTACCACCTTTGCATTCTCTTCACCATGGATGTATTTGAATTTATCTCTATAAGCAATCCATCAGGTAGTTGTGGATGATCAGTAATCAGATGAAGAGTGGATACAACACATGTATGGTATAAATGAGTATAATTTGGACATCTTCCAACAACCTAATAATCCTACCATGGCTCAGTTGAAATTATAATCCCAATTTAAATATGACCATCATGAATAGATTTGAAAGGGAAAGCAAAAGGTTGTGTATTGAGTTGATGAGGGTACTAGTTCTAATCAACCAGAGCCATAATTTGACCACTTAAATATACATACAAAGTGTGGGGAACATGATTTCAAAGATACAATATAGTCTAAGTATAAACCATAATTTTCACCACTCAAAATAGTTTAGCAGAACATTAGAATGGGTGATGCACTTAAACTAGCCATGGTGGGGAATTACTAGTAAAATGTTGAGATAACTAAAATCTTTGAGTTATTGCATAACTACTTGGAAATGAAAGGAGTGAATCCATCATTAGAAAAAATTCACATCGATTTAGTTGAAGGCACTTGAATAGTTAGGAAATAACCATATTGACTGAACCTAAATTTGCATGCTTAGGTTAAAGAAGAAATTGATAGCATGTTGTGCCCTAGATTTATTACTCTTATCAATGATTCTGAATGGGTTAGTCATATGGTGATCATCATCAATAAGGATGGTTGTATTCAAATTTATTTAGATTATAGGCTACTCAATATGATATGTGTAACAAATACTTTCCCAATGCCTTTCACTAAATAAATTTTAGAAGGTGTTGTTGGGTGTGAGATCTACACTTTCATCAATGGATTTTTTGGCTATCACCAAGTCCAAATTATTGAAGAAGATAAGGAAAAGATAACCTTTTAAACTAAATGATGTTATTTTATATATAATTTTATGCCATTTAGCCTCAATAATGCACCAACCATGTTCTCATGCATTTTGGTGAAGGCTTTGAATAATTTCATCCACAAGTTCCTTCAGGTATATTTGGATGATTGGACCATGTATAGTTTAGTGTGTGACCACTATGATAATCTATGCCTCATGCTCAAATTTTTTTGGTAGCTTCAAATTTATTTTAATCTAAATAAGTGAATATTTTCCACCCTATTTTAGATCCTATTTAAACATATTATTTGTCAAGATGGCCTATTGGTGGCTTGAGCTAAAATTTTGGTCATTGTCCAACCCCTAACACCAACCACTTAACATGAGATCTGCACCTTTTTTAAGGTCACACAAGGTAATATAGGAAGTTCATTTAGTTTTATGCTAACATAATCACCCTAATGGATGAAATAATCAATCACAATGGCCTATTCTTGTGGATGGCTCAACATCAACAAGTGTTTAAGACCTTGAAAGAGAAATTGGTGATTACATCCATTCTCTAATTCCCAAACTAGAACCAATAATTTCATGTACATTTCAATGCTTTAGGCATGGCATTAGGTGTTATCTTGAGATAACCTAAAAATGAAAACCTTGATCATCTTATTTATTTTGTAAGCCATAAGGTCACACTAGTGGAACATAACTACTCTACAACTCACTATGAGGCCTTATCTATGGTTTATGTGGTTTAGAAGTTTTGAAAATACTTGTTGGCAAATCCATTTGTCTTCTATATGGATCATGAAATGCTCAAGTATTTTGTAAATAATCTAGCATTTCATGGATGCATCTGTCATTGGATTATTTTTTCCATAATTTTAGTTAGTTGTGCTCGTAAAACCAAGCAAAGTTAATTTTAGACCTGACCATATCTCACATGTTCAATCTAATAAACCATCATATCCCATAGAGGATGATTTACCTAATGTAAAACATTTTAAAATTATGTACATGCCTAAAAAATTAGATGAAATTACAAATTTTATTATAATAGGGTCCACACCAGACAACCTTACCACCCAAGATAAAAAGTAACTAGCGATGTGCATTGCCTCTTTCTAGCTTATTAGCAGAGGCCTATACCACTTTGGTTGGGATGAAGTAATAAGGTACATAATTCAAAACAAATGTGTATAAGTCCTTCAAGAGGTCCATGAGGGCATCACATGAGAATATTATACTAGTGATGCAACCACACAAAAAATTCTACTAGTTAGATTATGGTGTCCCACCTTACTTTATTATTCCAAATCTTATGTGTATTAATTTCATATCTGTTAGTGTGTAGGTAAACCAAACCAAAGGGATGTTATGCCTATTCATCCAATACTTGCTCATGAACCATTTTTTAATTGGTATATTTATTTTAATGGGCCCATTCAACCAATTGCATGATAAAGTGACATGCACTACATCATGATTGCCATTGATTATTTCACATCATGGGTTGAAACAACAACCACACATGATTATACTATTATGATCACCACCATATTTTTATGGGAAATATCATCACAAGGTGTGGATGCCCTTAATGTTCAATAAGTGATCATGGCACTCACTTTTTGAATGAGATAATGCACATCCTCTTAGCCAAATTAATGATTGCAGACCATAAAACCACTCCATACAACCCTCAATTTAATGGCATAGTTGAAGCCTACAACAAGTTCTTGGGTAACACACTGACCAATATTTTCAACATCCGTCACACTAATCAGGATAGATTTTTTGTAATCTTATGGGTGATTCATACCATATACAAACGGTTGAACAAGAGTACTCCTTTTAATCTCATCTTTAACATTGAAGTTTTTTTTACCAATAGAGTTGTTGTTGCCCTCTTTATGTATTACATGTGTAGACATATCAGATGATGAGGAGTCCCTAAAAGTGTGTCTAGTTAGTCTAATTCAGCTAGATGAAACACGCTTCTTTACACACTAGATCCAAGGAGTTGAGAATCAAAAATAAAAATCTTAGCATGATCAACATATCAAAAATAAAGTATTTCATCATAGTATGCATGTCTTGGTCTATGATTTAAATTTTATGTGACATTAAGATAAAATATGGATTTTATGGGATGGTTCATTTATTTTTCATGTTATCCCCTTGACAAGCACTTGAAAATTAAAAAGAATATATGGTAAATTTATGCTAGGCCAATTCAATGGTAGTTGGATCCAATCCTACCATTCTATGTAATTCTTCAATTCAATTAATAAGGTGTATACCACTAAGTTATTTTAAGACTTTGTTTCATTTTGTAAATAAGTATGGCATTGGGTACATGCCTTTTATAATTGGTTTGACACTTTTTTATACTCTAATATTTATCACTCTATTTATCTATATTTATTGACATGAATTTCAATAAGTTATGATATAGAGGACCATGCACAAATTTTAATGTTGGGTATGTTTTAGATATGTATATTCTACTTAATATAAAAATACATAAATGAAGCACTCAAGAGGAATCACACAAGAGGAAGTACATAAAAGAAGTGTGCAAGAGGAGGTGTATGAAGTAAGTACATAAAGGAGATGATATAAGACCATGCCAGATCTTAGAGTGAGATCAAAGAGATTATAATATAATATGGAGCATAAGATACAACACAAAGATAAGGAATGAAAAATTAGGTGTATGAGGGATACACACATGAGATAGTGCAAGGTGTGCAAGAGGTGGTGCATAACCTAGGTAAGCATAATGAAGATGGAAAAGGAAACACTATTATAAAATGGGTTAAAATAGAATATTTTAATTGTTATAGTTGACATGCATTATGGGGAAGGTGAAATAACTCTTATAAGAAGGATGGGACACATCATTATTAATGACAGAGTGGTATGAATGGAAACCATGTCAACTAGATATTAGGACATACCATTTAGAGCATTAATGGCTAAAGTGATGGATGATAATGTGGAGAAAATTTAATGCAGCATGGAGGAGTTAATAAAAAAATGATATATCTTATAAAATTCCATAAGGCTTCACATTTCCATTTTTTTACAATTGAAAACTTGATAATTGTAGAGATCTGACACATGAAAGCCAGTGGCAAAGAAGGTGGTTATGCAGTGCTCTCATTTATAAAAATGATATAGAGATTGAAGCAATGTGCATTCAAGGAAATAAATTATAAATGCATCCACACAAGTAGATAAGATAAATTATAGGTTACAGGTGATAAGTATATCATGAGAGGAGGTTCAATCAGGGAGCTAAATCATTTTGGGTATAGGGAAGATAATTCAAGATGTATTTATGTAAGAGAATTTATCAACCACATATTAACCATTGAGGACCCCAGTCGGTGATATGGCCAAATAAGAAAGGAAGGAAAAGAGATTCACTTCTAGTTATTCCTAAATTTGAAGAGTTTGAGGGAATTAAAGAAAGAGGTCCTATGTTCATTCAATAATAATGTTTTAGTAAGATTAATGATCAAGGGAAGGACTTAACAGGGTTGATGGAAGGAACCCCTATTAGACAAACACCATAATTGGCATGTGTGAGGGAAGAGGCCACTAAACACCATTTCCTCCTCTTATTCTAATTGATGAGATTCAACACCCAAAGAGGTGTTGTACACAAATTGTTAGGATTCTAAGGTTTCCACATATTAGGTCTTGGACTACAATCACTATCAGACTAGTAATGAAGCTAACTTATAGTGTGACTACTAGATAAAGCACCAGAACACCATAAATGATATAACCTATGATATCTAAGTATAAGACCTATTGGAGGATGTGAGTATGATATAACTCTTTAATATATTGTATTTTGGGAAATTGTAGGAGGCAGTTTGATTCTTAATCTCATGCATTCATGAAGACTACCTCTACTTTTTTAGGCATAAATTGAGGATCACCCTTGAATGGATAAGTAGAATGACTAGTTTAATTTATTTTGGAGTTAATCTCAGCATATAACTTTAAGATCAGAGAGAAATTGATAGACTGGTTGTGGTACTAAAGTATAATAAATAAGATCATGTTATGTAATTACTAGCCTAGAGGATCCTGTAACTAAAGAAGTTATGTGTTTGGCCATGACCAAGCTAGGGTTCATAGATAGGTGGAAGGAGGTGGATATGTCACACATTTATGTATCTATAAAAATGGCCAATGGTAAAAATACAATTACTCCCTATACTTTTTAGGCAATATTGAACATGATGTAGAAAAGGCACATCATCTACCCAACCACAAGTTTTTTTGGGGCATAATTTTTCTACTTCTAGTTTTTTATGAGATTGGGATCCTGAAGTACTCAGGAAAATAACTAAAGTGGGTTTACCCACCAAAACATAAGTCCCCCACTGAATGGTTCAAACAATTCACTTACTCCGACATCATCACACCCTCTTGAAAAGCCAAGGTGAAGGGTTGGTTTGATGGCATGAAGGATACATTTGGGAACAAGTGGAGAAATGGCCAGTAAAATATCAAGGCTCTGATACTAATGTCAAGCTAGGTATTAATGGAATGTCATTTAACAATATTTGGTGAAAGTCAAAAGGAAAAGAATAATATTATAACATATAAATATAATATTTGGTTGTTCATTTCACCTTATAAGGTGACTCTTCCAATTCTTACAAATGACTTCATATATCACACAAAAATACAAAATATATCTTATGCCACCTATGATTAATAACATATATTATACAATATTTTTACATTTCTTTCATTAATTACCACTTCAAACATAGAGTTCATTTTTTACACTTTTTTGGGTATATGTGAATCAAAAATAATTATGCAAAAAAATCATAACTCTTAAACCTAAGAAATAAAACTCAAATTATATTTTCAAAAATTTCATTATGCAAAATATAGCTTGCAATGTATGTTAGTGTCAATGACATTTTATGCTATACACTTTGATTTCATTTATTATTATTGGAAAGGGTCTCCATCTATTTAAAAAAATTAAACTCATTAGATTAAACAAGAATTATAAAATCTACAACATAAATAATAAAGGCAAACTACGAACTAATTAAAACAACCAAATAACTATAAGCAAAATAAATTTTATGAAACCCTAAAGAGTGGTAATGAAATACATATTAAGAAGTATAAAAATAAATTGAAACAAAATAAGATATCAAGGCCTAAAATATCCCAACAACAAAGACAAAAAATAGTGAAAACCCACAAATTGTAAAATACCCATCAATTTTCTAGGATAGGGAATGATTTAAATATTTCAATGTCACAATATTATGTATGAATGTCTCAATCAAGCTAATAATATCCACAACCCTAAATTCAATAGGATTGCAGTATCAAACTAGGAAATTTATTATAGGTACTCCTACAATAGAATAATCTTATGACATATTAATACTTTCAAACACCAAATTCTCTTGAACACCCCATTTAACTATAAAATACTTTAATTAATTGGAATTATTAATTACATAGAGATCATTAAGATCATTTAAATGGCTAGGAAGAAAATAAAAAACTTCATCAATAAAATGATAGATGATGGCACAAACAAAATAGTTTTGAGCACTTTAATTGATTGACTATTATCTAGTTTTAACTTCACACCCATATAGGTAAAAACTTATTTCCAAAAAATTTCAATATAAGAGACATTATGATAAATATTCTCTAAAAGTTTAACCGTCACATTCATTTTTTATCAAAAAAAAAAAAATGATAGTTCACTTACCATGGCAAATATTTGGTAACTTGAAAGTGTTTTTTTATTCAATTCTAGATGGCTTGAATAATAAAATATATTGTAATTGAATCAAATCCTTTATTGTCTAAATAATTCCTAAAACCCACGTTAATCACTTAAACTCTCATTTTTTTTGTTAAGTCCCATAGTGTAGTGTCACCTAGAATGAATTTTATAAAGGCCACCACTCCCACTAAAGAAGGGTCAAATATGTTTGAGAGGATATCATCTAATAAAGGGGCATGGAATTACACCCCCCTTCAACTCTTGCCTCCATGCATCATCAACATTAATTCATAAATATGAGTAATAAGGGAGATCATAGGTGGAGAAAATAAAGGTAAGAGAAAATTGAGTGGATTACAAGAGGGGATATAAGATGAATCATTTATCTACCACTAGTCTAACTAACAACAACATCAAAAAAATGCATTGGTGAACAAAATAAATGTCACATGAAAAAAATCCACTAAAAATATAACCAATAAGATGAACAAGGAATAATTATTAAAAAGGGAAGGTGGAAATAAAGAGAGAGTTTCAAAATTGAACCTTAAGGACACCCCATGACATAATGATATTTAATGATGTCATGGCCCCAAATATAAGAAATTTCACCCTAGTATTTTATTTAAAGTATATTGGGCCATTAACTTCTCAAAATCTATGGGTGAAGGAGATTTATTTTAAATTTACCTCTAGACTAATTAAGTCATTGATATAATCTTCTTGATATCCCAGTTAGGTGTTGTCCTTCTCATTATAATATTGACATTAGATTAAAAATATATTATATTTAGAAGTCATTCATAAACATTTAAAAGGGTTGACACATATATTTTTGGAAGAAAAATGACTTATAGGGAGGGGGGTGAATCATTCCTCAAAAACTTTCTTATCAAATTTCACTTAAGAAATCATGAACCATTCAAACAAGCATAAACACCTATCCACATAAGAATGAAACATATGAACACATAAAATATGTAGGAAACCCTCAAGGGGAAGAAAACACACTAATATCTATAAATTGACTATAATATTATAAGACAAACACCAAATTTATTGAATAACCCACTTCACATGGAGCACCAACTCTAACTAGCTAAGTTCCAACTCAACTAGTCTTTAACAAGCACCAACTTGTAAGGATGCACCAACCCACTAGATAAATCATCAAAAAATAAAAAACCTAATTTATTTGATCATATTTAGGACACATTTTTTCTAAAATAACTGATGATGACAACCTCTTTAGCTCTTCAAACTCTTAGCCCTCTTAAACTACCTTTTAGGTCTTTTCAAGACTGATTAGGTCATTTGACCTTGATCTTCATACACAAGACCCATATAAAATATTCATCACTTATCCTTTAAAATATTATTATGGTCTAAAATACCTCCTTATACTCACTAATATGTTATTTAATTCACTTTCTATACACACACACACAAATAGGCCTAAAATTGCCTTGTATTTATACAAGCCTCTTGCTCATATCGTTCTTGGTTAGCCAAACACCCTTAAACTCTTATTTAGGTAATGGCATAGATATTATTAAATCTCATAAACATTAATAAATAATTATTTTATTCAATTTAGGTTTGACATACCTCAATTAGGCCTTATTTCATCTTTAGGTCTCATGTAGACCTAAACCCATTAGGTCTACTCTAAGACACGTTACACTTTGCCTTCCTTAAAACATATTCAAACACCTAACATGGTAGGAACATATCATGTACCACTCAAATATAATTTTTATAATCTCATCTAGGCTCCATAACACATTTTAGCTCCAAGTACTACTTGAAGCACATCATTTGTACTATTCACAATTAGGCCTTCTCATACACAAAAAGTCTATCTTGAACAATTGAATAATAAACACAATTTTTCAAAAACACTATTTAAAAAATCACATATACAAAATATAAATTGCCTCAGGGTCATCTCCATATGATTTATACTTAAAAACTTATGGAAAAGGACTTAAACCCTTCTCTACAAATAGCCCACTCAGAATTGCTATAACACTCCAAAACCCAATCATGAACAGCTTGATCTTCAACACCTAAAATAACACTTCCTATAACTTATTATATCTTGAAAATATTATTTTAAATCTATAAACCATAATAAAATACAATAATAACAAGGTCTAATGTCAAATATTAGTCTTACAGACCAATCTTTTATCTTTAGTACACATAGTCAAACTTGAACCAATCAACGCATTTTGGCTTCAACATTTCAATCACTTTAAATGAATATAAAACCTTATAAAAAGAATGGATATGAAATAAATTTACCAAAAAAAAATAATTTACATTATATACTTTAAATTAGGTCATATAGTCTCAAACTCATCACTATAACTTGTTTAACCTGAATTGCCAGTTTACCTTAAAGCACATTCATGGTGACAATGACCTTCAATCACCTATATGACCATTTCTAGAGACTCCTAATTCATGTGGATGATATTATTAGATAATTATAAAATTATTATATATAAATATAATATGGTCAAATGGTAATATTGGTCTTATAGACCAATCTCATAACCTTGTACCTCACTATCTCATCTGAACTAAATAGTCAACTTATGAGCAACATTTTCATCATATCCACTAACCTCATAAAATTATATCCAAAATTAATATATCTTATAAATATTTAAAAAAATATTCATTCACTTTTATTCATCCTTATTTTATGACAATACATCCCTAATCATCTTCTCATTATTACTTGGGTTTCTCATTATTTTCACCATTAAGCCTATTAGCGACTAGTCAACTTGGATGACCAGTTTAGCACACCTAGGAGATAGAACCTATCCATAACTACCATGGAAATAAAATAAAATTCTTAACTTTTTTAATTCATCCATTTATCAACTTTGACTTGGTCAACTCTGATTGTTATAACAAATCTCTAAGAAACTAACACTTTCTAGTAGGGTCTACTCACACACCTGACAAACCAATCACACTTGGGGTGCCTGAGAGATTTGAATAAAACCTAAAATCAATTAAATAGAGATAAAAATACATTTTGATCACTTTATAACATCTTCTTTCATATTAGGTCACTATTAGGCTTCTTTGAGGGTTTAAACCATCTTCCACTGTTAGCAATCATTCCTAAAACTTAGCCCCTCATTCCAAAAACTAATGCTTGTAAATTTTATATAGGAACATTCCCAATATATATTTAATATAATATATTCCCATGCATAGGTTACACATTCCAATGAACACCTTAAAGCCCTTCTCGGGTTGAGAACCCTTCATTATGTGCACATGAGAGACCTCAAAACCACTTTTCATGCATTATCTTACAAATCATGAACTAAAAATTTGTAAATCTGCTTGAAAAAAAAAATTCCATGCTCGTATTAGATCAAATATATTTAAATCTTATCATTACCCCTCATTAGGCCACACACTCTCTCTTTACTCTTTAGACCTTAACCTGTAAATCACATTAGGCCTTAAAAATGACCTTTATGACTCTTTCCATGTGTTATCCACCTAAATTAAATGATCACACATCATATCACATTATAAAATAATGTCAAACATCCTTCATATGCCTTGACAATAGATCATGATGCCTCATTAGGCCAAGCAAGGTCTAGAAGCGATCTAGTTGCATAGTAGGTCTATAGGTCCTAACCTTGTAGGCTAACCCTAAGACTCACATGAGTGGTCCAATCACTCATATACATTCTCAATAAAACTTATAAATAATTTCATGCCTATGTTTACTCATTTCACCAAGCCACCAATCTTATACCTTCTCACAAGGTCTTTTTATGTTATGACTAGTTTCATGACTAAGCTTTTCAAGCACTTGAAACTTAAAAATTGACCTTGAAACACTTATTAATGATATTATACCTTTGTAAAATTCCTTACATTATCATAAAAAAATGTCATATCTCTGCACATACCTATTCATGCTCATCATGCACATGCTCATGATATGACTATGCATGTTATGACTAGGCTTCTCAAGACACCTTTTACTTAAGGACTAGTACTCAAACATGCTTACCTTAATGATGCTATAAAAAAATAATATTAATCATAAAAAGTTATCACACTACTAAAACAACCTTAAAAATAACCAACATAATAATCATTAGGTTGCCTTCTAATCCTCTCTTAATAGAAGAGACATTTAGTTACCTTCAAATTCTCTCTCAATAGAAGAAACATTAGGTTACCTTAAAATTATCTCTTTGACCTACACATTGACATCAACCTTGAAATTAATTAAAAAACTTTTCAACAAACTCCCCCTTTGTCATTGATGGAAAAATGAAGACTCTCATCTCCCCCAATCTAGTCAATCATCCTTCTTGAACTTTCTCCCCATTTGACATTAATGACAAAGGGTCATCCACAAAATTCTATCTAAAACCACACCTTATTATGATCTAAAAAAATAGAGTATGAAACATTATATAAACATGCTTCATGCATACCTCCTTCAAAATGAACTCAAATTACAAGACCACTTCTCAACATAGATCAAGCTCAATCAATAACCTGAATAGCTCCCACTCAAACCAAGCATTCACCATGCATCTGCTAAGTAAAGAGTGTCTCCACAAAGCCTAATGGAGTCACCCCTTTCCATAGGGAACTAAAAAAACACAAGCTTAGTAGATTCCTATATCTCCATGCTCTCATAAGATTAAATATCTTTTAGGATCCTATTAGGCTTGATTAACACTATAGGTTTGACCTCTACATTAACCATTTAATCATCAATATGAGCTGATAATAGACGTTCTTGACTTGATATCTCATTTGAGGTATGCTCTACCATAGAAAAAAATACATTTGACATTACAAATTAATCATGACTAACCTTTATTGTCTTTGGTTACCACACATTCATTTACCTTCTCTCTTGCACTCTAGGGGATTCAAACCTCCTATTTTGACTTGATGACCTTCTAACTTTGTTAGGATAGAATCATGCAATGTGTCCTACATTATGAAAATTATATCAAATCACATCATTCATACCTTTTAACTAATGATTCATGTCATAATCCCATGTATATTCATTTTTAGAGGATCTTATACACTCTCTTACTCTATGACCAAACTGATTGTATGTATAACAATAACTATTGAATGAATTAGTATATCTCATAGCATTAGGCTATCTGATTGGTATTTTTATGTTGAAATTTTTATCTTCATTAACTTTCTCCTTGAATTGAGCTTCCACCTTTTAGTTTTCTTTGAAACCAAGACCTGTCTTATCACTTGCAAACTTTTGACTACTCAATACATCATCTAGAGCCTTAGTACTCTTTTAAAAATTCACAAAGGTCTTTACCTTATGAGATGTTTGATCTAACAAAACTTTTGAGTATTCCAATTTAGTTTCATACCTGGTGAATTCTTCCTCTTTATATTTTAATCTAGTAGTGACTATCTCCATCTGTTCTTCAATCTGATTGATGATCTCATTTTACTCCTTAGATGTGTTACTAAATATCTCCTCAATCAAACTGATATGCTCTTCATAGTCCTTAAATAATGAGATTAATAATTAGCTTAGTTTGTGATTCATTCTTATTTGGAGTTTCAACTCCTTTAGGGTACCTACCAATTCTACCTCAAGGTTCACTTCAACTTCTTCTTCATCTGATTCTACATCAACCATAAAGCCTTTCCCATTTGAGCAACCCTCATTATCTAATTCTATGGCCATGAATAAGGTTTCACTACTGTCATGTTTAGGTTCATTACTACTATCATCACTATTATATGTACTTGTGTCACTTACATTAGATGATTTATTATCTTATTTGGTGTAAACTTCTCTTGTTATTGAATGACCCTTTCCCACCTTCATAATTCTTGAAATATTTTTTATTCTTATCAGGCTTATAAACCTTCTTATCATCTCCATGATGTTCATCATTTTCTTCATCATCCTTAGTTTTATCTTTGTTAAGACACTTGGATGCAAAGTGACCAATATTACCACACTTAAAACATTTTAAAGGAAACTTACCCTTGTATTTACCAGATCCAAGCCTCAACTTCCTAGAAAAAATGGTTATTAGTTTATCATCATCAACATCTAAATATTCCTCAATCTTGACCTTTTTTTATTTTGACTTCTCAACTTCAAAAGTTTCTTCCTTCTTATGAGGTCTTCTTTCATTTGTTATTATCTCATAGGTATTCAAGATGCCATGAATCCCATCCATTTCAAGCTTATCCAAATATTGCATATATTCTACTTTAGAAACCTTAGAATCAAACTTATGAGTTAGAGATATTAACACTATTTAAACAACTTTAGACTCTTTTACTTCTTCTAAACCTCTAATGACATTAACAACTTCATCAACCTTCAACAGGTAAGATGTAATGGTTTCATCTTCAAACTTTCAAACTATCTCTAGTTGGTCTGTAACTTGGCCATCATCACCTTAGTGTCCCCTTCATAGATAATATTCAATTTGTACCATATCTCTTTGGTTGATACACATTACATCACCTTCATAATATTTTCCTATGATAGGCCAAAAATAATGGCATTTATTGCCTTAGAATTATTTTCACTAGTTTTTTTACCTATTACATCAGTTAGTGGAATAGGAAGAGCACTATAACCATCCACAACTAACTACCAAATATAATGACCTTGAGACATCAAATATTTATTCATCTTGATGTTTCAAAAGGAAAAATTAGATCCATTGAATAATAGAGCCTTATTGGTAGATAAACCACCTTGATCTTGCTGACTATCCATCCTTACTTCTAGGATCTCCTTTAGGCTTTTAGACCTACTTCAATGGACAAGGATATGATACCAAATGTTGGAATAAAAATGACAAAGAGGGTGGGGGGGTGGGGGTGAATCAGTCCTCAAAATATTTCTTATCAAATTTCACTTAAGCAATCATGAACCATTCAAACATGTATATAGATATAACAAGCATAAAAAGCAATCCACATAAGCATGAAACACAAGAACACATCACATATGTGGGAAACCATCAAGGGGAATAAGGCCCACTCATATATATAAATGGACTACATTACTATAATACAAACACCAAATTTAGTGAAGTACCCACTTCACATGGAGCACCAACCCCAACTAGCTAAGCACCAACTTGTAAAGAGGCACCACCCCCTAGATGACTCAGCACTAACTTATCCACCTAATTTATTTGATCATCTTAAAGAATTTTTTTCTCTCAACCAACTAATGATGACCACATATTTAATCTTCACACTCTTATCCCTCTCAAACTTCCTTCTAGGTCTCTTCACTCAATTAGGTCTCTTCAAGACTAATTACGTAATTTGACCTTGATCCTCATACATAAAATCTCTATAAAATATTAATCATTATCCTATACACTTCTCTTATGGTCTAAAATACCTCATTATTCTCACCAATATGTTATTTTATTCACTTTCTATATACACACGCAAATAGGCCTAAAACTACCTTATATTTATACAAGTTTCTTGCTCATATCCTACTTGGTCAGCCAAAACCCCTTAAACTCTAAATTAGACCATGGAATAGATATGATTACATATAATAAAAATTAATCAGGGATTATTTGAGTCCCTTTATGTTTGACATACCTTAATTAGGCCTTATTTCATATTTAGGTCTCATAGAGACCTAATCCCATTAAGTCTACTCTATGACATGTTACACTTATCCTTCCTTGAAACATATTAATATAACTAAAATGGTATTAAAATATCATATTAATATTATATATACCTATTATAGGATCATATAGGCTCCATAACACATTTTATCTCCAACTATTACTTGAAGCACACCATTTGTACTGTTCACAATTAGGCCTTCTCATACATAGAAAGTTTGTCTTGAACAATTGAAGCATAAACACAATTTTTCCAAACAACCATGGATGAAAATAACATATAAATAATATAAATGACCTAATTGTAATCAAAATATACTTTATACTTCACAACTCAGGGTCAAAGGACTCAAACCCTTCTCTACAAATATCCCACTCAGTGCTTCCAGAACACTCCAAAACCTAGTCATGAACAACTTGATCTTCAAAACCTAGATTTACCATGACCTATGATATATTAATAATATAATTTTAATTATCTATAATACTATCAAATATAATAATCAAAATGTCTAATTTCAAATATCAGTCTTGCTAACCAATATTTTATTTTTAGTACATATAGTCAAACCTAAACCAGTCAACCCATTTTGGCTTCAACATTTCAATCAATTTCAATAAATATTAAACATTAAAAAAATAATGGATAGGATTTATATGTACCAAAAAAAAACATAATTTACATTATATACTTCAACTTAGGTAATAAATTTTTGAACTCATCACTACAACTTGCTTACCCAGAACTACTAGTTTACTCTAAAGCACAGTCATGGTGACAATGATGTTCAATCACATGTATGATAATTTACAGAATCTTGATGTATGTGGATGATATTATGATATAATTATACCATTATCATATATAAATATAATATTTTCAAATGGAAATATTGGCCTTGCAAACTAATCTCATAATCTTGTACCTCACTGTCTCATCTGGACCAGACAAGTCAACTTATGAGCAATATTTTCATCATATCCACTAACCTAAAAAAATACTATCTAAAATTAACATGTATTAAAAATATTTAATAAAATATTAATTAACTTGGATTAATCCATATTCCATGATAACATATCCCTAATCATCTTCTCACTATTGCCTGGGTTTCTCACTATTTTCACCATTAGGCCTATTAGCGACTAGTCAACTTGGATGATCAATTTAGAACACCTGAGGAATAAAAAATATCAAATAAACCACCATGTAAATAAAATAAAATTCTATACATTTTTACTCCATCTATTTATTTACTTTGACTTGGTCAACTCTAATTGCTACATGAAATATTTGATAAACTAGCACTTTCCTGTAGGGTCTACTCACACACCTGACAAACCAATCACACATAGAGGTTATTTTGAGAGTTTAATACAACCTAAAATCAATTAAATATCCATACTAATACATTAATATCACTTTATAACAATTTATTTCATATCAAGACACTATTAGGGTTCTTTGAGGGTTTAAACCATCTTCAACTATTAGCAATCGTTCATAAATATTAGCCCCTCATTCCAAAAAGTAATGCCTAAAGTTTTGAGATAGGACCCTTACTCATCCAAAATTAATATATCATTTTCTAATTCAAAGGTTACATGTGCCAATTAATACCTTAAATTTCTTCTTGGGTTGAGAACCCTTTATTTTGTGCACATGAGAGACATCAAAACCACTTTTTATGCATTATCTTGTAAATCATGACCTTAAACCTTGTAAACATATTTAAACAACATATAATACCTATTTCCATTCTCATATTATCTCAAACATCTTGAAATATGATCATAACCCCTCATTAGGCCACATTCTCTCTTTTTACTCTCTAGACCTTGACCTATAAATCACATTAGGCCTTGAAACTGACCTTTATGCCTCTTTATATGTGCTCTCCACATAATTTACATTTTCACACAATATATAAAATTATAAAAAAAATTAAAACATCCTTCATATGCCTTGATAATAGATCATGATGCCTCATTAATCCAAGCATGGTCTAGAAGTGATCTAATTACATACTAGGTCTATAGGTCCTACCCCTATAGGCTCACCTTAAGAATAATATGAGTACTCCAATTCCTCATATACATTATCAAGAAACCTTATACATCCATTAATTCATATGTTCACTCATTTCACCAAACCACTGTAGACACCAAAATTGTGTCGACTCCCCTTGGTCACTTACACACATTATTAATTTAAAATAAATTACTTATTTTAAGTTAATGACATCCCCTTGACACCTCACCTAGACACCTCACCTAAGACTATTTCTTACCCTATGACTCACCCCATGACTAAGTCCTTCATATCATAACTACCTAAGACTTATTCCAACCTTCTAACTAACCCTCACACCTAATAACCCCATCATTTGACTGTTCTCTAATGGAAAAATGCACTTGGCAGATGGGGAACGGGCAAAGGGCTAAAAATAGCCCCTTTGACCCATTCTCCACCCACTGACATTGGTCAACAGTCAGCCAACGCCAGTGGAACCGCTGATGTCGGCTACTTAAACTAACTTTTGACGTCAGGTTAATCCCCTTCGACTCTCTCTTCCACTCTCTATTGGACTCTCTCTAGGACCATCAAAACTCTCTCAAATCCACGAACCTCTCTCTCTCTTGGGCTCTCTCCCTCAGACTCTTGGACGTGGATGTGCACACTCTGAGACAAAGCATCAGACTTCAACTTTCACTCTTCAGGCTGTAGAAACTCTACAGAATCACTCCAAACATTGGATTGGAAACATTGCATGAGATCTTCGAAATCAACCACAACCAGAGCTAAGTATTCTTTTGTCTTATTTCAGTATTTAGAATATATTAGTAATTAGTTTCTATCTACTATTTTTGAATACTATCAACCAGACCCAACTTCTTCCCAGAGAGGCTAAAAAGCCTTCCCTATATCCTTATCCTCTTTACACAACAACCTTCTACCTTTGTCCTTTTTTAGGCTCTACTCACTGTCCTACAACCCTGTACAACCCTGTAAGCTCCCAGACCCTTCTATCAACCACATACATATTCCAAACCTATCCAAAACTTGTCCAAGGCCCATTGCCCTAACTGACATTGACCACAACCCCTACCGACATCAGTAACATAATCGACGTCAGCATATTGACAAATCGACGCCAGCAGGACTATCGACATCGGCGATTGTGGCAGACTGATTGCAGAGAATAGGTACGTGTTATCTTTATTTCTCTTTCTTAGTCTTTCACCATTTATTTTCATAAAAACACTCTTTTTGTCAACTAGTGGGCTATCATCCCTTAAGGTAGCTTTTACGCTTTCGGGACCAAGCATATCGCTTGGCAGTCCACCATATATCTCTCTAACATTTTTTGTGTTTGAGTCTCTTTCTTATCTACAGGTGTCTTCCTCCATAGCCAAAGAGGAGATCTTACAACATCTGGATATGGTACACAACTTAATCCGGGTATCATCTAACACCTAACCCTTAACTTTAGTTTCCTCTTCTTCTGAATGTAAAAAGAAAAAATGAGTAGAAACAACCACCAAGCTCATACCTTCTCATAAGGTCTCTTCATGTTATGACTAGTGTCATGACTAGGCTTCTCAATCACTTGAAACTTGAAAACTAACCTTGAAACACTTCTTGATGATATTATACCTTGATAACATGCCTTAAATGATCCTAATACAATGTCATACCTTTGCACATACTTCTTCATGCTCATCATTCACATGTTCATGATATGACTATGTTTGTTATGAATATGCTTCTCAAGATACCTTGTACTCAAGGACTAATACTCAAACATGTTTACCTCAATGATGATATCAAATAAGAACATTCATTAGACAACATTTTCACACTACTACAATAACTTTGATGATTAAAAATATAATAATCATTAGGTTGACTTCAAATTCTCTCTCAATAGAAGAGGTATTTAGTTGCCTTCAAATTCTCTCTCAATAGAAGAGACATTACGTTGACTTCAAATTCTCTCTCTGACCTACACATTACCATCAATGACATCAACCTTGACATAAATGGCAACACTTAGCATTATAAATTTTTGTTATACATATGATGAATATTCATTACAAGGAAGTGGATTAATTTCCCTTTATCATTATGAATTAAGGATCTAGCTCCTACAACTCCTAGGTTGACCTTAGAGGCACTAAAAAGTTTATTTTGAAAGTAAATGTTTATAAAACATTCCATCTCACTTTTTATATTTGAGGGTTTCCACTTATATTAACTTGGTAATTTTTAATGATATTATATTTTAGAAAGGTATATATTTGCACCCTAGATGTAGTGATCTTATTTTTTGGATGAGACATTTTCTGTTTAAAATATTTATGAAAATTAATTTCTAAGATAATAAAAAAATTGGCCATGTATATTTATTTATCCTTGATTATTATTTTTATTTCCCTCCATCCAAAAATTCCACATGATCAAATATGGAGTCATTTTCAAAAGACCCTTAACCTAATCTCCTAAACTTTCTTCTCAATCTAAAACTAATTCTTGATGACTAATTAGACTAACCCATGTATGTTTCAAATATTATATTGAAAATTAAAATCCAATGTTTCTATGAAAAGTCATAGTGAAGGAGGACAGGGTAAGTGCATGGAATTATGTGGCCAAAAGGGGCTTTTAAGTAAACATTTATTTCCTAAAAAATGAGAAACCTCAACTTGTATAGATTATTTGAGATGTCTACCTTAAAATTTGAACATGAAATGTAATAAGAACATGAAATGTAACATTTTGAGTCTAGTTTCTAAAATAATATTTTTTTGAAAATATTCAAGTATAAGTAGGTCAAACATTTGAAATTTGAAAAGGAAGTCATGTTTTTCAAAAAAATATAGTAGATAGTTGGTCGTACGCCCGCTCATTTTTTAGCATTATTTAATATTATTGAAACCCTTTGGTGGCAAGTTGGATAAGACCATCTATTTTTCAACCTATATTATGTTTTAAGTTTTTTTATTATATATTTAAATTTTCAATATTTTTACAAGTAAATAATCCCTAAAAATGACATAAAAATGGATATCTAACCATGCACACCCCAAAACTACCAAAATAATAATAATAATAATAATAATAATAATAATAATAATAATAATAATAATAATAATAATAATAATAATAATAAAGTGTATCGAATTAGGCCTAGTTTACAACTCTATATTTTTTGAGTTTAGATGGATGAAATAATATATACATAAGAAAATATGGACATGTACAATTGTGTCATATAGTATCATACAAAATTATATTTAGAAATCAATATAGATGGAAACATTAAAGTAGTAAAAAAATAATTATATTTAGAAAGAGGAGATGTACTCGACATTATAGTCATATTTCCATAAATCTCTCGATAAAGTTCATAGTGTTCATTATGTATGAAGTTAAATTTTGTTATTTTAAATATAAAATATGGATTTGACTATGTGTGAAGGTCAAATCCTTAGGTTCGGATTTATAAACCTATATCAGATACATGCTATTACAAGTATGCAGTATAAAATGTATGCACTATAGTGTCAACTAATTACTACTATTATGTAATGTTCAAGGATTTTAAAGGAGGAAAATTGAAGAACTAAAGGTCATGTGGTGTATTTAATTAAATAAATTCTCCCTATAATTTAAATTTACATTTTAGTAAATACAATAAATTAGGGTCACTTTGCATCTTCTAGAAATGGTCTAACAACTCCACGAGTTAAAATTTAGAAAGTTTTTTAAAATCTAATCTAGTAAGTACTTAGTCATTTTTAGGATTTCAATATTCAACTTAAGGATTTTAGGGAATAAATTTTAGAATTGATGTCCATTTTGGGTAATCATATAGTATTTGTATAGGTTTAGAGGTCTTCCTTATTTTTTTCTAACATTTGTAGGAGTTATTGGTTTGTTAAAATTAAATTCTACAAACTAGTGCACACCTAACCACCCCATTTTATTGATTTTACTTATGATTAGGTATATTATAGGATAAAAGTGACACAACAACATCATAGTCATTTTTTAATAGGATAAATAGGGATAATTTAGGGTATATTTGTGTATGACCACGCCTATTTAGTTTGAATTCATGCTAAACTAGTGTGAATGGGGTAATGTAGGACACAATGGTGACCTGTGCACACTCAACCACCCATTTATGTCTATTTTAATTGTGATTATGTCCCTTTTAGGCTAAAATATACAAAAAAAAAAAACATATCCACTTGAAACTAGGGTAAATGCAAACAATTCTAGGCACATTTTTGTATGATCATCCCAATTCTCTTTGAATTTATGCCAAAATGGTTTCAATGGGGAAATTTAAGTTACAATGTGACCCCTACACACCAAACCACCCACTTAAGTTAAATTAACTTGAAATTAGTTCCCTTATAGGAAAAATATGACACAATAATGGCATATCCACTAGAGAACATGGAAAATAAAATAGATAATTTGGGGCATGTGTATGTGTAATCACTTCAATTTTATTTAAATTCAAGACAAAATGGTGTGATTTGGGCAACATAGGTCACATAAGTGACCTATGCACTCCAAAACACCACTTTATACCATTTTTAAATTTGATTAGAGGGTTTATAGGCCAAAAGGAACACAAAAACACCATATCTATTTGTGATGATAGAAAATACTGATAATTTAGGGCATATCTATGTGTATCAATTCACTTTGAATTGAATCCAAATTAGTTTTATTGGGATAATTTATGTCCCATTCATAAATGGCTCACACTAAACCATCCATTTATGTTGATTTTACTTACTATTAGGTCCATTAAAAACTAAATGTGACATAAAAAAAACCATATCTATGTGTCAAGGGTAAATGTAGATAATTTTGCACACATTTATGCAAAATAACCCTAATTCACTTTGAATCCAAGTAAAAGTGGTGTTATTGGGAAAATATAGGTTTCATTGGTGACTTACATAAACCTAATCAACCCTTATGCCAATTTTACTTTAGATTAGGTCCCTTATAAGACAAAATCAATACAACAACACCACATCTACTTACGACCAAGGAAAATAGGGAAACATTTGGACACATTTATTTGTGATCACCCTAATTCATTTTAATTTAAGACAAAGTGGTGTGAATGGGTAATGCAAGTCATATTTTTGACACTATCACACTTAACCACTCTTTTATGTCATTTTAAATTATTATGGGTATTATAGGCCAAAACTAAAACAAAAAAACCATATTCACTTGTGCTTAAGGAAACTATAAATGATTTGGGTCGTATTCATGTTCGATCATCCCAATTCACTAGGAATTTAGGCCAAAGTGGTGTAATTAGGGAAATGTAAGTTGCATTGGTGACTAACGTACATCCAATCATCCCTTTAAGTTTATTTTACTTGAGATTAAGTATGTTATAGGAAAAAGTGACCAAAAAACCATATACATTTGATACCAAGGAAAATATAATTAGTTTTTGGAACACTTATATGCAATCATAATAATTCACTTTGAAGTCAAGCCAAATTGGTGTGATTAGTGTAATGTGATTGGATATGGTGTTTTTGTATCATTTTTTGCATGTAAGGGACCTAATCATAATTAAAATTAGTATAAAAGGGTGGTTAATATATGTATGTAAGTTTTCCCAATCCAATAACTTGGGCCTAAATTTAAATTGAATTAGGGTGATCATGCACAACTATGTTCCAAATTAATTACATTTTTCATGGTCATAAATGGATATGGTGTTATTATGTTACTTTTAGCCTATAATAGACCTAATTAAAATTAAAATTGACACAAAGGCATGATTTGGTGTGCACAAATCACCAATATGACTTATGTTTACCCAATCACACCACTAGTGAATTGGTGTGATCATGCAAAAATGTGCCAAAAATGTTTTGTATTTTCCTTGTTTGCAAGTGGATATGGTGTTATTATATTGATTTTTGTCTATGATGGATATAATCATAAGTATAATCAATATAAAGGGGTGGTTGGGTGTGTAATGGTCACCAATATAAATTAATTTACCTTAGTCACACCACTTTATCATGAATTCTAAGTGAATTGGGATAATTTCACATGAATGTGCTCCAAATTATCAACATTCTATTGGGTCAAAAATGGATACATGATGTTTTAAATTCCCATAGTCATAAATAAAATGTCATAAAGAGATTATTGTGTGTGAAGGTAACTAATGTGACTTACATTACCTGACTCATATCACTTTGGCCTATATTGAAAGTGAATTATGGTGTGATGATGTAGGTTTTATGCACACCCAATATTATTACAATATAGACCCTCTAATTTTATGATAATTGAGAATTCACTCCAAGGCACAAGTTTTAAGTATTAGTTTTATAAATAGACATGGTGGAATATAAGTGAATTTCATGATTATTTACCTAGAATGATTTTAATGTGATTTGTGTTTAATGTATAAAATAAAATTATAATCACTAACCTACGATAAATGGATGGATCTCAACTAAAGTGCATCTGATAAAAAAAGATAAAAAAGATGGAAAGTTAGGGTAGAAAAGAAGGGGGCTATGTATTTCACATTGAATACTAAATACTTCCAAGTTGATTAATTGTGTTTATATTGAGAACACATGAATATATAATGTCTTTTGTAATATTTATATAAATACATAACACAACAAACATAGTGAAGAGTCTGATGGAATAATTGCAACATAATCCAATGATCATATAATCAAAGATAATTTTAGTATTAAATTGCTAAGCATAATCACTTTGATAACAAGATGGAAACATGATTTAGAGTAAAAATTTTGATAGGACTAATGCACAGTTTAATCTAATCATTGAAATAAAAAACATGCATGATATTTCATATAATATATAAACTTAATGGAAACTCTTCAAGTAAATACAAAAATTTGGAAGAGAAAGCACATTAGCATAGATTTACAAAATAATTATACAAATTTTTTTATTTCATTAATTGCCATAATTATCCTCCATTTACAATTTATATGGGATATGCATATATAGAATTATATGGGCCTAGATTCATATTAAAATCTTAGTTGTATCTTTACAAAATCTAAAATAAGACTAGTTCTTAATTTAGCATGTTGGATCTCCATAGTTGCAAGGTTTATAAATAAACAAGTCTTAATTTAGCTTCATAGTTTTCAAGTACAAAGTTTTTTATGATAATAAAAAAATTATAAACATAATTATAGCCAAAAATATACAAAATATTATCTATGATGTATAAGTATAATTTCCAATACCAGTGGTATAAAAAATAGGGTTTGATAATGTAGTTGAAACTGTATCCAAAGGATCAATATACTATAATGGACAAAAATGAAGTTGTCACTAGGGTGGGAATGATTTAAACATGTATGATAGTTTAAGTGGATTAAATATAGGAGTATATAAGCCCCATTAAAGTATGTACTAAGGTATATACTAGAGTAGTAGAATCAGTTTTAGTCAGTTGAGTTAAAGATGAACTCTTGATTAAGTTTCCAATTGCCTCTATAATTTATTCTTTTTCCTTGAAAATACCCCAAAATATAAATCAATAGTGATATAATTTATGATTGGAATATTAAAAAATTTAGGAATCCTATCCAATTTTTTTTGTATACACTCATTGAAACTTTGAAATAATAAGTAAGTGGATAGGCCTCATAAGATTACATTTTGAAAATGTGATGAGTTGGGAAATCCGATCACCACCTCTAGGCAAAATTTAGTTGACCCTTACTTTAAACTTATATATAAAGGTTTGGATAAAAGTATCAAAATAAGGTTAGTTGATTATCTAACCATGGGTTATGTATATGTTTTGAATGAACATATTTTTATTAGCTTAATTATCTTGGTCTCTTGGCTTGAAAATTCTTTAACTAACTCTATTTTTTAATGACATTATAGTAAGTCCTCCATTTTGTTGCTTACATATGTTTTTTTCAAACTAATATCCCTTAATTTTACTAGGTTCAAGTTTAGATAGGATTTATCCCTGATTACCTTAGCAATATGATATAATTTGGCATCCATGATCTTCAAATATTCATTGAAGTTAACTAAATTCCCCCACTATGGTTGGGATTCATATCTTACCTTATGTATATAAATTACTAATTTATATAAATATCAAACTAAATTTTGTAATTTATCCAATATATCATCTAGGGCTTCCAATTTGTGTTGAGACTCAAATATCTTATTTATTCTAAAATACACAAAACCTCTTTTTCAGTACTCCTACTTTAGCATCAACCATGGAGATTGGGTAATCTTGGATTTAATCATCTTCTCATAGAAGGGTTTTCCTTTTATTTGTCAATAAGAAGAGTTATTATTCTCTCTTAAACTTAATTTGCTCCCCTCTTCTTGCCATATTCCTCATTTTAACCCTTTTCAACTAGTTATTTTTCTCATCAAACTCTATGGTTAGATTAGGTTCTTCTAATATAGACATATTTTATTTAAACATATGTTATGCCTCTAAGTTATAAATCCATGAAGGTGTAAAAATCAATTTATATAAAAGGGTGGTGTGAGTAGATGAAGTGATAAAAGCTGAAGTGATTTGTCATGGTGGAAGGAGAGCTGAGGGATCTAGTGAAGGGGTGAACTTGGAGATGTGGAAGGTGGAAGTGTAGGGAATGGTGGGTTGATTATTTTTTCCATTGAGGCCCCGATATATGGATGGATTTTGGTTATATGTCTAATAATCTTAGGGGACACTTTGATAATAAAAACCACAAGAGACTCTATTTGGGTGGTTGCATGCATTAGTGACCTTAGCTGAGGAGAGGAATGGATCTATAATAGTGTAGTGAGAATGGATTGAGATGCTAGATATTCAAAATGTGGGAATGTCCATATAATACCCTAAATAGTTACATAAATAATGGGTTGTGTAATAGCATCTAGCATAAACTTTACAAGAATCGTGAAATTGGAGTATATATAATAGTCACAATGTTAGTGGTAGTAATAGTAGTAGTATCTCTAAACAAAGAATGATATGAATCAATTGTAGTAGGAGCATCATTTGAAGTGACAAAAACATCTACCAAATAATATGGAGTTGCAACAACTAAAGTGGCAATAAAATAAACAAATAGAGAATTAGTTGAATCTATTATAGTAGTGCCATTTGAAATAATAGTAGAGATGCTAGGAGTTTATTGTTGAACTTTTTATGCATCCAAAACATTGTCTATTCCCTCTACACCTATTTTTATTTGTTATATATATCATGAAATTTAGATTAAATAAGGATATGAATTCCAAAGTTTATCTATGCAAGGGCTTTTTGGAAGACATCAAATGCAGTATCTTCCTCTAATTATTTTTATGTAAAATATTCTAGGTGTTCCTCTATTATTTCTTCCATTATATATTCATCCTCTGTAATTGAATAAATAAGGTCTAATGATTCCCTTGAATGTTATGATGGTAGTTCTTATAATATGACCTTATAATCCTATAAACTTATAGGCAAAGTCTTCTTGGCTTGGGTTTCTACAAGAGGCCTTATTTAAATATGTACTAAAGGAAGAGGAAGTGATAAAATCAGCATTGGTAGTGGAGCTGATTTGACTATGATAGCTTCATGTGTAAATGAAATGGTAATATTAGGAACTAAAAGTTCTCATGTATCAATAAAAGGAGCCTGTTGCTCTATAAATTTATATTTTGGAAGGCTCATAATAACCCTTGCCTTGAGTTACTCATGTTTCCTCTAGTTCATCATCTTCTTCAAATTTATCTATTACTTTTGTGGATTTCCGTTCCTCTTATTTATCGATTCTATCTACATCATCATTTGTGATGGAAGGATCATATTGAAACACTTGACTAATTCTCATGGACATCGATGTGTTACTCATTCTAGTGTAAACATGGGATTCATCTTTTACATTTAAAAAGATTAAATCATGGCCATATTCCTTGTCACCATAACTAATTCCATGTCTATCTCAAATTTTTTTATATGTTGGAATACAACTCCCCTAGGGTCCTAATTTCTAAATGTGTCTAATTTGAAAAGAAAAAATTCTCTGTAGTGAGAGGACCTACCCAATAGCTCCAACTATTGAAACTATTATATACCTATGCTTAGAGGTGTTTTGTGCAACTTTCCCAACTTGGCCCTTCTAAAATTATCATCAACACTCTGAGATAAGTATTATGTTATTTCTTATTCAACTAGTTTATTTGGAACTAGTGTAGGCAAATAGAAAGGTGCAACCAATGTTCTTTTTATCTTGATAATCATGTGGTCTAGGTACAAAAAGTAGTGTCCTAATGATTTAAGTGATATTTTAATTTCTTTAGATAGTCTTGGCATAGGATTTGCATTAATGGCTTTGTATACCATGGGGTAAAATTTATCTACAATCTTTTGCATGAAATTCCTAAACTTTTAAATGTGGTAGAGATAAAAGTTGTCACAAATTATACTTTTCCCTCCTGGTTCCAAATGAGATGTACTATAAGAGCTCACATTACCACAAATAACATCCACTAAATATGAAATCATGTATAAATTTTTATTTGTCATATTTTGTGTGACCCTCTGAGTCTTCAAACTGTATCTTATGATCTCTCTTAATGTAAAGATTCCATTTCAATCTAAAATAATGAATAATAATGGAATCCACACTTCATAAACATGGGTGATATATAGGGCTCCATGTAGTCTATTTAACAAAATCATTACAATCCTAACACTTTTTATAAATTATGTAATTGGGACCTTCTTTTTCATGGAAAATTTTTTAGGTTCTTCTATCCAATTTATGAGAGTCTCCCTAACCTTATTATCCTTAAACCATTTGTTTATTGTTTGTTGGTTATATGTCATGGCTAGTGTGGATAGGGTATAATATTTCTCTAATATCACACTAGTCACATATGCTACTAGTTTTTTATTATTATTTATATGAAATATGTCATTTGTGTACAAGCTCATAGTAAACAAATTGAATACCAAGTTAGCATAGGGAAGTACCTTTGGTTTTGTTAATTATTTGTTTAATTTGATAAATTTTATGGAGAGTATGTTGTCCTTATATTCTTTCTCATCAAGACTTAACTTTTCTTTATCAGTGTATGGCCAAGATGCTTTGGCTTATACGTAGATAGATAAATAATGAAGGAAAACATTGTGTAGAGCACTACAGTCAAATTTTGTGTCTTTGAATTTATATTTAGTCCTAAATTAAAATAGTGATGGAGTTGGTTTCTAGTTTTCAATTGCTATTGTATTTATTACTGATCTCTTTATTTAATTTTGACAATTAGAAATTATGGAAACTATAAATATATATAATGTAATTCACATATTAGTTAATTAAATAATGGAATTGAATTTGTTAATCACTAATCCCATAGACAACAATCTTATTAATGATCATTAATTTTAGCATAATAGTCCATGACACATGATTTCACTAGAGTTTGTTTGACATGTGTTAATTTATCGTATATTTTATGATATTAGTTATTTATTTTGGCATTAATATGTTCATATTAATTTTATAATTATCATCATATCACTTATTCATGATCTTATTTATATTTTTATTTTTAGTTGGATATGTTTATAGTAATACGTGGCCTTTGATTATGTCTTCATTAGACACATGGCATGTTATCACTTCATTACTTTATTTATGCCTTTTATTTGGTATTTAATTCATGTTAGTGTAAGGACTAGTGAAGTGATGACACATGGAACAACATTGAAAATTGACTATAATGGAATGGAAATGTGGAAGAATCTATGAATGACATATGGCTACTAGTTGTACAATGGATGACATGTGGCAGCTTATCACTTCATCTCTTAAGCAAGGTATTTGTAATATGTAATATTTAAATATTTGTATCCATGCTAAAATATGGTGATACATGGCATTATTTCACTTAGTTAATTATTCATCAACATTGTAACTTAGCTTTTAAAACTAAAGTATGTGATAGAGCGAAATGGTGACACATGGAGTAATATCACTTAGTCATGTATTCACATACATGAGTGAGTTAAAACATTGAACAAAGTCTTGAAATGAATCAATATGGATACACTTTGCATGATCACACTTATTCAAGATATGACAAGTATAAAATACTAATTTGTGTTTTGCTAAAAACCTATGATTAACCATGAGAGAGAGAAACATGGCGTTATCTCACTTAGTCAAGATGCCAAAGGTATGAAAATTCCAATATGTATTTGATGTTGAATAAAAGGGGTCAGAATACCTGATCAACAATGGGTTTTATAATTTTAAAAGATTGACAAATATTTGATTGCCTTTCAAATTTGAATAAGAAAGAGAGGTGGTAGTTTCAAATATGACTTGTAAAGTAATTTTCCAACCTATAAAACAAACCCGATAACTTAGACAATAAAACTATTAGATTGGTTAGTCAAATAAAATGAATAAAAAAAATATCTAACCTTTTTAATTAATCATTATCTATATTTTAAGTAAAAATTCATGAAATAAAAATTGAATAATAAAACTTAGGCTTTGGTTTGTTTGGGTCCTAAATACATTTTATGTCTTGATGGGACTAGGTATATGATGTTTATAATAAACGAGCACCTATTTGACATTTTTAAAATGGGGGAATGTTAGTTAAATCAAATGATGACTCAATGTGGAAATAATTTAATTATTTAAGAACCCATAATTTATGGTTTAACTATCAAAACAAAATTTTGACCTTATAAGAAAGAAATAAATAAATCATAGAATTGAAAGAGGCTTCAACATAATTATGAAACATAATAACCATTATAATCTATAATATAGTTTTTGATTACATCAATGTACTTCCCATTTTTATGATATTTTTAACATATATTATACAATAGTTGAGGTTTTTTACCTTATTTTCTCAGGTTATTTTAAAATGTAATCACAAATGTGTGGGAAACTATTCATTTTTATACTACAATCCAAACATCTATATCCTCAATAGAGATACCTATTATTTCACTCTAATTATTTATTTACTACCAATAAATTTTCCATATCCCCAATAGAGATTACTTGAATCACTCTCCTTCCATGAGTTTTTTTTTTTTTTTTACTTATCTTTTGGAAGAAGGGTTTGAAACCACCATAGGTTGGGTGAATGGGAATAAATTTTATTATAAATTAAATATTCCATTCATATGTTGTATTTATTAATGTTTATTATCTCTCAAATAATTTTTAAGCATGTAAATGTGCAATTAGTCTTTCAAAATGAGAATTCCTAAAATTTGCATGAAAATATCAAAGCAACTTTAATCAATCTAATAGGCCTATTCCATTCGAATACAATTTTCCATCCAATAATGATATGTACAAGACTCAAATAAGTGATGAAAAACCCATGAATATCCTTAGGTGTGATTTAATACCCTCTTTAAACTATTTTGTCAAACTATTTGAAATTGGTCAAGATGACCTTATTCTTAACCTATGAAAGTATGAAATCTAATATAGGAAAGTAGGAAATTCAATCTATGAAAGTAGGATATTTAATCTATGAAATTAGGAAATATAATCTACCCATACTAATAAATTAGGATTTATAATAATTCCAAGATACTCCCAATTGGAGCATCCATAAAATAGTGCTTTAAGAACTACCCATTAACTAAAAATTTCAAGTCGTTACCTTAGATAAATTTCAAATGAAAAGTAGTGTTACCTAGAATTTTAGAAATTTGATATGGTCTAATCAATAATGGAATGAACTTGTCATGTTGTCATTTATTCTCGTGTGCTTTGTCCATTAGGAGGAATAGGTTTGAAATTCTAAAAACAAACTTTTGATCTCTTATCAAACCATCTCTTGCTAATTTCTTGATGTTTGCTGAAATTTTGTAGTGCTTTTATTCATGAATCTTCCATTTGAATAATGTCTATGAATCTTAACTAAATCCTTTCATCCTCTTCCATATACTATTACATAAATTATTATGTTGGTAACTTAAGAGTAATGATTAAAATAGGTTGTTTCCCATATATTAACATAAAAGGTGAAGCTTTGAGGGCTTGTTTATGCATGGTTATGTTTACCCATAATGCATACATCAAAAATAGATGTCATTATATTGGTTAGATATCTAAAAAAAATTCTATGACATTGATCAAATTATTATTGTTAGATTAAACAAATTCATTCTTTTTTGGATAATAATTTTAAGAAAACTTGATAATGATCTAGTTGTTATAGTCAATAAATTATGTTGATTACAAGGTAGGACCATTATCACATACTAAAGAAACTAGTGTTGTAAACTAGTTAGGATATTTTTTACCTAAAGGATGTCCATTTCCTATCTTCTAATGAAAATTATCAAGGATACCTACAACTTCTTTTCTATAAATGCATCTCAAGTATAAATATTCATAGTTTTTTTATACAACACTCCATTCTTTCTCATTTAATGTGGTGATTTGAGTTAGGGAGCTCTTTCTTTTTTGTTCAGTTTAGGAGGATACCTACATGTAAGTAGGTAATGAATAATTTGGTTGTACCATTCACCACCAATTATATAGGACTAGTTGAATTATTCAATGAAGATGCATGGATCATTTTTTGTAGTTATTTGAATGATGAATTATCCTCATATCATATGGCATGTATAATTTATAGATCAAACTCTTATAACTTATCCATCCACTTGCCTCTTTGTTCATCTAATTTATTCTTCCCAAGTGTAAGTTTGAAAATTAGATCTAGGACAAGAGTTTATACCCTATTGCATAGAATGTAGTGCCTAAATGTTTCATGGCTTTGATCAAAGCATACATTTTTTTGTTAATCATAGAATATTTAATTTCTACATCTTTCAGATTGGTACTCATAAAGGTGATAAAATGTTCACTTTCTTCAACTTTTTGGGTGAGTATTATTGTTATATTATGTTTTGATACAAACGAATACATAAAAAAATCCTTGGAGAAATCTAGACTAATTAGAATCAGAGCTTGAGCAATGGTGATTTTGATATCTTGAAATTATTTATTTGTTTTTGGGGTTCATTCCACCTTTGTATTTTGTTCTAACATTACATTCAATGTTTTTGCAATCTCTAAAAATCTAGAAATGAATTTATAAACAAAAATTATCTTACCAAATAAGCATTTTAGCTCCCTTTTATTATTAGAATATGGAATTATTGAAATATCTTGAATTATTTTAGGGTTAATAAAAATACCTTCATTGCTGATAACATGGAAAAATAAATTAACTTTTTCTAATTCCAAAGATACTATTTTTTGGGTTCAATGATATTCCATACCTTTTGCATCTATTGAAAACTCTCACAAGTTGGAAACATGATTTGTATTATCATTAAAAAAGATGGTTATCCATGTGAATAATGATTCACTTAACTAAAATTCATTAAAATTTAAAATCTATACCAAATTAAAAAGTATCACCTATATTGATTAGTCCAAAAGGCATTTTATTTCATGCAAAGGTTCCCTATTTAGTAGTTGAATCATTTTTCATTTGATCATCATTCTCTACTAACAAATTATTTTAGCATAAAAATACATCCAAGAAGGATACCATCTCAGACCCACTAATTATCTATATAACCTCATGTAGGGAAGGTAATGGATAATTATTATTTTTGAAAGCTATATTGACATTTCTAAAATCTACATAGTCTGATTTCACCATTCTTATTTCCTACAAGAACTAGATTAATAACCCATGTAGAATGTTTGATTGGGAATATAATCTTAGCATTTAATAATTTCTAAAACATTTTTATGAATGATAAGTTCTAGAATGGGATTAACCAGTCTTTATCTTTGTCTAAATGGGTTTATGTCCCTCTTTAAGTGGCATGGTATGTGTTATCACTCTAAGTTCAAAAATATTTAAATCGTCATAAGACCAATAAATCACATCCTTATATTATATCAATAATTATTTTAGTTTTAGGTTCTTTATTAAGAATGGATCAATCCAAAAATTACATGATAGGTTTTTTCATCTATTCTTAGGTTTACCTTGGAAAAATTAGATTCATTTATTTTGGACTATTTTTATTTTTCAACTTGGTGATCCATGTTGAATACTCATTATAATGATACCATCTCTTTATATATCATGTTTTCTTTCCATTAAATGACACCATCATCTCTAAAATCTTTGTTCATTGGGCCACAATACTTTTCAACAATAATTTGGGATTCAAAGGCACCATAATTGTTCATGAACTGTATAATCTATTGGTCATCATTGAATACCTAGAAAATTCTTAACATTGTCATGAAATAAAGGGAAGGGAACTATTTCTATATAGATTTACTAAATTTTAGACTCCTAGAGAGGATCCAAATTCATTACAGAGGTAGACATAAAATCTATAGTCTAGTTTTTTCTCTTGGGATTGATTTTATATTAAACACTTTAAATGACTTTATTAAATCCTTAGATTTGTACTTATACTTATTTATATATGATAATTTACAGTGGTATCGAATCCTAACTTTGTCAATAGCTAGCTTCCAAGTTTTTAAACATTAGTAGTTTCTTAACATTGTATTTTAGTGTGAATTATAACCCTAAGATTAAGGCTTCATACTTTTCATGATTGTTAGTACATGGAAAATTTTAATATGTAAGAAGTAATATATTATTTAAAATTAGGGTTTTACCTACACTAGTATCTTATTTAGACTAAATGCTATCATAATATAATATCCATAATTTTGAAGGACCTTCAAATTCTCATTCATCAATTAAAGGAGTTTTTTCAAAGGTGTAAACACCTACATTTGATGAAGTAAAGTTCACTTTTTTTCATTTTTGACATTGTATTCTATAATTTCATACTTCATATTTGGTTCCCTATCAACTTTAATCTGATTGGCCACTCCTTTCCCATGTAGTCACATATGTGAAAATTTTGTTTCCATCTAACCATTCAATATTTTAAACCAATCCTAACTTAGGAGTAAACCATAAGCCTCAGGAATGTCAATTACAAGGATGTAGATGTGTTTTTGGACACATGGATCAAAATAAATCTACATATGGACATTTAATGATTTTTAGAATTCTAGGATATAAAATTTATCTAACAATAGGACCACTCTTTTGGATTTTTCTAGGGTCAAACCTAACTATTCATAGATTCCCATGGACATCACATTAGCTAAAACTCTTAATTAAATAAGTAATTATGTACATTTTTTCCAAAGATTCTAAATGTTAGAAGAAAAGGTGGGGCGTTAGATTTGTATTTATAAATGACCATATTATCATGTGTTGTCTTTGATTTTTTAGCAAATGATATTATTAGTCAAGACCTTTAACAATAGTTCTCTTTCTTTTGTAGTTTAGGCCAATTCATGGAGGACAACATTTTATTTTATTTTATTGTATTCATATCCTCAAAGACATGATATTCACTCTTTCTAGGTGGATTAACATGTTGATACTAATCATTTCCTTTGGGGGAAGGTGGATTATTATTGGATTTTAGATCAAGAGAAGTAACAACTTTATTATTTGGAGGTGTGGAGGTCGTGTCAGGTTAATTCTTTTTTATAAAATTATATTTATTTCTTTAAAATTTATAAAAATCATTAATTTCATCTATATTATCCTCTACTTCATTCTCATCTTCAACTAGGAATGATAAATCATGTCTCAAATACCATTATAGTGCTAGAATAACTTGGTGCATCAAATGTGTATGAATTAGGCTAGTTTAGAATAATCTCATGCCTTTTCATATCCTTTTGGAATATTTTTAAAGTATTAAATAACTATATACAATATAACTCATCTTTTTTTGTAGTGCTATGAACCCTACACCAGTTGAGCAAGGATGTTTCACAAATGTACATTTTAGAGAGCTTACTTGGTGATGATTCTACGTTATTATTTGGAATATTAAATGTTATGTTGTATCTCTATAATGTAAATTTAAAATTCTCAATTTCACCTAATATTTTTTCCATGTGTTTCTTCATGTTAAGGAACTCATTGTTGAGGTTTTGTACTATAAATTGAATGACATCTAATTTTGCCTTGGTGGAATCAAAACTTATACCTTATGTACTTGATGTATTGACAGGGACTAGTAGTTTTTTAATTCTATTGATTAAAAATGGGTATAGGACTATACAAACATCTTAATTTATTATTTTTTGTAGCATTATTGAGGATTTTCATTGATGTCAAAGGTTCATCTTGCATGACATTGATGTCATTGAGAAGTGTGCCTAGTTGAAAATATGTTGATGTGACAAGGGGAATTGATGGATTTTTGTCATTGAAGGATGTTTTCATGAAAGATAATTTAAAGAAAAAGAGGGAATTTTAAGGTAATTAATGCCTTATGGTTGCATGAAGGTACATTTATTTGAGTAGCCTAAGCTTAGTCATGGCATGAAGAGACCCTATGAGAAGGTATGAGATTGGTGGCTTGGTGAGATGAGTGCACATAGACATGAGTGTTTGTATGAGGTTTACTTAAAATGTATGTGAGGAATTATATCACTCATGAGAGTCTTAGGGTGATCCTATAGGGGTAGGAACTTTAGACCAAGTCTACACCTAAACCACCTCTAGACCCTGCCTAACCTAATGAGGTATCATGATCTATTATCAAGGCATGTAAAGGATGTATGTAAGTGTTTAATCATGACATGGGTTTATTGATTATGTGATTGATGTAGAAAGTGTATGGAAATATTCATGAAGGTAATTTTTAAGGCCTAATGTGATTTATAGGTCAAGGTATAGAAGAGAAAAGAGAGAGAGTATGGCCTAATGAAGGATCATAATTAGATTTCAAGGAATTTGAGCTCATATTAACATTTTCATAGGTGTTTTATTATTTTTCAAGTTTATTCATGTAGTTTTAGTTCATAGTTTTAAGGACAAGGTATGAAAAGTTGTTTGGAGGTCTCTCGAGTGCTCAAAATGAAGGGTTCTCAACCCAAGAAGGATTTTATTATGCTCATTGACTCTTAAAAAATTTTAATGGTAACCTAATAATTTAATGGTATATTTTAAAGGGTATTATCTCAAAATTATATTCATTATTTTTTGTATTGAGGGCCTATACTTTATGAATGATTGTTAAGAGTGGAAATAAGTTTAAACCCTCATAGAACCCTAAAAAAGATCCAATGATAATTATAATAATCAAAAATTCTTAGAATGGATTGAATTTATTAGGTAATATATTTTATATTTTATTGGACTCTCATAGGTAGCTCTAGGTGGTATTGGTTAGAGAGAGGAGAGAGAAAATGTTAAGTTACAGGCTTGTTTTTGAAAAAGTTGATGTAGCTATCAAAAGTTATATTAGAAATATTAATAAAATAGATGGAAGAAGAATTTAAATAATCATGTTTAATTTAAATTAAGTTTTTTTGATATGTTATAGTCTTTAAATGTGCTAAACTAGTCATCCAAGTTAGCCAGCCACTAATATGTCTAATGGTACAAACAGTGGAAAACCCAAGTAGTAGTGAGAAGATGAATTAGAATGTGTTATCATGATAAAATGATGAAAAAGGTGCATATAAATGTTTTTAATTAATTTTAATACATTTTAATTTTTTGTATAAGTATTAGAGGTTAGTAAATATGATGAAAAAGTTACAAGTTAACCTGTCTAGTTTAGATGAGAAAAGATGTAAGGTCATGAGATTAGTCTGCTAGACCAATATTTGCCTTTGAAAATATGATATTTTTATATAAAAATGTTATAATTATCTCATAGGATCATATAAATTAATAATATGTCATTTAAATTATATATACAGGTGTTGGATGTCTGAGTCACCATGACTGGTCTTTGAGGAAAATTGGTAGTTTTGAGTGAGTGAGTTATAGAGGTGTTTTTGAGGCTCTACACCCTAAGTTGGTGATATTTTTTAGGTCATGGATGTTATATATAAGTTATTTATTTTCATGTATTTTTTCATAAATGATGTGATATCTTTATTTGTTCAAGATAGACATTTTGTGTGTTTAAAGGCCTAGTATGAATAGTGCTAATGGAGTGTTTAAAGTGGTGGTTAGACCTAAAAAGTGTTATGGACCTTAGAGGATTTTGGATAAGGCCCATTTTAATATTTTGTGTAATTTTTTTTACATTTATATATGTTTAGAGTGTTCTAAAGGGTTATAAGGTAACATGTCCTAAAGTAGGCATAGTGGAATTAGGTCTCCATGAGACCTAAAGAAGAATTTAGTCTATTTGAGTAATTTCCAACCTAATGTAATGATTTTTTATTGATTGTACCATGTCATAAGTCTTATTTTGTGTAAAATATAAGTGGGAAAGTGTGTGTGTTTGACCAAGAGGTGTATGAGCAAGAGGCTTGTATAAGAATAAGGCATTTTACACCTAATTGGCTAGTTAGTGAATAAATAAAGGATTAAACGAGATAGAAGATGATTGGGAAGAATTAGGTATTTTATAAAATCATAATAGAGTATATTAAATATCATTAATGTATAATATAATTTCTAAATATTAAATTCAAGTTCATATGACCTAATCAGTCTTAAAGAGACCTAGTTGAGCGAAGAAGCCTAGAAGGCAATTTGAGAGGGATAAGAATGTGAAAAGATAAATAACATGATCATCATATATTTTATGAGAAATAAAGTGTTCTTAAGGTGATCAAATAAATCAGGTGGATGAGTTTGTGTTGAGTCATATAGGGGTTTGGTACCTCTTTTCAAGTGTTTTCTTGTTAAAGCCTAGTCAAGTAGGTACTTGGCTAGTTGAGGTCAATGCTCTATGTGAAGTTGGTGCTTCACTAAAGTTGGTTTTTGACTTATATTATTGTATTCCATTTATATATATCAGTGGGTTTTCTTCCCCTTGAGGTTTTCTCTCATATGTGATGTGTTTGTTTTATCCTTATGTGGATAGCTGCCTATGCTTGTTAGATCTATATGTTTGGTTGAATGGTTCATGATTATTTATGTATAATTGAAATAAAGGTTGTGAATATTGATTAATCCACACCTCTTATTCATTGTGATTAAAAAAATTGGTATTAGATCCTGGACCTTTGAATAAAGCCTAATATCTTGAAGGTGATCCTAAGAAGCACAAGATGTCTAGTGATAAAAAAGAAGTAACATGTATGATGAAGAAGTATAATATAAAAGTGAAGAAGGAGAATATGAATTAGATATTTAAGCTGAGATCATAAGTTCCCTAGATGATTTGAAGCATCAAAATAAGAGGAAGCATGAGTTGAGATCTATGTTTAAGGATATTAAGGAATATATATTTACCTTGAAGAGTTACATGGTTAAAGAATTTGAAAGGGATGAGAAGACCATCAAAGATATTAGGAATCAATTAGAATGTATCAATATAAATTTTAGATCAAAAGAAGTTGAGTATGATCAATTGAAGATAGAGTTAGATTCCTTGAAGGTTGAGCATGAGCAGATCATAAACAAGATGAAAAGAGCATGAGAATTCAAAATAAGTCAAGAGTACTAAAATGAAAATACCAATAAGGCATCCCAATGCAATAAGGAATAAGTTATCATGAGACCATGGGAAAAGGAGTGATCAATCAAGAGGTAAGTACATAAATGTTTTTTACTATAGTTTTCATAATATTAGATGATGAGTATTTCATATAGCTCATCATATCTATACAAATTGGCCATAAAATGTTATCTTTGGTTATATATTGCATTACATTTAATAGTTAAAATATTATCTAAGTAGGAAATGAGTGCAATTTTTCCTTTATTTTTATGTAATTTATCATTAATTCTTTACCTTGTTATTGTGTCTAACTTAGGTGAATAGCATAGTTTTGAGTACAACAACACATCCCAATGGTGGGTTAATTTTGAGAAGGCAACACAGTTATGGTAACTCTTTTTGGTTATGATTTTGAGAATTTAGCGAGTGATCTCCAAAGATCTAACAATATGAATATGATTTGAAGATGTTATAGAAATGATCTGAAGATGATATAAGGGTGCTTCAAAGACATATACAAGATTCTCCAAAGAAGTCTAGGCATGCTCCAAAGACCTATACAAAGTACTTTAAAGACCTATATAGGATGCTCTAAAGACCAACTAGATCCTAATGACCAAGAAATTATATATATATATATATATATATATATATATATATATATATGTATGTATGTATTATTTTAGACATTATTATGATCAAGGAATCCAATAAGGGAGGTTATATCAATTGTTAGAACAAGTAACAAAACTTGAATAAAAACACACTAACATGTTAAAACTTACTTGCCTAGATCATAGGGGGAGAATAATGAACAAAATCAATTGTAAACACAACTAAAATTCAAATAAATGACAAATTACTTACCTTCCTTGAATGTTCCAAATTATTTGTTTTATGGATTTCTCGGTTTATTCTCAAAGAATTTTTGGCAATGGAGTTTGGCTATCTCCTTCTCTCCTTGACACCATGGCTTGTGGCTTGATGTTGGCCTTGGCTCAATATTTTTTTATTAAAACATTATAGATTTGAATCATGCACTAAAACCTACATTATAAATTTACTTATTCTCCAATCTCTTTTATGAAGAGGCCTAGGCTTGTATTTATAAGCTTAGGAACTAACCCCAACTCAAGGTGAGTTAAAGTGTAGTTTAAACATGGAATGGGTTAAAATGTAGCATAAGTGAGTTAACTAAAATTATTAGAGTTAAAAGGTGTCAAAACCTCATGATTTATAATGAATATGCATGGGTGAGCTATTTTGAGATATTTTCAAAGGCTTGACAACTCATAAAAGGTAATCACAAAAAGCTAGGATATTCTTGATTTTTGAATTTCCATTTTTTATTAATTCATTAATTGCACATGGATAATTAAACTAGGATCTTAATTTGGTTTTGATTTTTAAGTAATTTTGATTATCCATTTATCTCTTTTTAAGATTTGATTTTATATCCATGTGTCCTTTCAATAGGTCCATAGGCCAAATTCCATGTTATGATGTCATAGGATGATTAGAGATGAATTCATGAGAGGTTTTTGTTGATTATAATAGGATAAGCCAATTATGGAAGTCTCAATGAGATTCTAATCTTTGACAAATGATGCACAAGTAAATTTGGGATGTTCAATGCTTCCTAGGCTTAATTTGTAATAGTTGGTAGGAATTAGTCTAAAATCTAGTCAAAGGCCATTGGTGGCCAATTTTATGTGTTTATAGTTTACCCTTATTTGGTAATGCATTTCAAGATGTAAGAATAATAACATCTTCTCAAATAATGAAAAGGTCCTATATGCTTACGACTTTAATAACAATGGATGAACTGTAGGTGCCCCCTTAAGGGAGCAGTTGGCAATGTGGTTGGCAATCAGTCCCTTGAAAGGAGGAAATAAGTGGACAAAAAATATGAAATGGGGTGGAAATGATTGATTTTCCCATAGAAGGTTATAATCTGTGGCATATGAAGCTACCCTAGTTAGGGCAAAAAAATAAGATGATTTGCCCACATGTAGTTATATTATTGACATAGGTGGGATAAAAAGGTAATGATTTGGCCAAAGGTGGTTAAATCATCAAAAAAGGCTTAGGGTAACAAGATACTAATTTAAAAAAAGGTGGTTTTAATAAAAAAAAATGGAAAATTATGATTTACCCAAAGGTGGTTATAATCATCAAAAAAGGCTTAGGGTAATAAGAGACTAATTTGCCCAAAGGTGGTTATAATCAGGGAAAGGGAAAAAAATGATATCCCCAAAGGCCATTATAATTATTGGTAGGATAAAAATATGCCTATGTTTGGTAGATAGGGATAATGGTTTGCCCAAAGGTGTTTATAAGCATTACCTTAATGAAAACATTCCCTAGTTGGGTAGAAGAAAAAAAATGATTTGCCCAAAGGTGGTTATAATCATCAATGTTAAAATGGATGGAAACATAATGATTTACCCAAATGTAGTTATAATCATTGGTAATACAAGTGGGATGATATACAATGATTTTCCCAAAGGTAATTAGAATCATTGGTACCCCAATTATGGCAAACATGATATGGCATATGATGGCAAATTGGTACAAAGGATGAAGATGAATTTGGGTAACCTACTAGTAGGGATATGCTCATCTGAACTAACAAATGTTAAAATTATTTTGTTATTTAATTACTCTATTTAGCATATGATTTAGATTAGATCAAGATAGGTGCTAATGCCAAGGAGATATATTATTGTTGTAGTGTCGTGTAGACTCTCAAAGGTAATTTTTGATATAGCATGTGATGGTAGGAATCATGATAAAAAACCATGATAACTTAGATAAAATATGCATAAAGGCTAATACAAAATCCAATACTCAATTAAAAATAATTCACCAATGATAAAAACCATGAATGACAATGTTGACACGTGAATATCGATGAATTCAATAATAATGCATAAGGAATCACACAATGAATACACATAAACTGAATCAAGGCACAAAAAGAAAGTCAACAAATAGGAAAATAAATAAAACATCAAGAAAAGACAAGAAATAAAACAAAACAAAGAGAAACAATAAACAAACAATCATTAATCACATTGTTAGTATAGACAACACAACATAAACAAGATGATGAAGATCGCTCCTAGATTATAAGGGACTACCAAAAAAAAAGTGGGGGGAAAAGAATATAAATAAGGGGGTGGCCAAGCTATCTCTAGATGCACTAAGTAGATGCTACCTACATATTTTCATGGACGCAATATCTAATAAAAAATTCAAGCCAAATGTAGTTCTCCCAAGAAATGGGATAGAATAAAATGATGAGAAGAAAACATGATGGATGAGATAGAAGAATATGGGAATGGGCTCACAAAACAGCAAGAGCATGAGATAAAAGGCCAATAATGATGGGGAAACTAAATGAAAAGTGGGTTATTGTGACTTAGTGAGGGTTCCCAGAATCCTTAAGGAAAATAAATGGTCAATGTTTTTGGTTTTTCTAAATCAGTTTTCTAATATTTTTTGAATTTTGAGATATATTAACTCATTAGATATTGACAAGATACCACTCACAAAATGGTGAGAGCAGTGGCTTAGGTTGCTCATAAAATGGTGAGAGCATATGAAAAAGAGGGATTGAGTTGACCTCAATATAAATTGAGTGTTGGCTACATAGTCCATAGAGGGGACCTCAAGTCACTGTAGTTCTACTTTACAACATAGGAATCTGATTAGTGTAGTAGCCAATTCAAATAAAATAGGAAAATTTGGCATAATGGCACATTAAAACATAGGCATGGCAAGGTGGATACTTCAAATCATGATAAACAAGTATTTATCCTAATTTTCCCATAAGGGATTATAATTAAGAAATAATGACATATGGTAATGATACTAATTTACCCATAGGTGGTTATAATTAGTAGTATGACCATGGGATAATGATTTGCCCAAAAGTGGTTATAATTAGGCCCACTTGGTATAGAATGAAACAATAAATGAAGGATGAAACTACCAAACCACTATCATACTACTCTAAAATATGGGCTCTATCTAGAATATTAAAAATAATTGATGAAACTTGATCTGAATCTTCATGTTGAAAGAGGCCATGGAACCAATGGAATGAAACTAAGGTCAAATGGGCTAGGTATGGAGGGTTAAAATAACTTGGTTGAAATTAAACATATGGTAGAATGGAATGGTATAATGTATTAGTGATATAAAGGTATGGTATAAATAATAAAGTTTATATTATGTTACAATTGAAATCAGCCTCATAGACAATACACCAGGTCTCTCAAGTGAAGAAATGTTTGAGGTGTATAATGTTCTATTATAGGTACAATCACTAAGGGGGGGTTGAATTAATGATGATAAATATTCATTCCAATTCCAAACCCTTTAAAAACTTAACCATTCAACACATACAATCATGAAGCAACACATCATTCATAACAATGAACATGGAAGATAAAATCATATCAAGCACAAAACACATGATATATGTGGGAAACCCTCTTGAGGGATAAAACCAATTAACCCTAAAATATGTAATACAATCATATACTAACAATATCCAATATTTATACCAGCACCAACTAATCAAGGAACACCCATCCCTTAGTTTAGTGCGACTCCAATCCCACAAAGAGCTATTACCCCTATCTAGCTAAGCACCCATAACAACTAGACCTTTAGCAAGATTTATCTTACAAGGAAGAAAAATCCCCTAGGCAACTAATCACCCACTAAAATAAATTAAATATATCATCTAAATTACCCATTTATTCTCTTCAACTAATGATGACCACCTTTGTCTACACTCTTCACCTCTAATCTCTCTTAAGCTACCTCTAGGACTAACTCACTCAAACAGCTTCTTCTATGCTCATTGAGTCTAAAGACATGTGTGTCCTCCTACATCAACTTAAATATAAAAACATGAATGATCCTCTTCACTCTTTTTTTTTTCATTAATGACTTGTACCTTCTCTTTCAAAGGTTTTCTATTTCACTTTAATCCATACTTTTAACCACATCACACAAATAGGCCAATAATGCCTTGTATTTATACCTCTCTTGGTATAAACCATCTTGGTTGGAAAAGATGATTATCATAATTTTTATACCTTTAAAATATGTCCTCATACATTTTACATGTAATAAAAACACACTTCTTAGGTTGGGTAATACCTCATTATCCCTAAACCACCATTAGGTCTTGGTGAGACCTAAAACAATTATGCCTTCATACTCACATGTTACATGTGAGATAACTTGGACCACCTTCATCCTTTACCAATTATTATAACATATAAAAATTATCTCTAATATCTATGTTATCACTCTCATATGGGTCCATTCCACTTGGAACACCAACTCAACACTTGAACCTGCCAATTAGGTCTCATTGCTCTTCAGGTCTTTGTATATAAAAAACATAGTCTCAAACTTCTGAAGCAACTACTCAAATATTTCACATAGTCATACGATTAGATCACATGGGTGAAACCTTTAGTACCTCTTCAATAATTCCATGTGCTTTAGACACTTTTAACATAGTATTTAAGAATTCAAATCAACTCTCTCAAAATGACCACTTAGACTGGCCATATACAATCAAAATATAGTCAAGCTATTTTGAATTTATATATATGATCAAGGGCATATCATGAAAAACAATGAATTATTATAATCCTTCTAGTCTTATAAAACATCTAAATAATAATTTTATTCTTCAATTCTGCTCATAACTCTTCCAACTCACTTCTGTAAAGTGGTCACTCAAGCTGCCAGTGCATTCAACAAACACAATCAACTTATAAATAAATGTTCACACTAAATATGGATTATTCAAACCTCTAAAATCCACATAAATATTATTCATGGAGTCTATAACACTCTCCAATAGGTAGTTCATCTTGAAACATCAAAATACTATCAATAAAAATTCAAATATCCTTCTCTAGTCACTTATAAAACATGGTCAAACATAATCAACTTTGGATCTTAATTTATTTGATTTTATATAAATTAAAACCTTCTAAATATATTTTATGGATTATCCTTGAAGGACTATAAAAAATTTAATTTTACACCACTAGAAAATTCCTCTTAGATCAAAATATATTAGCATAATACTACAAGCTAGTTTTTCCCATTGCCAATTCAAATGCCAACTATCATTATTCAAATCAAAACATATGAGACTTATCATCATATCATGCTCCTTGAAAGCTATATAAATTACACTCTATCTATCTCCTTACAATTCTCATAATTTTAAATCTTTAACTCTGATCATTGATCCTTGACACAGGTTTCCATGATTAAGACACTTGGCACCCCTACGTGCCTTTTGAGCATATTGTTGTCACTCCCCACTCTTGCACTACTTGGTAGTCCCACCTGCCACTAATCTTCTATAAAATAATCATGATTGATACACATGTCACTAGTGCATGAAATATTAGGAACCTTTGACATATTTACTTCATTTACTCCATTAGATTACAATCTAGATGAGGAATGCTCACCGTTAGATATATCTTGACTAGTTGATCCCAGATTTCAACATAGTTAAACTTGACAGTCTCTAGCATATCACAGTCTGGAAGAATAATTTTTAAGGTTTATAAATTGATCTATAAAACACTTCAAGATTCCAAATATTTAGGGTACCTTCTTGGCACTTAGATAACATCTCCATGAAAACCTTTGACCACTATTGACTTTATGAGTACTTGCACTAAATACACAAACTTGCTTATTCATTCATATATGTATGATGTGCAGTGATGGTTTGGCTTCTCTTAAGCTATAAGATGCATGTTTATCTTTCCAAATTATCAAATTACACATTATAACTCCATGAAGACATCTATGGATGCCTCATAACCTCTTTTTTATCTTTATTGATCTCCACATATGCCATATATTCTCCAAGCTATCAATCTAATCACTTTATCATTAATACACTATGAATCATGACCAAGCTTGATATCAATGACAACCATGACATTCTTAGGATACTAATAGACTATGTCCAAAAATATCCTCCTTTGTCATTGATGGTAAACCACACTCATAATGCCTTCTCTCAATCTGAATAACTCCTTCATTCTGATCTTTCTCCCCTTTTGACATTAATGACAAAGGGTCTCTTCCTCAATATGCTATCTTGATCATTGACCTAAAAAACTGATAATAGAGCTTAAAAATCTCCCCCTAATATCAATATCAATCTCATGTCATCTATTCCTTGACATACACCAATATGAACTTGGGCTTCTCTGATATTTAGACCTATCTACCTATAGAACTCATAAGCTCTCTTTGATCATGCATGAAGATTCAATACCTTATTGAAACACATGGATTGGTTTGATTAAGTCATCATATCAATCTTATTTAATTTATGAATATAGCATACATCTTCACACTTTTATCATGACTAAAGCATATTCACATATGCTCCCCCTCACATCACACACATCTTCTTCAAACACTCAAGCTAACTGAGTTAGCTCCCCTTTATCCAAACACATATTCAATGATATTCTTATCCTACAATATCAACCAAATCTCAAATATCATCCATGATGCTTCCTCTTTCTTTTCAAGTGTCTCCTTGAAGTCTAGATAGAGACACCCTAACCTACAATATCTTAGAATAATGTGAAACTAGGAGTTACCCACAACTCCTCATATTCTTTCTCCTCTTTGGTCATCTAAAACTGATATTTTTTCTTATTTTTATTAGATTTAAGAGAAGTAACTTGCTCATCCACTATAATATTCTCTTTATTTTAATAATGAATTAATAATACATGGAGAAAATAAATATTCATGACATACATTATCACTACATATTCACAACTGATGTTCTTCACATGAAACTTGTTCAACAATAGCATCATGTTTACTTGTATCCATACACACCTCATAACTAGCCTCAACTAGCACCTTGTTCTTTTCTTTGAGATCAACTTGAACTAACTTTTGATTCTCCTTTCCTATCTACATAGATGACACATTCTCTTGGCATTCTTGAACCTTCTTCATATCTAATTCATCTTTTACTTTAGCAGATATTCCACCTTGATCTTTCAACTCAATTGAATTAATTTTATTGGTTTTCACTTCCTTAGGTTTCCACACCAAGGATTGATCTTTATTGATCACTCTAGGATGTCCATGTACCTTCTTATGACTTGAAATATTACTTATACAATATCTTGAAATATGACCAACTTGATGACAAATAAAATAAATAACATCTTTTCTCTTACATTCATTATGCTCAAGATTGACTATTTTAGGTCTCCATACATGGGTCAGTATTTTCCCATACATTTAGGGGTAGAATCTATAAATATGTCCCATGTCATGAAAATTATAACATACTACATTATCCATACCTCTGGATGACCAACTACTCTTCCTTCTACAATTTTTTACCTTATGACCAAAAATATTACATGCAAAGTAGTGACCATGAAATGAACTTTCATAACTTATAGTGTTTGATTTCATGATAGGTATTCTCATGTTACACTTGATGATTGCATCCTTATTTTATTGAGCTAACCTCTCTTATTCTTTCTTATGCTTATTTACCTTGACCACAAATTACTCATTCTCATCCTTCAATGAATCTATCTTGGTATCTAATTGAATACTCTCATCCTCTTTAGCTCTCATACTTAAACTTGCAGCCTTTAACTGAATTCTAAGAACTTGGAAAATATCCTTATCCTTTTTAGCTTCTTTATCCATGTAATCCTTAAATGTACATGCTTTATCTTCAATAATCTTTATAGAATCAATGTTTAACTTCAAATCATAATTTTTACCTTGCTTTGAACTTAACTTGGCATTTATCTCTTCTAATTGAGTCTTGAGATGTTTGCATTCTTCCTCTTTTGAACTCAAATTTATCTTTGTAACCCTTAATTGATCCTAAAGAATGTTGATCTTCTTTTTATCATCTTTTTATCTTCAGCTTGCCTTCAATGATTCTATATCCTTATTGAGCTTGATGCAATCATCCTTAACATCCTTAAAGCTTGAGGCCATGATCTTATTATGAGCTTCTTCTCTATCATACTCACTCATCTTACCTCTATACTTCTCAAAACATGCCTTATACTAATTATAATTTTCCTCACTTATTTTTAGACATGAATAAGTAACCTCTACTTAATCCTTCTAAACTCTTGATTCTCTTTCTTCAATTTCTTAGCCATATTGTACCTTGGATCACCTTCAAGTGGTTAAACTTGCAATGAAGGTCCTACTCTGATATTAGTTATTAAAGGTATAATCACTGAGAGGGGGAGGGTGAATTAGTGATGCTAGATATTCAATCCAATTCCAAACCCTTTAAAGCCTTAACCATTCAAAAAATACAATCATGAAAAATACACATCATTCATAATAATGAACATGGAAGATAAAATAAGATCAAACATAAAACAAATGATATATGTGAGAAACCCTCTTGGGGGATAAAACCCATTAAGCCCTAAAATATGGACTAAAATATTATAATAAAAAGATCTAAAATTTATACCAGCACCAATTGATCAAGGAACACACATCCCTTAGTTTAGTGAGATACTAATCCCATAAGGAGCTACTGCCCCTATCGAGCCAAGCACCCACATCAACTAGACCTTTAGAAAGATTTATCTTTCAAGGAGGAACCAAACCACTAGGAAACTAAGCACCCACTTAGATACCTTTAAAATATCATCTAAAACACATATTGTTTCTCTTCAATTGATGATGACCACCTTTGTCTATACTCCTTACCTCCAATCTCTCTCTAGTTGTGTTTAGGACTAACTTGCTCAAATTGCCTCTTCTAGGCTCATTAGTTCTAATAAATTTTGTGTCCTCATACATCAAATTGATCATAAAATAATGACTGATCCTCTTCAATCTCTATTTATCCTTAATGACCTCTACTTTCTCTTTCAAAGTTTCTCTACTTCACTTGAATCCACACTTTCAACCACATCACACAAATAGGCCAATAATGCCTTGTATTTAAACCACTCTCTTGGTATAACCCATCTTGGTCAGTGAATATTCTTACCATACTTGTTCTAAATTTTAAATAGTTCTCATACACAATACATGTAAGAACCACACACTCCTTAGATCAGCCAATACCTCATTAGCCCTAAACCACCATTAGGTCATGGTGAGACCTAAAATAATTAGGCCTTCATACTCACACATTACATGTGAGACTTAGAAAATATCAAACCTATCTCTAATATCCCCTTGATAACTCTCATATGGTTTCATTATACTTAGAACACCAACTCAACACTTTAACCTACTAATTAGGTCTCCTTGCTCTTCAAGTCTTCATACACAGAAAACACAGTTTCAAACTTCTGAAGCAAATACTCAAATATTTCACAGTCATATGATTATATCACATGATTGAAACCTTGAGGACATATTTACCACTTCAATGTGCCTTATACATTTCAACATAAGCTCTAAGTACTTAAATCAACTCTCTTAAAATGACCACTCAGACTGGTCATATACAGTCAAAATATAGTCAAGCTATTTTGACTCTCCATATCTGATCAAGGGTATATCATGAAAACCAATGCCTTATTATAAGACTTTGATACTTATAAAACATATATATACTCATATTATTCTTTATATATGCTTATAACTCTTCCAACTCACTTCTACAAAGTGGTCACTCACACTCCCAGTGCATTCAACACAATCAACTTCTAAGCAATTATTCACACTAAAGATAGATTGATCAAACCTCCAAAATCCACACAGATGGTCCTCATGGATTATATACCCTCTATAATATATATTTCATCTTGAAACATCAAAATACTATCAATAACAACTCAAATATCCTTCTTTGGTCACTTATAGAACATAGTCAAACACATAGTCAACTTTAGAGCTTAATATATTTGATTATAAAAACATTAAAACATTCTAACTTAGATTATCTAGATGAAACTTTAATTCTATACAACTTTGAATTTTACATCACTAGTAAATTCCTCTTAGATCAAAACATAGTAGAAAAATACTAGAAAGTATTTCTTCCCTTTGCTAATTCAAATGCCAATAATCATTACTCAAAACAAAACATCTAACACTTGTCATCATCTCGTGCTCCCTAAAATATAGATCAATTATGATCCATTGATCTCCTTAGAATTTTCCTAACTTTAAATCCTTAACCCTGACCATTAATCCTTGACATAGGCTTTCATGATTAAGACACTTGGAACCCCAATGTGCCTTCTGAGCATATTGCTATCGGTCCTCACTCTTGTGCCACTTGGAAATCTTTTATGCCATTGATATTCTATCAAATCATCATTATTGAGACACATATCACTAGTACATTTAATATTAGGAACCTTTGACATATTTACATCACACATATTGTTAGATCATAATCTAAATGATGAATGCTCACCATTAGATCTATCTTGACTAGTTGACCCCAACTTCTAATGTAGTTAAACTTGACGATCTTTGGCATATCATAGTCTACAATATTAAATTTGAAGGTTTATAAATTGAGATAGAAAACACTTCAAGATTCCAAATATTTTGGGTACCTTCTTGGCACTATAGACAACATCTTCATAAAAACCTTTGACTATTGTTGATTTTTTGAGTGCCTACACTAAATGTACAAAATTGTTGGTTTATTCATATTTGTATGACATGCAGTGATGATCTAGATTATCTTAAGATAGAAATGCATTTTTATCTTTCTAAATGATCAAATAACACACTAGAACTTCACTAAGACATCTATGTATGCCTCATAACCTCTTATTTATCCTTACTAATCTGTACATATGTTATATACTCTCCAAGCTATCAATCTGAACACTTTATCATTAATGCATTATGGATCATAACCAATCTTGACATCAATGACAACCATGAAATTCTTAGGATACCAAGAGACTATTTCCAACATGTTCATCAGCTCATCAAGTTCATCCCCATCTGGTGTAGTGAGCTTGTATGCTCTAGCACCATAGTTTGCTATAATGATGAAAGGACTTACCCATTTGGGTTTGAAATTTCCTTTATTTTTATTCTTAGCTATGGTATTATTTTTGGTTTTATTTAAGAACAAGATCACCAAGTTTGAATTCTATGTATATAACATACCAATTTTAGTTGCTATGAAGTTAATTATGGTATGTTTGTAGGTTATTGACTACGACATGCATTTTTTCATCAAGTAACTCCATATCTTGTAGGTGAGCTACTTGATAGTCTTCATCATCTAAGACATGCTTCAAAGAGATGTAAAAAGAAGGTAACACAACCTCAATGGGAATATTGGCCTCAATGCCATAAATAAGTGAATATAGATTGGATCCTATTGTACTATGGTGATTAGAATGGTATGCCTAAATGGGAAATAAAATTTGGAGGTGCCAATCATAGCTGGCATCATTGAAAATATTTTAAGGATGTTGACAATGGTTTTGTTAAATGCTTCTATCTGGCCATTACCTTATGGGTAATATGTCATGAAAAAATGTTGTTTAATATTATACTTAACACATAGTGATTCAACATCTTTGTTCTTGAGTTATCTACTATTATTAGATATAAAGTTAGAGGGGATACCATAATAGCAAATGAGATGGTTAAAGATGAATTTGGAAATTTACTTTCTAGTCACATAAGTGAGGGGCATAGCTTCAACCCACTTAGTGAAGTATTTTTTGGAGGTTAGGATATGTTTATGGCCATTAGATCAGGTGGAGTTTATATTCCCAATGGGATTAAGGCCCTATATAGTAAATAGCCATGGAATCAACATTGGCTTTAAAGTATTGGGTAAGGAATGAATCAGATTGGCATGTTATTGACATTTATCACACTTATTATTTGCATCCATCATTGGCCAATAATACCTGGTATGCAATTTTTTTTTGGATAGGATTGCCCCATTTTTGTGGGATACACATACTCCTTCATGAACTTCCCATAATGCTAATGTAGATTTTACCAAAGTGAATCAATGAAGCAGATTTTCATCAAAACTACAATGGTATAGGGTTGGTTTAATTAAGGTATAACATGTAGCATGATGGACAAAGGCTTTGGATTGATTTTGGGATAGATATGGTGGAATTATTTGGTCATGAAGATAGGCATATAGGTCTGAATAATAAATAGAGATGGGACCAACAATATCATAGATCATTCTAATGGTTGAAGGTTAATGAGATGGTGCTAGCAAATTTTTAATGAAAAACCGGTATTCTTTGGCTATATTTGTATGTTGAATAAAACATCCAAAGGTGGCCATGGCATCTACTATTCTATTACTATCCCTTGGTATATGTTCAAATTAGACATCGGTAATTTTTTATTTGAGAGTGTTGACCATGGCCTTGTATGGTACTAGATTATCATCTTTGGTTTGAAAATGGTCTATAACTTGATTGATGATTAACTAAGAATCACCATAAACCTTTAGATGTTATATGTTCCATTGGACCACCTATCAAATCCCTAAAATGATCACTTCATATTCAGCCATGTTGTTAGTACAAGGAAAGATGATCCTTAATTATTTAGTGATTAAATATCCCTTTGGTGTAATGCATAAAAAGCTTACCCCTCATTCATGTGTTGTGAATGATCTATAAAAATACATCTTCCAATATTTCTCCTCAAGAGGTGTTTCAATGATGGTCATAATGGATTCATATTGAAATTGTAATGTTAGTAGCTTTGTATCTACAAGGGGTGATTCAATGAGATGATATGAAATAACTTTCCCCTTAATGGATTTATAGTTGACACATTCTATCTCAAACTCACTGAGAAACATGATCCATTTGGCCATGTGGCCTTGTAAAGCTATTTTAGATAGTAGATACTTGAACGGATCTACTATTGAAATGACCATGGTCTTATTGTTCAACATGTAATTTCATAGTTTTTGAGCTATGAAGACCATATATAAACAAATTTTTCAATGGGCATATAATTGTGCTCATATGTTACCTAATAATACAATGCATGTTCCTTTCCATTTTCATCATGTTGAGATAGAAAGTCCCCAAGGATTTATCGATTGTAGACATGTACAAGAGGAGCATCTTTTATGATATTGGTGGCAATAAAATAAGTAGATTTTCTAGATAGCCCTTCAAATGCTAAAAATCTTTTTGGCATTCATCATCTCAATGAAATATCGCACCTTTTTTCAGTAGGTGTGTAAATGGGTTACACTTGTCTTCTAATTGAGATATGAAGCATCTGATAGATTATATTTTGCCCTATAAATTTTAGAGCTACCTCAAATTTATCAATTGTAGCATCTCTATTATGGCTCTTACTTTGGTTGGATTGACTTCAATGCGTCAGTGAAACATAATGAAGCCAAGAAAATTATGTGAAGTAATTCCAAAAACACACTTTTTAGGGTTGATCCTAACTTTGTATTCATATAGTCTCTCAAATATCTTCCTTAGTGATGTTAGATGAATGGCCCTGGTCTTTTATTTACCTTATATGTCATTGATGTAGTCTTCAACAATAGCATGAATCATATCATGAAATATGATAGTCATGGCTCTTTGATAGGTGGCCCTAGAATTTTTGAGACCAAATGGCATAACCCGATAATAGAATGTTCCCCATAGATTGGTGAACACTATGTTATGTTGGTCTTCTGGGATGATTTAGATTTGATTGTAACCTGAGAATTTATCCATCAGTGAAAACATTTCATAACCCAATGTGGAGTCAGCAATCATTACAATGTTTGGCAAAGGAAAGTCATCCTTTGGGTAAGCCTTATTTATGTCTCTAAAATCAGTGCATATCCTAATTCTTTCTAGATTATTTTTGACTAGCACAACATTGGAAATCTATTCAGAGTAGTTGATTGGCCTAATGCATCTTGTTTTCAATCTTTTTTCCAATTCTTTCTTAATAAACACAATAATGCAAGGATGCATCTTGCATAATTTTTGTTTTATATTTTTGGCATCAGGATGTACCACAAGGTGGTATATAACTAAGGTGGGGTCCAAACCTAGTATGTCAAAGTAGGCCCATACAAATATATCAAAGAATTCCCTTAAAAGGGATATAAAGATTGCATGTTCCTTATCGGTGACAGGTGTGCCTAATTTGATCCATTTTGGGTCATCTAGAGTCTCAATGTTAACTTTTATAGTTTCCTCCACAAGAAGAGTTGAACCATCTTCTAGAATGGTTGGCAATGGTTTAAACTAGACTATAATGATAGAGTCCTCTGTTAAGACTGGATCTTCAAGTTATCTTAGGTATGATAAATCAAAATCCACCAAAGGTAGGGATGGCCATGTAACAAATAATATTGGAAACTCTCAGATGATCTAATCAAAATCTTGTTGTTCTTCAATACTGAACTCAGATCCATAGGCTAGTTCATCATTGGTGGTCTCCTGAGCTATGTTTGAGGAAGGTTGAACACCCTCATCTAATCGTGAATAAAATAGGTTTTCACTACTAGATTGGCCTTTATCTTTATGATTTACTTGGTTCAAAATCACTTTAAAGAGTGGGACCTCAATGGTTTACTTATTTGTTTATGGCTAAGGGTGTTCATTTGTTCTCCAAAATAGGCTTCAAGATCCATCTTAATTAAGAATCCTTGTTTGTGGTCTCCCAATATAACATTATCCCTCTAGTCTAGAAAATTTTAGAAGGCCTCATCATTCTAAAATTCATCAACTAACACTATTGATTCTTGTTGGCCCTAGTCTATCAATTGAGGGTAATATAATGAAAGTGAGTTATGGCAAATAATTAGTTGAAGGGTACAAATGACATCAATGTCAGATAAATTGGTATGGGATAGGTCATCAAAAAGGATATGATTAGACTCTAATTCAATGTTGGCATAATCATTATTATTCATTAGTAATATAACATGAATAAGATATGTGGGGTCACCCCTAGGTGGTTTAATTCTAAGTCCATAGGTTTCTTTATACCAAGTGGTAGAAATTGGCTCAAGTAGACCTTATTGATTTAGACCAAGTACTCCTCCTTCATAAGTGTGATTTTCCATGATTTTGTTTGAAATTATATAATTGGAATTTATGTAACAATCAACCAATTTATCATTATATAACCATGATTTATCATCTGGAAGCAGGTACTGTTCTTGGCCAATGGCTAGTATAAAAATGATAGGTGTTAGACTATGAAGTTTTTGTTTTCCCTTTTTTTCCATTCCATGCAAGGTGGTTTGGATTTAGGTCTTCCATAGGACTTGGGGTTATATGGAAGCTTAGAAATGTGGAATGTATCATGGGTCAAATATTCTCTTAGGCCATTAGCTGAGATGGTATAATGATTCGATATTTCAAGAAGTGGCATGTGGGAAAGTGAATCAAGGTATCAACATCAATGCAGTTGGCCTCTGGTGAATCAATGAATATTTCCTCCCTTTATCCTTCTTGAGAAATGGATTTAAGCCAAAATGGTATTTATATCTTTGGTATTTAGCCTTTAAATGCTTACAATGTTCATATGGATACAAATCTCCATGAATGGTGTCCTCCATACTTGAATGGGAGAACTTGATACACTAGTGCAATGTTGATATAATTGCAAGAATTTTATGTATCCAAGGTCTACCCAAAATCATATTATATGACAAATATATGTCTAACACATTACATAATATATCATGGGTCAAGGGCCTAATGATAATTGATAACCTAATGGTACCCTATGATTCTCATTCATCTTTGTCATAGGCTTTGATGGTGATCATTTTTGGTTGATGAGCTTTAGAGACACAATATTTAGGTTCAATCCATTATCTGTTAGGACATATTTCACTTTGTATCACATTATGACAACTTTGATGTGTAATGAATTATTATGTAGAGGGTTAAGGGATGACATATCATTTTGGTAAAAGGTTAATTATTGGCATGAAGTGAAATGTCCAACCAAAGCTTGAAATTTATCTGGAGATATGTCATTAGAACTTGGGATTGGCCAAGGAACTCTATCAAGATGTTCTTATGGACTATAAATGTATGCAACAAATCTAAAATGGATATTTTTGTAAGCATATTCTAAAATTGTTTCATAATATCAAACATCTTTTCTTACACAATGGTAAATGGCTTGTTCTTAGCCATAACAATTAGTTGGATGGGTGAAGTGACATAAGGTTGTGGGCTTGGGATGGTAATAATTGACCACTAAGTTATGATTACATAATCAAGATTAGATATAGGACCATTTTTGATAAAAAATGATGGTGCAGGGGGACCATATAGGATAAGTCTCAATTACTAGTGTACTTGTGCATGGTCATGATTCAATGATGAGTTATCAGCATGGGGTCTAAAAGTAATAATCCCTATTTTTTGTTACATCTATATGTAATCCCAGGTCAAAAAATGATTACAGACATGGATTGGTTGATAGGAATTGATTATCAATGACCTTTTTTAATTGGAATTTGGTCTTGGATTAATGGAGATGATATTAACATGACCTCCTACAATATGGCCTACAACCTTGTTGTAGTCATGTACAACTGCATGGTAGGTCTATTGGTTGTTGTCATCATTTTGGCCTTAGTTCTATCTATTCATTTGATGTTGTTAATTCTACTACTAATTTTTTTGGTTCTGCCTCATCTATTATTGTTGTTGTTATTATTGATTTGGCCACTATCATCGTTGTTATTAATTATCATGTTTTGAAAAGGGATTTTGATAGATTCCCAAATTTTGATTAGATGTGGAATCTCTATTAGCCAATGTAATCTCTCTATTTTCCAACATATTCTTAATCAAATGTTTGATTTTCACACAATAGTGCAAATTATGGACATTAACCTAATGATACTCATATAATTCACTTTGTTTGTACCACTCTAGATAGGCAATGCCCTCAGGATAGTGCTTTAGAATAGGCTAGTTAATCAAATTAGTAGTGGTGAGATTATGAAACATGAATTCAATGAGTTCTCTAAGGTCACTAAATATGTGATGAGTAGGCACATTTCTCTTTTGAAGAGGATTTTACAAAGGCATAGGTTGTTGCATTTGTTTCACTGGTCTAGGCTATTATGCTTGCTACATTTATTGAAGAGGTTGTTAGTTAGGAGTAATGTGCATATGTAGCGTAGCATGAGCAGATGGTGTTTGCACCATTTGGACATGTCATGACTCGATTACTCAATTTATAATAGCATTCTCATTGTGATTAAACTACTTGGGTTTGTCATAATTGTTGGCTTGGGCTAGTTGTGACACTTGTGCTTGGACTTGGTTCTGATATTGACCATTATTTTGGTTTCAGCTTTGATTTGACAAGTTAAGTTTAATGATCCCTTTGTTAATAAAGGATATTTTGATCAATAAACCTTTGTCAATGATTTCCTAAAAAGTGTGTGTAGACTGTAGCTCCAAATGGTAATATATCTTACTATGTAATTTTTTGGTTATCACAATGGCTAGTTTCTTATCTAGTAGATTGTGGTTAAATTAGATTGCAAGGGCTCTCCATCATTGCTAATAACTTGTAAAACTTTCACTAGCCTTTTTTTGGCTTGCATAAAATCTACCAAAGAAATCTTATGTTTAATATTGTAGGATAATGTTGCACAAACTTGTTTGAAATATCATCAAAGTTAAAAACTAAATTCTTGGGTAATTTTAGAAACCATTCTAATGATTTTCCTACTAAAATTCTTAGAAATAAAAATCAAAGGTATATGTCACTATAGGTCACTAGTTGGCATGAAACAAAGAATTTGGTCAAGTAATCCTTGGGGTTTTTTTTCCCTTTATATTTTTTGAGTTTTGGTGGTTTGTACCCTAGAGGAAGTGGTATTTTATAATACTCCACGTTGAAGGGTTAAGATCACACATCATCTAACTTAAACTTATTTTCTTCTTGACCTAGATGAGGGCAATTGCATCCTTCATGTATTTATCTCTTTTGCAAAGAAATCAGTGGGAACATTGGCTTAGGGTGGAGGCTAGGTAGTCAAAAGTGAATTACTTTGACCAAGGTATAATGAAGGATTTTATTTAGTAATATTTGATTGTCTAGGGAATTGACTAAGAATATGCATACATAGATTAGGATGTAATTATCTAAATTACATGCATTACAGTCTGATATTTTAGTTTGGATTGGGTATGTAGGCTTGATTTTGGGGAAATTAGGGATGAAATAGAAGGATGTGGTTGGGAGTGAAATATTGTACCTATTGAGGTTGATTAGGGACTTGTTGATTAAGGGTAACTTGGAAACCAAGGCCCTATCATTAAACTTTTAGCACATTAAGAATAAAAAATAATTGTTACCTAATCGATACTTGTAGAACATTTAACCTCTTGGTTGTGTGAATCCTTATTGGGAAGTGTATGCATGTTTAAGGTTTGGCATTTGTCACTAACTAATACTTATATGTTTTTGATTAGACATCATTTATGATTAGATTGGCATGTTGGTTTTTGATTGAAGAGGTATGTTCATCACTACCTAGCGATGTGGGACATTAGTTTCCCCATATTGAGGTGGTAGAATGTTTTACCTCTACTATGTGGGTATGTTGTATTTTGTTTATTGATGCACTGTCAATGATACACTATCATTAGACTGCAAACAATGATTGCTATGGAGATTACAAATGCATAGCTATATGATTTGACCAGTAGATTTACAGAATAGTTGTATCATCCTCAAACTAAGTGTTTATCTTATATAAGTTGTAGGCTATATGTATAATACCTATGAGTTATATCTTTCTCAATTGACAAAGATTATCCCTATAAAATAAAAAGGTACCTTCATTTTGATTTGGTCTACATATCTCAAGTATATGTTTATCTTCATCTTCAAGGCTCAGCCTACCAAATGGACACAAACATCTATATCATAAGCTCAGGCATGCATCCCTGTTCATTCAAAAACCAACGGTCTCCATTTGGGACTATGGATTTACCATATCTATCCCTTTCAAATCACACAACTCCACTTCATAAAACTGGTGAAAAATCACATGAAGCATGGCAATGGATAAATTCCCTCTAAATGTTTTTTGAGAGGAAACTCATTGTGGAAGAAGGCGATTCGATTTACCAAACTCGGAAACATTTTCTTGTATTTTTATTCAATAGCTGATGGTCCCACGAATGGAAGAAACTACCATCCTCCTTTGAATCATCTTCAGCATTCTACGATGAGCTCTCCTTCCTCGCCATGCTCATTGACCTTCCATAGTCGATGCTTGGTCCTCTCCCTTTCTTTTGGGCTCATCCATTCTCTAAAGCCTCAAGAGCAACAACACAACCCCTCTATTGTGTAAGCTCTAATGCAACGCAAAAGCCTCCTCAATACAAAAATAAATGAATCCTTTTCAAAAACTCAAATCTATAGAAAACACAGTCATACCATCCGTATATTCATCTTGCTCCCTCAAGGCTCGACTTCGACTCTGGCTCAAACAGAGGAACACATTATATGGATCCTCCTCACCTCAAATTTTCCAAAACTGACACTTTGGATCTAACGTCAATGGTCTTTTGCTTCATTCAAACCCTGCACCTTCATCCAATCATGGTTTAATGGATCTACCATAGACCGAAGGAGCATCAGTGTTATCCTTTGGCCATCCTCATGAGCTCCTTTTTTTTGGACCCTTCAATGGCTGGAAAGCTATATATAAAAAAAAATGAAAGGCCCAGCCCTTTTCCATTCAGGCCTACATAAGGTTCGAGCTCCGTCATCGAGCTACCATTATACAGTCATTTCCAAAAATAGAGAGTCCTCTCTAACCTCTACGCCCAACTTGGGCTCAAGATAAAACAAAAATAGTTTTTAATTTGCAATAATATACCAAGGTTGAAATATTTTCAACCACTTCTTTATTTTCTCAATAGCACCAATAATTAGTTTTTACCTTTACTTTTTAAAATTACTCCTCTTTAACAACATTTTGGAGGGAGAAATACAATAAATTGAAATTTGAATTCAAACATGATTTGTATCCCAATGTAATCAGGTCTTGCATGAAAATGTATGTAAATGTTCTTGCATCATTTATTATTATGGAATGTTATTCATAACCTATTGTGGTGGAGTAATATTTATTACATTTTATTGAGGCATGACAGTGATCACTTCTTGAATACTTAATCCTTGTTGTTGTGTGCTTGAAAAAATAGATGGTTGAGGATTAGAGGTAGTAATTTGAGGTTAGGAAGTAGAATCTATTGCCCATGCATTTTTAAACCACTCATGGTGATAATTAAAGGCACATTTTGTTGTTGACTAGTTTTTTTGTGTACTTACACCACTTTGGTCTAAATTGGATGCCACTTGCATATTATCCATAATATTGGGCTTACTATTTTATATAGAAGTAGAAGACACTTATTCAGTGGCAGGGGAATTGAGCACATCTCTAACCTAAGTGATTTGTGTGAATGGGTCTATACCCTAATTTTTTTATCTAGTTAAATTTAATTAATACTCCTGTTGAAGGAACTAACTCAATAAGAGGAGTATTTGACATGGTAATATTGTTAAAATTACATGCTAGATTTAGATATGTTTGGTATGGTGTCTACATCTTCATTAAATGGTCCTTTATGAGGCCATTTACTATGACAATCATATGAGGATGCTGATATGACATTATAACTATAACATGAGTATTACTAGAAGAGGCATGTTTGATGTTCTAATTATAAGGTATGTTGTAAGTCCCTCTTACTAGACTTGGAAAGTTTTCATGGGGAAAGTCTATTAAAAACATAACCCCTACCCCTATGGCTCTGATTAAGACTTCATCCTTATTCATAAGCAAGTGACAATCAAACAAGGGTCATAGGTCAATGGCATTGTAACTTAGTAAGGTTACTATTGGACTTGTTCTATAATTAAATGTATATTAGCTAAGTATTATGCCATTTGTTATTGGTCTTGATCTGAGTATAGAGGCATACTAACCAAATAATGGGCCAAATGATCTTGGGTTTGTTTCTTGATTGAGAGTTGTAAGGTGTATAAAGATCCATCTCACAAATGGCATCATCTTCATAAGGGTCTTGAAAAAAGTCTTCTTGTGTAACCACATTTCCATACCCTAGATTGTACATGATGCCACATGTATAGTGAGACATGGAAAAATCAATGGTGAATATTTCATAATAAGAGGGTTAAAGTTTTAGAAAATCTAAAAAACAATGTCTATAAAGACAAAATAGTTCAAACTTAATCTAACTTGGTTATAAGAATGGATTTGTATCTTCAAAAAGAGTCTATGCTAAGACTTGGTAAAAATAGTATAATGTCAAATGTCTAACATTAAATATATCACACAAATAATGATAAGTGGATGAACTAAAAACAAAATGCCAAACTCTAGGTTTAAAGTGTTCCAAATATGTCTAATCTAACAAAGGTTGCTGTGTCCTTTGGCCAAACACAGCGTCAAAAACTAGGCTCAAACAAAGGCATGTGCTAGGACTCTTGGCCAAATGTGGCATCAAAATCTAGACTTGAAATAAAGAGGGTATTTAATCTAACAAACTTGGAATACTTTGGCATAGTCTAGGCACTTGAATTTAGGCATGAAATTAATCAAATTGGCATGAGGCATGAAATAAAAGGCACTTGGAGATAAACTATTTCTCCCAAATAAGGGCATAAATAAATAGTTTTTAAATTTGGAAAATGAATTAACCTAATTTATGCAATCCAAAAGAGAAATATATATATCTGAACCACAATTATACAAAGCATAAAAAATCATCAATTTTTGGATCTAAATTTGTCAAAGTTAATTAAAAGCTCAACTTAGAAAAACTAGGCTTACTTGACCAACAAGCTAGGCAAATTTGAATGGCATGACATTACTAGACAAAGATCCTAACAAGGCACACGTGGATTGATTTGAAAAGTTGTAACTTGGACATAAGACAAGATGTGCTGATGAAATAATTTGAGTAATAGAATGGTGATATCACTCTCTTAAGGTATGAACAATGGTTTATTTCAAAGACTCCAAGGTACAAAATTGAAATTATTTGGGTAGTGTAACATTACACATTTCAATCAAGTGACACACTTAATGTTTTTGACACAAAGTTTCAAGGAAAAAATCACAATGTCAAATGGATGGCATAATGCCTCCTCAATCAATAGAGTAGTGTGGACAAACAACTTGTTTAGATGTGGCACAAATAAACAAATGGTTTTAGACTCAAAGACCAAGTAATAAAGGAAAAATACTAAATATAACTAAGTAAATCATTCTAAGCCATATAACTAAAAAGGTTGCATCATATTGTTGAAATACCTATATATACATGTTCTTGGGAGGGTTTTAAATGTTAATCCAAAAATAAAAGTACATGAAGTGGTAGGGTTTTTACAACACCCTTCTCCTAAGAGATTATATGGTGACATGGACCTTTGAGCTACTCGCCCTACATAAATAATATTCCATGGCAAGTAGGGTTGTCTAAAACTTATAATTTTTTATTATCTAGATGGTCCCAAGTGTGACTAACACAAGGGATGAAATCACATCAATTGAGTTCATACTGGATAACTTACTATGCAAGGGTCTATTTCATTGCATATTAATTCCATTCATGTACTTATTAGTGGAATCCCTTGGTTAACCATACCCGACTTAGATTTTTATTATGAAAACAGAGGTTAGTCACTCAACCCCTTGATTCTCATAGTATGTGTACCCTAATTTATATACCCCACCATGGAATGGGGTTGAAAAAATGTTGAGAGATGAAACCTTGGGTTAAAGTTTCTCTAAATAACTTATGAAGAAGCTATGGACTCCCCTTCACATGCCAAGTTACATGAAAACAAAACTAAGTGGAAAGACTTTAGAGGTTATTTTTAGATCACCCAAACCATGTAAGTTTTAGGGAGAGCCTAGATAACATTCTTTCCATGCCTTAGAATATGCATAAATTAAATGTGAAAAGGCACTTTTGGGCATCCAAGTTACCTATAGGGGATAGGGGAGAGCATACACTCACCCTTTATTTTGCATAAAAACATACAAATAATAAATACTTTCAAGAATTTTCAATCTAAGTGAAGTGTTAATTTTAGGCACCAAATTGAGATGTTTGATAAATTTTATTGGCCCCTTGGCTTATTTTTAAAACTTTTAAGAACTTTGATAACATAAACTAAGAAAAAACACCCATGTTCATTTTAAGCACTCAAAACCAAATGTTCAAGACTTAGCTAAATTTGTTTTAAACACCCAAAATGAAATGTTCATGGATTTAAACTTGTAAATTCATGTTTTATTCCCACCTTGTACCTGCAAGGGTTAGAGTTAAATCAAAATCATGGATGAGTAAACAATTTTTATAAATATATATCTTGGGTTTCTCTTAATTTTTCACATAGAGACTAATGTTGGTCACCTATGACCAATGTTGCTTACAAAGAATTGATGTCAATTGGTAGTAATTGATATTGATTAATAGAGATCAAGATTGGTTTCCTGTGAACCCAAAGGAAAAGAAAACATGATTTCAAAAACATTAGTTAGCCAACGTTAGCATAAAAACCCTTCAAAACCTTCGATAATATGGTTTAGATAGGGAAAATGCAAACTAATGAAACCAATAAATAACAATTATGAGTGATAAAAATATTCAAAGTATAAGTTTTGTAATCTTTTTATTACCTTGCAACTTTACCAATGATGATCACCTAGAACTGAGCTTGATTACCTAGAACTAAGCTCAGTTAGGCAAAAATGATGTCAGTTATGCCTAACCAATATCAATCTATGTGTATATTTGAGTTAGCATAAAAAATAAAAATATGAAAAAAACAAAGCTAAAACTCTAATTTTGAATATATCCAAGCATTTAATTTGAAATTTAGAATTGCATCTTAGTCTTCTTGGTACATAGGATGCTTTGGGTCTAACTAGGGGTGCCATTTGTGATTAAGGAATCCAAGAAGGGAGGTTAGATCAAGTATTATAACAAGTAACAAAAATTGAATAAAAACACACTAACATGTTAACACTTACTTACCTAGATCATAGGGGGATGATAATGAACCAAACCAATTGAAAACAAAACTAAAATCCAAAGAAATGATAAATTCATTACCTTCATTTAATGCTCCAAAAGTTTATTTTGTGGCTTGCTCAGTTTATGCTCAAAGAGTTTTTGGTAATGGAGTTTGGCTATCTCCTTCTCTCCTTGGCACCATGGATTATAGATTGATGTTGGATTTGGCTCAATATTTTATCATTATAACACTATATATTTGAATCATGCACTAAAACTTGCATTATAATTTTACTTATTCTCCAAGATCTTTTGTGAAGAGGTCTAGGCTTGTATTTATAGGCTTAGGAACTTACCCAAACTCAAGGTGAGTTAAAGTATAGTTTAAACATGGAATGGGTTAAAACCTAACCAAAATGAGTTAATTAGCCCCAATATATGTAAAAAGTGTCAAAACCTCATGATTTTTAATGAATAGGCATGGGTGAGATATTTTGAGATATTTGTAAAGGCTTAACAACTCACAAAAAGTAATCATGAAAAGTTAGGATATTCTTGATTTTTGAATTTCCTATTTTTAGTAATTCATTAATTGTATATGAATAATTCAACTAGGATCTTAATTTGGTTTTTCTAATTAATTAATTTTGATTTTCCATTTAGCTCTTTTCAATATTTGATTTTATGTCCATTTGTCCCATTTAATAGGTCTATAGGTCAAATTGCATGTTATGGTGCCACATAATGATCAGAGATAAATCCATGAGAGGTTTTTATTTATTATGGTAGGATACCCTAATTAAGTATGTTTCAATGAGATTATAATATTTGAAAAATAGTTCACAAGTAAATTTGGGATGTTCAGTGATTCCTAGGCTTAATTTGCCATGGTTGATAGGAATCAGTCTAAAGTCTGGTTGAAGGTAACTAATGGCTAGTTTTAGGTGTCTATAATTTCCATTTATGTTAATGGCCTAAAAGTGTGTGTGTGTGTGTGTGTGTGTGTGTGTGTGTGTGTGTGTGTGTGTGTGTGTGTGTGTGTGTGTGTGTGTGTGTGTGTGTGTGTGTGTATTTTTAAAAATTGGGTAAGTATCTTTAGTCTAGGTTAGTTATTTTCTATCTATAGTTAGTTGAGTTAGTTCTAATGCATTCCTAGAATCATGGGATCTGACTCATAGATTGCCTATATTTTTAATAAATAGATTTGGGCATTGATATCACCAATATTTTGTACTTTATGAGTATATGTTGAGATGTGTTTAAATACACATTTATTTCTCATTCTAAATAGTTTAGAAAAATTAAGAAGTTAGAAGAGTGAACAATTGGTGAATTAGAAATTAGAAAGAAGCATTCCATATTTGTATATGTTCTTTTAAATGGAATAGAGTTCAACATTTATTTTTATTGCTAAGTAAAGCAAGACCTATTTTGAGGAAGGAGCAAGGGCCCACTTCTTTCCAAGGATCAGGATAAATTGGTACTTTTAATTTAATAGTTTAAAAGTATTTTCTTAATTTAGATATATTTTATTCACTATAAATTGTAATTTCCTTTCAAAGAAAAGAATGATTATTTTTAAATGCAAGTGTGAATTTCCTTTTAAAAAGAAAGTGTGATTTCCTTTTCAAAATTAAGTGTGAATTTCCTTTAATACAAGTGTATTTTATTTACATGCAAGAGTTGTTTCAATTCAATACAAGTAGGTTTATTTTATGTAAGAATGTGTTTTTAAAACTAGATTAAGTTTGTTAATTTATCTCATATTCATAATTTGTCAGAAGCTATTTAAGTGACAATAGATAACATTCTCATATTCTAGAACATCACACTATCCTACCTAGTTGGGCAAGTCAAGTGAGAACATCACATGTCTTATGCCATATGTTTAAGTTTTGGATGTTGATGGTGTGAATTCCACTAGGAGACATTTAATTAACAAACATTTTATATTTATTTTTTTGCAAACTAGAGTTAGAGTTTTATTTATTATTTTTAAGATTTAGAAAACATAGTAGAAGTAAATCCCCACAAATAGTGAACTATAAAACTCTAATATCAAATAGTCTCATTGTAAATATCCATCGAAAACTACCTTGGTTAGAAGTTACACCAATCCATTGACTAGTTAAATGAGAGGTATAACGATAGCCTATCATTTTGGCATCATTTTTAGGAAAACACATTCGTCAATAAGTGTTATCGAGATTATATATTAGAGTTATTTAGGGAAATTTTAAAAAAAATCATAAAACTCAAAAACATAAACACAATTCAAGAATCTTTAGATTTATGAACCACCCAAGAGATTCTTAAGAATGATTTATCTCTAAGGGATCCTAAATAAATCAATAAGAAGAGAGGGCCCAATCCTTGATAGAAAGACCAATAAGTGAAAGAAAGGCACTTGAAATCCATTTTTATAATTCCTCTCTTGAATAGGCTTCATCCTCATAAACAAATCCTATAAGAAGAATACTATTTAGAACATCCTCTTCTATAGGGAAAACTGATCCTAAAAATCCTTTTTATGAAATAGTTGGATTTGATCCATAAGCCTTACAAGAAGAATATTTGATCAAAGATTATCCTCATAAGATAGACCATAGATTGAGTACCTAATAAGTGAATTTATATTGGATTGATAACCAAAATTTGGAAGAAAACATGGGAGACAAACATACACATGTGGAAAACCCTGACCATCAACCCTAATAAGACAAAACTTTCTCTTATCCAATCATCCTAGGTCCTAATGACATAACCTCCATGAAAAAATTTCACCATCCATTTTACCTACTTTTAGAGGTAAATCCTTAGAAGATCCATATCTATTATTCTTTGAGTTTCAAGTTCTCTATCAAATATATGATTATGTCATAGACAATGAAAAGTCAAAATTATTCCCATCTATACTCAAGGATGCAGCCATGAGATGGTTCATGGACCTTGAGGGTAATTTCATAACCACATAGGATGAAATAGAAACTACATTTCTATAAAAATATCAAGAGTATTAAAAAGTTAGAGAATGAAAGGAAGACTTTTTCAAAATCAAATAAAATTAAGATGAAACCTTAGAGGATTACCTTGACAAGTTTATATTTACTCATAAAAGGAGTGGTTATCAACTCATGAAGGAGGTTATTAAAATAGTCTTTCTCAAAGGGTTATATTATGATGAACATGATGCTTTTAACTTAATGAGAAAATGTGACTTTAACAAGTTAAACTTTCATCAATTTTTAGCATTGTGTACTAACTACTCCAAGACAAGACCTAGTTTAAGGAAATCAAGGTTAGGAAAATCAACTAAAGTTGGTTAATTAATGGAAGAATTTTCCAATTTAAAGATATAAATTATAGTGAAATTGACATATACTTTCAATGGTTTCAAATCAAAATATAATGCTACCACTATTGAATAATTGTCCTAGATGCAGACCTAAACATGTGGTAAAAGATTTCCCCTTAGATAAAATAGAGGTCTGAGGTATTTATGATATAGATCATGAAACCAAGAATTTTAAACACCTTCTTATTGTAATAAATCAATTTAAACAAGAAACACATATCATTTAGGATGTAAAATTCATTCAAAGACAAAGAAACCAGTACTCCTAGCCTTAAAATTAGTTTGGTCTAACATTTCCTCCCAATCCATGGATAACACCATGGGTTAGACAAGTCACACCACCTGTATGGGAACCACCACAACCATAACCATGGATTAATCAATAATGGATGCCACAAATGTGGTGAATGCCTCAAATTTAACCTTGGTCATAACAATAAAATCAATAACCACATTGGGTACAACAACCACCACCTCAATGGTTAAATCAATAGTATCAGCTACAAAGAAGGTTTCCTCCATAACAGGCCTTGATGCTTCCACAAACTCAGCTAGTACCAATTAAATAGCAGGTTAACCAACCATAGTTACCTACCCAACTAATGGAAAATCCAAAAAATAAGCAAAATGCACCTATCTATGGAGATGATTAATAACGTAATATTATAAGTGGTTTAGCTAAATGTAATAATATTCAACTCAGATTAGGAAAAGTAGTAGGAGATTCACCTATCATCATAGCTAAAAATCCTAATGATGAAAACAAACATGATCCACCTATATCCAAGAACTAATTGAAGAAAAGGTATAAGCCACAACCACACCAAACACATTTCAAGACCCCCCTATTGTTCCATTTCCTAAGAGACTTAAAGAAGAAAAACCATGGGAAGATTTTGTATTACTGCATGGATTAAAAAAAATGAAGATAAAAAATTCATTGTTAAGAGCCATTAAATATTTTTCTGATATGAATCAAATCATTAAGGGATTATGCATCAAATCACCAAGAATAAATAAGTAATATACCAAAATGATTCAAGTAACTAGAAAAATGGCTGATTTATTAGCATGAAACATACTTGTTCCTAAATATGGAGATCCTAGTAGTCCTATGATGACTATGACAATTAGAAATAAGTCTATTCCAATTTTTTTTATAGATATAGGTGCTTCCATAAACATAATGACTATCAACATATTAGAGTCTTTATCTCTCATATGGCTTCAGCCTACCATAATAATCTTGCAAATGACAGATCAATTGACTGATATCCCTAAAAAAACCATAGAGAATATACCAATCACCATTAAATATTGGGAATACCTTATTGATTTCATGATCATTTAACCTAAACCAAATAGGGTAGGCTATCCAATCATCCTTCATAGACCTTGGTTAACTATAGTTACAAAAATATTTGACTATAGATCTATAAACATGACCATTTCTAATGGAATTCATGCTAAAAAGATATCTCTCTATCCACCTGTTATACCTTCAATATGTATTTATAAATAAATGTAGGTGGATCATCATAAACAAAACCAAACTAGTGTGTCTTACTTGGCCATGGTTACCATCAAATAACATGCCTAAGAATTTTAAGAACAAATAATAGAATATTTAGACTAAGAGATCCTAACTTTGAAGTCCGATGGTTTTGATTTGAAGTTAAATAGTTTTGGTCTAAAGTTTGATAGTTTTACTTTGAAGTCTGACAATTTTTCTTCAAAGGCCAATAGTCTTGCTCCAAAGACTGAAAGCTTAGCTTTGAAGACTAGTATCTCAGCTCTGAAGACTGATAACTATGCTCTGAAGATAAAAAATCATGAATGGGAGGAATCCACGTCTATCACTACAAATCAAAACAATTCCATAAGACCACTAAACATGTTGTCCAGTTCATAATCCATTCAACAAACCATAGTTGATTGGGCTCAAAATGGATATAATTCATTTTTACTTGATTTTCATTGTTCATTGACCAATATGCTTTCCACAAGTTAAATTTTTTACAAATATATATCCACACTTCACATGTTACTACCACACACATGTCCATTGAATTCCTTGATAAGTAAATACAAAAAATTGAATTTCATTATTCTAGGCACTAAACATATTGTAATTCAACTAGATAGACTATTAACTATCAATAGATGGTTAATTGACCAACAAGAAAGGAAAGTATTTGATGTTTTACTAAAACACACAAAAGCCTTTACTTGGGATTATAGTGATATGAAAATAATACATCCTAGTGTTTGTACACATCACATATATACTGAAAATATTAGACCAATCAGATAACCACGATGAAGGATTAATCCAACTTTGAAGGAAATTATTAAAAAAATAGAAAAGATATTTGAAGTTGGGTTTATCTATCTTATATCTGATATATATTGGGTTTCACATATGGTTATTATGCCTAAAAAGAATGGAAAATAGAGAGTTTGTGCAGACTAAATATAAATGAACAAAGCCACCATGAGAGACTATTTTCCCTTGCCTTTCATTGATCAAGTTTTGAAAAATTTGGCAGGAAAACAATATTTTTATTTCTTAGATGGATTTAGTGGATAAAACCAAATTAGAATATCACCTGAATATCAAGACAAAACAAACATTTACCTACCCCTAAGGAACATATGCTTATAAAATCCTCCCTTTTATATTGTGCAATGCGCCTGCTACCTTTCAGAGAGCAGTGTTAGCAATATTTTCTAATATTATAAATGACTATGTGGAAGTGTACATGGATAATTTCACTATCCATAGTACTACATTTGATGAAACTTTGAATAACTTGAATAAAGTGCTTACTAGATGTGAAGATCACTAGGCATCTTTGAGTCATGATAAATGAATCATAATGGTTGATGAAGGGATAGTTTTATGACATCTTATCTCTTTTCAAGGAATAAAATTAGATCCTAAAAATATTGAGGTAATTTTTAACCTCCCCATTATAAAAACACAAACTAATGTTAAATATTTTTGGTCATACAGGATATTACAAAAGATTCATTGAAGATTTTGGCAAGATAGTTGCCCCTATGGTTTTTTTGTTATTAAAAGATAGTGTATTTGTATGTATTAATAAATGTCAAGAATCCTTTAAAACATTGAAGAATAAACTCATGACTACTCCAGTCTTGAAAGGACCTCATTGGGAAAAACCTTTTCATGTCTATATTGATGCTTTTAATACTGAATTAGGAGTAGTCTTAGGTTAAAGAGATAAGGATGGAAAGATGTATGTCATTTATTATATTAGAAATAATCTTATCCCCATAAAAAATAAATACACTACCATAGAAAAAGAGTTTATTGTTATTGTCTATGCTATAAATAAGTTTAGGCATTACATTACTAGTTATCAGATATTCCTCTATATAGATCATTCAATAATTAAGTACTTAATGAATAAACTAGTAGTAGGTGGGACAATAATTAGATGGCTCCTACTATTACAATAGTTTATATTACTATCATAGACAAACCAGGGAAGTATAATGTTGTTGTTAACTTTTTATCTAGATTGATCACTATATGTGAAGATGAGCTTATGGAGGACTCTTTTTTAGATGAAAAATTATTTTCCATATCTGCATACTCCCCATGGTTTGTAGACATGAAAAATTACTTGGTAATAGGGAAGTTTCCTCACTATTTCACCTCTAAATAAATAAAATGTTTAGTTAGAGTTAGTTCTAATTTCAAATGGTTTAAAGGCATATTGTTTAAAACTTGACCTAATCATATACTTCATAGGTGTGTTCAATAAGATAAAGAGTATGACATCATTACAGCATGTCATAGTGAACCAAGAGGAGGACATTATTAAAAAAAGGGACCATTCATAAGATATTTGGTGCAGGCTACTACTAGCTATCTCTTCACAAATCTATCAAAAGGTATGTATGGTAATGTGATCCTTACCAAAGGATGGGTAAGCCTACTTTATCTTCTAAAATGCCTCTTCATCCTCAAATAAGTTTAAAATCATTTTAAATATGGGTTTTAGATTTTGTTGGACCAATCAACCCACCATCTTAAGGAAAGGAATATTTATTAGTGTGTGTTGATTATTATATTAAGTGGGTTAAAGTACAAACACTCACATTTGCTAGGGAATAAATGGTTGTTGATTTTATATACCATAATATTATACTAAGATTTGGAGCTCCTAGATCTATTGTTTTAGATCAAGGACCCCAATTCATGTCCAACATGATCAAAACTTTTATAGAATTATACCAGATCAATCATGAAAAATCTTCACCTTATCATCCCTAAGCCAATGGGAAAGTGGAAGTCACTAACAAAGAGCTAAAAAATATCCTAACCAAAATAGTGAATATAAGTAGAAACAATTGGGTAGAAAAAGTACCTAAAGCAATTTAGGCATATAATACAACTTGAAAAATAACTACAAGATTATCTCCATACAAACTTGTGTATGAAAAAAAACCTTTATTACCTATAGAATTTGAATTAAGACATTGAAGACAACAACTAACATGGGAATTTATCTTGATGAAGTACAAAAATAAAGAATAATGTAACCAAATGGGTTGGATGAATTGAGAATGGATGCAATCACTCAAACCAACATGATCCAAAAGTCGAGAAAGTAGTGGCATGACACTCACATCAAATAAAGATAGTTTCAAGAGGGTGATTGGGCACTCCTATTTGATTCTAAATTATAAAAATTTAAGGGTAAGCTAAGGACAAGATGGTTGGGACCATACCTAATCAAAATTATTTTCAGCAATGACTTTATCTAGCTTCAACCCATTGATGGTAACCAAATTACACTTTTTATCAATGGTCACGACATGAGGTATATACAAGGCCTCTCAGTAAGGAAGAGTTTATTGAATAAAATAAAGACCAATTTAACCTTGTATAAGAACCTGGTTCTTCCACTAAGGCCAAATGATGTTCAAAGCAAACATCCAATAAAGGAGGAGTGCTGAAAACTAGTAAATGGTGTTTCTCCTCTCTTAAAAATCCAAATATATATATATGTATATATAAATAAAAATAACAAAAATACTGAAAGGTGAAAACCAGTAAATGGTGCTTTTCAAAAGAATTTTTTTGCAATAAAATAAAAATTATCGTTAACTAATCTTTCTTCTCATATTTGTTTATCCCTATAGGACACATGTCATCTCTAGAATATAAGCATAGATTTATATAATAAGTTACATTTGTATTTATTTTCCCAAAGGATTAGGTATTTTTATGTTTTATGTCATACACATGTAATCATTAGGAAATCAACACTTTTCACACAGACAAGTTTTGTTAATGTTGTGTGGTTATGATGAGTCAACAACATCATCACTGCATTCCAACATTTATGGTGTTTTCAAAAGATAATTTCCAATAGATTTTATGTGAAAAAATACCTTTTTCAAACAAATTTGATGAGATGACATTTTAAATAAACCTTTTCAAAAAAAATTATTTGATTAATTATGAATATTGTCTAAGTACTTCTAATTATGACCTTTATGCCACATCATTAAAATTGACTAGATAAATAACCTCTCCTACCATAGAAAAAATTGAAGAACAACCTTCTTCTCCACCTTTGTCTCTAAATATCCTATAGCAAATATCAAAGAGATAACTGGGAGTTTCTTTAGATACCCCTAATCTTCCTCTAGTTAAGCTCTGACACAGTCATCAACTTATTTGGTAGGAAGAAGAAGAAGAATATGTGTAGGCCATAGAGACTTTAGGAAGCCTAATGTCCCCTATTGACATTATAGATGTTGAAGTAGTTATTGCAGAATAACCCCATGAACAAGACATTGTATTTGCATAAGAAACCCTTGTAACAAAAGTTGTGCCTCAAGAAGAATAGTAACTTGTACCCTCTACCATTGATAAGGGTAGGGCACCATTGATAAAATAAGGTCCATCTTCCCCTCATTCTATTAATAAAGAAGAAGAATTACATCATGTTATGCCTCTATCTTGACATGAAGAAATAATATGATAGCAACAAGCAGAATTAGATGTTATTTGTTCAATTGTGAAAGGTAAGGACCTGATTATTTCTAATTTAGAACAAAGGTGTGAAGAATCTATCACTAGATCTAGAGAACAAGAGATAATTCTTCAAGGAATACAAGTTGAAAGACTAGGGTCCACAATTTGATGTTTTCACAAAATCAACAGTTGAGTAATTTTTAGAATTATCATGCTATCAAGGAAACCCAAATTATTGATTTACATAATGCTAATGTTGATAAAAATAATCAGATTAATAATTTAAGATGAATTATTTTTGATATAAATGCTTTGATTATTCAACTCATTGATAGAGTAAGAGAGTTAACCTCTCAAATTTCTAAGTTACAAGCCTTTATATGAGCAGTGCAAAGAAAAATAAGAGAAATAGTAGTTCAGACTGAGGGACCAACAATAGTTGTTCCCTCCTTCCCCATTCCATTACATGAAATGATCTTGATCTGGAACAACACCTAGAAGAAAATTAAAAAGTTGAAGGATGAAAATGTTAATCTTATAGAGGAATCTTAGAAGAAATTGGAAAAATCTCAATAATAATTTCAAAAGACATAGGCCTCCATCTAACACATTTATATTATTTTGGAGAAATTGCTAGCATGTAGGCAACCTTCATCTATTTATGTTCTTTTTATCCATGAGCCATTTTATAAATCATAGATTTAGTTAATTTCTCTTAGTTTTTCACACATTATTGAAGATGAGCATATGTTTATATACATTTTTCTCAAGAGCACTAAAGAAAGGCAAGATGCCATTTATGAGTTTTATATTTTTAATTTATTGTTAGGTTATCAATCAAGTTTTCTAATAAACCTATTTATTGGAGAGATAAAATTATGTGCCTTTCTCTCTACTCTAAAGAACCAAACACCATGGCATCAAGCCAATAATAAATTTATAGAATTACAAAGTGCCACTGGGTTATGTATGAGACCCCAATTCCTAGAAGCAAAGAAATATATTGCTACTTTTTAATTAATGTATCACATGTATATGAAGAATAAATATCATGAGTTATTGATATCCAATATTGCAACTTTTAGAGCTTTTTTGAACAACTATTCTACCAATGTTATCAATGCTAACATTTCAAGGTGGGAGAACTTACCTATTGACTTGAAGTGCAGGGAAGTCCTAAGCCCCACCATTATTATATGGAGTCTAAGAAGAGCCAAAGCAATTGAATAGATTATCACTCAACTCTTAGATGAAAGAGGTTAATATGTATGGATTGGGATGAGGTTTATGACTCCAATAATTATGTGTCCTCTATCTCCATGGTAGGGTTGGAATACTTAGGAAAAATTTGAGTTTCAAGCTTGGTTGCATATAGTTATAAGGAATTTTAAATTCTTGCCAAGGGGCCACCATGATTAGGCCCACAATTTTTAGTTTATGATCTTAGTCAGAGGCTCAAATCAAGAATTTTGGATTGAATATTAGTCAACCCACTTATTTGCAAAACGACTTGCAAAAGGTAAAGTGTGGGGAAGAAATGATGAGAATTTAATATAGCTCATCATATCTATACAAATTATTCATAAAGTGTTACCTTTGGTTATATATTATATTGCATTTAATAGTTTAAGTCTTATTTAAGTAGGAAATGAATGAAATATGTCCCTTGTTTGTATGTAATTTATTATTGATTCTTTACCTTATTATCGTGTCTAACTTGGGTGAGTAGCATAGTTTTGAGCACAACAAAACATCCCAATGGTGGGGTAATTTTGAAAAGGAAACACATAGTTTTGGCAACTCTTTTTGGCTATAATTTTGAGGATTTAGTGAGCAAGCTCTGAAAATATAATGCTCTGAAGATGCTTCAAAGACATTCTAGAAGTGCTTTGAAGATGATCTAAGGGAACTTCAAAGACATATATAGGATGCTCTAAAGAAGTCTAAGCATGCTCCAAAATCTTGTACAAAGCGCTTTGAAGACCTATATAGGATGTTCGAAAGATGCCTAGACATGCTTCAAAGACTAGATGGATCCTACTGATTGAGAGAATAATTTTATAAATATCTATAAGTAGACCTTTTATATTTAGACATTTTATTTTAGACATTACCATTCATGGTAATGGCCTAAAATAGTATAGATATATTTATATCTCTATTTTGTAAAATTGGATAGGTATCTTCGATCTAGGTTAGTTATTTTATGTCTATAGTTAGTTGAATAAGTTCTAACGCATGCCTAGAAGCATAGAATCTAACTCCTATAATGTCTATATTTTAAATAAACAAATTTGGCCATTGAGATCGCTAAGATTTTGTACTCTATGAATAGATGTTGAGATGTTTTGAAATACACATCTCCTTCTCATTCTAGATAGTTATAAAAAGTAATAAGAATTTGTAAAAGTGAACAGTTCATGAATTATAAATTAGAAAGAAACATTTCATATTTATATATGTTATTTTAAATGTAATAGAATTAATCATTTATTTTTATTACTAAGTAAATCAGTTCCTATTCTGAGGAATGAGAAAGGGCCCACTTATTTCCAAGGATCAAGATAAATTAGTATGTTTAGTTTAATAGTTTAGAAGTATTTTTTAATTTAGATATATTTCATTTACTATAGCTTGTAATTTCCTTTCAAAACAAAGAGTGATTGTTTTTAAATGCAAGTGTGAATTTCCTTTTCATAAGCAAGTGTGATTTACTTTTCAAAAGCAAGTGTGAATTTCCTTTAATGTAAGTGTGTTTAATTTACATGCAAGAGTTATTTCAATTCAATACAAGAAGGTTTCTTTTATGTAAGAGTGCATTTTTCAAACTAGATTAATTTGGTTAATTTATCTCATATTTAGAATTTGTTTAAGTGATAATATATAGCATTCTTAAATTCTAAAACATCACACTATCCTACCCAATCAAGAAAGTTAAGTGAGGACATCACATGTCTTATGCCAAATGTTTAAGTTTTGGATGTTGATGGTGTGAATGCCAATAGGATATCTTTGATTAACAAACAGTTTAGATTTACTTTTTTGTAAACTAGAGTTAGAGTCTTATTTATTAATTTTAGGATTTATAAAACACAATAGAAGTAAAACCCCCCAAATAATGAACTATAAAACTCTAATATCAAATGGTCTCATTGTAAATATCCATCAGATATTATCCTAGTTGAAAATGACACCAATCCATTGATTAGTTAAATGAAAGGTATAATGACATCCTATCATTAGACACATTACAAGATTATATTTTAATAGAGTTATAAGTCACTCAAGATTCAAAAATGTATATGAATCTCCTAGAGTGCATGAGAAGGGTCAAACATTGGTATGGAAGCCAAAGCAAGTTAGGACTGATCATATTGAGCTCAAGAATCAAGATGGATTGTTTTCTAAGGAAGAGCAAAAGACTAAATAATAATTTATGCTAGCTCAAACTACCTTTTACATTCAAGATGAAGGCATGAAATGGTAATATAGATAGTGGCTGCTCAAGCCATATGATAGGAGACAAAAAATTCATATTATTGAAGAAAAATACTATAGGAATAGTGAGATTTGGAGACAACATAATTGCTAATATAATTTACAAGGGTATCTTGATTTTGGACGCTGAGAAGACTGAGATAGAAAATGTGTTGTATGTATAAGGTTTAAAGCATAACCTAATTAGTGTAAGTTAAATGTTTAACTAAGGACAACACTAACCTTTCATGATAGAAGGTGTGAGATAAGGAGATCCAAATCAAGAAGCCTAATTACCAATGCTAAGAGGACTAAGAATAATCTATATGTATTGAATGAGATCAAGAAAGAGAGATGATTTATGATCAAGATAGATTAAATTTATCTATGAAATAGAAGGTTAGGTTACCTAAACTTTCACTAACTAGTTAAACTAAGCACTAAGAAGTCTGTGAAGAATATGCCTAAGATCACCAAACCTACAAACATAATTTTCAAGGCATGTCAACATGGTAAGTAGACTAGAAGAAGGTTCAAGTCTAAGGATTAATCTACTACAATGCACTTGGAGTTAATACACACTGATCTCTATGGGCCTACAATAATCCAAAGCATTCAAGGAGATATCTAATTCATGTTAATTATAGATGACTAAATTAAAATGACTTGGGTATAAATTTTTAAAGAAAAGTTATAACCTCTTAATAAGTTCAAGTCATTTAAGGCCCTTGTTGAGAATGAGAAAAATGGAAAGATAAAGTGCCTAAGATCTGACATAGGAGGAGAGTTTTGGTCTAATGATTTTGATGACTTTTGTGAGGTTCATGGAATAAGGAGACAATCCTTATCAGCTAGAACACCTCAACAAAATGGAGTAGTGGAAATAAAGTATAGGACAATTCAAAATATGGAAATAACTATGCTAAATGAATCTAAATTATTTGATGGATATTAGAGAGAGGTAGTGAGCACTATAATATAAATTTTGAATAGAGGATAGATAAGGACTAATGGCAATAAGACTCCTTATGAACTATGGAAAGGTAGACCTATTAATGTGGAACACTTTAAAGTATTTGGGAGTAAATGTTTCATCAAAATAGATGATAAAGACTTAGGAAAGTTTTATTCTATATCTAATGAAGGTATATTCTTAGGATACTCATCAATGATCTTAGCCTATAGATGTTATAACAAGAGGTTACAAAATACTGTGGAAAGCACCAATGTGAAGATTGATGAGACAAGAAAATCACACTCACAGACAAAGGATACATTAGAGAATCTTGATTTCAATAATGAAGAGCATATTATATAGGTTGATGAGTAATAAAAATAAGTTAAGGAAAGATAAGACTCAATAGGCCCATCAAGATAAATTCAAAGAGATCATCATGAATCAAAAATCATTAAAAAAAAGGATGAAAGTATGCAAATAATGACAAGATTGATAAGTAACCTAAATTAAGAGAATGTTTCTCTATTGTCCAATATTGAACTTAAGAATCTTTTAGAAGAAATAAAAGACAAGTTTTGTATAGGTGCTATGAATGAGGAGTTAAAATAAATAGAGAAGAATGAGACTTGGAAACTAGTTCCTAGGCCTAAATACAAGAATGTCATTGGTAAAAAATGGGTGTTTAGAAATAAGTTGAATGAATATGAATAAGTTACTAGGAAAAAGGCTAGATTGGTATGCAAGGGATATGTAGAAGTTGAAGGGATATAATTTGAGGAGACCATTGCATCAGTGGAAAGACTGGAGGCTATCAAATTTTTCTATCATATGCAAGATTAAAAGGGTTCAAGGTGTACTAGATGGATGTCAAATCTACATTTTTGAAAGGAAACTTGGAAGAAGAGGTATACATAGAGCAACCTAAGGGGTTATTATTATCAGGTGATAAGGACTATGTTTATAGATTAAAAAAGGATCTTTATGTTATAAATCAAGCTTTTAGAGCTTGGTATGCTAGGTTGTACAATTATATATTAGATATAGGATTCAAAAGAAGAGTTATAGATAGTAATATGTACATAAAGATAGAAGATGACCATCAGTTGATATTTTTTATCTATGTGGATGACATCATCTTTGGTGAAAACAATGAAAACATTACCAAGGCCTTTGTAGAGGTGATGAATAAAGAGTCATAGATGTACATGCTAGGATAACTATCATTCTTTCTTGGGTTGAAAATCACTCAATATGAAAAAGGTATATTAATTTCACAAGCTAAGCACATAAGAGAGATGTTGAAGAAGTTTGAGCTGGAAGATTACAAGAAAGTTAGTATACCTATGATCACTAGGTGTAAGTTGACCAAAGAAAATGAGTTTCCAAAGGTCAATCAAACATCATATATTTTAGTGATTGGAATTTCGATATACATCACTACCTTTAGACTTGACATCATGTAAGTAGTAGGTCTTTTGGGAAGGTTTCAAGTAGATCCAAAATAAAATCATTTGAAAGCAATCAAATGGATACTCGGGTATCTCAAGGAGAGTATGTAGTTTGGGTTGTGGTATTCATAGAGAAATTAGTTCAATTTGACATCCTATATAGATTAAAACTAGAAGTAAGCTTAGATGATAGGAAGAGTACTAGTAGAGGAGCTTTCTTCTTAGGTGGATGTCTAGTTTCATGGATAAGTAAAAAAATAACCATTAGTATCATTATCCGCTTGTGAGGCTGAGTACATTATAGTAGCTTCATGTTGTATATAGGTAATATGGATGAGATAGACCTTAAAATACTAAAAGATGGAGTATGATGGTCCTAACCCTATCTATTATGACAATACAAGTGTTATAAGAATCTTAAAGAACCCTATCATGCACTCAAAGACTAAGTACATTCTTATCAAGTATCATTTCTTAAGAGAGTAGGTAAGTGAAAAAAGTATAAAACTTGAATATGTTTTTACATAGGATCAAATTATATACATTTTGATTAATCCACTTTTGAAAGAAACATTTGAAAACTTAAGATAGGAATTAGGTGTAGTTTCTACCTCTATCAGTCACTAAGGAAGTCAAGTGTTTAGGGGGAGAAAATTAGGTGGTTCATTAGATCCAAGTGAAGTAGAGTAGTAATGAGAAGGTATGCATGGATATAGAAGGATCATATTTGTATGATGACTCATAAAATCATATTATTGTATGTTGAGTATTTCAGTTGCAAGGAATGTGATCTAAGGAGTTACAGACATCACTTTGTCATTTATGTCTGAGGGGGAGAAAGTTAAAAATGAAGGAGAAGTTGATTTTTGAGATAAGTTTTTTGATATTGGTTTCCATAAATGACAAAGGGGGATATTATTGAGGATTATCATTGATGTCAAAGGTGCATCTTACATGAGGTTGGTGTCATTGAGAGGGTGTGCCTAGTTGGAAGTATGTTGATGTGATAAGAGGAATTGATGGATTGTTGTCATTGAAGGATGTTTTTATGAAAGATAATTTTAAGGAAAAAGAGATAATTTTAAGGAAACTAATGCCTTATAGTTGCATGAAAGTATAAGTCTTTGAGTAGCCTAAGCCTAGTCATGGAATGAAGAGACCTTATGAGAAGGTATGAGCATGATGGATTGGTGAGATGAGTGCACACAAGAATGAGTGGTTGTATGAGGTTTATTGAGAATGTATGTGAGGCAATGTAACACTCATGAGAGTCTCACGGTGAGACTATAGGGGTAGGATCTTTAAACTAAGTTTACACCTAGACCACCTTTAAACCTTACCTAAACTAATAAGGTATCATGATCTATTATCAAGGCATGTGAAGGATTTATATAAGTGTTTAATCATGAAATGGGTTGCTTTAGTGTGTGATTGAAGTGGAAAGTGCATGGAAAGAGGCATGAAGGTTAGATTTAAGGCCTAGGTGGTTTATAGGGCAAGGTCTAGAAGAGCAAAGAGAGAGAGTGTGGCCTAATGAAGGATCATGATCAGATTTCAAGATGTTTGACCTCATATTAGAATTTTCATAGGTGAGGTATGTTGTTTTAAGTTTGTTCATATAGTTTTATGTCATATTGTTAAGGAAAAGGTATGAAACATTATTTGGAGGTATCTCAAATGCTCAAAATGAAGGGTTCTCAACCCGAGAACAATTTTATTGTTATTATTCACTCAACTTTTTAAGGTAATATAAGTAGTACATGGTAGATGGGGAAGGGTCCTAAATAAAAATTCTACACATTATTTTTTGTATTGAGGGGCTATGATTTATGAATGATTGTTAAGAGTGGAAACAAGTTAACACCCTCTTAGAACCCTAATAAAGACTCAATGTTGAATATGTTGCTAAAAAGTGCTCATAATGGATTGAATTCCTTAGGTAAGCTATTTTTTCTTGTATTTTATTCTCCCAAGTACCTCCAAGTGGTATTGGTTAGAGAGAAAAGATAGAAAATGTTGAGTTATAGGCTTGTTTCTGAAGAAGATGATGTAGTTGTCAAAATTTATATTGGAAATAATAATAAAATGGATGGAGGAAGAAGGTATAGACTCATGTTTCATGTTAATTAATGTTTATGGATAGTTAATATTCTTCAAATTTCCTAACTAGTCATCCAAGTTAGCCAATCTCTTACAGGCCTAATGGTGCAAATAGTGAAAAACCTAGGTAGTAGTGAGAAGATGAATTGGAATGTGTTATCATGATAGAATGATGAAACCAAGTGTAGAGAAATGTTTTTAAATAATTTTAATACATGTTCATGTTTTTTATAAGTTTGTTGGGTGAATATTTTTTCATCAACTAACTGAAGGCAAAATTGTTATATTAGACATAGCATGATGAGATAAATCTCTCCTCTTGGCAAGGGGAAGCTCCCTATAAACTATTATAAACTAAACCTATACTAAATACTAACTTGGGGGTAGAATCACACCATCCATTTCTCTTTTTTCATAAATGATGTTCACAAGATAGAGGACAAATTCCCAGGGTAATAACTAAAGCCATAAGAAACTCACAAAAGCACAAGTCTTTCATTGCTTCTCTTACTAATTAAGTACGTAGGACACCATAGAATGAAGTGTAGTCCAAAGTCTCCACTACAAACTATAATAGAATAAGACAATAGAAGATATAGGTATTTCAAAGCCTTTCCCAATATCCTCTGTTCTAAGGCACGAAAACATAGATTGAAGATAATTATGTAGCACAAAGTCTCTACAATCAGCTCTGGAACAACTCACAGATTATCTACACTCGCTCTACTTATTTTATCAGACAAATAAGATGATATAAGGAAAAATACATAAGAACAATTTCCTGTATAATACAAGCTATTTTAACATAAAGTTTGAATGGTCACTTGCTTTCTCATTCAACTAGTGAAATTTGATTAACAATCTGAGCTCAAAGTTTCAAAAATGCCTTTCAATTTTGGGTAGAGTTTTGCTTCTAATAACTCAGAGATCCTTTTTTATCCAAAATGAAAGATTAAAATATATAGTATTTCCTCTAATACTTGAGCACTCTTTTCCACAAGTAGCCCATGCTATGTTTAATGTATTAGAAAGAGAAAGTCCTACAAAGAGGCCATGCTGGAGGCATTTAATTAATATTCAATGTCCCTTCATAGGCATGGGTTGTCTAGTCTTATAAGAGGCAAGGCCACTCCTCTTTATGATACTTACATGACTATCCACTCCCCTTTACTCAATTGAAGAAAAATGGGCCATGCCATTGAATGCTAATGCTCTCTGATATCTACCAGGTGGACTGTTCCACCCACTGAAATAACTCTTCAACTAATGCTTCTAGATTCTTATCATGTTCCCTCTTTCTTTGCTCTATTTTATCTCTTCCTCATGTTCTGAGCTCTCAGGGTAATCTTCTCACCTTCTGTTGGCTTTTCTAGCTCCTTTTTGGGCAGGGCACTAAATTTGTCTTGAATTTTGTGTTATTTGAAAATAAATGGTTATTCCATCACTCTTAATTTGACATCCATGGGGACATCACTGGTCAGTTGAACCTCTTAAACCTTGAACCATTCTTTTGGATTTCATCGGTTCAATGGTTTAATGACTTAACACTTGTGTTTTTCAAAGAGTCGCATTCATTCAGTCTTCTTATGAGTTCAATTCAATGTATCATTGAACCAACTTCTTGAACCTTTTGCTAGAACCTTCTGCTCAAACCATTTTAAACCTTTGAATGATTTTGAACCTTCAAATCATTTTGAAGTAGAGTTCAATGGTTTAACAGTTCAACGGTTCAATGGTTCAACGGTGTTCATTTCATATCATTGAACCCTACCATTGAACCATATATCATTGAACCTCAGCGTTGAAGCATCCTTATCAATTTTTAGGAAATGCCTTCAAGTGTTTTGTAATTTCTTCTTGCAAAAATCCACCTTTTGAACCTGTGATTTCCTTAGCTGAAAAGGCTTAGGTAATTAGATAACTTGACTACTCAGAACATTTTTGAGAAGGAAGGAAACCATTTTTTGGCTTGAAAGACCAAAATAGTTAACATGTTGAATACAAAAATGAGTGGTCAATTTTGGGGATAATAGCAAGCTCCTGTTGGGGAACTTCCATCAATTATACTCTGAAACAATCGAAGGGAGTAGAAACCAGAATCCAAGTGCCTTTTTCCATGCCATTGGGCCATGGATTCATGCCACCAAAAAGAGAAAGACTCCCAAAAATGAAATGAACAACACAAAACAAAATAAATAAAGAATATACAAATGTACATATGAACTTATCTGATACTTCAAGAATTAAAGTGCTTCAGATGCTACCCACTATAAGGTAGTGGGAACGGTGTTCTATCTTGATATATCAGTAATAAACTATTTTCACCCCATAATTGATGATTGGAAAATGGACCTCTCCACCAAGAATCAAATTTTTTGTGAATTCTTTTTGGTTCTCTCCTCTTACCCCTCAACAAGACTTGATCTCCAATCTAAAAACCATGAATCCTTGCTCTTTTTCTAAAGAGTTTCTTTACCTAGACTTGATGTGTAGCAATAAGGTACACTACCAAAATTCATTACTCTTCTAGTTTAGTGAAGCACATAATTTGATTATCTCTATTAAACACTTACCAATGGTTAGCATTATCAGGTACACTTGGTCGAAAGACCAGCTCAATAGTGTACCTATTCCCTTTGAAATCTTTATGAGGAACCATGAGGGTTACAAAGATAGCTAATGAGTCTACACAATCATTAAATTCTCTGGGCACTATAGAAATGTTGAAAGCATCAAAACCTTCAATGCAATCCCACACAAGGTTGCGATAATGTCACAATATTTCATTCTTAGTCTGGTACAAGCTCTTCACTTGGTAGACCACCAATTCAGCATCTCCTCGAGCATGAAGAACTGCAACACCTTTAGCATGAGTAGCTCACAACCCAAGCAACAATGATTCATACTCAACGATGTTGTTGGTATTGCTAAATTACAACTTGTATGAATAAGGGAAAATCTCTCCTTGTGTGGATATCAACATAACTCCAACTCTTGAACTAGTAGAAGAGTAGCTACCATCAAATTCTAGAATCTAGACATCATCAAAAACTAGTCTTCTTAAAGATTTCTCTTTGTTAGGGAGGGAGGATTCTTTTTTATCTAAACTTTGCTCAACCAATTCATCTAGTTTTCTATCTAAATTTTTTGAATTGTCACTCAGTGAAGTTTTGTCTGATGAAATAGAAACATCTTCAGTGGATAGAAATTAATTACCCATTTTTGAGGATTTAAACACAATTTAAGCCTCAAGGTTTGATGTTTAAGTGACAATATATCTCGACTCCTTTTCAAGAAGTAGCCTTTGCATGATACCCTTAAAAGGTATCCTTGCTTCAGACAGGTCCATATTCAACTCTCCATTGACATTCTTGTAAAAATTGCATCCGAGCAAAATGCCATAGGAAGCCAGAACATCATCCACCAAGACCGTTATCTTAATTCTCTTATCTGGGAAGGTCAAAAATACAAATTAGGCATCTTTGATCTAACCCAAAAGTGGTACTTGTTTATTTTCCATGCAGAAACATCTCCCAAAAGTTTTAGTTAAGGTAATATCAAGAGAGTCTGCTACCTTGGCAGGCATAACATTGTCAAAGGCTCCAGGGTCTATTATATAGTTGCTCAACTTATGACCATTAATCAAAAGGGAAACATAGAAAGGTTCTATTTTTTCAAGGGCAACACGAGGAGTAATGACAAGATTATTTTGGGTGGCTTTGTTCTTTGGGGGATCATGAATTGTTTTGGGAGAATCTTGTCTTGTAAGGATGGTTTTGTTTTTGATGCATTCAACTAACCTATCCAACTGCTCAGGATTGGCTTGTAGGTATTCAAACTTAGACATTTAGATCTTAGTCTTATTAGCATGATCAATTATGTCAAATGACTAGAATGAACTAGAAATAGAGGAAGGAAGTCCATCCCTTTGATTTTGATTTGATATGACACTGGGCTAAGGGATAGAAGCATAAGGGAGGGGGTTATTTGAGGTACTTACTTTCTTGTTGGTCATCAGGTCCTTTGATTGGAAAGACAGTGAAATTCTCCATTTAGCAATTGAGATCATTGGCTGAGGGTCTTTTACTACTTTTTCCATATCAACTTGTTGAGTTGACTAGTTCTAGGACCTAGTAAAAATAGTGTATGATCCATCAAACACTTCTTCCTTTCTTCTAGCTTCATCTTGGTAATTTAGAAAACCAATGTTTGAGTCATCATCTAATTCTTATTCTCCTTCTATAAAGAGATTAGTTTCATCTTTTTGGTCCAACTTAGGTTGGAAAGAGAAATCATGTTCACCTTTATGATAACCAACTACTGAGTTAGCCAGTGTTGCTTCAATGGTAAGCTTCCCCTATGCAGGAGGAAGGCAATTGGGTTGCCCTTGATTCTTGATAGCATTGCTTTGATATGAATGGTTAGGGAATGTCTTTCTTGGTATATCTCGATAAGAAAGAGGAGTAGACATTCCTTGGGCCATTTACCTTTTCAGAGCTAACAACTCATTTGCTAACTTTTGCACCATAGGATCAGTGGTGCTTGTAGAAGAATTTTCAGCAGATGAAGAAAATTTATTTCTATTAAGATCTCTTCTTATCTTACCTGCAAGGATAAGATCATCTTCAACCTCAGTAGCCAAAATCTGAGCTATAAAAAGATCTATATGGCTAGCTCTCCTTAACAAAAAACTCACTTTAAGAAGTTGAGAATTGATAAAGAAGCACTTGAGATTATCGGGTTTTAGTTGGGAAATTGCAGGAATCTTGTTCCTCAGCTTATCAAATTTAGTAATGAAATCTTTCATAGGCTCATGAGGTTCCTTCTTCATTTACATAACTGGGCCAACAAGGCGTGTGCATCTTGTGTTGGTTTGAACCTAGCCTCAAACTTGGTCTTGAGAGTGTCCCAGTTGGTTATAGTCTAAGCTTGAAGATGATAAAACCAATCTATGGTAGTACCTTGCAATGTTTCTACAAATAGTCTTACTACTATATCTTCATATTCAATGCCTATCACACCACAAGATATGTAGAAAGCAAAAATATTCTCATCAGGATGAACCTTCCCATTACCATAAAACTTGGAAAACTTCTTCCTCAAACTATGAGGTAGTTCATATAAAGGTGGGGTTAGATTAAGGGGGCCAAAAGTGTTACCCCAAGGGCCTTGGGCTGCCATGATATGATAATTTAAAGGAGGGATAACAAATCTTGGTGGAGTATGTATATATAAAGCTCTGCTAGCAGAGAAAGGAAAAACTTCACCTAGTATTGGAGACCTAATGTTGGTAGGAGGAAAACTCTTAGTTTGCTAGAGGCAAGCTCATGGAGGAGAAAGATCAAAATAATTTTGCTGCACAAACTCAAATATAGGATCAATAATACCTTGAGCTCTCTAGCTTTGTGTATACTATAGATCTACCAGAATGTAGAATGGAAAAGAACTAGAACTACTTCAACTTGAAGCATGAGGCTTCAACTTGAGTGTTCTTCCCCAGTAGAGTCACCAAAAAGTTTTTGGGTGAATATTTTGTCATCAACTAACTGAAGACAAAATTGTTATATCAAACACAACATGATGAGATAAATCTCTCCTCTCAGTAAGGGGAGGCTCCCTATAAACTATTATAAACTAAACCTATACTAAATACTAAATTGGGGGTAGAATCACACCATCCATTTCTCTTTTTTCAGAAATGATATTCATAAGACAGAGGACAAACTCTCAGGGTAATAACTAAAGCCACAAGAAACTCATGAAAGCACAAAGTCTTTCATTGCTTCTCTTACTGATTAAGTACATAGGAAACCATAGAATGAAGTGTAGCCTAAAGTCTCCACCACAAACTACAACAAAATAAGACAATAGAAGATATAGGTAGTTCAAAGCCTTTCCCAATATCCTCTATTCTAAGGCATGAAAACATAGACTGAAGATAATTATGTAGCACAAAGTCTCCACAATCAGCTCTGGAACATCTCACAGATTATCTTCACTTGCTTTGCTTATTTGATCAGACAAATAAGATGATATAATGAAAAAGACATAAGAACAATTTCCTGTATAACATAAGCTATTTTAAAACAATGTTTGAAAGGTCACTTGCTTTCTCATTCAACTGGTGAAATTTGATTAACAATCTGAGCTCAAAGTCTCAAAAATGCCTTTTAATTTTGGGCAAAGTTTTGCTTCTAATAACTTAGAGATCCTCTTTTATCTAAAATGAAAGATTACAATATATAATATTTCCTCTAATACTTGGGCACTCTTTTCCACAAGTAGCCCATGCTATGTTTAATGTATTGGAAAGAGAAAATCTTGTGAAGAGGCCATGCTGGAGGCATTTAAATCATATTCAATGTCCCTTCATAGGCATGGGTTGTCTAGTCTTCTGAGAGGCAAGGCCACTCCTCTTTATGATACTTACATGAATGTCTACTCACCTTTACTCAATTGAAGAAAAATGGGTTGTGCCATTGAATGTTAATGCTCTCTGATATCCACTAGGTGGACTATTCCACCCACTGAAATAACTCTTCATTCAACATCTGGATTCCTATCATGTTTCATTTTTATTTTCTCTATTTTGTCTCTTCCTCATTTTTTTAGCTCTCAGGGTCATCATTTCACCTTCTACTGGCTTTTTCAGCTCCTTTCTAGGTAGGGTGTTGAATTTGTTTTTTAGTCCCACACTATTCAAAAATCAATGGTTATTCCATCACTTTGAATTTGATATCTGTGGGGATATCATTGGTCACTTTAACCTCTTGAACCTTGAACTGTTCTTTTGGATTTCATTGGTTTAATGGTTTAATGGTTCAACAGCTCAACACTTATATTTTTCAAAGAGTCACATTCATTAGGTCTTCTTATGAGTTCAATTTAATGTATCATTGAACCAACTATTTGAACGTTTTTCTAGAACATTTCACTCGAACCGTTTTGAACCTTTGAACCATTTTGAACCTTTGAATTGTTTTGAAGCGGAGTTCAATGGTTCAACAGTTCAATGGTTCGGTGGCATTCATTTCAAATCATTGAACCCCACCATTAAACCATATATCATTGAACCTCAATGTTAAACCATCCTTATTAATTTTTAGGAAATTCCTTCAAGTGTTTTGTAATTTCTTCTTGTAAAAATCCACCTTTTGAACCTGCGATTTCCTTAGCCAAAAAGGCTTGGGTAATTGGATAACTTGACTACTCAGAACATTTTTGAGAAGGAAGGAAACCATTTTTTGGCCTGTAGGACCATAAATAGTTAACATGTTGAATACAAAAATGAGTGGCCAATTTTGGGGACAATAAAGTTTTTGAGGTCAATAAATATAGTGAAAAAATTGCTCACAAGTTGACCTGTCTAGTTCAGATGAGACAATAAGATGTAAGGTTATGAGATTGGTCTATAAGACCAATATTTTACATTTGACCATATGATATTTTTATTGAATAATGGTATAATGATCTCATAGGATCATCTACATGCATAATAAGTCATTTAAATTATCTATACATGTGTTGAAGGTCTGAGTCACCATGACTGGTCTTTGGGGAAAATCGGTAGTTATAAGTGAGTGAGTTATAGAGGTGTTTTTGAGGCTCTATGCCCTGAGTTGAAGTGTCTAATTCATATGGTTATATTTTTGAGGTCATGGATGTTTTTTATAAGTTATTTATTATCATGTTTATGTGGTTAAATGATGTGTTATCTTCAGTTGTTCAAAATATAATTTTCTATGTTTCAAAGGCCTAATGTGAACAATACTTATGGAGTGTTTCAAGTAGTGGTTAGACCTAAAAAGTGTTATGGAGCTCAGAGTATGTTGGATAAGGCCTATTTTTCTATTTTATGTAAATTTTGTGTCATTTATATATGTTTAGAGTTTTCCAATGGGTCATAAGGTAACATGTCCTAAAGTAGGCCTAATGGAATTAGGTCTCTATGAGACCTAAAGAAGAATTTAGTCTATTTGAGTAATGGCCAGCCTAATGTAATGATTTATTATTTATTTTAAAATTTATTAAGGCATATTTTGTGTCTAATCTAAGTTTTAAATTGTGTGTATCTAATTAATAGGTGTATGATCAAGAGGCTTGTATAAGAATAAGTCCTTTTAGTCATAATTGACTAGTTAGTGAATTGAATAGAGGAGAAAATAAGATAGAAGATGATTGAGTGGAAGGATGTATTATATACCATTAAAATAGAGTAGATTAAATATCATGAATATCTAACATGAGGTTTGAATATGAAATTTAAGGTCTATGACCTAATCAATATTGAAGAGACCTAGTTAAACGAAGAAGCTTAGAAGGCATTTTGAGAGGGATAAAAGTGTGAAGAGATAAAGAAGGTGATCATAATCTATTGTGTAAAAATAAATGTTTTCTAAAGGTGATCAAATAAATTAGGTGGCTGAGTTAGTTTTGATTCATCTAGGTAGTTGGTGCCTCCTTGTAAGTGGGTGCTTGCTAAAGCCTGGTCAAGTAGGTGCTTGGCTAGTTGGGGTTGGTGCTCCATGTGGAGTTAGTGCTTCACTAAATTTAGTATTTGACTTATAGTAATTTATTCTATTTTCATATATCATTGGGTTTTATTCTCCTTGAGGGTTATCATATATGTGATGTGTTCTTGTCTTTCATGTTTATGTGGATAGTTGCCTATGCTTGCCAAATCTATATGTTTGGTTGAATGGTTAATGTTTTTTTAAGTATAATTGAAAGAAAGGTTTTGAAGATTGATTCACCCCCCATCCCTTGTATTCATTTTTCTTCCAAAAAGCATGAGCCAAAGGAAACTAATTAAATACCCAATTATTATTTTTGGCTATTACATTCTGATTAACATTTGGAATAGGATTCAAATATGGTAAATTTGAATTAGTTTTTGGTATGACTAAGGCTTAAAATTGAGGACTCAATTGATGATCAACATTGATATATTTCTACACATAAATTCTAAATTCATTGAATCTATGGCATTTTTGTACATTTCTAGGGATAATATAACAATAGGTTTATACATAATATCTATGTAACTATATATATTTTGGAACCTTGCTTTTAATTCTCTAATTAGTTTATTGGGGTCTCTTTTCATAATTTAAAAGTGTTGATATACCACATTAGGGTTGATATTTTTTCCAAATTGTGCAACAAATATTTCATGACATTAGTTCCATGGGGTAACCAAATTCTCTTGAAGATTTAGGAACCAATCATATGCAGCATCTTGTAAAGTGAAAGGAAAAATTATACATGCAACATATTCATGAGTCATATTAATTAATCCTGAATAAGACTTAAAGGATTTAATTTTTTCCTCTATAGTTCATCCTTTAGAAGGAGATAATGAAGGAAGATAATTTTATTTCTACACATAATTCTACAATCATTGAATCTATGGCATTTTTGTATATTTCTAGGGATAATATAACAATAGGTTTATACATAATATCTATGTAACTATATATATATTTTGGAACCTTGCTTTTAATTCTCTAATTGGTTTATTGGGGTATCTTTTCATACTTTAAAAGTGTTGATATACCACATTAGGGTTGATATTTTTTCCAAATTGTGCAACAAATGTTTCATGACATTAGTTCCATGGGGTAACCAAATTCTCTTGAAGATTTAGGAACCAGTCATATGCAACATCTTGTAAAGTGAAAGGAAAAATTATACATGCAACATATTCATGAGTCATATTAATTAATCCTAAATAAGACTTAAAGGATTTAATTTTTTCCTCTATAGTTCATCCTTTAGAAGGAGATAATGAAGGAAGATAATTTTATGGGTTTTAGGTTAAATCATGGATATTACAAACTCTAGTGATGGTATAACTAGCTAGCCAAGCCATGGTGAAATTTTGAGGTTGATTCCCTTGGGTTAGTAAATTTGGATGGGTTATATATCTCCTAGGGATACTTCTATTTTATCTTGGTATTTGATGAACCTATATAGGTGATAATAATAACATATCAGAATCAAAATTGGACCTTGTTAACCTTAATGGTGGATCTAGTGTATGCAAACTCAAATAAACTCAATAGCTAAATGTTGAGTGCCCTACTTATTAAGCTAAATAAATCTTGTTGATGTGGGTTTTATTCATACCAAATATTATTATGGGATATACCTTCTTGTATTGGGATCAATGACAATTCACTCTAAGGTAGGAGTTACACATATCAATTTTATAATAACCACATATTGAAATAATGAGTGTCATGATTATTTACCTTAGATGATTCATATGTGAATTGCATCTAATGTATAAACTAAAGTTATAAGATATAACCTATGGTGAATGAAGGGATTTACATTAAGTTGGATTTAATTTTAAAAATATAAAAAGAGGGAAATGTAGGGAAGAAAAGAAGAGGGATATGTAATTCACACTAAAGACTAAACCCTTCTAAATTGGTTGATTGTATTTAAACTAGGAACTTGTCACTACCTAATGTCTTTCATAATCTTGGTGGGAGAAAAAAACACAACAAACATAATGAAGAGTCTTAGGTAATAATTTAAACATAATATAATGACCATAATCAAAGATAATGTTAGTATTGAATTTCTAAGAATAATCATTTAAATAACAAGATGAAAAAATTATCTAGTGTCAAAAAATTGATAAGACTAACACATAGTTCAATAAATAAAAACATATACAAAATATTTCATAAAATATATCAACACAATGGTAATTATTCACGTAAAAAAAATTTGAAGATAAAGCACATTAGCACATACTTACGAAATAATTGTAAAATTTTATTTGCTTGCATTAATTTTCTATAATTTTCCTCACGTTACAATGAATATGGAATATGCATGTATAGATCTAGATGGGCACAAACTCATCTTCAAAGATTTTTTTTATATTTAAAAAATATAAAATAATACCAATTCCTAATTTAACCTATTAGCTTTTTATGATTACAATGTTTATAAATAAATAAGTATTAATTTATGTAAGGCCCTGTTTTGCATAGAGTTTATCTTTGCTTTGACAAAGCTAACTATGAGACTATGACTTATATGTTTTGATTATTAAATTATATTGTTAATTCACATCTAGCTAATATGTGTAAGGATTTATAAAGGATTTTCATGTGTTGAGAACCATGATAAATACCTATTATTAATCATGTTTTGGATTACTTACTTTTGAAAGTATGATGACTACATTTTATTTATGTAATCTTACTTTATAAAATTTGAATATCTCTATGAGATATATTGAATTAAATCAAGTTAAATCATTGATTCTAAAATCATGAAAAGGCAACTACTTATGCATTGAACCATATGAAATTATCCTCATGTATGTTGATATTCCATGTATGATTGGCTATGCTTAATTGATTTAAATTGCCTTATTTGATTAAATTCCATAGATTTGATTATTAGGTTAGAGGAACTTGATGTGTGAATCGAGTGTGAAAGAATATGAAAATATAAATTGAAGGAAAGAGACTACACCAAGCATGGTTATATCACTAATTAGATTTAAACCATCTTAAAACCTTGATAAGTATTTGGCTACCTAGTCTACCACCTAACAGATACAATGTCTGATTGGTAACTAGTATTTAATCCTGGTTGATGTAACATATTGTTGTTTGACCCAAAGATCTTGTATCTAATGTCTATAATGTCTAGTGGATGATTATCAAATCTTTATTTGATTTCCTTAGTACTATGATCAAGTGGGAAAATAGGTAAGGGAGTTTGGAAATCAACCATACGAGCATGTGAATCTACCATGTGCCTTAATGGAATATGGGAAATAACATCTCTTAATGAGGCATGGGTTGGCAAGTAAATAGTGGTTGGATATCTATCATATGTCTAAATGTAGGAGTCCAACTCCTTTAGTTAGGGATTTTTTCCCATTTGAAAATAATTATACATACCATATGAGAAGGAGAAGAAGCAGATAGGATCATCCAGTTAGGAGAGTCAAGTTTAGATAGTTGGAGGATATTACCCAAGTGATTTGAAGGTTGATAGGTGGGATTCCTTTTAACTTATGTATTATGATGTTCATTTAGAATGAAATGATATATTATTTTTCTTATTCTTATTACTTTTAGGGGAATAAGAACACTTGGTTTATTCTACCTATTTTATTGTTTGCCCATGGTTGAGCATTGGATGTCATGTGGTGCTTACCCATTTAAGGACCTTAGAAATATTTTTACTCCTTAGTTTGGATGAAAGGATTTTTATTATTTGTTTGTTCTCTTAATTAAAGGATAATAATACTACTTGGCTTATTCTACCTATATTTTTTTATTACCATGGTTGTACATTGGCCTCCATGCAGTTCTTTGCCTAGTTGAGGGCCTAAAAGGGGTTGTATTCCCCCTCACTTGACTTAGATGTTTTAAATTTTACTTGAAGTGTATTAATGTTATTATGACATAGTTTAGTGGTTATCTATGAACAAAATCTTCATGTTAGAATAATAGCAAGCTATATTATGCTAAGTATTGTGGCAGAATGTTTGACCCTCCTATGAATATCATGATGGAATTTGTTAAGACATATCATGATGAGACATGATGGTAGATTGCTTAAAACACCCATGACTATTGGAAGGAACTAATAGAGTGAGATATCCTCTTGATACTCTAACATTTTGATGAGCCTTGTTATGTTATAAGCCCTTACCTATTAATATTATATTCATGAATGTTTTGTTTCACTTGAATGATCATTTGAAAGTTTTTTTATTTTTTATTTGACATCAGAAGTCTCTTTGGGTAGAACTGGGAATAAGACCATAGGTGGTACACGTTATTTCCCTTGTGTTAAAATATCCTTGCTTAGATACCCACCCTTGCCTTTTACAAGTGACATAGACATTCTCAAAGTTGGGAGTATCGATCTCAGGGGTGTCTAGAGTAGTAGATTAATGATGAGAAAAGGTTGTGTAGTGAGTCTTCCTTCTAATGGACAACAAATGTTTGGGGAGTAGATATGGAACACTATTGAAGATTGCTTGGTTATCATGTATTTGATCAAACTGAGAGATGTATCTATCACTTATGTTAATAAATAGATGAATCTAATGTATTATTAATTCTTTAGAAACTAGCCTCCTTGTAATCAACTTACAAAAGAAAGAGTTTGGATAATATTACAACTATGGATTAAAATATTTATTTTTTATTTACTGAAACTTCGGTGTTAAATTGAGTCGTATATGTTATGAATACTTGGATTATAGGACGTTCGGAAGGATTTGATATGTTTAAAATATTCTCTATCCTTTTGGGATATTTTAATTAAATTGATTGATTGATTTCCTTGATTAAATCTATATCTCAAATGGCTTGTTTATAAGCATTGTGTCTTCCTTTGTAATCAAAAGGTGTTGTGATTCAATGGATTGAGCTTGTGCAAATATGAGTGGAACTCAAATAAATGGTTGAGTCTGGTATTGGAATAATAAAATAGCTAGACTATTTAAATTTTAATGGTGATGTTATTTGGGTTAAAAATGATTCCTTGTGTAAATTCCCTTTGGTCATAAAAGTTGAGTAAACTACCTACTATAAAATTTACCTATAATGAGACCATCTAATAATTAAAGAATAATTTTAATAGAATCTTAGCTTTATTTTTATAATTATATCAAGGTATGAAGCCTTTAGGTTTGATTGATGTCACCCTTGCTAAGGATTAATGATATAAATAGGGTCCTACAAACCAACCCTTGATTTTGAGGTTTTACTTGTTAGAAATTCCTTATTTTTTCCTTCTGCTTTAATGAAATGGATGGACATGAGGTCCCTTAACTGATTGAAGGAAAAGTTTGAATTAGTCAATCAACCCTTGGTCTGTGTAGTACCCTACAATATTAAGGAATATTTGCTTGAATTAAAGCATGCTTGAGTTTTTGGTTATTGATTAAACTAATGATAATATTGGTTTAATATCAAACTTATCATTTTTATGATATAAATTTATCTCAGCACAATATATTTTGAGGAATAAAAACTATGTCTAAATTAAGTAGTTAACAATAAATTGTATAGGCATTTCTATTGTCTTAACTAAGTCCTAACTCTCTAAGTCATCTTTGAATTTTATTATGACTCGAGCCTTAGTTGATCTATGATTTAAACTGAATCTAGTTTTTCCTTTGTTTCATCCATAGACATTGGGAAAGTTACCTCATGCAATGTTTACCATAACTACTCTAAGCAGATTTATTTGCATAATGCTTGTCTTAGTCACTCATTGGGTTAATTTATACATCATTCTACTTAATTTGGGCCCTTCTTGGAAACTTAATCATTCACTTGAACTTTTCCTTAATCACTTTTAAAATAGTCATTGCATTAAATTTTGGCTTAGCTGATTTATCTCTTTGGATTTTTGTTTCATTTTGGCCTGATTAATTTTCATTACTTTCAAAAAAATGGTTTAGAAGAAGCCACATGTCACCATCCTAAGACCTAAGAGTGATTTCATCTTAGTCTAGGGTATGGTTGATGTTGGGCTAGTGGGTAAGTGGGATGTTTCCACGTGACATCATCCTAATGACTCATAATCCCATATAGGATCTATAGAGTACAAAGCCTCTAGGCTAGTGAGTAAGAGAGATGTTACCACATGGTATCATCTTGATGACCCATGATCCTAGATAATATTGTATAGGTATAAATGCCTCTAAGTTAATGATATAGTAATATGTTACCATGTGGCATCAGCCTAACAATCTACAAACATGGAGATGGTCATATAGTTAGTGAGGGCCCTAGGCAAGTGGGCTAGTGGAATGTTAAAAAGTGTCAAAGAAGTTATCCCATAGTATTAAAGAATTAGAGATATCAAAGCATGTTAAATGTTGGGAACTAATCATCACACAACACATGGACTGTGTCAGTCCTAGATTCAAACTCCAAAACTAACATGATGTTATTATTATTAGACTACAAACCTATCAAAATCCACCTCTTGTCATGTGCTATGAATCCAACCAATCAAATCACTTTTAAATTATATGTGATAGTATCTTAGTCCTGATATATATGTTAGAGCCTAGGAAAGCTTGGTCCAATCAAGAAGTGCAATCCCAACCAAAGGCAAAGTGGTTAATCTCCTAGCCCTGACTATGATATCAAATCCTGAGAGAGCTTTATTGATTATCAAGCACCACACATCTCATTTTTCATAGTTTTTAGTACCCTTGGTCTAATATATATGTTATATATCAAGAGATTCTAATGAATCATGGAGAGCCAAATAGATGATTTATTCACTTTGATAGGTGGAACCCTTAAGATCCTTAGGAACTAAAAGAGAGGCTAGTATGGCATTAGAGCCTACCCAAGCCACCACATAGAACTAAGTGGACCTATAATGGTCAAGGTTGAATTCTAAATGTCTCAACATCATAAACACAATTATCATTTGGTGTAAGCTCATGAAGGAATTTTGAGTGTTGACTGAATGAATAAGGACTATGGGCTTCTTAAGTAGTAGTTTTCACCTATTAAAGTCTTATGGCAATTTTGGGATTGTATTTATGTTTAGAATGAATTATAGTATCATTTCATGTTCATAAGTGTTTGATTGGTAATTACTATGTCATGCCTATCTTTGATAAAAAAAAATGGGCATGACATTTTGGAATCAAAGATTGAGTTACAACAATAAGAGCTCTAGGTAATTTAAATTGTTTCTATCTTTTCTATTTCTATATGTTTTCTAATATCTTTCTTGTTGGAATGTATAATGAGAGGAGGGCATCTATCACATCATGGTGATGATCCCATTAGTGAGCATGAGCCTCCTATTCATCCAAGACTGAATAAAATAGGATTAAAACTCATGTTAGCCATGTAATAGATGTGGGATGTCTTACAAGAGAGATTACATATGGTTCAACATGAAATAGAAAGACACTCTCCAAGACATTCCCAAGATGATGAATAATCACTTGAAAGAGAGAAATATTTTTAGGATTCCTCCCCATCACCATTCTAAGGGTGATAGAGATTTACATCACCATGGTGAGTGATGAGAGAGACAAGACTTAGACTATCATATTAGACCTACAATTTATCAAGATGCATCCTCTTACTTTTGATGGAACTCAAGAATGATTTATAGTAGAAGCTTGGTTGGAAAGCATGAGAGGATTTTTTACCTTATATGATTGTGACTCCAATAGGAAGGCCCATTTAGGCACCCATATTTTTAGGGATGAAACCAAGATGTGGCGGGAAGGTGAAGATACAAAATGCCACTTGACACCAACATCACTCACTTGAGAGTTGTTTAAGGAGTGTTTTAAAGCATGTTACCTATCCCCTAGATATGTTTAGAATAAGTTAAATTCATTTCATGACCTTTAATAAGTGAGTGACACTATTACATAGTATGAGTACTATTTTTTGTATTTAATTAGGTGTGTATAAGGTTATACAAATGAGACCATCCAAGTGAACAAGTTCATTAGAGGCCTAAATTTGGAGTTGGTTGGTGTAGTGCATATTTTATCTCGTACAACTATAGCAATAGCCATTGAAAAGGCCTAATTGTATGAGGAATCTCGTGAAAAGACTTAAACGCACAAGACAAGTTTCATGGAAAATTATATAATCACATTATGACTCAAGGTCACAAGGTACACAACTTGTACCTAGTGGAGGTTGGAAAGAAACTCAATCCAACTTTATGCCCCCTTCATAACATTAATATGATAATAACCATTCTAGGCATAGTTGTAATGATAACTAGTTTGAAAATGACCACCAAAGATGAAGTTAGGTTGGGATTCAAAACCATCATCAAAATGGGATTATATAAACTCAACAACTAAAATAGAGGAGACCTTCAGGGTCAATAATGTTAAGGTTTAGTACTTACATGGTGATAAATAACTATTTACTATTAGTTGTTAGTTACCATATGGTCAATATGATAAAGTCTATTGGGTAAGTTAGTTTTTTAGTTATATATATTATTAATAGAAAATAATATATATCATATTATTATTAGCCTATATGGTTACTAAGATGTGAGAGATTAGAGGGATAGTTAGTGGTCAGATAGAATCTAGGTTGTTAGAACAACCATCCTAGATTAGTGAGAGTGGTTAAAGGAGTTATAATATCTAGATCTATGTATTTGTAATATCTTGTTTAATAAAATTGATAAAGTGGATTGACCAAATTGGTGCTCTACACTTTCGAGCTTCAGCTCCTTTATGCATTATGGATTAGATCCTAACAGTGGTATCAGAGTACGTACCCTTATACCTCTCTTTTTTCTTTCATTAATTTATTTTTTGCATCAAAATAAATCATGTAATAGAGTTATAACACAGACCACATGCAACTACTATTGATATATTTGTTCACCCTTGCTTGCATGATTGATAAGAATTTTTAGTGTGGACCACGTGAAATTTTTTTGTCACTCATCAATCACCTACACTTTTTTCTCTCTTATACCATTTTTTCCACCTCTATCCATAGTATTCATCTCCATTATGTTCACTATTTCATACCCAAAAAATAAAATTATATGTGTGTGTATTTTTATAATATATTATAGTTTTCTAGTTGTTGACCATACAAAGGTTATACATGTATGCAATCATAAATGTATCATGTCTATAAATAAATATTAGCTTGTAAAATATAGATCATACCATACACTTCTGATTGGGGACACATTTTTTAAGTGAGAACATGACCAATATGGGGATCTACTAGACCTGATTAGGGGATCTCTTATCATAATACACCATGCTAGGGATGGTTCCAAAGCCTCCAATCTAACACAATCATGAAATAACCCTAATGGAGTCCTAAGTTTTGATATTTCACCTAAAATAATAAAAATTAAAGTAAATCTAATCTAGTTCTCACTAAAGCTTGTGGCACAAAGTGTAGGATGGATTACAAAGGTTGTTAGTCAAGCATTAGTCAATAAATCCATGAAAATGCATAAAGAACTGAACAAATAAAGCCAACATATTCCAATGAGGTTTGATAATGATAATTAAGAATAAATTGAGATAAATCAATACTAATTACCTTCCTAATGATTTTACCACCCAAGAGCAGCTCCAAGCGTGTTCTCCCCTTGATCTAATGTTTTTTTCTTTGTCAACAATGGCTACTTTACTCCTCCATTGCCTCAAAAACACTATGCATGACCTAGAATATATATATAGTCAAATTACTCTTGAAAATAAAACACAATGATCAACATAAAAGGTTATGGAGATAATTCTACACTATAAGTTTACAATAATTTAGCTTTAAAATGATGTTTTATGCCCTTCTATTTATAGATTTTTCAAATGGGATAAGATCAACCATGACCATCCATCTAAAGATTGATATGTGTGGTCATGAATTTTTTATATATTTAGAATTAAATCTATAAATATCTTCATAATGATTTGGGAGGAAGGGGCATTAATTAGGCATGGGTGCCCATGAACTTGATATTTGTTGCATTTATGGCTTCTAGATGTCATCCCATAGATCATGCTGCTAGGTGATGCATATATTGAGAATCAATTTAAAATAATGAAATAATCAATAACTTCCATGAAAAATCCACTTAAGCTCTCTATTTGACTTAATTAGCCTTAAACAAGATTAATCAATTTTTATGCAATTTTTTAGAAATTAGTGCTCAATTAATTAAAATGGCTAGAAAGTCATATTATTGGGTTATAATTTGACTTAGGAAGAATTAGAAGGCAATGTTAGATGTATTAAACCTTTATTCCCATTTATGATGTTTCCAACACAAAATAATAAAGGTACATGATGTGTATTAATGAATTAGATGTAAAGAGTGATCAAGAGCATAAAAAGGCAAAATCATCATTTTGACTTGAAATGAATTAATCAAAGTTAGAAAAAAAATGCATTACCCTGTTTAGGTATATATTAGCCTAAATTGGCACTTGTATATTATAAGTTCAAACCATTTAACATGTCTTTAGTGATTTTGGCCTAAATTGGGCATTTGAGTGCAAATCGAGTAAGATTGACAATTTTAACATAAATAGTGTTAGGAATTGAATGTCTACATTTTTTCCTTGTTTTATAAGGTGTAGTGATAAATTTAGGCAAAGCAACATCTTTTCAAAGAAAAGAGTTGTCAATAAGAATTTTGAAATGACCCATGATGCCCCCTCAATAGGACATACTAGGATAAAAGAGAAGGATGGACTCTCAAAAAGAGAGGGAAAGTGAGAGATTAACCCATGGAATAGATCACATCTATATGAGATAATTATTGTACATGTGGTCACCATAAATGATCAAAATATAGTTAGAGGTATAATGGGCCCCAAAGATGGGGGGAATGGGAAGGATTCAATCCAAACATGTAAGGGACACATTTTAAACACACCCAATTTGAGAGTGCAAGTTGTATGCTTATGACATTAATCAATCTTGAGATAAGTTGAAAACTAAAAGAGTTCCATCATGGGTATTTGTGTGGAGAACTTGGTATTAGAATAAAAGGAAAATGTGGTCTCAAAAATATTATAATAATATGTGCCCTAATAGAGCAGATTTGATTGTGATAAAATAGTTGTGTCCCAATAAGGCTAATTTTGATCATTGACAAAGAATAAATAATGGTTTGCCCCTATAGATATAATTTGATTATTATGGTAGGCTTATATTTTGTGCCCCAACATGGGCAAATTGGTAAGCAATTAACTCAAGGATATAACCTAAAACATAGGTTAAATAAAGTAGGCACAAACATAGATATGATGGTATAATGGCTATGAAAGCCATAAAAACTAGGCATACAAGGATGCAAAATGTGATGAAAGAGATGAAAATAATAATGAATATGGTCGAGCTAACCTCAACAAAAATTGAACATTGCCTACATAGTCCATTTGGACCACAAACCAATGTAGTTCACCCAAAATTTAGGAGAGAATGAAATGAAAGATGATGAAATTTGACCAAAGATTGATTATACTCATGATGTATACTAATATATGCATGTCTAATCTTAGAGTTATGTGCTAAACCTATTGAGCCTAGTTTATGCATAGTGATCTTGAGATCTATTCATCAGAGATGTGTTGACGTTTAGACTTGAATTTAGAGTACAAAGTTCTTGCTATATCGAAATAAATTAGGCTTATAAGTATGAATAACTTATAAGGACATGGTATTTAAAATTCATGGATTTTATTCAAATGTGAATACCTATAACCAAGAATAATGGTAAACAATGACCAAAACTAGAGTTAAAACTATTTACATTTAAACAAAAAGGTAAAGGCAAAGAAAAAGATAAACATAAATGAACCAAACTTAAAATCAAGATATAAACAATCAAGATTCAAGTAGGAAAAATAATGTTTGAAAATAAAAAATAACAAATTATTAACATGAGATCAAGATATAACTAAACAAGATCCAAGTAGACCATCAAGATGTTCTTAACAACAAAAGAGAAGATCAAAAATCAAACATGAAAACACAAGACCAAGGTGAGATAAGAAGTAATAAAAGGAGAAAAGAAGAAGAAATAAATGAAGAGGCAATAAATCATGATAAAACACTAATAAAAAAACAACAAAACACCAAGAAAACTCAAATAAACACACACAAACAAAAAACAATTTAGTGTGGTTTAAACACAATTATTCATGCATGTGTGGTAGAGGCATTACTTTCCACCACAATGTAACAAAGAACAAGGACATAAAAGTTATTCTCTAATTAAAGAGGAATAATGATAGAAGAAATGGGAGAAGAGAAGAAAAGGGTTAGCTGAGTTGACTCCAGATGTAAAAGATAAGTAGACATTGCCTACATAGTTCCATGAATGCATGTTTCAACATGAAATTTAGGCCAAATGTAGTTTTCCCAAGAAGTGGGATAGAAGAAAAAGGTGATGACCAGAACATATGATTAATGTTGTATAAGAATAGGGAAAACTTGATAAATGAGATTGGTCTTTAAAAATGGTAAGAGGGATAAGATAAATTGCAAAATGACAAGCCAACAAGATTTAATTTGATTACAAAATAGAAAGAGTGTGAGACAAGATGAATTACACAGTTGAAATTTAGTCGGATAAAATGCTTTTAAAATGGTAAGAGCATGAGGATCAAAATGTATAAAAGCATAATATAATGTTTTTGTTATTTAGTGAATCATTTTCTAATTTTTTTGGTGTTTTTGGTATAAAATATGTACAAAGATGAACCAACTTGTCAAGGTGATGCTCATTGAGAGTAGAAGTTCTAATATATAGCTAAAGCCAACTGTAATGGCATGCACGAATATAAAAAATAGACTAGGGAACTAACTGAGAACTATCATAATAACTAAAGCTAGCTATAATAGCACATGCTCACAAATCAACAAGATCAAGGATCTAAAAAGATAACAATGTTCATCAAAGAGCAAAAAATGTAATATAGAATAGTGTGCAGCATGAAATCAATCTAAAGAACAATGTGGTAGGCAAAGATCCTGAGCTAAAAAGATGTTCTTGTTCACTTTTCTTTATAATAAGGTACAAAATACAATCCTAGCTAAACTACTTTATATAATTGGCATTGAAGGTGTTCATAATGATGATGAGACATAATCAAGATCATAATTGGTCAAGGGATCAAAGTGTTTAGGTTACAACAAGCCCAAGACATAATAAATAATAGGGTTCTCAAAGAGAATGATCCAAAGAATAGGGTACAACTGATGGACAGTCCAAGGTGGGATAAAGAATGAGGTTCTTAAGGAGAACAACCCAAAAAATATGGTTCTTAAAGAGAATGGCATGGGGTAGGATAAAATATGTTCATAGTACGAACAGTCCAAAAAAATTTACTATCCATAGTCATGAAAGTAATAGGGATCATGTGAGAGTGGTCTAGGGTAGTACAAAATGGTAGGGTAAAATTACTTCAGCACAAGTTGCCCCTAAGTAAGGTTTCTTATAGACAATGGTTTGAATTTGTTCATACATATATCCCCTTAAGGTGCATGATGTTCATGGGTTCTAGAATTTCTTCACCATTCTTGGTAGCCAGTTAATATGCCCCTAATCCATAGTTTACTGTGATAACATATGGTCCCAACTAATTAGGTTGAAACTTACCTTTCATCTTGTATTCAAAATTTGTGCTCTTTTGGTTCTGTTTGAGGACAAAATCACTAATCTAAAACTCCTAAGTGAGAATGTGCTTATTATATCTTCTTTACAATCTATTCTGATATGCCTATAAGTTTTCTAGCGTAGCCAAACACTTACCATCAATAAGTTATAGTTCTTGCATCTTTGAGACTCTATAGTCCTCGTCATCTTCAATATGATCCAAAAGTACTCACAATGATGGAAGTTCAATCTCGATGGGGATAATATCTTCTATGCCATAGACAAGGGAATATGGAGTGGCTCCTGTTGGGGTTTGATGAATGGTTCTATAAGTCCATAGGGAAGAAAAGATTTTCAAGTGCTAATTATGACTAGCATCATTGAAAATCTTCCTTAAAATGGCTACAATGGTTTTTTTATGCGTCAACTTTTCCATTGCATTATGGGTTATATGGAATTGATTTCTTATGCTTGATATTGAATTTTGTACAAAGGTCTTTGACATATATATTTACAAAGGATCCACCATTATCAAGTATAAGGTAAGCTGGGATGCCATGCCGATAGATGATATGGTAATGGATGAATTTGGCTATCTACTTCTTAGTAATGTAAATGAGAGGAATGGCCTCAATTCACTTAGTAAAGTACTTGGTAGTAGTCTGAATATGCTTATGGCCTTCTAAAGATGTTGTGTTTATTTTCTCAACGAGATTGAGGCCCCATGTTGAGAATGGCCATGGTATTGTGATCAATTATAGTGTTAAGGAAGGTGTGTGTATCAAATTTCCATGTTACTAACAAGGAATGTACTTCCTTACATAATTGCAAGCATCAATTTCCATTTTTGGCTAATAATAGCTTATTCTAAGGAGATTTTTTTCCTAAGACTACACTGTTGGTGTGGGCTCCACACATTCCTTTGTGAACCTCCCTCAGCATTTGCTTAGATTCTCTTGAAGATGAAAATAAAGAATCATTCCATCATATCCTTTACAATAAAGTGTGCTTTCAAGGAGGGTATAACATTATAAATGATGATGGAAGAGTTTTTCATAATTGTTGGATAGGTTGACTAGGAAAATGTGATCATGAAAGTAGTTATAAAAGTATTGGAACTAGGGTAATTTAGGTGGGGGATTGGGACTAGAAATGGTGCATACCTTTCTAAATCTTCTAAAATATGTGTAGGCTAAAGAATATTTTTAATAAAAAAAACTTATACTCTTTAACACTACCATCAATATGAATCATAGAACCAATCATTTTTACTGTATCAATAAATCAATTATTGGCCCTTAGAACTTGTTCAAACTACAGAGATTTTAAATGATCTTTGAGATTATCAACAATTTTCTTCTATAGAACAAGCTTGTCATCTCTAGTTTTATACTGATCAATGGTCTGATTGATGATTAATTAGGAATCACCATGACTTTTAAGATATGAATATACCACTATATGGCAAGGTGAATTCCTATAATTAATGGCTCATACTCAGCCATATTATTGATACAATGAGATTGTATATGAAATTCTTTGGGAATCATATCCCCCTGAGGTGTAATAAATAATATGTTATCTCTAGATCCATGGGATGTAAAGGAATAATCAAAATATATATTTGATTGTTTATGTTCCCTTGGTTCTTGTTTTATCATCATAATAGAATCATTTGAGAAGTCAAATTTAAGGGGTCAAGTATCTGTGATAGGGGCTTTTATTAGTTGATTAGTAATAAATTGTCCCTTGATTGATTTCTAATTCTAACACTCAATTTCAAAATCACTTAGTATCATGACCCACTTATCCATGCATCCTTGAAGAGTTGCTTTGGATAATAGGAATTTAAGAGGGTCCACCTTAGTTTTACTATTTAGCATATAATGTCATAATTTTTGGGTAGCAAACACTATAGCTAAATATGCCTTCTCAATAGGCATGTAATTATTTTTATAAGCCACTAGAGTGTCTTAAATAATATATTTTATGTTCTTTACCTTGATCATCATGCTGGGCCAAAAGTACCCCTACTGCATGCTCTATTACTGATATGTAAAGAAGCAGTGGTTGTCTAGGTGTTGGTGGTCTCAAGACTGGTGGATCGGCCAAATACATCTTGGGTTTTTCAAATGATATCTGACAATCTTCATCCCATTAAAACTCTGTCCCTTTTTTCAAGAGATGGGTAAATGGGTGACACTTATCTGCAAGTTTAGAAATGGACCTATGTATAGATTGGATATTTCCTTGCAGGCTTTATAGCTATTTAAAATTGTTTGGTGGAAGAATTTCCATAATGGCCTTAACCTTGGTAGGGTTGATTTTGATCCCTCTTCGTGATATAATGAAACCTAACATTTTCCCTAAAGTGACACCAAAAACACACTTCTTCAAATTTAGCAGACTTTATATTCATGAAGCCTCTCAAAGATTATTAGTAGAACATTAGGATGTCCAGCTCTTGTTTTTTATTTTGATAGTATGTCATCAACATAGTCCTCAATAATATCATGCATCATGTCATGGAAGATGATAGTCATAGCAAATTAATATGTGGCTCCATCATTATTTAATCTAAATGGCATGACTTGGTAACCAAATGTTTCACACATAGTGGTGAATGTAGTCTTGTGTTGATCTTCTTGGGATATCTTGATCTGATTGTATCTATAAAATTCATCCTTTAAGGACAACATTTCATACCTAATTGTAGAATCGACAATCATGTAGATGTTGGGTAGAATAAAATCATATTTAGCGTATACTTTGTTGATATCTTTGAAACTAGTATAAATACATACACCTAAGGTCTTTTTACTGATTGTAATTATGTTAGATGTCCATTTATAATAGTCCAATGATATGATGAATCCAATTCCTAATATTTTCTCTAATTCAAATTTTACCAAGAGGGTAATACATGGATGTATCTTTCTAAATTTTTGCTTAACTAGTTTGGCATCTAAATGAACAACAAGGTGATGCACTATCAAGTGTGGGTCTAATCCTAACATATCTGAGTATGCCCATGCAAAAATATCTCTAAAATCCATTAAAATGGATATGATATGTTCATGTTTTTCTTTAGTAAGGGAAGCTCCAAGATAAATAATTTTGAGATCATCTTATGTTCCCAAGTTCACTTCAAATGTGTTCTTTATAATAAGTGTGGATCCATCTTCTAAAATTATAGGCAAGGTATGATTGTGGTCATCTTCTTCTACTGCATCTTCTTGTTGTTCCTCCCAAAATTTTGGATAGTGTAACGAATCAAAATCCACCATCTCAAGTAAAGGCCAAGTAGAAAAAACCTCTAGAAATTCAAGAGCAAGATGCTCAAATATTTGATGTTGTTTTAAAGAGATGCTTGTACTGGTTATAAAACTTGGGCTAAATGGACCTTTTTCATCCTAAGGGGATGAAAAAAATTTCCCACCTGAGAGTGCTTGAAATAGGTTTTCACTCAAAGGCTTGTCTTTTTCTTTACTTTTTCCTTGATCAATAAGCACACCAAAGAGGTTTTCACCTTAAGTTCTTGATGTTTCACTTTTATTGTGACCAAAAAAGTTTGCTTTCTCTTCAAAGTAGGTAGAAGGATCTAATGAAAAATCAAAGCCGTGTTTGTGATCACCAATGGGCAATCCATCTCTTAGGCCCATGCATTCTAAAATTGATTCTTCATTTTGAAACACATCAAGCCATATGACCAAATTTTGTTAGTCCCAATCCATGAGTTCAAGATGGTGAAGGCATAAAGAATCATGAAGGTTTGCTTCAAGATGATAAGATCCATGTCAAAAAGCTCATCAAAAAGGCTATAATGGGATGCTATGTCACTGTCAGGAGTCTTGTCACTAGAAAATTTGGAAGAATCACTATTGAAAGTTATGAGGTCACCCCAAGTGGTATAAATCTGAGACCATGATATAAATTAGGTATTTTAGTTGATAAGGGTTCCAAGATTCCTTGCACTCATGAGCCAAGGACTTTTCTTGTATAATCAAGATGATCCATGATCCAATTAGGGATATAATACTTTGTATTCTGAAAGCAATCAACAAAACCTTTAAAATATAACCAGTCTCCCTCAGTAAAAGCCTCTCAATCTTTCTTTGGCATGATAGCAGGTACAAAAACCATAGGTGGTTTTTGTTATTTATTATTCTATTACCAAATAATTATGGGTCAATTAGGATTCTTTGAAGGTTTAGGCTTGTTGTCCCTCAAAAATATCACTCATTTTTTAGACAACATATGAGCTATTTTGGTCCTGCAAGACAAAATTATCTCTTCCCATTTTGAAAAATTGTTCTGAGCATTCGAATTCTTCATTATTCAAGCTTTTTCAAATTTCTATGAATTCAACATGCTTGAAATCAGCAGGTTCAATAGGTTCAAAGGCTTCTACAGGTGAGTTCAATCAAAAGAATAAGTTTCCAACACTTAGTCATTTTTAGGATTGGTTCAATGCCTTGGTTCAACCAAAAGAATCTATCGGCAATCTTCTATGCACCATTGAACCATTGAACCATTAAACCTTGAACCATTTTTAGTTCAAAGGTTCAATAAGTTCAAAGCCTCAAATAGGTTCAATGGCAGTTGGTTCAACACGGTTATTTTTAAAGAAGCTTGGTTCAAGCAGTCAATTGAACAAATAGAAGTGAAGGAATGAACCATTGAACAATTGAACCAAGGTTAGTTCAATCGGTAGGTTCAAGTAGTAGGTTCAAAAGAGTGCCCCAAAAGGTGAATAGACAAGTACCCTTATGGAGGGAATTTCCATGGCAAAAGTGGTTAAGGCAACAAAAGCCCGTCAGAGCCCAGCATAACGCACAAAGTGTCATCGTTCGAGAGAATCTGAATGAGTCCCATTGATCTCTATAGTGTTTCTCAAGCTCAACAAAAGCTGCCATGTGTCATCTCCCATGAGACTCTCAAAAGGCCTCTAAAGCCTTTATCAGTTGAGCGGATGCTGCCACATGTCACTTGTTGAGATTGGCAAAAAATTGACTAAGGTAAAGCCAAAGACAAACAACCCTTTTGAAGGGCACATAGAAACCAAAGTGGACCATTGTAAAAATACAAAAGGTCACTTTAGAGCTCAAACAACCCTTGCAAAGGGTAGGTGGGGAGCAAGCAGACCAATTCAAAGGCCAAACAAGCAAGGGAATTCCTTCAAAAAATTTCCCATGGCAAAGTTGTAAAGGAATATTTCCTTTGGACAAATTGTCTGAAAGAATTCCTTTAGACTTTTTGTCTAAAGGAAAAGTAGCCCAAAATAGAGAACCCACTGAGGAAATAAAGCTCGAGAAGATGACATGTGTCATCTACTGAGACACAATTTCAAAGCCATGGAACATGCAACGTGTCATCTTCAAAACTCAGTGGAGATTGCCACGTGTCATCTTCCACAAGAAACTAATATGAGTCCCGAAGACTTTCCAAAGGCAGCTAAAGTGTGGTGGACACCGATAAGTGTCATCATTTGAGTGAATATAAAATGGGTCTCGAATCTTTCTCTAGTATAACCAAAGCTCAGTAGAGGCTGCCACGTATTCTCTTCTGCAGGACTCTCAAAAATGCTTCTAAAGCTTCTCTAGACCAATGAAAGCTACCACATGTCCCATTGTAACTCCACAAAGTGCGACAAATGTTTGCATCTGCATCTCTTGTTTCTTAAAAGTTTCAAATCTTCTTTCAATAAGCATCTCTCAGGGTCCCATGGAAGCTACCAAGTATCTTGATCTATTTTGTAGCGAAACTTGCCAAGTGTCAATTGTTAACACCAGCAGAAAGTGACCAATAAGCAGAGAAGTGGTTGAACCAAGGATCCGATTGAACCAAGGACCCAATTCAACAACCATGAAAGGAGGAATGATGAAGAAGGACCAGAAATATCCATGCATAAGAAGTGTTTTTAGAAGCAGATCGCCAAGTAGACATTAGAGGACACAAACATTCAATGGTGTGACCCATTTCCCTGCATTGAGAAAAGCAAATGGGCAAATACGCTTGATTCCAGCTTATCTTCTTGATAGAATTTAAAATATATTGAATGCAATATGATGTGTTACTACTCCCAAGCCTATCTTGGAGGGCTATAAATTAGACTCTCTTATTATTTTAAAGGGATCTCTCTTTGTTATCAGAAACAAAACTCTGCCCAAATTGAAATGCACTACTGAGACTTTGAGCTTAGATTGTTCATCATATTTCTTTGTTAGAATTAGAAAGCAAGTCAATTTTAGACTTTGTGCTATTATAGCTTGTATCATTCTAGGATATTTTTCTTATGTCTATTTCTTAAATATATTATTGTTTATGCAATTTAACAAGTAGAGCTAGTGGAGGTGACAAAGAAGGTGTCCTGAAGCCAGTTACTTTCAAACTTTGTGCTGTCATAATTATCTTCAGTGTGTGTTTTTTTTCTATGTAAAGAACCTTGGGGTGACTTTGTGCCCCCATTATTCTTCATATTTCACTCTTTGGCAATTGAGGTGGAGACTTTGTGCCTCATTTCATCTTGCTGTGTTACTGCACCCTGTTACAGTTACTTATCATCACCTGAAAGATTTCTTTTATCTGCTAAAACACACTTCTAAAAGAAGAGGAGTGTCTTCTATCATTTCATTAGGATTTCTCCTTTGATTCGTGCACATCATCTCTAAAAAAAGAGAGATGGATGGTTTATCCTACCCTTGAGTGTTATTTTCTATTTATATATATAGTATATAACTCCTGCATATCAACAGGGAACCTCCCCTTGATGAGAGGAGAGATTAGTCTCCTTTTGATGTGGTAAACCTACACATTTGGCTGCCCAATCTTCTTCCTATGGTTGATCAGACCTATTTTGTTTATTAGTACATTGATTGAGAAAATATTCACCCAATAGTTTTTGGTGACTCCACTGGGGATTACGTGCATTTTGAAGCCTCAAGTTTTAGATTAAAGTAGTCCCTATCCTAATCCATTACAAACTCCAATGACTCTATTATGTGTCTTACCCATATCATTATAGCTTTACCATCTCCCTCCACCTCCATTTTTTCCATTTTTGTTTTGCAATCTGGCAGATCCAAGGTATACACGAAGCCAAAGGGCTAAAGATATTATTGACCCTGTATTCAAGTTGGTACAACAAAGTAATTTTGATTTGTCTCCTTCACCATCTCATCTCCAATGAACTAAGAGCTTTCCTCCTACTAAATTTAAGTCTCCATTACCAAGTGAAGTATATACTTCTGCTGTTAATAAAGCTTTGCCAATAATTACCCCTCTAAGATTTGTTATTCCTCCTTTTCATAGTCATACAATGGTAGTTCAAGGTCCCTAGGGTAATTATTTTCACCCTCTCAATCTTACTCCACCTCTACATGAACTCCCATGTAGTTTAAGGAAGAATTTCCCCAAGTTCTATGGTGATGGAAAAGTTCATCTTGATGAACACATTGTAGCTTTCAACATAGCCTGTGGTGTAATAGGCATATAATTTGAGGATGTGGCAATCAAACTATTTGTAGAAACATTACAAGACACTGTTGTAGATTGGTTCTACCACTTGCATGCTTAATCAGTAACTGACTAGAACACCCTCAAAGCCAAGTTTGAATCTAGATTCAAACCTACAGAAGATGCACATGCCTTTCTGGCCCAGCTCACACAAATGAAGAAGGAGCCTCATGAACCAATGAGGGACTTCATAGCCAAGTTTGAGAAACTAAGGAATAGAATCCTTGTAATTGCTTGACCTACAACTAAGAATCTCAAATATTTTTGATTAATTCTTAGCTACTTGAAGTAAGTTTCTTATTGAGATTTGCTGGTCAAATAGACCTTACTGTAGCTCAAGATTTAGCCACTGAAGTAGAAGATGATCTCATCTTAGTAGGGAAGATAAGGAGAGATCCTAATAAAAATAGACCCTCATCATCTTTTGAATATACATCTACAGGCACCAGTGATCCAATGGTGTAGAAGTTGGCAAATGAGTTGCTTGCTCTCAAAAAGCAAATGCCACAAGGAATGTCTTTTACTCCTTCATACAGAGATATGCCAAGGAGGACATTTCCAAATCAATCATACTAGGGTAATGCTACTAGGAATCAAGGACAACTAAATCATCTTCCTCCCCCACAAGGAAAACTTGTTATTGAAGCACCCCCAGCCAATTCAATAATGGGATATCTTGAAGCAAAATCAGATTTCTCTTTCCAACCTAAATTGAGTCAAGAAAATGATGTTGATCTCATTACAAAAAACCAAGAATAATTAGCTAGCGACTCCAAAATTGGTTTCCTAAATTACTAAGATGAACCCAAAAGTAAAGGAGAAGCATTTCATGGATCATATGATGTGTTCATATGGTCTAAGAACCAATCAACCCAAAAAGCTGATAAAGGGAAGATAGAGGAGCAACCTCTGTTGGGGATCAACCAACAAACTTGATTACTTTTATGTAAGCAAAACACGGAATTAAACCAGAATTGAAAGCAACTAGAATCAGAAATAGCAAAGAATAAGAGATATAAGAAACCACCCTGAAAACTTGTTTTAAACTCTTCCAATTGATAGGACCTAGGTTCCCCAAAGCTCTGACAGAACTTGTCAAATTTAAGAGCACATATGATTACCTTTGTATAAGCAACTAAACATGTGGAATTATACCAGAAGTACAAGTAACTAGAAATAGAAACAACACAAAATATGAGAGGCAACACACAATTGTATTCAACTCATTCCAGAAGGAAATACAATTAAGAAAGTCACACTTTCTTCTCACACCTCTCAGATGTACAGATCTCTTTCCCTCAAGAGTTATCTTCTCTCAATATAGGTCACAACAAACAACTCAAGCACAGAGCTATTGTTCACCTCAACCAGTCAGTACAATACTATCAGTACAACTGAGTACGAATCGATACTCCAAGTAGATCTCACCATGATCTTACTCCTTGATGTGTTGCTATCACCTTAAATCTTGCTACCCCACAGATCTCCTTTTGACCACACACACACACACACCCCTGTAGATCAACCGATCTTACTTACCCATGTAGATCTCCTCCCTGATCTTGCAACACCTTGTAAATCAACCATGATCTTACATACCTAAAAGAACCCCTGTGATTCTACTAATGGAAGAACTCTTCTAGTTCTACACTTTACAATACATCCCCATGGGTTTATTATATATATCCCATACATACAATAATTAAGACAGGTGGCTCAAGACTCGAACTAGTCATTAACATGCAAACAACCAGTTTATTAACTAACTATTCGTCAACAGGCAGTTCTGGAACCGCACAAGCGACCAATATCGGTCCCTATCTACCTGAGGATGACCGACATCAACCGACTCCTGCCAATGTTGGTTGCTTTTTGTCGACCCCTGCCTGACGTCGATGTGGCCTGCCAATGTTAGTGACTGTGACAGTCAGCAACCCTCCATGTTTGCATTTGGGTGAAGCTTTTAGCTCCACAACCTAACAATCTCCCACTTGGAGATAAATAGCTACACCTGTACTTGTACTAGTACATTGTCTAATATGTATCTTGGCTTGTATTCCTCTTCAAGATCAATCTTGAAGACCAACCACCACACATCCTGTGGTGCAAGCCTTATGTCTAAATTTCTTCATTCTCAGCTTACCTTCTTCTGCCATTGCTATACTCCCACTCAATCAGAAACCCCTGAGAGTGACCTGTAATCAACAAACATTAACCAAATTTGAACCACCTGTTAGTAAACCTCACTCTGAGAACCTCCAACCTGGCTCTGATACCAATTGATAGGACCTAGGTTCCCCAAAGCTCTGACACAACTTGTCAGATTTAAGAGCACATATGATTACCTTTGTATAAGCAACTAAACATGCAGAATTATACCAGAAGTACAAGTAACTAGAAATAGAAACAACATAAAATATGAGAGGCAACACACAATTGTATTCAACTTATTCCAAAAGAAAATACAATGAAGAAAATCACACTTTCTTCTCACACATCTCAGATGTACAAATCTCTTTCCCTCAAGAGTTATCTTCTCTCAATACAAGTCACAACAAACAACTCAAGCATAGAGCTATTGTTCACCTCAACCAATCAGTACAATACTGCCAGTACAATCAAGTACGAACTAGTACTCCAAGTAGATCTCACCATGATCTTGCTCCTTGATGTGTTGTTGTCACCTTAGATCTTGCTACCCTACAGATCTCCTTTTGACCTCATACACACACACCCCTGCGGATCAACCGATCTTACTTATCCATGTAGATCTCCTCCCTGATCTTGCAACACCCTGCAAATCAACCCTGATCTTACATACCTGGAAGAACACCTGTGATTCTACCAATGGAAGAACTCTTTTGGTTCTACACTTTACAATACAGCCCCATGGGTCTATTATATAGATCCCATGCATACAATAATTTAGACAAGCGGCTCAAGACTCAAACTAGTCTTTAACATACAAACAACCGGTTCGTTAACTAACTGTTCATCAACAGGCAGTTTTGGAACTACACAGGGGACCGATGTCGGTCCCTGTCTATCTAAGGATGAATGACGTTGGCTGACTCCTATCGATGTCAGTTGCTTTCTATCAACCCCTGTCTAACGTCGGTGTGGCCTGCCGATGTCGGTGACTGTGACACTCAGCAACCCTCCATGTTTGCATTTGAGTGAAGCTTTTAGCTCCACAACCTAACAACCTCAGCCAATAATTTCAATTGCTAAGTGTGGAACCTCTCTACCTTTCTAGCCAAAGGACCCAGTGATCACCAAAAAGGTAAGTACATCAATTTCACCTTCACCTTTAACTTCAATTTCATAAATCAGTCCTCCCCATCTATAAACTAGAAGGTTGAATGACCTTCCTCTATTGTTATTCTAATTCAGTCATTTAACATAATTGATCATGTCAAGAAAACCAAAATTCAAATGACTGAGTTTGAATATTTACAATCCAATCCTGAGCAACTGGATAGGCTAGTTGATTGTGTAAAAAATAAGGTCATGTTTGCAGGATAAGAGGCTAAGAAGGTAACTCATGATTTCCCAAAAAACATTCCCATCCTAAACCATCTTGGCATTACTCCTCCTATTGCCCTAGGAAAAATAGAACCTTTCTATGTTTCCTTATTGCTAAATGGTCACAAGCTGAGCAATTGCATCATTGATTCTGGAGCTTCAGACAATGTCATACCTGCCAAATTGGCAAAATCTCTTGATCTCACACTGACCAAAACATATGGTAGATGTTTTTTAATGGAGAACAAGCAAGTACCACTGCTAAGGTAAATCAAAGATGCCCAATTTGCATTTGCAGCCTTTCCAGACAAAAGAATCAAGATGACAGTTCTGGTGGTTGATGTCTCAGCATCCTATGGTATCTTACTAGGGTGAAATTTTTGCAAAGATGTTGGTGGAGAATTGAACATGGACCTGTCTAAAGCAAGTATCCCTATCAAAGGCATTATGTAGAGATTGCTTCCTAAAAAAGAATCAAAATATATTTTCACTCAGACATCAGCCCCTGAATCTCAAATTTTATTTGAGTCTTCAAGCATGGGTAACTATTTTCTATCTATAAAAGAAGTTCATGAGGCATCTGATAAAGCTCCTATAAGTGACAATCTAGAAATGCATTCAGTTGGAATAGTAGAAGGACTAGTGGAGTGTGATGCAAATGTGGAAGGATCTCCACCTCTGAATAAAGAAGAATCTAGAGAAAAACTAGTATCAAATGAGATATGGATTCTTTAATTTGATGGTAGCTACTCCTCTACCGATTCAGGAGCTAAGATTGTATTGATATCTCCTCAAGGATATATTTTCTCCTACTCATATAAGTTACAGTTTAGCAACACTAATAACATAGCTGAGTATGAATCTCTATTGCTTTAATCTCTATTGCTTGGATTGAAGGAAACTCAAGATAGAGGCATCAAACTCCTTCATGCTAAAGGAGATGCTAAACTAATGGTTTGTCAAGTAATAAACTTGTATCAAACCAAGAATGAAAGATTGCATCACTACTACAATTTAGTCTGGGATCAAATTGAAAGATTTGATGCTTTCAACATCTCTGCCATACCCAGGGAATCTAATGACAAAGTTGATGCACTTGTTATTTCAACAACTCTCTTAGTCCCTAACTCAGACTTCAAAGAAAACAAGTACATTATTGAGTTGGTCTTTAGACCAAGTGTACCTAACAATGCTGATCATTGGAAATTATTCAATGATGATCACCAAATCATTTCCTTCTTGGAATGAAAAGATAGCTTTGAACAATTGCATTTTGAAGGCAGTGAACCTCATAAGTGTGAACAGCCCCTGAATCATGTTTAGATACAAATGAAGAATTCTTGCAACTCAAAGAGAATAAAATTCCCAAAGGCCTAGTTTCCCTTGAGAAGCTATTTGACAAGCATGATAGGTTCATCAAATAGCAACAAATAAATTCAAGCTCTTCTCAAGGATTTGATCAAATAAATCTGACTACTGAAGAAAATCTTAAAATGGTGAATATTGGGAAGTGTTGCCCTTCTAAGGAGAGATTCATGTTCACTACTCTACTCCACCAATACATGGATGTCTTAGCATACTTCTATGATGACCTAAAGTCTCTCAGTCCTGATGAAATCTGCCATGACATTCCTCTCAAGGCTGACTCAGTGCCTTATAAGCAAAAATCCAGACAATACAATCCAAAGATATCAGGTACTATTCTGTCTGAGATACAAAAAATGTTAAATTCTAGAATCATTTTCCCAATCCATCATTCCACATGGATTGCAAACATAGTGCCTGTAAGGAAGAAGAATAGTGAAATTCACATTTATGTGGATTTTAGGAATCTAAATCAGTCATCTTTGAAGGATAACTATCCTTTGCCAATCATGGATCAAGTGATTCAAATAGTGACAAGCTCAGAGATGTTATCAATGCTAGATGGCTTCTCAATATATAATCAGGTTGGAGTTGGTGAAGTAGACCAACACAAGACTACATTCACCACATCTTGGGGCACATTTGCATATAAAAGGATGCCTTTTGGCTTGATAAATGCTAGTGCAACCTTTCAGAGAGCAATGGACCTTTCTTTCAAGGATGAGATGGGTAAGTTCATTATAGTTTACCTTGATCACTTGACTATCTTTTCCAAGCACTGCTTTGATAATATACACCACCTGTAACAAGTGCTGGAGCACTATTGCCAAAATGGCATTTCCTTAAACCTCAAGAAGTCTATTTTTGGAGTAACAAAAGGGAAACTTCTCAGACACATTTTGTCCAAAGAAGGCATAAAGATTGATTCAGATAGAGTTAAGTCTATACAAGAGCTTACCTTACCTACAAGTAAAAATGTTGTTCACTCTTTCTTTGGAAAGGTGAATTTCTTACAAAGGTTCATCTCTGAGTTTGCTGAGAAAACTAGACACATTGTAAACATGATGAAGGGAAAGGCCACCTTTAGCTAGACTAAAAAAGGTAAATCAACATTTGAGGATATCAAGACTGCCATTGCCTATGCCCCAACTTGGGTTTATCCAGACTACAAAAAAGAGTTCATCATATATAGTTATGCTTCTGAACACATGCTTTCAACCATTCTAGTTCAATAGGATAAAGAAGGTATGGAATCTCATATTTCTTTCATGAGTTGTCCTCTCAAAGATCATAAGCTATAGTATTTGAATATAGAGAAGCATGCTTATGCATTAGTGAAGGTAGTCAAGCACTTCCGCTTCTACATCCTAAATTCACACACTATTACCTTAGTTCCTAACACCACAGTCAAGTCCATATTAACTCAACAGGAGTTTGGGATGAAAAGAGGCAATTGGATTGCAAAGATCCAAGAGTTTAATCAAGACATCAAGCCAATAAAGCTGGTATGGGAAAAAGGCCTATGCTAATTAATTGTTGATAACAGGCCAAAAGAAATAGAGCATGAAGAAATAAAAGTGGAAGACAAACCAACAGTCCTTTTTATCTCCACTACGAATGAGTGGTATTTAGGTATTGCTCATTTCCTTACTTATAGTGAGTGTCATGCTCACTTATATTATAAAGGAAGGAGGAATATCAAGTTAAAAGCTGCCAATTTTGTCTTTTGGGACAATGGCCTGTACAATACGAGCCTTGATGGAGTATTCTTTCGCTATGTAGACAAAGAGCAACAAAGCCAACTTTTGAAATCTTTCCACAATCTAGCCTATGGAGGACATTTTTTTGCTCCTATGACTGCCCATAAAATTATGTGAGCCAGGTATTACTGGCCAACTCTTTTCCAAGATGCATATAAGTGGGTGAGAAAATGTGAACTCTACCAGTAGTTTGTTGGAAGACCCAAGTTAGCTGCCCTACCTCTCAAGCCAGTAGTCATAGAGGAACCATTCCAGTAATGGGAAATTGATTTTATTGGATCTATAAACTCATCTTACAGTGTTGGACATAATTATGTCCTTATAACAACTGACTATTCCACCAAGTGGGTGGAAGCAATTCCAACCAAACATGCCACTTCAAAAGTAGTGTGCAACTTCCTCAAGGAGAATATCATTTCCAAGTTTGGAGTCCCAACAAAGATTGTTACTAACAATGTAGCTTGTTTCACTTCCTAAGAGATTACATAATTTTGTTTCTACTATGGGATTACACTCTCCCACTCTTCTGATTACTTTCCACAAGGGAATGGACAAGCTGAATCAAGCAATAAGAACCTGGTGACTATTATCAAAAAGCTGGCAGATGACAACCAAAGAACATGGCATAAATCATCAGTTGATGATTTATGGATAGATATAATTACACCAAAGAGAGCAATTTGTATGTCTCCTTTCCAACTTCTTTACAGTATCAATGCTAAAATACCAATCACCTTGGAATTGCCAGCCTTAAAATTGCCTAAGGCAATTGAAGATCAGATATATGAAAGCCCCCTTGATAAGAGAATCATGTGCCTGAATGAACTAGATGAGTAGAGAACTATGGTGGTGGACCGAATTACTATCCATCAAAGTTTGGTGAAGAAACTCTTTGACCAGAAGGCAAAAATCTATGATTTCCAAGTTGGAGATCAAGTCCTGTTGTGGGACAAAAGGAGAGAACCAAAAGGGATGCATGGAAAGTTTGACTCCCTTTGGAGGGGCCCATTTATTATTCATCAGCACAATGGTGAAAATAGTTTTCTATTGAATTATCAAGATGGTACACTCTTTTCTCTACCTCACAGTGGACAGCATCTGAAACACTTCAATTCTTAAAGTACCAAATCATTTCATCTATACATATGTATATTTGTATAGTTTTTAGTTCCATTTTGTTTTGTTTGTTTTCATTTTTGATGTCTTTCATTTCTGGATAACATGACTCTGTAGCCCAATGGTACACATGAAGACACTAGAGATTTTGGATTCTACTCCCTTCAATTCTTTTTACAATTGATGGAAGTTCCCCAACTGGAGCTAGCTGTTGTCCCTCAAAAATATCATTCATTTTTGAGACAACATATGAGTTATTTTTGTCCTGTAAGACAAAATTATCTCTTTCCATTTTGAAAAATTATTCTGAGCATTAAAATTCTTCATTATTCAAGCTTTTTCATATTTCTACAAATTCAACATGCCTGAAATCAGCAGGTTCAACAGGTTCAAAGGCTTCTATAGGCAAGTTCAATCAAAAGAACAAGTTTCCAACACTTAGTCATTTTCAAGATGGGTTTAATGCCTTATTTCAGCCAAAAGAATCTATCGGCAATCTTCTATGCACCATTAAACCATTGAACCTTGAACCATTTTTAGTTCAAAGGTTTAATGAGTTCAAAGCCTCAAACAGGTTCAACGATGGTTTATTTTCAAAGAAGCTTGGTTCAAGCGGTCAATTGAATAAATAGAAGCGAAGGAATGAACCATTGAACCAAAGTTGGTTCAATCGGTAGGTTCAAGTAGTAGGTTCAAAGGAGTGCCCCAAAAGGTGAAGAGACAAGTACCCTTATAGAGGGAATTTCTATGGCAAAAGTGGCTAAGGCAATGAAATCTTGAAACAAAAGCCCGTCAAAGCCTAGTGGAACACGTCAAGTGTCATCATCTAAAAGAATCTAAATGAGTGCCATTGATCTCTATAGTGTTTCTCAAGCTTATAAGAAGCTACCATGTGTCATCTCCCATGAGACTCTCAAAAGGCCTCCAAAGCCTTTATAAGTTGAGCGGATGCTGCCACGTGTCCTCACCTATTTCATAGCAGATGCTACCACGTGTCACCTATTGAGATCAATAGAAAATTGACTAAGGCAAAGCCAAAGACAAAAAACACTTTCAGAGGGCACTTAGAAACCAAAGTGGACCATTGCAAAAATTTGAAAGGTCACTTTGGAGCTCAAACAACCCTTGCAAAGGGCAGGCAGGGAGCAAGCAGACCAATTCAAAGGCTGAACGAGCAAGGGAATTCCTTTAGAAAAGTTCCCATGCCAAAGTTGTAAAGGAAGATTTCCTTCAAACAAATTGTTTAAAAGAATTCCTTCAGAATTTTTGTCCAAAGGAAAAGTCCCCCAAAATAAAGAACACATTGAGGAAATAAAGCCCGAGAAGCTAACACGTGTCATCTGCCAAGAGACAGTTTCAAAGCAGTGGAACATGTCACATGTCATCTTCAAAACTCAGCGGAGATCACCATGTGTCATCTTTCATAGGAAACTAATATGAGTCCTAAAGACTTTCCAAAGGCAGCTAAAGCACAGTGGATGCTGACAAGTGTCATCATCTAAGTGAATCTAAAATGGGTCCCAAATGTTTCTCTAGTATAACCAAAGCTCAGTAGAGGTTGCCATGTGTTCTCTTCCACAAGACTCTCAAAAATGTTTCTAAAGCTTTTATAGACCAACGAAAGCTACCACATGTCTCGTTGTAACTCTGTAGAGCACAACAAATGTCTGCATCTGCATTTGCATCTCTTGTTTCTTATAGGTTTCAAAGCTTCTTTTAATAATCATCTCTCAGGGTCCCACAAAAGCTGCCAAGTGTCTTGATCTATTTTACAATGGAACTTGCCAAGTGATAATTGTTAACACTAGCAAAAAGTGACCAATAAGCAGAGAAGTGGTTGAACCAAGGACTTGATTCAACATCCATGAAAGGAGGAACAATGAATAAGGACTAGAAATATCCATGCATAAGAAGTGTTTCTAGAAGTAGATTGCCAAGTAGACATTAGAGGACACAAACATTCAATGGTGTGACCCATTTCCCTGCATTAAGAAAAGCAAATGGGCAAATACGCTCGATTCCAGCTTATCTTCTTGATAGAATTTAAAATATATTGAATGCAATATGATATGTTACTACTCCAAAGTCTTTCTTAGAGGGATATAAATTAGACCCTCTCTTATTATTTTAAAGGGATCCCTCTCTGTTATCAAAAACAAAACTCTACCCAAATTGAAAGGCATTACTGAGACTTTGAGCTTAGATTATTCATCATATTTCTTTGTTAGAATCAAAAAGTTAGTTACTTTCAGACTTTGTTCTATTATAGCTTGTAGCATTTTAGGAGATTGTTCTTATGTCTATTTCCTAAATGTATTCTTGTTTATGCAATTTAACAAGTAGAGCTAGTGGAGGTGATAAAGAAGGTGTCTTGAAGCTAGTTACTTTTAGACTTTGTGCCGTCATAATTATCTTCAGTGTGTGTTTATTTTTTGTTTCTATGTAAAGAACCTTGGGATGACTTTGTACCCTCATTATTCTTCATATTTCACTCTTTGGTAGTTAAGGTGGAGACTTTGTGCCTCATTTCATCCTACTGTGTTACTACACCCTGTTACAGTTACTTATCATCACTCGAAAGATTCCTTTTATCCGCTAAACAACACTTCTGAAAGAAGAGGAGTGTCTTCTGTCATTTCATCAAGATTTCTCCTTTGATTCATGCACATCATCTCTGAAAAAAGAGAGATGGATGGTTTATCCTACCCTTGAGTGTTATTTTCTATTTATATATATAGTATATAACTTTTGCATGTCTACAGGGAACCTCCCCTTAATGAGAGGAGAGATTAGTCTCCTTTTGATGTGGTAAACCTAGACATTTGGCTAACCAATCTTCTTGTTATGGTTGATCATATCTATTTTGTTTATCAGTACACTGATTGATAAAATATTCACCCAACAAGACTTACCAAATGTTTTTGGAGTTTTAGAAAACTTCACAACATGGAAGGTCTCCTTAAGAATGTACATGGAAATGCCCACATATTTAATTATAACCTACTTCATAAGACTTACAAGGAATGGATTAGCCAAAGTGGAAGTGAGATCACTAGGGTTGATATAATTAGATGGAGGTAGATGTGAAACTATAGCCTTGTTCTTCTTCACAAACTTGGAAAATAGTTATAATTACATAACTCAGCCTCAAGATGTTTGCAATACTCGTAAGGCTATTGATTGGTGAGAATAGTAACCTCAATCTCATCATGGGGAAACTTTAGGCACTAATACAGGGTGGAGGGAACATCTTTTACTTCATGGATCCAAGGATGACCAATAATTATGTTATAAGGCAATTCAATGTCCATAATATGAAACAATGTATGATGCGAAATAGACCCAATAATTATTGGTAACTAAATAGTACTGGTAGACTCCCTCTCGACATTGTTGTAAGCCTTGATGGCGATCATCTCTACCTGAATATCTTTCACAGTGTATTCTAATCTTTGTACCAACTTAAGAGATATGATGTTCAGCCCTAAACCATTATCTATAAGAACCCTATTGATCTTATGATTTTCAATGATTACTTGAATGTACAATGGGTTATTATGGATTGATCTAAGTGTATACATGTCTTTTTGATCAAGCATTACTTGACAAAATGAAGAAAAATGTCCCATAAGGTTCTATAAATGTTTAGGATTTATGTTGTTAAGAATAGTTGATTCTTACAAAAGGCTATTGAGGATAGTTTTATGGACTTTAGATGTCTGTAAGAGATCTCAAATGGAAATTTTTTTAGGGGTTTTTCTCAATTGGTCTCATAGACTATAATCCTTTTCAACATTAGAATAAGATGGCTTGGATTTGGTTGGCATAATAGTCATATTTAGATCCATTGGTGCAATGTTCACATTGGGTTATGTGAAATAAATAGGAAAAGGGCCCTATGTAGACACCGCAAATGTGTCTGCACCTTGGTTCTCCCCCTTGTCCACCTCAAACCCATATCTTAACCCTTGGCCTTAGTCCCCTCCACTCATTTGATTAAAATAACTTAAATATTTTAATTAAGTGGCCCCCTTTCCACCTCACCCTTGCCACCTTGGATCCTCCCTTGAATCCCTCCACCTTCCTCTTAGCCTTTATAATGCCAAATCTTCTCATTATCTTCCTCCCACGCCCATTTAAGCATCCTCATGACCGTTCTTCCCACAATCCCTCACCCGGTGGCATGCAAGAATGGGCAGAGGCTATTTTTAGTCTCTGTCCCCATTCTGCCACTGCCGACATCGGTGACCCTTAGGCCGACGTCGGTGAAACTACAAGCATTGGCAGCCTTCAAGACCCCTTTCTGCATCCATTGCATCCCCTAGACCCTAGAGCTCGCAAATTGAATTCTCTTGGTGTTTTGGCATTCGTCTCCTCTCCATCTGGACCTCGTGCAACAATAGCAATAGGTGCAAAGACTCTTGATCAGAGATTTCCTCTTGTAAAGTCTTCTGTGGTCTCAACAACAGCTCTCCCACTCTTCATTCGGCTTTTCAGTTATCTAGCATATCTGCTGTCTCCTACTCCCTCTGTCCTTCCCCCTGAGAGGCTGAAAAGCCTTCTCAGGCCCTGTCCTCTGTCCATCTTCATCTCACACTATCCCCCTTTCTATACAATCCCAGACAACTTCCTCATCCCCCAGCCAACAAAGATCCTATACAGGGCACCTAATCAGAACCAGACCATTCCCCAGTCCATCCAAATTCATCCTCAAACTCTGTCTCGACCCTGTTCACAAACCGGACCCGTCCACAGTCCAGAAACCAAACCAGACCCGACCACAGGCCACAACCCCGATCGACGCCGGTCACTTCCCCAACCGACGTCGGTAGGATAACCGACGTCGGCAGACCAGATAACCGACGCCGGCAACATTTCCGACCTCGGCGACTATCATCAGCCTAACAGCTCCTTTCAGGTAATCATTTGTCTTTTCTTTCCTTTCTAATTTATTTATCACTTTTGTATTCTGGCATTCTATATTTCCTTGGTCTTTTATCTGTTATCAGTGGGTTGACCTCCCTTGAGGAAGTTTTCACACTTCCAGGAACAAGCTTTCACTTGGCAACCCACTGCCTATCCATCTAACATTTTCTTGTCCAAGTTCCTTTTCTTTGTAGGTGTCATTCCTCCACAGCCAAAGAGGGGTGCTCACAAGCATCTGGATTACGGTGCGCAATCTTTATCCAGGTACTTCTAGCCTTGTCCATTTCCTTAGTTTCTTTATTCATCTTTTGAATGTAGAAAGCGAATTAGCAATAGAAACACCCTAGATAGTAATTCATGAGCATCTAGTTACAATTGTGTAACTTAGAGATGGAAGGGATCCAATACAATCAAAATATGAAGGAAAAGTGCCTTAGAGGGTCTAGTTGCATTGATATAATTTTGAGTTGGTAAGGAGCTATTATAATTAGAATAAGGGTGTTGTCCAGAAATAGTAACCCATGAAAATGGAGTTACAACAAAATTATGCAATCTCAACATGGTATTACTAGAGGGAGAGGGTGTTGACCCTATAATAATGGGTCATATACTATTAAGATCATGAGATAGTTCACGTGGGTTGATAGTAAAAGTGGTAATATGGGTTGTAAAAATATATCCCATGGTGTTGTTATAGTCATAAGGCATATTATTGTAACCCAAATTGTTAGTATGGGTCTTATGATCATGATTATGCTCATATTGATTATGATTTTGACCCTAATTCTAGTTTTGATTTTTCCTCTACCTTGGTGGTAGTTGATTATGTTGAGGAAATGGGTCCTTATATATTCCCATATCCTAATTTATGTCTTGATTAGGGGCCAGTTTAATCTCAACTTCACCACTCTCAATGAGATCTTCAATAATGTGCTATAATTAGATGCAATAATAGGCACCATGACAAAAAACATGATGAAAGTTAGACCATTCATTTTCTTTGTACCAATCTGGTTATGGTTGATCTTGAGGAAATGGCCTTGGTACTAGCCATACAATCAGGTTAGCTATTATGAGATTTTAGAATACTATTTCAATTGGTTCTCCTAATTTTCTAAAGACACTAAAGCTACCATGGTTTGTCCTCTATAGAGGTTATATTTGAAAATTAGGTGGTGGATTAGGAGGAGTTAATTATATATTTGGGCTCAGTAGGGCTTGCACTATTTGCATGTGCCTTGTTTTAGTGACCCCATTTACAACCATGTTCTTGTTAAATCCTTTATGCTTATCTTGCACAGTCATATGAATTGGTAATTGGGTCTGATTTGAAATTTAACCTTGCATGAAAATTTTGAAAAGGCCTTTGGCAATAAGAGCCTTCTCAATCTACACCCCTTTTTGGATACTTTATTCAAATGAGTTAGCACAAGCTAACCATAGATTATGAACGACCTTAAGATGTAAGTTATGTGAAAATATGTCTGCCAGCTATTTTTTTAGCAAGTTGTGTTGACAATGACCCACTAATGCTCTCCACCTTTGTAGGTATGTGATGAAACCTTCTCCATCATGTTTTTTGGCTTTGCACAAGTCAACAATGGTCAATTCATGCTCTATGTTGTACTAGAAATGGTTTACAAACTTTTTGCATAAGTCATTCCAATCTATAATTGATCCTTTAGGTAACTTAAATAGCTAATCTAAAGCTTTCCCCATTAAATTTTTTAGGAACAATTGAATCAAGTACATGATACTATAAGCAACCTCTTGGCATAAGATGAAAAATCCCTTAATGTGTTCACATGGGTTCCCCTTTCCTTTGTATTTATCAAACTTTTGTGCCTCAAAATGAGATGGAAAGGGGATTCTAAAAATAGATAGATCAAACAAATATAGACATATATCATCGAATTTATATTTATTAACTCTATTATTCATCTCCAATTGTGTCACAATCTCCTTCATGGAGTTCCACTCTTGCATGTTTGGTGCATTTTTGGGTGGAACATAATGTTATTTGGGTTATATGTGCTCCTACTACTACTATTTGGGTGGAATGTGCCCTTGTTGTTGCATATATTTGGTATGGATGTACACCCTATTATCCTTGACTTGGTTTTGGTTCACTCCTTGAGTCGAGTAGGTAACAATCGATTCCAATGAATCTATTACCTTGAATCAACCATGTTCTATTAGTTTTGGTTAGTTATTTGTTTATTCACCATTATACATGTTAGTTTAGATGAACTAGCCAAATTATCTTAAGGGATCTACTCATTCAAACCAAATGTTTGGGTATCTACATTTTCAAAGTGACAAGAGGTTCTTGATAATTAAAGAATGTGTTTTATGTGTCTAGCGAAACATTTTACACAACCTCTTGTGTCTTGTTCTATTCATTTGAGACTCCTTGATCAATTATCAGTGCATTCTCAAAAACTGTTTGTTGTGTAGGTTCAATCATATTTCCTTGTTCTTTGGAAGCATCATTGTGTTTGAAATAGCAACTAGAGAGTTAGTTATGTCTAAAATAATTTGATCAACATACCATTGAATTATTTTCTTAATCTTTTTGACAAGATCTTAATTGGTTGGTTTTAACTCTATAAGTATTTCCTTACCTTTGTTAGAAGAAGAAGGTATGTTTGTGTTTGTAATGTTTTAGAAAACTTTCTCTTATTATTTTTATCCTTCTCTAACTAAGATGTGCAATTATTCCATAGGGAAATTTGAGGGTATTCTAGCACTAGATTATATCAACCTAAGGAGTGATTCATTTTAGTTCTCTTGGTATTCAGTATACTCTTCCTTAGATCCTATAGTCATAGGGATGTATTCAAAGACAACAAAATTGTCTTGATCATCATGTTAAAGTTCATCCTCATAGATATGGATGTGAGGGACCCCACTATCAGTGAACCTTTGAGTCATGTCTAAAAAGGGTTACTCTATACATTTGACTAGATTTGGAAATGTTTTGCAAAAGTTTAAACAAGGTATGGAATTTGATCTTTATCTAAAATAAATGACCAAAGCACCAAAGAGAAAAGGAGGGTGGCTTGGAACCACATAATTAGAATAATGTGTTAACAAAATTACCCAACCTTTGGGTAAATTTCATATCTTATGAATTAGAAGAGGGTATGATAACTCAAAAATCCAAGGTGAAAACTAGTACATCAAATCATAAATTTTTGTGATACATCAATACCATAAAAGTTAGTTCAAATTAAATGAGTTGCTACTAAAAAACTAGAAGAAATCCCTTTATATTAAGAAGGAGATAATGTGAAATAATAAAATCAAGATGTGAAAACATGAAATTATTCCTAAGTATAAAACCAGAACCAAATAGACAACACAATGCTACCACATGGTAATAAGAATGGTAGTATAAAATGTGTTCTAGGACTTAAAGTGTGAGAGATATGTAAGATGATTTAAGTCCACTAATGATGATAAATGTGTTAATGAGTCTATAAACATCCTTCTATCTAAATTAGAAATTGAACCCAAGTTCCCTCAAGTCAAGTGTAAATGGCGAACCTAATTCAACACATCAACCTTATGAACTAAGAAAAGTGCAATTTCAAATTTAAAATATTAATGAATGACTTTAAAGATAATTGGTAAAGTGGTTTAGACTCAAATGGGTAGCATAACTGCACTGAATAGATGATATGACACAATGTTTAAAATGACAAATTGAACAAAGAAAATATTGATTTTCACTTGGATAGTATAATGCCTCCTTGTTCAATAAATTGTGGATAATTTGTTTGGTTATGCCATTTGTTAATAAGTAAGTTTTGGCTGAAATCAAGACTAGTTAATCTAAGACCAACAAAGACAAATACAACCAAGTAATCATCATAAGCCCTAAATTGATAAGGTTATATGATATTATTAAAGCCCATATTAATATATACACTTGATAGGAAATTAAGTGTTCATCCACAATAAAATTTCATTATATAGTAGGTTATTCTACACCCCCTTCTCTCAAGTGACAATATGATGACATGGAACTTAGGGATTACCTCGTATCAATAATATTTTTGTGGCATGTGGGGTTTGTCTAAAACTCTACAAGTTACAACCATATAGATTGATCCCATGTGTACCAACTTTCACATTAGCACACAAGAAGTAACACATCAATTAGATCAACATCAAATGGTTTATTGTGAAAAGGTCTATTATTTTTGACAAACAACACATTCATCATTTGCTCAATGTAGTGTGATGTCCAAAATGATCATAAATCTTAGGCTTAGCCTATCACTAATGAAGAGGGTTTAACCACTCAAACCACCATCCCAGTGGGGTGATCCTAATTTCTATAGCCTCTATGGAGAGGGTTTTAAGATGATGTTAGTAGATGAAGCCTTGGGTCAAAGATTCCCTATAGAACCTGTGGGAGGTAATGAAGTCCCCCTCATAAGCTAAAATGCATGAAATGAAAATCTAAGTAAAAAGAATTTATGGTTGTTTCTAGATCATCCAAACCATGAGGATTTTGGGGAGAGCCTTAACAACATCCTTTTTATGTATTTATACTAAGGCACAAATTGTAATGAAAATGGTGCTTTTAATCCCATAAGTTCCCTATAGGGGATGGGGGGAGAGAATACATGCACAAATTCCTTTTTGCTTAAATAATTCTAAAATAAAAAATGATAGATGAATTATTCAAAACTAAACTTTGAAGTGAGTTTGTTTTTAAAATATTTAATTGAAGTGTTTGGTGATGTTCTTTGGCCCTTTGGCCTTAAGATGCAAAAAATTCAAAGAACAACAAAAAAAGCATTCAGCATAAACATGTATTTTTTACTCTTAAGCACCAAAGGAAAGATCTTAATTCTTTTAAGCACTAAAAGGAGGTTAAAAATAATTAATTAATATCAAATGTTCACTTTCCTTGTAATTCCTCCATAATAAATTAGGTAATCACATTTAACTTTGAATCACTTTTACAAATGAGACAAGAAACTTTGTTTTAATTACTCTCAGGTTTATGTTTTTAAAAAACATAGTGACCATCGATGGTCACTATTGATCATCATCGATCGATAAATAACCATTGACAGTTACTTGTAGACCTAAAGGCATTAATGTTATGCTTCAAAAAAATATATTAGGATAAAATCTCTAGAATTTAAGCTTTTGATCAACATTATATTCAAACTAGAGACTTAGAAAATCCGAATCATTAGCAATAAACATGAGAAAATGCTCAAAATGAAAAAAATTAGGTTGTATATTCCCTATTGCCCAACCAAAACTAGTTGGCCTTAACCATCAGTGGTCACTAAGAAATTTTCACACGTAAATTTTGCTTTATTTCTTAAAACAAAATTGTAAAACTTGAAAAAGGGGTGAGGTTAGTATAACCTAGATTTGGTTTATGCTCTATGATCTAGACGGTTATAGATACTCCTCTTTGGCTTGGAAAGAATGACCTATAGATAAGAAAAGACTAATAAAATGGTTGATTAGTTATATATTAGGGTGGATTGTATACCAAGCTAGATCCAAGAAGCATGAGCTTCTTTGGACCCTGTCAATCCATACTTTTAAATAATCAAATTTTGAAAATGAAAGATAAATTGCTTGCATGAATAATAAAGATACTAAAATCAAATACAAGAAATTCTTGAAAGAGATGAATTCAACTAATTATAGTAATGAATAATTAGATATTAATGCTAAATAAATTAGATGTGGTTTATAAAATAGGGTGATGTTCTATGCTTAGGTAGAAGGTCAAAAAGTGGGATTTAATTGGGGTCTGATAAGTGAAATTAGCTTGCTATTGAAAATTTAATATAGTGACCATTGATGGTTAGGTGAACTATTAATGGTTAGGTAACCATAGATGGTTGGGTGACCATCATTGGTTAGGGTTAGACTATCAATGGTTAAGTGACTATTGATGGTTACTATCAAATTTAGCTTAGGTAAGGGTAGGTTTGGTCTGAAAAGTGGTTGAGTGATTTTGGGAGGTGGGTTTACGCTGGGTGTTGGTTGTGAGACAAAAACAAAAGAGCCAATTACTAAAAATAGATACTAACTCTTTTGCCTAAATAATGCTGAGGTGAGTGGATAAAAACTCATTGTGGAGCTTGGAGTAATTTTGGAAGAGTGTTGGTGCCTTGGCTATGATTGATGAATCACATTACTTCAGATCTCTAACCTATTTACTAGAATAATACCTATAAAATAAGTTTTGATATGAGAAACTCTGATAATTGATTATTCTCTCTAATTCTTGATCACCCTTATTTCACCTCCTCCTCTCTTTTTATAGAAGGAAGGGAGAGGTGAAACAATAAGTTTAAACATGGTGTTAACAAGTCATCTAATTTTAGTCTTAATATGCATAATTATGTGAGTGGCTAAGAGTAAAAAATCAATGTGGAGTTAAGCTAGAGTTTAACCCTTAAGGTAACTAAAGCTTGATCATTGATGGTTGTGCCTAATCATCAATGGTTAGGGGTTGACTATTAATAATCGATAGGTCAAAAGGTAGATGGTCAAAGTTAGTCATTCTAACTTAGGATTGGTGGTTAAGGGTTGTTCAGTGGTCCCAAGGGGGTCCAGGGGTGGTCTAGGTGTTAGTTCAACATCTAAAACCATTGTGTATGGTTTTATAGTGTCTATATTTTACCCTTTGTTGTTGTGTAATTTGTATCAATAATATGTAAAACAAAAATGGAAGGTTGGGTCAAAGGTTTGACTGCCCTAAGTATGGGAGGAGGTGTTCCCCCTTAAATTGAGATTCGATGAGGTGAGACAAAATTAGGTGTAGGTTTGACAAGTATTTAAGTGGGTGAAAATGTTGATTGGGTTAGGCATTAAGGTATAAATACATGCATAGAATGAAATGAAATATGATATCACATATCATGCATTTACTAGGTTGTCATGGTTGAAATAGTTGGTAAAATAAGTGGTGTTAGAAGGATAAAAAATAAGTGGACCAAGTGATCACATTTAGTCATGGCAGTTAAGTTGTACTTATAAAATCAAGTCATTTAGGCAAGGTTTGTGTATTCATAGGCATCCAAGGTAGGAAGTGCTCCTAGGAAGACATGACTAGGTATATGTGTAAAAGGTGGTGCAAGTTTAAGTTATTCAATTATGGTGAAGTAGTCATAGCAGTCAAAGTCACCAAGGCAAGGTTATTGCAAAACATGCAAAAGTTGGCCAAAGTAACCAAGTTTGAGGTTGAGGTCATTGGTGGTTTGGTAGTTGTTGAAAAAAATTTAAGTTATATTAGAAAAAATGTTAGGATGTTGACCATCGACAATCAGGGTCAACCATCAATGGTCACCTACTGACCATCAGTGGTCATATGTCAGCCCTAGAAGGGAGACATTAAAATTCCATCATGGGCTCTATTTTCTCATTTGTTTATTGTTAACCTTTGGTGCTTATCTCTTGTTTAGTGTGAAAAAGTAGTGATATTTGGAGGTTTTATCAGTGATTGATGGAGTTGAGTGTTAATTGTGTGATTGAGGGTGATTAGGTGTTGACAGACGTGGATTGGTTAGGGATGTTGACTCAAGAGGATACAAAGAGGATGAGGGAGAGTGTGGGGCATGGTGGTAGTTCTGAGGGCACCTCCACATCGATGATCATGAAGTGAGGTAGGGGTGAAATTAAATTTACAATATTTTTTAATTAAATAGGTGTTTATTTAATTATGGGTGGGTTAAAACTAGGGTTAGGGATAGGGTTAGTACTAGGTGCATGTAATTGGGGATGAAAGTGGTAGAGGGGGTAAAATTGTGGAGGGGTAGTGTAGGTAAGAGAGGGTGGAATGGTTTAGGTAAGGTGGATATTGATTTTGGTAGTTGTTTTGGTAGATTTAGGATGTTAGGGTTAAGGTTGAATCATTGACAGTCACCACACAATGACCGTCAATGGTTGATACGTGACCATTGATAGGTCATTATATAGTGACCATTAATGGTCGATGACCTAACCTTCAATGGTTAATTATTGATCAGTGATGGTTTCAAAAGGAACCATTTCTAATCGACACTTGACCATTGATGAAAGAATAATTTTGGTGTAAAAATTAGGGTTTGGGTAAACTAAGGAGGTTTTATAAGTCCAAAGTAAAAAGGAAGAGTGTAAAGGTATGTCTAGGAAAGGGTTAAGGTTAAACAGGGGGATAGATGAGGTAGGATAGGTAAAATCTATGGTGTAGTTTTATATAAGAGGTGAATAGCTAATAGGTATGAGTTCATAGGTGATTTTTGATGAGCTACGTGAACTAAGGTATTAGTATGACCGTACAGGCATAGGAGTAGTTATAGATGTAAGATTAAGTGTTTTAGTTATTAGATGATGTCCATCAAGTGATGATGGACCAAGAGTGAGACCACCTATTAGTGTAGACACCTAAAACTAGCCACTGATAACCTCTAATTAGGCTTTTGGATAATTTCCACCTAAAACATAAAATTTAGCCTAAAAACACTAAAACATGCTAAATGATGTGAAAATGACATATTCAAGTGCTGATTTTGGCTAGGGTATCCCTAAATGTGGTAATGCAATTTATGGGCCATCTAACTTTGATCAATCCATTTTGAGTCAAAATGCCAATTTTCCACCCATGTGCTCTAAACTACTCTTTCCTATCAAATCTTTTGCACAAGACTCATGCCTTTGTTATTTGTTTTTGGCAACATCCTAAATGGGAATATGGTTCCACTACATCTAAAAATGCCTTCCAATTATAATCAAGTCAAATTTAGGACTAATAACAAAGCATTTTGATCAATTAGGGTAATTTTTGCATAATGTGCTTAATCATGCTTAAGAGCTAATTAACCCAAATCAAGGCCTAATAAAAAATTACATGAAAACTTGTTGAAAACTTATTTTTTGGAAATGAATATAGAATATCTACATCATCAAGTGACCTCATTTCTTGGGAAGACATCCCTAGGCCATAAATGCCACAAATATTAGGATTCATGCCCTCCATGCCTCATCAATGCCTTCCATGATGCCCTCCATGCCTATTAATTGCCTATTCTATCAATGCCATGATGAGGATATTTACAAACTTAATTCTAAAAATTGAATTAATCCTCAACCACACATCTCAATCTTGAGATGGATGATTGAGGTTGATTTTGATCAAATCCAAAAATCTATAAATAAGAGGCCTCACAACATCATTTCTAAGCTTAATTAGTGAAAATTTATAATGTAGGATTGGTTCCAAAAGCTTCAAGAAGACATTTCTACTAGTGGTACCATGCCAAATTTATTCTAATCTAATCCAAGCTAGAAGCCAAAAGGTGCCAAGGAGAGATAGAGGTTGTCAATATTCCATTGCCAAGGACTTCATGAGCACAAGCCAATCAAGCCACCATTACAAAGGCATTCAAATCATCCAAGGAAGGTGAATGAACTCTTATGTTTTCATTCCTTGATTTTTAGTTGTGTTTATCATTTTCTTTTGTTAATTAAGCTCTCCCTAGTGTCTAGGCCTAGAGATGTTATGTTATTAGTGTGTTTATTTCATTTGGTTTTCATTTTGGAACTAATACCATACTAACCATCCTCTCTTGAGTCAAATTCCTAGATCACATAATGGCATGCCTGGTGGGACCAAACACATCCTAAACCTAAAGGATATCCTTTTGAAACTTTAAAAAATTTCATTTGAGCCTTTAAGACTCTTATAAATTAATTTTCTAACTTTATTTTGATGTTTTTGGTTGCCACAATTTTTACATAATAACTGACGTCGATAGAAATACTGATATCAATTACCTGACCTAGCTAACATCAGTCAGTAAAATTGACATCAGTTATATCTCAGCTAGTAATAACCTATGTTGGTGGTATTAATCAACCTTGATCACTATATTTTTCCAAAAACATAGACCTGAGACCTGCATTTTTAATGTTTATTATTTCAAACTTAAAAGGGATTCAAAGCTAAAGGATATGCTAACAATTTTTTTATAGGGCCAAGTGAGATATTTGTTCAAAACATGTTAAAGTCACTTTTGCATGCTTAAAATTCCATTAGGAACCTTGTTTGGTGAATAACAAAGACTTTTTTAAATTTTTGGTGAATGTTTTCAAAGTTTACAACTAAGATCAACGGGTCAAATGAACACCACCAAACATTTTATTTGGGTTTAAAATTGAACACACTTGTCAATTATTGCTTGAAATAGTTGTTTAGTTGGACTTTTTTTAACAAAAAGAGGGGTGTTGTGTGTATTCTCTTCCATTTGTCCCCTATAGGGAACCCTTGGAATCAAAAGCACCATTCCTATTACAAAGTATCCTACTCCAAGGCTTAGAGAGAAAGTCATCTAAAGTACTTCCCAAAAACTCATCAAAGTTTAGGTGACCTCTAAAGTCTTTCTATTTTCATTGGTTATTTGTTATTATGCATCTTGGCTTATGAGGGGGACTTCATCACCTCCCATAAGTTCTTTAAGGAAGCTTTGAGCTGGGGTTTCACCTCTTGGCATTGACTTCATTTAGCTCCTCTTTAGTTGCACATGGGATGTAGTGGCACTTTGGACATCACACTACACTAAGCAAACAACAGGATGTAGTGGTTGTAAAAAGGACTAGACCTTTTTACAATAATAAAGTGATATGGACCTAATATCCATGCTTTTCTTTTACATTGTTTGGCATGAAAGTCATTGTGTAATTGATTACCCTAAATCATTCAGAACTTGTTAGATCTTAGACAAATCCCTACTTGCCATAGAAGTATTGTTGGTGCAAGGTGAACCTCAAGGTCCATATCATAGTACTATCATTTGAGAGAAAGGGGATGTAATAACCCTACTATATAATGTGCATTTACTTTTGGATGAACACTTAAAATCCTCTCAAATGATATATATTGATGTATTCCAATAGTACCAAGCAACCTTGTTAGTTTAGCATCTAAGGGCGATTAATTATTTGGTCATGTCCTAGATTGAAGTCCTATTTAGAGTCAAAAATTGGTGTAAACAAACAATCCCAAACCAAACACATAGTCTAAATTTTCCTTTGAAAAAAGAGGTGTTATGCTGTCACGTGAAATCATCCATTTGCCTTGTTTAAAAGTTCATTAAAATCTTGAGAGTCATATCATCCACTTTGGCACAGTTATGTTTCCCAATTGAGTCTAAACCTTTACCAAAGTTTTTTAAGTCCTTCACTTATAATTTAAATTCAAAATTATACCTTTACAAGTTCATAGGGTTGATGTGTTAAGTGGGTTCACCATTGGCACTAAACATGAGGAAACTTAGGTTTAATTTCCAATTTAGGTTGAACGTTGTTTAAGACTCATAATCATTATCATCACTTGATAGACTTAAGCCATTTTGTGATGAAAACTTGCACTTTAAGTCTATACACCACCACAATTTTGAGTTAAGAAAAGTAGTGTTATGTTGTAAAAGTTGTGATAAATGTCTTTGCCTTAGAGAGTTTGTATGAAATAAACTTTTTATCATGAATTTTGGTTAGTATAGAATCACTACACTACCCAAAACACTTTAAATATTGTTTCATAGACCCTCTTACATAGAATTCCAATTTTTTTCCTACATTCTCAGACCAATTTGAGTGTGCTTTTTTTTATCTTTTGTCTAAAATAGTTATATTGATCAGCTTTGTCTAGCTTGTTTGTCAATAGAACCAAGTTTTATACCATTTTTTGTGAGAAAGTTAAATATTGTTAAAGTGCCTTTTGTTTCATACCGTATACCTAGTTGACCAAGTTCATGTCCAAGAATTGAATGCCTAGTGTTTGTTATAAGTGTTTCAAATATGTTAGATTAAAACTTTCATCTATTTTCAAAGTCTAGCTTTTGACATCGTTTGGCCAAGAGTCCTAGCACATTCCTTGCTTGAGCCTAGCTTTTGATGCTCCATTTAGCCAAAAGACCTAACAACTTTTAAATTCCTAGATTAGATTGATTTGAAACACTTTGACCTTACAATTTGGTATTTCAAATTTTTAGTCCATTTACTTACTTACCTTTATATGAATGGTGAAATGTTAGATACTTTACGCTAGCTTATTTCTTCATAAATCTTTGCATAAACCTTTTGATCCTTTTTAAAAATATAGACCAAGTTGAAGGCATCTTTTTTTGATATTATTTCCTTTTTAGAGTTTTTAGAACTCTTTGACCTTTTATCACAAAGAATTGACTATAGATCCCAACATGTATTCCTACACTTGTAGTGGACTCATGTACAATCCAGGGATTATTAATGTAGTTACGTAGGAATAAATGGTACAAGACCCCTATGCAGATAACATTTCTTATGAGATGGATTCTTAACCCTCTTATAATACTCAATCAAGGGCACAAAGACAAGATCTATTAGATAACTATCTAGTTAACACACTACCTTATTCAGAATAAGACCAAGAATAAACCACACAATACTTAGCTAAAATACATGTAGTGGATGAGCTAGTACTTCAACAATCATATTCTACTAATAAAACTTTCACGTATGATCCACTTTTATTTGAGAACCATTTGTTATATAACAAAGATGAGATTTTGGTTAGAGTCATAGAGGTAGGGGCCAAGTTTCCAATAAACTTCCCCCATGAAAATTTACCAAGTCTAGTAATATTGCTCCACAATATCATTTATGATCATCAAGCTTCTTCTATCAATCTCATGGCTCTATTCCAAATAACGTACCAAGATCCTAATATATCTAATCAAAGCAAAAACATCATGGAATAACACTTTAACCAAATGCAGATAGCATATCAAACATATCTAAATCTAGTATGTGATTTCAATCAGATGAACATGATAAGTATGCCTCTCATTGACCTAGTTACTTCAATATGAGTGATGATAGAGTTAAATGGACAAGAAAATATGAGTTCTAACCCATTTTTACAAATTACTTCAATAGATAACCTAATGCATATGCCCATTATTGAAGAAGTGTCTTTGGCATCTACACTGAATAGTGAGCCAAATATAGTATATAATGTGCAAACAACGTCCAATCTCAATTAAAGTGGTACGAATATGTAAATAACTAGCCAAAAATATGTGCCTATAGTTAATCATATGAATAGGTCATCATACCATGGGATAGGGGTTTCTGCACCCCAACCTCAACCAACTGCTTCTTTAACTATACAACCTACGGGGTTAGGTAATCAAATAATGGCCAAAATCACACCTTAATGACCGAGTGTGATGAATCTTACTCCTAAATAAGTAGTGAGTAGTATTCCACAATAGTAAACACAATCTAGTATATCAATGCAACAAAGGATGAATACATTACCACCTCAACCAGGGGCAACTAATATTCCACCTCACCAGGTAATGACAAACATACCTCTTTAGTCATAGACTAATATGCTAATTCAAAACCAAGCAATGACTAGTCAACAACATGAAAAGATTGGTCAATGATAGATGCCAAATTTTCAACCTACTTTCACTTCCTCATAAGGAGGTCCCCATGTTTCTCAAGTACCTACTAGACAACCATTGGTTCAAAATGTGCCATAAATCTAGTGATAGGGTCTTGGTCCACAAGTTCCTACTAAAAAATAAGGTTTGATTAGTCAGTAGCATGTCCCTTTTTAACCACAATAGGCATAGTATAGTTATATCCCACCATCCTAACAACAAAATCCTCCAAGTAAAACCTTTATCACCAACCCAAACCAGAATATCCTACAACTAAATGTGCAATTTCATGTACATCTTGTTCCACGTATGCATATTCCTGATCTATTCCCCAATCTAACCAATGTAACCCAATAGGTATATTCATCATACCCTGGTCAAAGTGTCCCACTTGTGACCTCCCACCCATTTATCTAAACCAAGAGTCTCCCTCAAACCAATATCCCTTCCATTTTCCTCTCCCAAGAATTGCAACAAATGAAAGATGCAATTATTGCTATTTAGGTGGGGAAGTAAACTAAAAAGTTTAAATTGGATGATGTATGTTCCTATCCATTTAACATAGAGTATTTGTAGATACCATTTCCTCTAGGATATGAACCATAAAAATTTGATAAATACAAAGGGAAAGGTGATCCTAAGGCTCATTTGACCAAATTCTTTGTCGCATGTCAACTAGTGGCATATAATGACATATACCTTTTGTTGTTGTTTCCAATGAACTTGGATGGGCAAGCCTTGGAGTGGTTTTTGAAGTTGCCTAAGAATTCAATAATGGACTTTGATGATATTTTTGATAAATTCGTGTAGTACTTTTCCAATAATCTTGAGCATGATATTTCATTAGTAGATTTGACACAAGCAAAACAAAAAGTTGGGGAGAGTTTTACAAGTTATTAACAGTGATGGAAAGCCCTTGTAAGTCATTTCACCCATAGTTTACCAAATAAATAATTAGCCATTATGTTTACTAAAAAATTTCATAGTGAGATAGCCTATCATCTGGAACTACAATGTGTGCATGCATTCAAAGAGATCATTGATAAACATTTTTTGAACGACAGGGTGATCATCAATAAGGGAGTCATCAAGCTCAATTCAACTAATCAAAATCAAGGTACCGATTAGGGAAATGACCAACACCCTAATCAAATGCAATCATCACAATCAACACAAGCCAATAATCAAGAAAGACTGAAGTAATTTAATTGAAATAGGAATGTTATGGGAAATGGAGTAACTGAATCCCATCATGTGCAAACTATGCAAACCTCATCTGCACCACCTTTTCAGCTTACTCCTACCCAAAAACCTCTCCAACTAATGCCACAAGCATAATAACCAAAACCTACATAATAAATACAGTAGCCCTTACCATTTCAAACCCCTCTTAAGAGAACCATGCCTACACATCGTGTCTTTAGTGACCTAGGAAAACCTATTGAATCTATATTTCACAAGCTTGCTATTGCTAATCTAATTAGTTGGCCTATACCAAAACATTATTTTCAAGGTATTTTTTACCTTTATTAGTACTATGAAAATGAATTTTGTGACTATCATCGAGTCAACAGACATAATCTATGAAGATGTGTCCAAATCAAGCATTTAATTGAGAATATGTTAGAGAATAGGGAGATAAAATTGGATAATGGTAATTCCATTTCTAATCAAACTCTTGGGATTTATACAAAACCCCTTTCCTTGACATAATAATCAATAGCAATAGAATAATTACAAACAACACCAATGACCAGTATAATAGAAAAATCAATAGTATCAAAATCAAAGGCTAAACCAATAGAATTAATAAAATCAGTAATATAATATTTAATGACAGAACAATAGACAAAACCAAGGTTAGAACCATAACAACCAAAAAACCTACCATGTAGATTCACATGACTACAACAAGGATATAGGTCATATTGTAGGGGGTAGTGTTAATACCATCTCTATTAATCCTAGACTAAGCACTAATCAGCCTAGACCATTGCTAAACAATACTATCCAGCCAACTTACATGGATAATCCTTCTTTGACCTGGAAGTGCATATAGGCAAACTAACAAAATAGGACTTCTCCTTTTAGATCTTATAGTGACAACTTGTCCTTATCACATGACCACATACAAGTGCATCAATAACTGAGACTTGTCTTGTCTGGTCCCACACCATTCCAACATCAGTTAGCAATAATGGTCTAGTATTTAATCCTAATTGTGTAATCATAACTCGAAGCTCAAAGATTAATATCCCAAGCCCCTAACCATCTACCACTTTGCCTACCATCCAAACAACCATTCAACCTCAAAATAAACCATTTACTACTGACCACGATAAGAAGTTTGATATTATGGAATAATTGTAGAAGACACTAGTACAAATTTCTATCTTAGATTTGATACGGATGTCAATAATCCACAAAAATATCTTAGATGAGTTTTTGACTTAATCCACTGTTGCTAGTGACATATCCCCTAAAAAATTTTAAGCTTTGGTTGGACACCTAGCTCTAGCCCAACAAGTCACATTCAACCAAAGTGATATGTCTTCCCTTGGCTCACTCCATAATAACCTATTATACATTGAGGTTTGTATCAAATGGCATAAATTGAAACATATCCTTATAGATAATATATCTGGCCTCAACATAGTGTCTCTCAAACTTATCAATCTTGTTGGGTACACTGACAGATCTCTAGCCAAAAATAATAACTATCAAAGCCTCTGATAATCAAGAAAGAGAATCCCAAGGCACCATTAGTTTGTCAGTTATCATTGGGCCTTTGACCCATGATACACTTTTCCATGTGCTTGATCTAGAGTTATCATACAACATGATTTTAGGTAGGCCATGGTTACATGATATTCATGCAGTCTCATCAACATTGCACCAATGTATCAAGTTTTCCCACTCAGGGATGAAAGTGAATATTTTAGGAGATTTACACCCATATGAACACTGCAAGAATCTTAAGGCCAAGTTTCAAAGCCATAATTATCAATATAGTATGAATCCAAGTCCCAAGCAGGATAAAGGAAAGGCTATACTTATTTATCCTTCAATAGATAATTACATAGATCCTAATACCTTGGATTGCCTTTCTCACATGTCACCTCTTAAAGCTTCTAATCATTTCACCATTTCAGATAATGGACTAGGAGAGTATGTGACTCATGATACATTTCATATCACCAATCTTCCTCAGAATCAAAAAACCTTTGGGTGACCTAAAGTCATCCCACATATACATTGGCAACAAAAGAACAAATATAAGGAACCTATCATATTTGTACTAACATCTGGCTTAGAACTTGACCCTCTTGAAGGGGATGACTCATGGTTATACAATGATGACCAAGTTGACTATTATAAATATGCAAAGTATCTAATTCCTAATAGGATCATGGAATGTCAAAATTATGAAGGAAGAGGCCTCAAACTAAATCAGCAAGGAACTATCAAGCCAATTTCCATGACTAAGTATGAAAGACCTTATGGACTTAGATTTAAACTGTCTGGGGGTGACCCCACATATCTTATTCAAACTCCATCACTAACAACTAGTGATGATGATGCTGAAAGTGAAGTAGAGTTAGATCATAGCCTTACCTTTGATGACCTATTTGAAACTAACCTATTTGATAACAATATCATTTGTACCCTTACCCAAGTCAATTATCACAATCCATTGCCATTATATTATCCCTAACTAATAGATTGAGACCAATAAGAATCTATTATGCTGATTGATGAGTTATATAATGATGAGGCATTCTATGATTTCTTAGGCCTTAGAGACAATGTTCTATTGGGAGATCATAAATCAAGATTCTCAATCACATTAGATCATGTAGCTTATTTTAGAGAGTAAGTGAATACCCTTAGTCAAAAACAAATAAGTAAAACATTGAGGTCCTAAAGTGAAAACCTCTTTGAGGTGATTTTTAACCAAGGAAAAAGTAAAGATAAAGGCCAGTCTAGTGGTGAAAACCTATTTTAGGTGTCATAAGATGAGGGTGTTCATCTTTCTTTGAATTTAGACCAAGAGACCACCAATGACAAACTTGCCAGTGGATCTGAGTTTAGTTTTAAGCAACAAGTATTTGATCAAATTCTCCAAGAATTTCTAACTATTTTTTTTACATGGCCAAATCTCCCATTGGGGGATTTAGATTCATCATGCCTAGGAGAAGTTGAAGAGAAAATCCTAGTAGAGGACCTTGACATAATCCAATAGTTTAAGTCATTACCTACTATCCTAGAAGATGGTTTGATCTTGCTAGTCAAAGATACAATAGAGGTAAACATCAAGACTTTGTTAGACTTAAAATGGATATAATTAGGTGCATCCCTCATTAAGGAGGAACATGACATCTTTATAGCTTTGTTAAGATAATTTGTAGATATCTTTGCATGGGCATACTCTAACATGCTAGGTTTAGACCCCATATTGGTTCTATACCACCTTGTGGTTAATCCTGATGCCAAACCTATAAAACAAAAGATACATAAGAAGCATGCTCGCATTGTTGTGTTGGTAAAGAAAGATTTGGAAAAACTCTTAGAAGCAAGACGTATCTGATCTATTGAATACTTAGAATAGATCTCTAATGTAATACCTATTAGCAAAAAACTTGAAGGGACCAAAATTTGTACTAATTTTTGAGACATCAACAAATCTTATCCTAAAGATGATTTTCCCTTACCTAATATCGACATGATCATCGATTCCATGGCAGGTTATGAAATGATTTCACTCATAGATGGTTTTTTAGGATATAATTAGATCAGGATAACACCAAAAGATCAACATAAAATAGCATTCACCACTCCATGGGGAACATTTTGTTAACAGATAATGCCATTTGGTCTTAAGAATATTGGATTTACATATAAAAGGGCCATGAATATCATATTCCATGATATGATGCATGATATTGTTGAAGACTATGTTGATGACATATTGGGAAAATCCAAGACTAAGGCTGACCATCCAACAATGTTGTGCAAGATATTTGAAAGACTACAAGAGTACAAAGTCAAACTCAATCTGAAGAAATGTGTATTTGGTGAAACTTTAGGAAAGTTACTTGGCTTCATCATGTCTCATAAAGGTTTTGAAGTTGATCTAGCTAAAGTCCATGTTATAACCAAGATGCCACCACCAACTAATTTAAAGCAACTTTGTAGTTTGCAAGGTAAGATCCAATCAATCTGGCACTTCATATCTTAGTTAGTAGATAAGTGCCATCAATTTACATACATTTTAAAGAAAAGAGTTACATTTCACTGGGATTATCACTACCAATTAGCTTTTCAATAGCTCAAAGACTATCTTGTCAATCTACCTATTTTATTACCTCATATGCCAGGAAAGCCATTCTTGTTATACCTATTAGCTAGTGATTATGCCCTAGGGGCACTCTCGGGTCAACATGATGGCAATGGAAAGGAGCATGTTGTATACTACTTAAGCTATACCTTGGTTACATATGAACATAACTATGCACTTGTTGAAAAAACTTGCCTAGCCATGGTTTTCATAGCTCAGAAACTACATCATTACATGTTGAATAATAAAATCATGGTCATTTCAAAATTAGATCTGCTCAAGTATCTACTATCTAAAACAAATTTGTAAGGTAGAATGGCTAAATGGATCATGAGTCTTAGCGAGTTTGAGATGGAGTATGTAAATCAAAAAGCAATCAAGGGACAAGTTTTTGTAGATCAACTTGCTAAAGCACCCCTCATAGACACATAACCACTCAAGTTTTAATTTATTGATGAACCCATCATGACCATTATTGATACACCCCTTGAGGAGTATCCTTGGAAGCTATACTTTGATGGTTCATTCATTTCACATGGATCAGGGGTAGGCCTATTATTTATTACACCATAGGGGGATCTCATCCCTAAATCCTTTAAAATCAGCTTCCTTTATACAAACAATATGGCCAAGTATGAAGCACTTATTGCAAGACTTTGACAAGCAGTGCATTGGAATATATCTCATCTTCAAGTTTATGGTGATTATTAGTTAATCATAAATCAAGTCACAAATCATTTTCAGACCAAAGATGACAAGTTAGTTCCATATAAAGCCATCATTGACAATCTTAAAAAGCAAATTGCCAACATTTAGTTTGAGCATATACCGAGGGATAGTAACAAAATTATATATGCCATGGCTATTATTGGCTCTCTTTTTTGACAAATAGATAAAGCTAGAGAGTATCAGTTCCTCATCAAGAATTTATCAACACCAACTCATGAACCATCATTCATCGCCATGATTTGTGATATTATTGGTCCTAATTCTATTTGGTACTTAGACCTTTACAACTACTTTCATGACCAACTTCTACCACCTAAAATACCTCAAAAAAAAACCAAAGCCTTCATTCATCATTCTAATTATTACACTCTACTTGGATCCACCCTTTACCATCACAGTTTTGATAGAAATTGGCTTCATTGTTTAACTTTGGTAGAGTCTATATTAGTATTAAGAGAAGTTCATGAAGGAGTATGTGGATCCCATTCTAACATAATAATCCTATCCAAAAAGATATTATGTACTGGTTATTATTGGCCCACAATAGATGTAGATGCCACTGTATATGTAAATAAATGTGATAAATGTCAATACCATGCTAATTTGATGCATGCCCCAGCAAAAACTCTAAAACCAATGTTGACACCATGGCCATTTTCTACATAGGGACTTGACCTCATTAGGAATATTAACCCCACTTCATTTTATGGCCATAAACATATCCTTATTACCACTAAATATTTCACTAAATGGGTTGAAGTTATACCCCTCATGTGACTGAAAAGAAAATTTCCAAATTCATCTTCAACAATCTCATTTGCCACTACAGTATCCCCTTTGACATTATATCTAATAATGGAAGATCATTCAAGAATAAAGATGTGGACTAGTTATGTACTGAATACAACATCATGAAACATTTTTTTATAGCATATTACCCTTAAGGTAATGGCCAAGTTGAGGTATCTAACAAAATCCTTATCAACATTCTAAAAAAGATTATCAATGATGCTAGTCATGATTGGCACCTCCAGATATTCCCTTCCCTTTGGGCATACTATACCAATCATCATACCCCCATAAGATCCACTCCATACTCACTTGTTTATGGTAGTGAATCCATCCTTCCCATTGAGGTTGAGTTGCCTTCAATACACATCTCTTTCAAGCATGTCCTAGATGATCATGACTATCAAGTAGCTCGCTTGTAAGAGTTGGATCTACTTGATGAAAAATGCATATCTGTGCTCAATAATATTCAAGCATATCATAATCGACTCAAAGGCCACTATAATCAATGTGTGAAGTATAGAACATTTGAACTTGGTGGTCTTGTTCTTAAATAAAACCAAAAGAATACCATGGTTGAGAAGAAACATAAAGGGAAATTCAAACCAAATTGGATAGGGCCTTTCATCATCACTACAGATTATGGATTAGGAACATACAAGCTTGCCACACTAGATGACAACAAACTTCTAGAGCCAATGAATATTATTCATCTAAAGTGGTACTATGCTTGAATGCTAAGCTGTATTGTCTGTAAGGACTAATTTAGTTATGCCATTTTATCATTATTCTTCTTTGTACAAATACCATCCTTATCCATCCTCTTTCTTTTATCCATTTTCCATTTCTGACCTATCGACCTAGCATGTTATAAAAGCCCAGCCCATTTGAACTTGGTTTTTGTCATTCATTATGCAGTTTTAGTATTGTGTTATTTGATTATTTTCATCAATTGGTTCAAGAACTATATACAGAGATTGTATTTTGGGACAGTGTGATAGAAGTTTTGATAATTGCATCCTCCATTTGTTATTCTTTCTTACCATCAGTCTTGCTACTAATTATAACTACCTTTGGGAAAATTAGTACCTTTGATCTATGTCATTATGTCCTAGTTATAACCACCTATGGGAAAACTAGGGGTAAAATTAAGCCTTGATATACCAACTTGCCACTTCTTATACCACGTTGTGCCTTTTTACTAATTGTGCCTATTGTGTTTAAATTGACTACAGCACTAGTCAAATTCCTCCACTAAAATGGTGGAACTAAAGTGACTTGAGGTCCTATTCTTGGACTATATAGGTAGTACTCAATACTTATTGAGGTCAGCTCAGTCACCCTTTTCCCAATGCTCTCACCATTTTGTGAGTAATGTAAGTTTGAATATTTTTGTTGTTTTACGAGCTTGGACCATTTAGTGTCTCATCATTCTCGATTGAGTTGAGATACTTCAAATAATTCCAAAAATATTTCAAAAAATTATTAGAAAAGAACAAAAACATTGCCCACTTCTTTGCCTTAATGACTTTGGGAACTCTTACTAAGTTACAAGCAAATCACTTGTCATTTAGTTTCCCCATCTTTTTTGGCCTTTTCTCTCACACACTTGCTATTTTTCAAGACCATTCATATTATTCTATCACACCCATTCTATTTGTTTTCATTTGTTATCATTTTCTTCCCATTCCCTCAGAGAACTACATTTGGCCTAAATTTTTTTTATTAGATATTACATCCATAGAACTATGTAGGCAACGTCCACTTGCCTAGTGCATATGGATATAGCTTAGCCACCCCCTTCATTTTATTTTATTCCCCCCTTTTGTTCATTTGTTAATTTTTTGCCTATTTTCTAGGGGCAATGTTCAAAGGGTTTTTTTGCATTGTTTGTTTGTTTGTTTATTTCTACTTATTTTGTTTGTTTATCTACCTGTTTATTTGATTTCAACACTTTTACCTTGATTCAATTTATGTGTGTTTAGTAGGTCATCCCTTGCCCACACTTATACTCAAATCCATCAATATTCATATGTTTACATTGTCATCATGGTCTCTATCATTGGTGCATGTTTTTTATTGAGTATTGGATTATGGGAGTCAGTCCTCATGTATATTTTGGCCAAGTCCTCATGATGTTATACCATGATGCCTACCAGCATGTGTTATAACAAACCTTAGATTCAAGAAGTCCATTCAACAATGGCAACCTTTCTTCAACACCAACATCCTGAGTCAATCCCAATCATATCCCAGATAGAGTAATTAACCATGAAATAATTTTAACCTTTATTAGTTTAGATGAGCATTTCCCTACTAGTAGGTTGTTCCAATTCATTATTACCCTCTGTGTCAAGTTATCATCATCCTTGACCAATTTTATCATGTTTACCATAATTGAGTTCTAATTATTATGTCAAGTTATCATCATCCTTGACCAATTTTATCATGTTTACCATAATTGAGTTCTAATGATTATAAACACCTATGGGAAAATCATTGCAAACTATCCCACCTGCATTTCTCAATGATTATAACCACCTTTAGGCAAATCATTGTGTTATCACCACTTTACTTTTTTGCCTATATAAGGGCATGCTATTGTCTTATTTGTCTATCGTAACTAGGGTAGCTCCATTTTCTTAATGATTATAACCACCTTTGGGCAAATCATTGTGTTATCATACCACGCTACCACTATTAGGGTACAATGCTTATAACTGCCTTTGGGAAAATCATTGCACATCATCCCACTTACATTCTCAATGATTTTGAATACTTTTTTAGTATCATTATGTTTTCACCCCATCATCTTTCCTTTATTTGGTCCCTTCATTTCACTTCTTTCTTTTTGAGGGACTATTTGCTGACCTCCTTATGCCAATCGTTCCCTCGAGGGGGCATCATATAGTTAGTTTATCATCATTATAGTTGTAGGCATACAAGACCTTTTTATTCTTTAAAAATACATTACTATGCTTATAGCTTGCAATACCTTCATAAAGAGAAGCAAAATTTAGACACCAAAAATTGGCCAATGATAACCTCCAATCAAGATTTTATCCAATTTCCACTTAAAAGATATAATTTAGCTTAAAAACACTAAAACATGATAAATGATGTGAAACTAACATATTCAAGTGCCAATTTTGGATAGGGTATCCCTAAATGGGGCAATGCAATTTATGGTCCAACTAATTTTGATAAGTCAATTTCGAGTCAAAATGCCAATTTGGCACCCATGTGCTCTGAACTACTCTATCCTATCAAATATTTTGCATAAGACTCATGTATTTGTTATGTGTTGTTGGAAACATCCTAAATAGAAATACAATTCCAACACATCTAACATCACATTCCAATTCTAATTCAATAAAATTTAGGACCAATAACAAGGTATTTTGATTAATTTGGGTAATTTTTGCATAATGTGCTTAATCATGCTTAAGAGATAATTAACCCAAATCAAGGCCTAATAAAAAATTCCATGGAAACTTCTTGAATAATTGTTTTTTGAAATAAATATGGAATGTTTGCATCATTAAGTGACCTCATTTCTTGAAAAGACATCCATAGGCCATAAATGCCACAAATATCAGGATTCATGCCCTTTATGCCTCATCAATGCCTTCCATGATGCCCTCCATGCCTCTTAATTGCCCCTTCTTCCAATTCCATGATGAGGATAATTAAAAAATTAATTCCAAAAATTGAATTAATCTTTAACCACACATTTCAATCTTGAGATGGATGGTTTAGGTTGATTCTGATCAAATCCAAAAATATATAAATAGGAGGCCTCACAACATCATTTCTAAGCTTAATTAGTGCAAAGTTATAATCCAAGATTGGTTCCAAAAGCTTCAAGAAGCCATTGCTACTAGTGTTACCATGCCAAATTTATTCCAATCCAAGCCAAGCCACAAGCCAAAGGTGCCAAAGAGATATGGAGATATTCAAGCTTCTATTACCAAGGACTTCATGAGCACAAGCCAAACAAGCCACCATTACAAAGGCATTTGGAGCATCCAAGGAAGGTGAAGGAATTTTTGTGTTTTAATTCATTGATTTTTAGTTGTGTTTGTCAATTTATTTTTTTAACTAAGCTCTCTCTAGTGTCTAGGCCTAGAGATGTTATGCTATTAGTGTGTTTATTTCATTTGGTTTTCATTTTGGAACTAACACCATACTAACCATCCTCTCTTGAGTCAAATTCCTAGATCATAGTTAGTAGTGGGTTAGGGTGGTATTAGGTACTATTAGTATGTACCCTAGGATGTGACTATGTTAGTGGTACCCATTGAGAGATGGGATCTAGCCACTAACGCCTTCCTATTTTTATTAGAGAGATAATGATCCTACTAGAGGATATTCACCAGATCATGCAAATACTATTACATAGTGAGCTGATAAAGCACATTAAAGGTGAGGAGAGGGACCATCTAATGGAAGGGTTGTATGGTGATGATGTAGCACATGTGAGGTGACATAATAGGGGTCTACACTATGTACCCTTATATCACATGGATAGGGGTGCGAGATGGGTTATAACCATGATGATGATGGTGGTGACTTGTTATGTATTGCCTGACTTGAGTAGTGGTAGGTTTCCTTCATTTTTAGTAGGTGTTTTGGTTAGCATGGTGATGGATTGGACAATGTATGATTGAGGACCTATCTTTCTAGTGCAGATATATTAAGATCTTTGGGGATTCAGGTTGCATAAGAGATATGGTATTAGTGTTGGGTTTGTGTTGCATTACTAAGCTTATGAGTACATTAGAGTTCTCTAACCAGGTGGGATACCATGGCATGGATTTATTCATATGGACTTCAAGGTAGGGTTCATGTGATGGAGGTATGAATATGCACTTTCAGGACTTAGAAGAGGGGTATGCGACCTAGAATGGTATATGGACTAATTAGATGAACTAGTGGTGGGTGACATGGTATGGTGATTGTATGTCTAATTTACTTTATGGGCCAATCATATGAGGTAAATTTTATCACTAGAGAGCTATAGGTGGATCTACAAGAGGTGAGATCTAGAGGTAGAGTTGATTCCTTTTGATAAGGTGAGGAGATAGTTTGGCTTGGTATAGGATATATTTGGGGAGGTCCCTAGATACAGGAGGGAGGGTGTTGAGTTCTCATTACTAGCCCTAGAGCTAGAGGAGGTATTTATTGATAATGAAGAGTTATCAATGAGGGATAATATTGATGACATAGACATTACTAATGGGTACCCTACATGGTTCTAGATACACTATGATACAACCATTTTTTAAGGTGATGAGGGCCTATAGGACATGGACATGGATGTATAGCTTGGGGGTGTTGATCAGAGGGGTGTGGATGCCTTAGATAGATAGGCATTAATTATTGAAAGGGATAAAGCACATGTGGCACTATCCATGACAAGGGCATCCTTAACTTTAGTGACTCAGGAGAGGGATGTAGCATAGGGCTAGGTGGCCACACTGACTAGGGAGAGGGATCAGGCTAGGGCTCAGCTAGTCATGGTTACATTGGAGATAGACTTTCTCAAGAAGGTAAGAGGGTGTGCATAATCACTTGAAGGACCACTAAGGACCATCACCATGGAAAGATATGTTGTGATAGTGGAAGAGCTACATTACTATGAGTCCTTGGTTTTCACACATCTTCTCGATGAGCCTAGAGGGAAGGAGTACATAGCAGGATTACTGAAGGGGCCAGTAGTGCAACACCAAGTTAGTGGGCTACATTTTTAGGGGGATAGGTAGGCTCAGGAGGGAAAGCTCTAGGAGGTAGTGGTGCTCCAAGATTTTAGACTGTTATGAGACATTATATTTTTGGTGTATGATATGATTTTGAGACCATCCTATTAGCTGATGTAGTGAGATATATATGCATGTTAAGAGACATGTTCATTACTATGTATATGACCATGATTTTGATTATGAGATCATGACATATAAATGTGATCAGGGTTTATGTTTTTTTATGATATTTATGGTTGTGATTTTGTGTATGATGATTATGGTTAGATGATCAACATGTTTATGGGATATGTGTATTCTCCTAGCTAGGCATGTGATGATGTGGCTATCTAATTTATGCTCATGATGATATTTGATATTGATTGATGTTGTTTATGATATGACAATGCTTATGCTTTGTTTGGACATGACTATAATGTTAGTGATTATTGTTGTGGTTATGGATGACTATGATTTGTTTTATGTTCATGACATGGTTATGGGCTAATAAATCATAGTTTTTTGGATGCAGTAATGGTAGGATGATTATGATGTTATGATTAGGTGATGTGATGTTTATGATATAATTTTGTTTGTTATGATGAGATGTTTTGTTAGACATGTGGATGAATCTTTGCTTTATTACCTAGATAGTCATGTGATGGATAACATATGTGGATGATGTATGATTGCATAGTGATAGATGTTTCATGATTACTTGTTATTGTTGGTTATTTAAATGAGTTGATTGTGATGTTTTTTTGAGTAGAGACATGTTGAGGTAGATTGTATGTGATGAGTTATTTAATTATGATGTGACAAAAGGTAATGTTGTGATGATTATATGTTTTTTATGATGGATAAAATGTTCTTGTGATTAAAAACACGTAAACAAGGCAAAATACATAATAAAACACATAATTGGTATTTAAATGTTTTTAATGAGCTACATATGTTTAGATGAAGGGGGTTGACACATAAATGAAGTTGGATTAGAAAACTAACATGTGAGGGAGATAGGCTAAGACAAATGTCGTAATGAATGTATCAACAAGTAGATATGAGAGAACAAGAAGGCATGATGCTTTTTCTTTGGAAAGGACTAAAATAAACTCAAGTATAATCAACTTATGAACATAAGTCATTCGAATTTTTTGCATTAATGTTTATTAGTTGGTTGGAAAAAGGTGTCTTGACCAAATAATGTCAAGTAAGCTCAAAATCCCTTGTTTAAAGAGTGTATAAAAGGGAGATGGATGAAAATGGAACCTTCTTGTGAGACTAGTATGCCTCTTCTATGGGTTACCAAAGAGATTGTATAAATAATTCCATGTCATATAAGGTGTAGACTGATCGATGTGAGAAGTCTACTTATGAAAGCTGATTATGACTTCCACAATTATTTTTACCTTTTCTTATTTTTGATAATGGGTCTTCTGCTATTTTTTTATTGCTTCGAGGGATGGATGAAGCTGATTGATGTGGTAAGCTTCTAAGAATATTCTATGTTTTGAAAAATGCTTTACTCAACCATCCTTCAAGGGATTGGTCTAAGTTTGTGAGCTTTGTTTAAGAATTTTGATAGTTATCCTTTAAAGGAGTAGTTTACATTATAGTGAGTAATTGTAATATGTTTTGGTAGCTATCCTTTAAGGGAGTAGTCTGTGAATGCTAAAAATGACCCATATGAGTTTTGTTCTTTTATGATTTTGATTTATTGTGTTTTTTCTATTGACATGGATTTATTTATCTAGGCTTAAAAGGTTAAACTTTATGAAGGAAAAACTAGAACACAAGAAGGTTGATGATGGTTAAAATATATTTAAGCAACAACAACCATGGGAATCCATCCTATATGGAAAGTACCATGAGGATCATGCCATGGGTAGAGCTATGGTACCCATGTTTAAGGTTAGGTGAAGGTTTTAATAGATAATCACATGATTCAACTTTAATTAGTTATCCTTAAAAGAGGGAGATGAATGTAGGTAAAAACAAGGGATGAGCTTAAGTTATATAAAAGGTGAGTTTGATCCTATTTTAACAAAATAAAGGATGCAAATGTAGATGCAAAGCATTGAGGGGCTCATGTTATGATTTCTATTTAAGAGAGGATGACCAATGAGCTCTTAATCCATACTTGTGTATTATGATATAAGGTCCAATCTAATTGAAAGCAAACTTTCCCTACTTGATTTTCTCCATATTGGTGACATGTTGATTTTCCTTTAGGATGATGTCTTCAACATTGAATTCTCACACTTTGAGGTGTTTTTTATAAGCATGCTTGATTTACCCTTGGTAGACACGAAGGTGGGTGAGCATGGCTAAATGATGTTTATCAAGTAGCTTAAGTTGGGTTAAACATTTGGGATGATAATCATTCTCAGAAATGAGATCTTATAGGGAAATACAAAGAAAGTTAATTTGGACTTTGAGAGGTAAGATGGCCTTAGCTCTAAAAACCAAAGAGAAAGGGGTAGCACCCATAGGGGTTTGAATCCTAGTACGATATACCCATAAGGTGAAATGGATGTACAGATTCTAATCTTGACCAGATGCATTAACCATTTTAGTTAGCATGTTGTTGAGATTTTTGTTAGAGGCTTCAACCTGGCCATTAACTTGTAGATGATAGGGCGATGAGAAACTTAACTTGATACTGAAAGTGTCACAAAAACCTTGGACTTATTTTTTTAAAAAATATTTGCCATTGTTAGTGATAATTTTATGAGGAGCACTAAAATGATAGATAATGTGATGGTCAATAAAATTGATAATATTTTTAGATTTGGTTGATATAAGAGGAATATCCTCTACCCATTTGGTGAAATATTATATGGTAGTGATGATAAAATTATGTCAATATGAATAATGGGGGTTAATTTCTCTAATAAGATCTAGACCCCATTGTGACAAGGGCTAGAGATCCTTGGATACTTAGAGACTATGGCTAGGTACATGATGTAAATTGTCATGTTATTGACATTTGAAACACTTTTTCACATAATCACAATAATATTGGTTACAGGTGGGCCAATAATAGCCAAGGCAAAGTATGTATTTAGTGATGGATAGACCACTAAAGTGTTCTCTATAAATCCCATAATGTATCTCTTTGATAGCATGAGAGGATTCATGATGATGTAAACAACGAAAGAGGAAACCATCAAAGGTGTATTTGTAAAGAATTCCCTCCAGTATGGTATAATGTGATGTGATCTGAATAAACACTCTTTCAGCATTTCTAGAAAGATTGGGAGGGATGATGGTAAGGTTGAGATAGTCAAAGGTCTATTGGTACCAAACGTCAGGTTGGGTCTCCTCCAAATTAAAGATGTTAGGAAAGTCTGATTTGATATAAGAAGGCTCAATAAGTTGATGGATAATGATAGATATATTAGAGTCAAGGGTGCAGATAAGATCTAGGAAGTAAGAGAGTCTATCATATTGGGAAACTTGTTCATAGATCATGGAGTGGTTTGGATATGATAGTGTTCAAATGATGCTAAGATTACATAAACTAGTTGTTTATACTATTTCAAAACATAATTATTACATTGATAAGATCCATTTATTTGATTGACCACAAGTTGAGAGTCAAAAAAAATGTTAATCATTTTGACTCCCAAGTCTAATATAGTTTAGAGACCTATCATTAGGGCTTTGTACTCAGCCATATTATTGGTACATTTCAAATATATCTTTAAGGATAAAGGAAGAGGTTCACTATGAAGGGGAATAAGGATGATGTTGGCTCCCCCACCACATCGACACTTGGATCCATCAAAGAACATAGTCACTTGATAGGTGAAGTCTTCTTGAGAGAGGATCATAATGGTCTCATCTAGAAACTTGAGAGGAGGATGTCGGTTGTCTACTAATGGTGCTTTGGCCAATTGGTCAATAATGATTTTCCCTTTGATTGACTTCTTATGAAGGAACTCAAGGTCAAAATCAACTAAAATCATGATCCACTTAGCCATACACTAATTTTTGTATGGCTTAGAGTGCATATACTTTAGTGGGTTGGTGTTAGTTATGATAATGGTCTTGTGGTTAAGAAGGTAGTGGTGAAGTTTGGTCACCACAAAGACTAAGGTGAGACAAATTTTCTCAGTATGGGTGTACCGAATCTCATACTCTACAAGTATATGGCTAAAGTAGTATATGGCTTGATCTTTATGTTGCTCATCTCAATGATCCAATAGTGTCCTTAAAGACTGGTTGGTGGTAGATATATAAAGGTAAAAAGGTTGATCTTCCTTGGTAGGAATGAGGATGGTCATAGACACTAGAAAACTACACACAATGGTTCTTGTTGACACTGGAGATTGCACCCAGGGCAAGGAGGCCTAGCTCCTGCCTTTTCCTCCTAAAATGGAAACTCTCCTCTCACTTGTGGGACTGGTGAAGCTAGAGGAGAGAGTCTCTAGATAAGGGCTAGCTCCCTTTGATGCATCATGTTGTTTCCAGCAAAAGTAAAACACATATATATAGATATAAAAAGGGGGGGGATGAAAAGGGAGAAGAAATACAAAAAACAAACAACCTACTCTAAAGAGGTGATACACCAAAATAAAGGTTTGACCCTCCCACATCCACACTTAGAATCAGACCAAACAATATGACATGCACTTCAGGCTTGGACAAGAAACCAGTTTACAAGGAAAGACAGGGAAAGGTCCTCAGAAAAATAGAGACAGAGACTCACCAAGGTGTTGTACTGCACACAATGTAAGTGACTTCCCTTGTCTTACTTCTCAAAAGAACTCTTCTCCTATGAATTGTCAATTAGAGCCTTATATATGGCTGGTCTGTTGGCATTAACCTGTGAAAGCATCGAAGATAATGACTAAACACAAATAATACTCATGACATACACAGAAAATCTACCCAAGATGGAGGCAAAAACTATATTTTATTGATTTAGGTGGAAAATTTGCAGAGCTGTGCTCTTTATAAAAATGGAGAAGATTTTTTTAAAATGACCAAGTCTACCAATTTATATGGAAAAGCCAAGAGGAGACTCATTGGCGCTTTGCTTGCAAGTGGCTGCTCGAGTCTTCATTGGGAAAGGGAAAAACACTGTAGTTGACGTCAAAATTTTTGCTGGGATGATGCTTGCTACCTTGTCTTTTCTCCATTTTGTCCTATCTAGTCTATGACTTGCCTTCCTTTTTTTCCAACTTGACATCCTTCATGCTAGCCCAGACTGCTGACGGGTCTTCCTTGTTTTGCATGCGACCTGCTCCTCTGCCAGCTAGTCAGGCTTTTTTCTATGTTTTGCAAGATTTTTTCCCTATAGACTATTATTCGCGGTCAAATTACCGCTCAATGTTGTTCACGGTCATTTTACCGCTGACTATTGTGCACGATAATTTTACCGCTTAATGTTGTGCACGATAATTTTACCACTGACTGTTGTGCATGGTAATTTTATCACTCAATATTGTGCATGATAATTTTACTGCTGACTGTTGTGCATGGTAATTTTATCACTCAATGTTGTGCGTGGTAATTTTACTGCTGACTATTGTGCGTGGTAATTTTACCGCTGTGGACATTTCCTGTTGTATGCACCTGACCCAGCCCTTATTTCCCATGCGGCCTGCTAGAATCCCTTCACGACTTGTGCAGACTAGTCTCTCAGGCTATCTTTATCCTTCTCAGTGGGCACCCTTGTCTTTTGCATGTGGACTCTATCTTAACCTTACCGTGGCCTGCTTAAATGGTTTGCGGCCTGCTAACTACTCCTCGGGCCTGCTTGATAGTCCTCAGTGGTCTACTTGACTGTTGGTAAGCTTTTGTAGATTGTTGGCGGGCTTTATATTGGCCGTGTTAGGCTTTAAACGGCTCTTACAGGCTTTTTGTTTTCTATGGGCATTGAATTTCTGTCGGGCTCTAAACGACTCCCACGAGCTTTGAATTTTTGCAGACAAATTATCCATAAAAAATCTGCTCGGCCTGTTTGGACTTTGTCTGCAAGCATTTCCCACAGACAAAAGTCTACAAAAATTCTGCTTTGGCATTCCCTTTGTATTTTTCCATGCGACCCGACTCCTTTGCCTCTGCATTTGCGCTAAGCCATGCCCACAGGAATTTGAGACTTGGTTAAAATTTCATGAACTCATTTGAACCTTGGACCTCGACCCAGACTATAATGAACTTGGGTCCCTTTCATTACAAAGTGCCGGCCCTCCACTTAGGTGATGAACTTTGAACAAAGCAAGTGCTAGACTGATCAAGAACAAGGTCGTTAGACTAAAATGCTAAACTGAGCTGGACGAGGCCAATGGACTTCGAAGAAGATAGAACAAAAGCTGATAAACCAACCACTCGAAACAAAAGATTGAACTAATCATGTTGAAACAAGTAGATAAATGATGGCATTAAACTGAACTATTGAACTGAACCCATTGAACCAAAAATGGTTCAACGGTTCGACAAACTGAAAATGGATGAACCAAGTGCTGAGGAACCATGCCCTTTGAAATTGAACTCACTGACCTTGCCAATTAATGAATTAGGCCAAGCCAATGCTTGAAATGAAACTGTCAAACCCTGAAGATGGACCTTGCAACTTGAAATTAATTGGCCATGCAAAGCAAGTGTAGAAGGTGACCGAGATTTTGCCTGTGGGCAAAATTGGTCAACAAATTGGTGACTCACAGGGGAAGCATGCCTACTATGCTTAAGACCCAGTTGCCTTTGAATATCCATTAGGCACAGAGTCAGATGGTAACTTTGAAGAGAGTTCACAATAGCCTTTGAGATCCCAAAATCACAGCTAAAACTTTCACCCCCATACGTAAAAGGAAACACACAAGGCTTAAAACAACTAACTGTGTAAACTGCACTTAGGGAAAATAAGAAATAAAACAAGGGAAACTATGTACATCCAAACCAAAAATCAGTGGCAATGCTTTAGATGTATCTTGTTAACTAGGATACATAGTTTTTCACCATCCAACCTAGAAAGTTGGAACGCATTATGTTGCTTGCATTGAGTGATTATGTAAGGACCGCTCCACAAGGTGTCAAATTTTGCATGCTTTCTAGGTTTAGCTCTGTCTTCATCCCATTTCAAAACAATGTCTCCTTTAGAGAAATATTTTGACAAAGATTTCTTGTCGAAGTGTCTTTTTATTTGCTGCTGGTGACTAGACATGGCAGTCATGGCACGGTCCCTTATCTCTTAGAGCTCCACTAGCTCACACAGTCTGACTTCCATGCTAGTTCCTTCTTCTAACTGTAGCTGATGGGTGAGATGTAATGCTGGCAGTTCAAGTGAGATGGGAAGCCTAGCTTCCCTTCCATAGATGAGCGTATATGGGGAATTTTTGATTGATCTCTTTGGGGTGATTCGATCGGCCCATAGAGCTGTCTTCAGCTTGGCATGCCAAGTTCTCTAATTTTCTTCCATGGTCCTCTTTATAATCCTGATCAAATTTTTGTTGGTGGACTCAGCCAGCCCATTCCCCTACAGGTAGTAATTTGATGAAGTGCTGAGGTATATACCATACCTTAGTGCCCATTCACTAGTTTTGGTTCCCAGAAAAAGCCAAGGCATTATCTGAGATTATGGTGGCTGGGACCCCAAACCTTGTCACTAGGTCTTCATAGAAATCCAGGACTGCGCTTTCATTCACTTCCTTCAAAGCAATGGCTTCCACCCACTTGGTGAAATAATCCATAGCAGTCAAGACCCATTTGTGTCTAGCACTGGAGGGAGGATTGATCATCCCTATGAAATCTAGGCCCCACTGCATGAATGGTTGTTCAACTTGAATGGGCTATAGGGGCATGGTAGCCAATCGCTGTTTTTCGTCAAAAAGTGTACACTTTTGGCACTTCCTTACCCAGGCATAGGTATCCTTGAAAAGAGTGGGCTAGAAATAGCCAACTCTCATTATATTTGTTGTTGTGGTCTTAGGGGAAAAATGGCCACCTGCTAGCCCATCGTGAAACTCAGCCAATACCTTATCAACCTAACTAGGGTCAATGCATCTTAGGAGAACCCCAGAGAGATCCTTCTTAAATAATACTCCATCAATCAAAACATAAGGAAGGGACTGAAGTTTAAAATACCTTCTTCTAGCCCTACCGAGACCCTGTGGACATTCGCTTGTAAGAAGGAAGTGCCTCATGTCAAGAGTCCAATCTCTTATGACAGCTAGTTCTTCTGCAATGGCTGCATCATGGATCAGCAAGCTGTCTTCACCCTTTTGTCTTAAATCTGTAGCTAGCTATTCACATAGGCCCCTTCCTCTCACCAACTTGGCAATTTTGATGTCTATGTCGTACTCCATCACCTTAGTGATCCATCCCGCTCTTTTCTCATTTAAGTCTCAATTGGCCAAGAAATGCTTGATGCCAGGATGTGGAACCATGAGATGGATCCTGCTATTTGACAACATATATCTGAATTTCTTGAGGCTATGCACTATTGCCAGGACTTGCTTCTCTACGTAGGTGTACCTGATTTGGAAGTCCTCTAACCCCTGGCTAAAGAAGGCGAGTGGTTGCTCAAGGTCATCACTATTTGCTTGAGTAAGCATAGCAGATATCACTTCTCCATTGCTGAAGGTATAGAGATTGAGGTCTTTATTGAAGTTGGGGCTGATTAGAGTGGGAGCCTGGGTCAAAGCCTATTTGATGGCTTCAAAGGTATCTTTTCTTGGCATTGTCCAGTTGAATTCCTCACCCTTCCTCAGCATAGAGGTTAGGGGTTTAACTATCTCAACAAAATTCAAAATGAACCTCTGAATTAAATTTATCTAGCCAAAGAAACTCTGCAGGCCTTTCTTGTGCTTTGGTAGGGACATCCCCAGGATGGAGCGGACTCTCTCGGGGTCAATAGACAAACCTTTCTTAGACATAATGTGGCCAAGAAGTTTTCTCTCATGAACAATAAATACACATTTCTTTGGATTTAGAGAGATTCTAAATTCCTTTCACCTCTTAAAAATTTGCCTGAGGTGCTCCATGTGTTGGCCCGCCTCCTTAGAGAAAACCATTATATCATCAAGGTACACCATCACGTTCTTATTTATCAAATCACTAAAAGCCATGTCCATGGCTCGCTGGAAGGTAGCACTAGCATTGAATAGCCTGAAAGGCATCTTCTGGTAGGCGAATGTCCCCCATTTAGTGGTGAAGGTTGTTTTGTATTGGTCACAACCTCATACCAGAATCTAATTATATCCCAAATAATCATCCAGGAGGGAGAAACATTTAGAACCGGTTACCTTTTGGAGGATCTTCTCCATGCTCAGAAGGGGCTAATGATCTTTTAAAGAGACTTTATTAAGGTCTCTGAAGTTGACACACAGCCTGATCTCCCCATTTTTCTTTCTAACTGGAACCAAATTGGCCAACCATGAGGAATGTTTGATCGAAAATATAATGCTAGACTCAATCAACTTGACCAATTCTTTCTGCATAAGGAGTTTGATCATCGGATTAACCGGCCTCTATTTTTGTGTGACTAGTTTTGCACCTTCCTCTAATTCAATGGTATGCTGGGTGAGTCTTGGATTGAAGCCTTTCAAGTCACTATAATTCCAGGCAAAGACGTCAGTGAACTCCTGACATAGCAGAATGAAAGCTTGCCTTTCTTGAAATGTGTAGACCTTACCAAGCGCTAGCAGCTTGTCCTTGAAGATTTCAACTTTTTCATACTTCTCCTCTCTGATAGTGATGCATGATTTGTCATCTCTTAGTTGGTCATCTCCATTGAAAATACTTTCAAGTGTGACTAGACCCTTAGGGAGTTTATTGTTCTTCAATTGAACAATCTGATTTCCGTATTACTGCCTCAATTTCGCTTGATTGTGGACTATGAACTCAGCATCTTCCTGCAGGAAGAGGGCTATATGTTGGTCACTTCTGAAGACCTGCCAATTTGTAATTTTGTCTAAAATTGAAGGCCGAACCACCACTTTTAAATGGCATGAACCATAATCCCTACTTATCTCTTTTAAAACATCAAATTGGGTGCCAACAGTTGCTAGCCTTAGGCCTACTTATTCTATTCCCTAGGAATCGAGGTAATGTTAAGAGCAAGGAAATCCTCCATCCCAGACTCTATGCTTGTAAGACCTCAGCAAGGAGTTCTTGGTCAAGTTTAGGCCTCTTATTTGGTTCACAATTAATTCACTATCCCCCAAGATTTGTAACTTCCTGATCCCTCTCTTTCTTTCCCACTCAAGTCCATGAATCAAAGACTCATATTCTGCAACATTACATGTGCAAGAGAACTTGAAATGGAAAGCTAAAAAGTACCTTTCTTTAGAAGGGGAAACTAGCATTGCCCCACCACTAGCACCCAGTTTACTTTTCGAACCGTCGAAGTACAGCTGCCACAGGCCAAGGTCTTCTTTGTTTTCCTTCATTATATTGGGCATGATGGCACCTTCTTCATGCAAGCAATAGATGCCAAGGTCTATTTCCTCAATAAACTTATAAGGATTATGCTCAAAGTTATCGCTTCCCCACTCATCCAAGAGTAGATCTGTGACTCCTTCAACAGCAGAAGATGAAGATTGGTCCGTCTAAGACTCTTCTGGATCGATGATAGTGTAACTGACATTCACTGACTTGGGTGAATAGGGCTCTAGGTGGTCCTTGTAGAGTGGCTCAGATTCAATTTTCACTTTGGTCTTGTACTTGGTTTTGAAAACTAGATATGACCAATTCACTGCTAGATAGCCACCTATCTTGGACGTAAAGTCCCTAGACAAACAGATTGTGAAATATGGAGGAACGTCTGCTACCACTATATCATGGGGGATTGAGAATGTCAGGTAGGCATGTAATGTTAAACTCAATCCTTTTAGGATTCTAACTGTCTTTGTGGGTGCCCCATCTAGTTGCAAGACTCCTTTGTTCATTGCTTCATACTTTAATCCCATCTTATCAGCAATGCACTTGGGCATCACTGAAGTGTTGACCCCACTGTCGATTATGCAATTGTGTACTAAAAAATCCCCTATGATCAAAGATACATAAAAGGGGGGAGTCCTTTCTTCTTTCTTTACCTGACTTAAAGCAGAAGGCTGCCCATTCGTCATTAGGACGTTATTAGTGTCTGTTGGGATGGCTTGTCGATCTAGCTCATGTAATTCTTTCTTCAATACATCCCTTTGTCCTGGAAGAGACAATGAATCCCATAGAGAAATGCTCACATGTAATTTCTTCATTTGATCAACTATATTAACTTGGGGGCTGATTCCATTCGTGCTTTCCTTTGGGCTGATCCCGGCTAGAGCTGTAAACTGAGGAGCTGGAGGTGCAGACGGTTGTCTGGGAATTGGGGCCCTTTGAAATGGGTGTGATGGAGGATTCATTGCTGCCTAAGGGGAAGCCTGCGCTTCTCCAACTACTCTTCTTTTAAATCCCCATGTTGGATGCAATGCAATCAACCTGATTGTCTGTAGCGCCCCCATGATTAATTTCATGAGCTCACCCTCTTCATGATTTATCAGGGTAGAATCTGGCTGAGTTTGATTGTTACTCGTGTTGGGCTGAGCTAAAAACTCAAAAAACTGGGAATGATCAGCAGCCTGGTTTTTTGAATTTTGAAAAAAAATCATCATGTCATTCGTATGGACAGCTTGCTCTTAACCATGTCCCATGGTCAAATAACCTAGCTGCTCCTACACTAGATTGTTCTGAGTAGGCACCATGGCTTTAGATGACAAAGAGGGGCCTGAGTTATAATTTTGAAAAGGCCTGGTCTGAGTGAGCTGACCTTGTCCTCTATTATAGCCTTGAAAAGGGTTCCTAGGTGCTTGACCATAATGTTGATAACTCAGATTCAACTTGTTATTTTGAGCTTGTTGCCTTTTAAGAGCTACAAGTTCATTTGACATGTTTTGTAACAGGCTTTTAACCTCATGTAGTTCATTTGATGAAATAGCAATTGGCTTTTTAATGCTAGGCATAGGGGCTAATGTGGGTGCAAGAGTTTGGATAGGGGGAAACATCTCTGGGAAATGTGGCATGTGCGGCCTAGGGGCAATTTTTCTAGCTTGAACCAAGCAATTTTTAACTGCTATGGCAATGTCGTAAGTAGCTAGCAATATATGTCCTCCCATAGATTGGATCATCATAGCAATATCACTATTTAATGCCTTTAAATAGTACAAGAAAGTGTAGCTGGGAGTTGGTCTTACTAGGATGGGAATTCTATCCCAAGTCTTTTGAAACCGTGTGTTGAAGTCTTGCATATACTCATGTGGAGCTCTTTTTATAGTCGTTAGCTACTCTGCAAGAGAGAGGCCATCAGTTTTTCCCTCAAAATGATCAGTTAAATGGGTGTCCAATTCATTTCAAGAATGTATGGAATTCACAGGCAAGGTTCCATACCAATCAAGAGCCTTGCCTTTAAGGGACAGTGCCAACAATCTGATGGCAATATTTTCCTCTGTTATATTGTGAATATTGCAAAGGTTGGCAATATTCTTGATATGCTCAACAACTATAATTGGCCCCACTCCATCAAAAGAAGGCACATTTTTTAGAGCTATTCCTGGAATCGAATCATAACATGGGAGGTTTAAGGGTCTCTCACCGCAAAAAGATGCAAAAGGCAATGCCATGGCTGGAACGGGCTGTAACTGTGGCTGAGCTGGGTTGGTGTTCCTAGCAACAAGTCTAGGAGGATTTACTAATGGATAAGCGCAAGTTCTCTCAAACCTAAGCCTTTTAGTAGATTTTAAAGGCAGCTCAATGAAAACAAAAGGGACCCCCCTTGAAGCTGACCTTGTGGTGACTTTTGGCATAGAAGTTTAAGTGACTGGTCTTAAAACAAAGAACTAATTTCTTACCAATGAAGTCACTAGATGCTGGAAATCTTTGAAATGACTGTAGCAGGACCAGCATCAATCCTAAAATACTACTACATTGGAAACTGATAACATTACCATCCCATCAAGCGTGCCAAAAACTATTGACACTGGAGATTACACCTAGGGCAAGGAGGCCTAGCTCCTGCCTTCTCCTCACAACATGGAAACTCTCCTCTCACCTATGGGACCGGCGAAGCTAGAGGAGAGAGTCTCTAGATAAGGGCTAGCTCCCTTTGATGCATCGTGTTGTTTCCAGCAAAAGTAAAACACATATATATAGATATAAAAAGGGGGGGATGAAAAGGGAGAAGAAATGTAGAAAACAAACAACCTACTATAAAGAGGTGATACACCAAAATAAAGGTTTGACCCTCCCACATCCACACTCAGAATCAGACCAAACAATATGACATGCACTTCAGGCTTGGCAAAGAAACCAGTTTACAAGGAAATACAGGGAAAGGTCCTCAAAAAAATAGAGACAGAGACTCACCAAGGTGTTTTACTACACACACTGTAAGTGACTTCCCTTGTCTTACTTCTCAAAAGAACTCTTCTCCTGTGAATTGCAAATTGGAGCCTTATAGATGGCTGGTCTATTGGCATTAACCTATGAAAGCATCGAAGATAATGACTAAACACAAATAATACTCATCACATACACCAAAAATCTATCCAAGATGGAGGCAAAAACTGTATTTTGTTGATTCAAGTGGAAAATTTGCAGAGCTGCCCTCTTTACAAAAATGGAGAAGATTTTTTTTTAAATGACCAAGTCTGCCAATTTATATGGAAAAGCTAAGAGGAGACTCATTGGTGCTTTGCTTGCAAGTGTCTACTTGAGTCTTCATTAGGAAAGGGAAAAACACTGTAGTTGACGTCAAAAATTTTGCTAGGGCCATGCTTGCTGCCTTGTCTTTTCTCCATTTTGTCATATCTGGTCTATGGCTTGCCTTCCTTTTTTGCCAACTTGACATCCTTCATGCTAGCCCAGAATGCTGATGGGTCTTCCTTGTTTTATGGGCAGCCTACTCCTCTGCTATCTAGTTGGGCTTTTTTCTATGTTTTGCAAGCTTTTTTCCTCACAGACTGTTGTTCACGGTCAAATTACCGCTCAATGTTATTCACGGTCATTTTACCACTGACTATTGTGTGTGGTAATTTTACCACTCAATGTTGTGCGCGGTAATTTTACCGCTGACTATTGTGTGCAGTAATTTTACCACTCAATGTTGTGCATGGTAATTTTACCGCTGACTATTATGCATGGTAATTTTACCACTACAGACATTTCTTGTTGTATGCGCCTGACCCAGCCCTTATTTCCCACGCAGCCTGCTAGAATCCCTTTGTCGCTTGCACGGATTGGTCTCTCAGGCTGTCTTTATCCTTCTCGGTGGGTACCCATGTCTTTTGCACATGGACTCTATCTTAACCTTACTGCGGCCTACTTGAATGGTCTATAGCCTACTAACCGCTCCTCGAGCCTGCTTGATAGTCCTCGATAGTCTGCTTGACTATAAGCGAGCTTCTGCAAACTGTTGGCAGGTTTTATATTGGCCGTGTCAGGCTTTGAATGGCTCCTATAGGCTTTTTGTTTTCTACAGGCATTGAATTTTTGTCAAGCTCTAAATAGTTCCCATGGCTTTTGAATTTCTACAGACAAATTGTCTGGGGGAAATTCCCTCGGGCAATTTGTCTACGGAAATTCTGCCTAGCCTGTTTGGTGTGTAACCCATGGACTTTGTCCATGGAAATTCCACTTTGGCATTCCCTTTGTATTTTGCCGTGCGACCTGACTCCTTTGCCTCTACATTTACGCTAATCCATGCCCGCAGGAATTCAAGACTTGGTTAAAATTTCATGAACTCATTTGAACCTTGGACCTCGACCCAGACTATAATGAACTTGGGTCCTTTTCATTACGAAGTGCCAGCCCTCCACTTAGGCGATGAACTTTGAACAAAGTAAGTGCTAGACTGATCAAGAACAAGGTCGTTGGACTAAAATGTTGAATTGAGTTGGACGAGGCCAATGGACTTTGAAGAAGATAGAACAAAAGCTGATAAACCAACCACTCAAAACAAAAGATTGAACCGATCATGTTGAAACAAGCAGAGAAATGCTAGCATTGAACTGAACCATTGAACTAAACCCATTGAACCAAAAATGGTTTAATGGTTCGATGAACTAAAAATGGATGAACCAAGTGCTGAGGAACTGTGCCCTTTGAAATTGAACTCACTAAACTTGCCAACTGATGAATTAGGCCAAGCCAATGCTTGAAACAAAACTGTCGAACCCTGAAGATGGACCTTGTAACTCGAAATTAACTGGCCATGCAAAGCAAGTGTAGAAGGTGACTGAGATTTCGCCTGTGGGCAAAATTGGTCAACAGTTCTAGATGTTAAAATGCTTCAGGACCCCCCTAGGGACCACCTAACCATTCTTGACCCACTAACCAACCCATCAAACCTTGAGTATAGTTAGCCACTTAGCTAAATAAACTCACTAACTAACTCACTGTCCCTTAACCTAACCCTTTTAACCTAAATTAGCCCCTTTACCTCTAGACACTTGACCACCAATGATCAGCATGACCATTGACAATTAGTTTGACCTTCAACAATCAAGTCTTCCTCAATTTAACATAAACACCATTGTGTACAAGCTAACATGACATGATTTAATATGTTCATCTTACATGGTGCTAAAAAAATATGAAGCATAAAAATAAAAAATCCAACCTCCTAAGGAACCTTCTATCCTCCATCTCTCTTTGCTTATAAAAGGAGGGGAGTAGGAGGTGAGAAAGGATCATCACAAGCATTCTAGCACATAGTTATTCAAGATTTCTAGCTAGTTTTCCTTTTAGTAATTGAGCAGCTAAAATAGAGATCTGAACCTTTGATAAAATTTATCTTGAGGTAAATTATCGTTACTTTGCCAAAATTTCTCTAGCAATCAACCATAAACCATTTAATAATCAATAGGTATATTTTTTATTTTAGCTTTGTTTGTTTGGTTTTTGACATCCAAGCTAGAATCAAACCTTCTACACCTATCTTCCAACTTACCTATCCTTAACCAAACCCTTAATAAACCTTACCTAATCATTAACCCATTATACAACTCCATTTTGAGCAACTTTAAAATTTATAGGTAACCTTCAATGGTTAGCATAATTGTCGATGGTCGCCTCCAACCGTCGATGGTTTCCCAACCATTGATAGTCAATGTAACTACCGATGGTCACTCTGACTACTGATAGTCACTATGATAAAGAATAAAAACAAGTTATTTATAACCCTTCACCGCCAACCCAATCCAAATTTCTATGTCCCTACCTATTCACAGACCCCTGCCTGGTTTTTTGAACATAACTTGATCTATTTTAGCACTAGTATTGACATGCTATTGTTATATTTAGTTTATTTTTCATTATCAAGAATTCACTTATTCTTGAATTTTATGTCTATTATTTGATGCAATTATTTAATATTTATCTCTTTCAACTTAATTATTATCAAAGAGTGGATTGAAATCCTCCTAGTAGGCTCACGCTTCTTAGATTTAGCTCACTCTAGGCGATCCACCTTACTATCTTTCTAAAAACCCCTTTTGTTAGTGATTTATTATCTATAGGTCATCCTTCCAATGTAAAAATGATCTCTCCACACTCATCTGGATTACATGTGCATCAACAACTAGGTTCTTCTACCACACCCTTATTACTAGTTTCTTAACTTTTTTCTTAACTAATAAATGAATAAAAATTAAGAGAAACATTTGGCACACCCAGTGGGACCTAGCATCATCTAGGTTCCCTTTTTCTTCCTTTAATCTATGCTCATACAAATAAATTGAAAATTTTCATTTTGGGCTTAAAATAAACCTTGCATATATTGATTGCTTTCATTTTTTTAGTTCATCTAGTTAACTTAAAATCAAATTAATCAATCATAATTTCACTCTTATTATCACACATTTTAACAAACCACATAATCAATTAACACATAAAAATAATTGACATAAGTCTTGATTAGGATTTCATCACCTAGTGGTAAACCTTACCCTTTGACTATCTTACTTAAAGGTCATTATTAAGAAGATAAACCAAAACTCAGCTCTCTAGTTGAGTCTAAACTTTAAAATTTAATATATCTTATCTAAGCACCTGACACCCTTATCACTATGGTGTGTGAAGAGAGGTAGTAGGCCCCATTATCGAGCCACGTACTGAATTCCAATACACATTTTTGAGAGCATTTAACACTTAAAATCAATCTTAGACTTCCTTTCTATTACTTGATCTACAAACTAAAGTTCTTCACACTTTCTAAGGCATAAGCCAAAAGTGATCTAAAAATAATCCTAAGTTGTTAAATTCACTTTAGTACATGTTTTGATTACCTTGAGATATTTTTATTTTTCTTACTTTGTGTTTGAATTGTGATATTTTTAATCATTTCCTTTTTACTTCTCATATGGTCCTTACTAAACAATAGTTGAGGAATCAAACTAACCAAGAACCACTCTCCTCTTCTTCTTCCTTCATGGAGTATACTTATAATGTTGAGGGCCATCCTCATCTTTCTCCCCCTCCCTTGGATTTCACTACCTTGATAATAACCCCATGGCCCTCTAACATTACCTCAACAACTTATCTCACCACACCCCTACTACTTTAGTTCCTCTTATAAATCCACCTTATGGGATACCACCCCATATTATGATTGGCACCACCTCTATCCAACCTATGATTACAAAATCATCTTCTTCCACCCATAACCCATCTTCTACCTCCACCCAAACTCAATTAAACATCTCAACCAATGGTCAAACACCCCCTACACCAACCAACACCTCCAACATAGGGGAAACCTCACCTCTTGTTACCCATACTTCATCCTCTATGGGGATATCTTATACCCCTATTTCCACCATTCCCCTTATCACTACCAACCTACCAATTTCTACCCCACTTCAAAATTTGGTGCTTTCCATACCTCTTACCCTTCCACCTATCACTACTAGAGTTACCACTCAATTCTAACCAACTACTAACATATTCATACCTCTAAAATAACCCATATCAATCCCTTAACAAATACCCATGACATTCTACCAATAGTTCCTAATCTACAAAGATACATAGCACTTTCTACCCAACCTTTTGTGCCCATTAACCATTATGTGGCATCATCCCAACCTTCAATGACCACATACTAATATGTGGTATCTTCTCAACCTTATACCACTTATCCATATATTTTTTCCACCTAACCTCAACAAAACTTACCACTCAATTATGGAGCTTCCCAACCCCAAATAGATTTAGTCAAAATGTTAATGGACAAAATGACCAACCTAGAGTCATCTCTTTTGGGGGATCATAACCTTTTATCTTATGATCAAATATGTAATGAACCTATCCATCCATCCATCCCTATCTGATCTTATCCTCCTCCATGGGAACTACCCAAGTTTTCTAAATTATAAAGCAAGGAGGACCCACAACAACATTAAGAGCATTTCACCATTCTTGTTATTTGATTTCATATGTTGATGCTCTCCTCATTTGTACTTTTCCCATGTCTTTACCTAAACCAATAGTATAGTTCTCTCACCAAGAACTCCATCTTTTCCTTTTCCCAACTTAACCAAATATTTTTAGATCATTTAACAATCAATATATCTAATAAGGTCTTTATTACTGACCTCTACTCCATTAGGCAATTTAATGATGAATCAATTGCCAACTTCATAGCTATATGGATAGTTCTTATCAACTAGCTCTCTTTCTCTTTACCCCAACCTAAGTTGATTGAAATTTTCTCTTGGGGATATGCCAAACACATTGCTCCTACTCTATAGGTTCAAAATTTCATAACCTTTGATGAGGATTTTACCATGGCATGCAAATTAGAAATCAGAGCCATTAATGAGGGGAAATTGAAACTAAGAGATAAAAATTCTAGCTTTAAATCCAATGACCCTTCCTCATCCAAAACCACCAATCCATCTAATTTTCCCAAAACCAAACCAAAGGCATCCACAAACTTGGTTGTCTTTAAAACCAATCCACCACCAACTATCAACCAACCCAACCAAACCAACTCCTCTAACTCTTCCAAGCAACAAACTAAAATCAAAACTGAGTTGCCCCAAAATAATACACTCTGATAGGGGAGTCTTATGCTTCAGTTTTGGACAAATTACTCAAAGCCAACATCATACAACTTCCTCCCATAAAACCTCCCAAACAATTTGATTCTTCTCATCATACACCTAGTTAGTAAAATGAGAATGATCTATGTGTTTTCCACCGTGTCATTGAACATGATGTTAGTAGGTGTAACACCTTCAAAATAATTATCCAAAACTTGATTGATAAGGGAGAACTTGTATTTGATAATCCCAATGCACCCCCAAATTATTCCCTTGACATATTTCATAAACCTTTCCTAATCATGTCCCTTTTACCAACTATGATGATAATAAGTCCATTATCAGTGAACCTATTATTTAGGATACCATTACCTCGACTAACTCTTATTTCATTACACTCATTAAAGTGGTGAACTCACCCTCTATTACTTTGATACCCAAATAGAGGAAGTAACTACCCTTCTTTATTTAATTGATGAGACTATGGACTTATCCACATCTCCTTTGATATGAATACCAAAGGAGGTAACCATTGCTTCAACTACATCTTCCCCCACTCCACTTATTAAAGTGGTGGAATTACCCATTATTCCTTTGGATACCCACACAAATTAAGTAACCACATTTTTTTCTTTACTAGAGGCCATCACACCTTCCTCCCCTATCATAGAAATACCCATTGTCTCTTTAGAAACAATCCTAAAAGAATAAATCACCATGTCCATTCCTTCCATCGAAGAAAGATCCTCCCAAATCTTGGAACCTTCCATCAATAACAAAGGTGAAAAAACCATTCCTTCACCTCAATCTATGGGCCTAATATTTGAAACCAATGACCAAGGAATTAAACTAGTTTGCAAACCCTTCTCTAGACTAGTCCAAAGCCTAGAGTTCACTTCTCAACCTAATCTAGATAGAGCCACCTTTTAGCATCATCTTGGGATCCCTTATCAAAACAAAAATAAAACTTTGACCTCAATTTAATCTACCATAAAACCTATCATCACCTCAAACCATTCATGAAATACTTATCCCTCTAGAACTATGGGAGAACCATCCAAACTACCTCCATTAAAAATTGCCAAATTGCCTTATACCTCTCTAACCAAACCTATCAAGAATCTAGGAATACTTCCTACACCTAACCTTGCTCACCCATATTTGAAGTTGTAATTAACCCCATCTAGTCTAGCAATTAAACTAAGAAGGTGGAGTCACCCAAACTCCTACCTTGAAACAAAGCCATACCACCCCTTAATCACTTGCCTTCTATCTTAGGACCCCATCCTTCAACCATCCCAGGAGTTCATTATTCTACCAAGAAGGTGAATCCTACCACAACTATCCAAAATAAACCTTCTCCTTTTATTCTACCTTGACCTACCCCCACTAAATCATCAAACCCCCCATCATTTCTAACTCATCTATCTATCTCTACCTTCTCATCTATCTCAAAACCATCTAACTAAAAACCAACCAGAACTAAGTAATCCCAACCAAAACCACCTATTAAGACCATCTCACCACTTACAAATTTTATGGTGAAGCCTTCTTCTAAGAAGTCTCCTACTCCTAAAACCAAAAACCCAACACCCTCAACACATTTACTTGAATATTAATTAACCATTTTACAAAATTTATTGCAAACTTCATCCTTAAGCCTACCACCTATCAAAACTTTTGATCATTTAAGTCCTAAACCATCTTGGTTATGACACTCTAATCTACTCATACCATAGGACACTTGAACATGACTCAAAAATTTTACAAAGCTCTCTAAGAACTTGTCCAGAACTTATGGGATGAGGATGATCTATTATCAGATAAACCTCCCTTGATCTCATTACCAATCCCACCAAATGAACCCATACAAAACTTGCCTAATCCTCCACTCACATTTAAAAGTGAGAAGAAACTAAATCAACCTTCTATCCCAACACTTCCCCTCATCGACACTATCCATATGGTTACCCGATCTCAAGCCCAACAAAAGGATAATGGAAATGCCAAAGTGTCCATTCTATGGACATATCCTTCCACCCCTCAACATTCTAACTGAAACCAAACACCCTCACCTTTACCTTTACCTTCACCTTCACCTTCACCAAAACCTAAAATATCCATTTTGGGTGCCTCTCCTTCCAACCCTTCTGAATCCATTCACTGTGTAGTGTTGAAACAACTTCACTAGACACTAGTGAAGATGAGCCTTTATGAACTTATAAACACCTCATCCCATCATTGCCAAGTAATGATAGAGGCCTTATAATCTATAAAAGTCTAACCCCACAACCCTCAACTTATTTTATACTTTATTGGATCCCTTTTACTTTTTAACTTTGTCACATTCCAAGATTCAAAGATACCCTCCATTTATTATGAGGATCCTAATCCTCCCCTCTTCATCACTAAATATATCTAGAAAGTTTCTTGGCTTTATCATCTCTCTTTAAGGAATAAAATTAAACCTTTCCAAAGTTATATTAATTCTATAGATACCACCTCCAACCCACCTTAAGAAATTCTATAGCCTATAGGGAAAACTCCAATCCATCTATCACTTCATCACTCAGTTATTGGATAAATGTCAACCCTTTCACTATCTTCTCAAGGAAGATACATCTTTTAAGTGGACTAAGGACTACCATAAAACCTTTGATTCACTCAAAGAATACATTCTTTCCACCTATTTTTACCCCTCCTAAAGAGGACCACCCCTTCTACCTTTATATCTCCACCACTGACCATTCCCTAAGGTCAATGCACATTCACCATGATGAACAAAATAAAGAATAATATTTATATTATATAAGTCAAAAACTTATAGAGTATGAGACTCGATACATCCATTCTAAGAAACTTTTCCTTACCTTAGTCTTTGTGGCTTCCAAACTTCATCATTACCTCCTCAATCATAAAATTTTAGTTATCACTAACACTAAAACACTCAAGTACATGCATTCTAAACCATACCAAAACCAGTGTATGGCTAAGTGGCTCATGCTCTTAGATAAGTTTGACCTTGAGTTCCTCTATAAAAATTTGATTAAAGGACAAGTCATTAATGATCAATTGGATGAAGCTTCTCTACTAGATAACCAACCTCTTCCTCTTGCATTTCCAAAAAAGTCTATCATAACTCTTTCTTAAGAGGACCCCACCTACCAAATGACCATGTTCTTTGATGGCTCCAAATTCTAGCACCATGGGGATGATGGAGTTATTCTCATTCCCATTAATGGTGAACCTCTTCCCCTTTCTTTCAAACTTGATTTTGAGGGCACTAATAATGTGGCTGAGTATGAAGCTCTAGTAATAGGTATCCAAACCTATCTAGCCTTGGGAGTTAATATGATTAGTGTCTTTGGTGATTCACATCTTGTGGCCAACTAGGTCAATAGATCCTACCAATGTAATAATGATGTCTTAAAAAAGTACAAATACCCAGTATATGTACTCTTAGCATCATTTGATCATTACGTTATCCAATCTATTCTATGATCTACCAGCAAGTTCATAGATACAATGGCTTCCCTTGCTTCCCAAACGCCACCTGCACCTATCAATTTTAAACTCTTTATCAACATTTACCATTTCATCACACCCTATTATATCCATTCTAATCTTCCTACCATTTATAGTGTGCAGGCATTTCCATTAGACACTTGGTACGAGCAAACCTTTAACTACCTCAACCTCAACATCATTCCTCCTAACCTTTCTAGGAATGCCCAAAGGGACTTTGTTTATAGTACCTTTGATTATACCATAATAAAGGGCATAATTTACAAATGTGTTTTCAATGACATCCTTCTCCATGTCTACAAGTCATGAAGCTTCCCATGCTATCAAGGAAATGCATGATGGGATCTATGGGAGACACTTTGGTGGTATAGCTATTGCTAAATGTATCCTTTGCATCAGCTACTATTGGCACACTCTTAACCAAAACTATTGTGATTCTATAAAGAAATGTGTTAAATGTCAATAGCACACCAATTAGCATCACACACCTACCCATGGCCTTTAAGTATCCAAGGAATTTTGGCCTTTATCACAATGGGGACTCGATTTCATTAGGGAAATAAATCCTCATTATTCATAGTGGCATCAATCCATCATCACTATCATCAATTATTTCACCAAATGGGTGTAGGCTATTCCTCTCATCTCAACCAAAGTTGACAAGATATTCAACTTCATCAATCATCATATCATCTATCCTTTTAGTTTTCCCCATAAGATCATCATTGATAATGGAAAATATTTCAAAAATAAGAAATTTTAAGGTCTTTGCAATGCATTTGGAATTAAGTTAAGATTTTCCTTGCCTTACCATCCACAAGGAAATGGATAGGCAAAAACCTCTAACAAAATCCTCAAGAAGATGTTAACCAAAGTAGTAAGTGCTTTAGGTCAGGATTGGCACTTGCACATACCTTTTACTTTATGGGCCTATCGTACTATCATTCAAACCTCTGCAGGTGCTACCCCTTTCTCTCTAGTCTTTAGGGCAGAGGTAGTCTTGCCTCATGAAGTCTAGATTCCTTCTCTTTACATATCTTTATAAAAAATCATTTCTGAGAGTGAATATTGTCAAGAACATCTAACATGACTTGAGCTACTTTATGAGCACCATCTAGATGTGATTAACCACATTCATTTCTACCAAGAGTGAATCAAGCGTACCTATAACAAGCACCTAAAAGAATAAGAATTCAATATCAGGGATCTCATCCTAAAAGAAAATCAACATTTGCCCAATATGGAGAAAAGTAAAAGAGGCTAGCTTACTTTCAATTTGATTGAACCCTACATCATAACCCACAAATATGAATCAAGAGCTTATTATTTGTCCTCTCTTGAATGCAAACCATAAGTTAAGCTTCTCAATGCTTCACATATACATCTATTATTTTCTTGAATAAGGATCAAACTCACATTCTTGTCTAATTTAAGCTCATCCCTTCATTTATGAGATTTTCACCTTCACTTACCTATCCCTATCCCTTTGAGGATAGCTAATTATAATATAGAACCATGTGATCAACCATCATAGTCATAGCTTAATCCTAAATATGGTTACCATGGCTCTACCCATAGCATGGTTCTCATAGATACTTTTCATCTCTAATCAAATGAAATCCCATGGTCATTATCTCTCAAAACCCTTTCTCCTATTATTAACCTTTTGTGCTAAATTTTTAGCCTCATGAAGGTAAACCTCTAAGCTTATATAGACTTATCCATGTCTAAACTTAACATCAAAACAATTTGGGATACGAAATTATCACTTGGGTCACATGTCTCTAACATTGCATACTATTCTCTTGAAGGATAGCTACCCAAAACTAAATTTATTAAAGATAGACTACTCCCTTAAAGGATAGCTACTAAATAAACAAACCCAAACTTAGACCACTCCCTTGAAAGATGGCTATGATAAATTTGTCAAAAGCAATCATTTGAAGCTTCCCACATCGATCATATTCACAAACTTATAAAAATAATAGTAATAACAAAAGACCCTATATCAAAATCAAAACAAGATATCCCAAGAAATTTGCAATTAGCTTTCATATCTAGCACTAGTAGACTTCCCACATCAATCAGTCTACACCTTACATGAAGACATCAACTCATCTAATATGGTTCTTAGGTCACTTATAGAAGGGTAAAACTAACCCACATAAGGTTACCTTACCTATCACCTATTTACCCTTCACCTTACACCTATCTCCCCTTTATACCATCAAAGGATTATGAACTTACTTGACATAATGTGATCAAGTCACCTTTTTATAAACTAAAGCATGATATTGTGAAGCATTCAAAAGTATTATGTTTCCTAAGCCAATCTAACTTAAATTTTCTGTTTTGTCCTTACCAATGAAAAATCATCATGTTTTTTTCTTATCCTTTCATCATTGGTTCATGTAGACATGTGTCTCATGATTCTTATCTCTTTTCACACATCTATTTGTTATCTAACTTAATTTATGTGCTAATTATAAAAATGATAACCATAAAAAAATTAATATACATCATAACATCATAACCATATCATAAACATCATATCCATATCATAAACATCATATCCATGAACAAAACCAAACATCATCCATAATCATCACATGCCTAAACTATTGAGTCCACATCTCATAAAGCATAAGCATAAACATCAAAACCAAAACCATTAATCATGAAATAAACATCACATCTATATATCATCATGAGCATCATAAAAAGCATATACATCATGTCATAAAAATAAATAATACATGTAATAATGTACCTCTCTCTCTCAAAACATGCACATCTCACTATTTTGGCATGTAGGCTAGTATGAAAATCAAGTACATCTATATATATACATCATAAAATATCATATCATGCCCCTAGGGCACCACTACCACTAGCCCTACCTACGCTACCACTACCATCTATTGCCTATTCTCTTAGGATGCCTACCTATCCACCCATCAAAGTAACCCACTGACCTAGAGTCACCATAGCTACCCCACCTACCAAAATAGCTTTGTACTCACCCCATCAAGGTTGATCAGGACACTGTGTTAAAACTATGGACTCAAATACCTCAAATCCTCCACTATGTCCAAGTATCATGCCATTTGAATGGTACCTAGTGGTCTTGCTAATGCTACCACTTTTCCTCCCCTCTATCTCAAGATATCCCTCTCCTGGGTCACCAAGCCTAGTGAGGTCCTAGCTTGATCCCTCTCACCTGTCATGATGGTAACCTGACCCTATAATGTCATAATCTAACCCTATAATGTGTCCACCTACACTTGTAAAACTATAATATGTGCTTGTGCCTATGCCTATCCATCTGGGCCACCTCCCTATATATGTACCTTTGGATCCTCACTAGTTAGATCCACATCCATAACCTACTAGCCCCCATCATCCCACCCAAAATTAGTCACTGCATAAAGGGCCTAGTACCATGCCACATAGATGTTAACAAAACTAGCATCATCAACCCTTATTCTAATGGGTAATTCCTCATGATCTAGAACCACCTCCTCTGGTTATGGCTTAGAAAGTAAAAACTTAGCATCTTGCCTCTTATATCTTGAGAATGAACCTGCGATCCCCTACACTAGGCTAAACTACCTTATAACTCTATCAAATGGGATGAGCTCAGTCTCACCCTCTCTCCTCTTGTAGATCCATCTCCAACTATGCAATGACAGTGTATGCCAAACATAGTGAGCCTAGCTTAGAAAGCCAACATATGGCCTCTAGACCACATCTCCCATAACCAAGCCATCCAATGCATCCCTAAACTATTTAATATCCCTCATACCTCCTCTAGATAATATGAGTGTGGAGTCACCCCTCCACCACATGAAACCCACTTTAAATTCCATCTAGGCAAAACCCTTCCATGATAGCCCCATTGGATTTAGAACCCTAATATGCTTATAGGCCCAATAATGGAGCACAAACCCCATGTTGATCCCATATCTCCAATGAGCTCAAAATCCCCACAACTCCTTGTATATCTAAACTAAAAAATTGGTTCCCACCCAAACACTATCCTACTAAGTAACATTTCCACCAACACTCTCAGTAGTAGATAAAGAAACTACCCACTACTCAAACCTAGTAATTCAAAATAGGAGACTACAATCATCATCATCATCATCAAATGCCTCTCATATCAGGCCCTTTGGTATAATGGCCTATAGTTAAAGCTATCAACATACCAACTAGCAAGGGCCCAATCCTCACCATACAAAAGCTCCATATGCTCATCCCTCTCCTTACTCTCAATATGGTATATCGAGTCTCCCTGAATGAGTAACCATGTGATCCAATGAACATACTCTAATATGATGGTCATCTCTCTTATCAATAAGAAGAAGGTGTTCATGGTCAGATCCCATCTCTTGATGAGAGTCATGATCATCCCCACATCTTGTGACACATGTTGATAGTGTATCATAGCTCTAAGGTTGACCTTCTCCATATGTGTCCAATCATTCTCAGTCATCCCTCCATGGATCTCTATAAAGATCTAAGGAACCCACATCTAGATCTGATCTCGTGCCTACAAAATTCAAAGTTAACATGCACACTTAGTTTTCCATTACCATTACTCATGTTATTTTAGTTCATTCATTCTACCTAAATCAACCTCTTTATCAACCTAAACCCACCTAAATCAACCTATTCCATTGTTACCCTTATAATTCTACAACATTTTCAACTTTCCTCTAACCTTAACTCTTTTATCAAAAAACACCTACCCTAACCCATAAACATTTCAATAGACCATTACTACTTGAAAGCTACCCTATCCCAACCAACCCTTAACATTTTCAACACCAAAAATATTTTAAAACACAACTCATTTTCCTACAAACTTTTGTTGAACACCTTCACCATTCACCTGACTATTGATGGTCATTATGACCACCGACAGTCAAGTGACCATTTAGATTCAGTAGTCCATCATCGACAGTCAAGTCTGACCATTGATAGTTAGGTAAGACCACTGATGGTCACTATGTGTGACCACTAATAGTAAAATACCTAAACCTACCTTCTTAAAGCCACCCAAAATAACAAAATTCAACAAATAAACCACCTACCTCTACCCTTTATCCTACCCCAACCCAACTACTCCTTCAATTTTGATTTCTACCTACTAATTTTACCAATCACATCCAAAACCTAAAATTAGGGAAAACCCCCTAAAATCCCTACCAAAATAAATACAAAATAACCAGATTCATCTAACAAACAACCAAATCAACTAATCTAACAAATTAAGGCAAACCCTACCTCATTCCTTGATCGCTATCAAGGATGAATCCCATGTCTCATTACCTTACCACATCCTTATTTTCCCTACATCTTTAATCCCATACTCGGTCACCTCAACACGTACCTCCCATTAATCAATAAACACCTAGTCAGTAGTCAACCCCACCTTGTCAGTAATATTGCCCAAAAAAATTCTAAATTATCAACAACATAGAAGTTATAGGAGTCAAAAGTAAAAAATAAAAATGAATTATCATTTTCACTTTTTATATTTCATGGTTTTAGGGTTTTCCCCTAACTGTCAACAGTAAAAAAACCCACATTTTAAATTTTTAGGTAGTAACACCTTAGTGTCACATTTTTAGAGAGTACCATCTCCACCAAACCAAAACCAACCCTCAAATAATACCCTCTCCAAAAAACCAACCACCCAACCATGTCTACCTTGATGTTGGCTTGAACTATCACATATTTTTATGATGACTTTGCCTTGGTCCCTTTTGACCATATTGAACATTTGAATTTACACCACCTAGTGCACACTAGACCATTTATGTTTTTATTAAGATCACTTCCTACTTTAGATACCTATGAAAACATCAAATCTATCTAGGAGACTTGATAAGAATGACTTAATCAACTATGCCTAATGCTATGGCCTAGTTACCCCATAACCAGTCCTTTTAGAATCAACCTTATTTTTACCAACTATGGAAACCTTAGCCTTTGCATGATCTTAGATATCATAATTAGTCACATTTTTTGCACATATTTGTGCTTAAAATTCCCAACCACCCTTATCACCAACCTTGTGACTCACCATATACTACTTGTCAAACCTCGACTCAATTTCAATTCACCTCATCGACTCCCAGTTTGAAGGGGAACACCTCTTCCCATACTTGAGACAACTATACCTTCAACCCACAATCTATTTTTGTTTTACATCTTAATAATTCAAATTCACATAACAAAAAGGGGTAAAATTTAGACACTAAAAAATTTAACACAACAGTTCTAGATGTTGAAATGCTTTATGACCCTCTAGGGACCACCTAACCCTTCTTGACCCACTGACAAAACCATCACAACTTAAGTATAGTTAGCCACTTAGCTAACTAAACTCACTAATTAACTCACTGACCCTTAACCAAACCTTTTTTAACCTACCTTGACCCCTTTACCTCTAGACACTCAACCATCAATGATCAACATGACCATCGACAATTAGGTTGACCATTGATGGTCAAGTCTTCTTCATTCTAACAAAAACACTAGTTGTGTATAAGCTAGCATACCATAATTTGATATGTCCATCTTACCCATTTATAATTAACTATTAAGCATCAAAACAATCAATCCAACCTCCTAAATAACCTTATATCCTCTATCTCTCTTTACTTAAAAAAGGAGAGGAGTAGGAGGTGAGAAAGGATCATCACAAGAATTCTAACACATAGGTATTCAAATTTCCCAGCTAATCATCCTAATAATAATTAAATAAATATAATAGATATCCAAACCTTTACCAAAATTACTATTGAGGTAAAGTATTGTTACTCTACCAAAATTGCTCCAATAATCAGCCATCAACCATTTAACAAACAATAAGTACATTTTGTATTTCAGCTTTATTTATTTAGTTTCTAACTTTTAGGCTACAATCATACCTCTTATACCTATATTTCAACTTCCCTATCCATAAATAATCCCTTAAAAAAACTTACTTGATCATTAACCCATTTTATAACTCCCTTTTGAGTAACTTCAAAATCTATAGGTAATCACCAATGGCCAGCATAACCATCGATGGTCACCTCCAACTGTTGATGGTTGCCCAACCACTGATGGTTAAGTTAACCATCAATGGTCACCCTGATTTCCAATAGTCACTATGGTAATGAATAATACCAATTTATTTCTAACCCCTCACCCCCAACCTAATCCAACTTTTTGTGTCTCTTCTTGTTCATAGACCCCTGCCTGATTTTCTAAACCTGGCCTCATCTATTTTAGCACTAGTATTGACCCACTATTTATATATTTAGTTTATTTTTCATTATCAATAATTCACTTCTTCTTGCATTATATTTCTATTATTTGATGTAAATATCTCATATTTATCTCTTTCAATTTAATTGTTATTAAATAATGGATTGATAGCCTCCTAGTAAGCTAATGCTTCTTAGATCTAGCTCATGTTAGGTAATCCACCTTATTATCTTTCTAAAAAACCATTTTATTAGTGTTTTCTTATCTATAGGTCATCCTTCTAAGATAAAAAGGATCTCTCCACACTCATCTAGATTATGTGTGTATCAACAACTAGTTTCTTTTACCACACCCTTATTACTAGTTTCTTACCTTCTTTGTTAACTAAAAATGATTAAAAATTAAGAGAAATAATGGGTGGAGATAAAAGGTACTTTTTAAGTGAATAAAAGGACTTTTGATAGTATTTATTCCACTTAAAAGATACATCTTTCTTCAAAATGTGGTGGAAGGGTTGGCATCGATCTTAGAGCTGAGAGATAAAGTGACAAATGGATTAGAGCTTCCCCTGCAAGCTATAGAGTTGTTTGAGGTGGGTGGGAGGAAAATATCAAGGATTATTTTAATTTTGGTGGTATCAACTTCAATTCCCTAAAGGGAGGTGATAAATCCAAGGATCTTTCCTGACAAGACCCCAAAAATACACTTTTTAGGATTAAGGTGGGCATGGTAATAGATGATTCATTCAAAGATAATCTTAAGAATGGACAAATGATCTTTATGACATTTGGATTTCCCAAGAAGGTCATTGACATAGTCTTCTATGATTTTATGAATAAGGTCATGAAAGATGTAGGTGATAACACATTGATAGGTTTCACTAGTGTTCTTTAGACCAAAAGGCATGACCTTATAGTAAAAAGTTCCCCATAGGGTATTAAAAGTAGTGTAGATACCAAATTTTAGCACCCTTGCCCTATTCTATCATATTTTAGGATATTACTTTAATAATTAAATGTAGATGTTATAAATTTTCACCATAGCTTGAAATCCTAAAATAACTATGTTTGAAATGTGGTAGAAACCTCCAAAAATCTATATTTTGCATCTTAACTCCTAGAGGTCCCAAACCACTCTCAAACATCCTAAAAGTATATACATAAAATATAACTTAAAGTATAAGAGACTAAATGTCCATAATTAAATGTCAACTTATACTTAAATGTTTATTTTATGTATATACCCCCTATTTACCCATGGTAATTGACCCTATTAATTACTATTTACCATCCCCAACCACCCAAAATCTTTTAAATAATCAAAATCCTAAACATGAAATAAAACCAAAACATAATAAACCTCCTAACAACTTATCTCATGGTTAAAACAACTTGAACAACCTTAGAAATCATTTTAACCCTCTTTTACCTCATGCCAACCTATTGGAATGGATTTTCATTCAGCTTCACCCATTTTTGATAAATTGACATCGATCCTCTGTGATCGACATCAATTAGTTAGCATTGACATTGATCCATTTATATACAGAAGACCTCCATGGCTTGTGAAAGGGGAATGTGACTACACTTTTGGAACCTAAAATGCTACCAAAATCTCATTATAACTTGTGTCTAGACTTGATCAACAACTTGCAATATTGTGGAACTTTTGTTGGAGAGCTTATCATAGGTTTTTTATCTTTCATCTTATCCAATTTCATTTTTAGGCATTAAAGGTTAGTATTGCTTTTAAATTTATTTATATTTCTAATATACTATCTTATGTATCTATCTTACATTTAGTTTTTATCATTTTATTAAAAATATAATATATTTATAGTTCAACACTTTTACACATAATTGACATTGATTCATCTGAATTGATGTGGATCCTGTAGAATTGATGTTGATCCTCTAGGATCATCATTGATCCCTATCAGACTATAAAATACCCTTTAAATAGTCTATTTTGCATCATCAACATCTGTTAAAACTCTATGTTTATTTCTAAATATCTCTCTTAATCTATTGATATCCTTTACTAAAACTTAGTAAAACATTTATATATCTTGTCCTTGAATAATCCATTTATCTTATCTCTTAATCATAGATAGTCCACATTTATCTAATCTTTATTAAGTTGTATGTTGGTATTGTTTATAACTACATCTATTATCTTGTATATTTTATCTGTCATCTTGAATAATCTATAATCATTTATCTTTATCAAATTATCTTTTACATTATTTATTTCTTGTAATCTATATCTTTGTAATTTCATATTTATTTATAAATTTGAATGTTAAATAGTGGGCTAACATCCATCTAAAAAAGCATGTTGCTTCTTAGGACTGGTTTATAACCAGGCAACCCACTCATTTATCTATTAATCCATTTTTTGTTTAAGTGTGGTGTATTATAGGTCATTCCTCCCTAGCCAAAGATGAGTTATCACAATCAAGCTTGATCAATGGTGCATAACCAACCATCCATATCTCTAGGTAATCTTAAAAACCCTGTTTATACTTTATTTTTAGTTTTAATTAGACTCACATTAAAAAGCATAAAAACTACTCAAACAAGTAGTTTTGTGTTGATATGTAAGGGAAATTAAGATATAATTATAAATTGAGAACCCATCCATAGGATATAACATCTCATGGTCAGTTATAAGATCAATAAGCTAGTCAATGCTTGGTAAAGGAAAGCCATCCTTAGGGTAGATAAGGTTAAGGTCATGAAAGTCCACATAAATTCAAAGTCCCCCTATCACTTTGGTGATAAGTACCATGTTCAAAACCCATTGGGGATAATCAATGGGTTGAATGAAATTGATAGATATGAGACATTAAAGTTCTTATTTGATGAGAAGGGTTATGCGAGGGTGTATTCATCAAAGTTTTTGCCCAATGATCTTGGCATCATAGTTGGTGACTATATTGTGGGTAGTAATGGAGGGGTCGATTCTTGGTATGTCATTTTAAGACCAAGAAAATGCCATGTTGCGATCTTGTAGGAAGGAAGGGAAGTCCTAAAGCAATTCAAAATTTAGCAATTGGCTAATTTTATTAATGTGTGGGTTATTTGGAGAGCCCAAGTTGATATCAATGATATATTTGTTTAACATGGTTGAAGTATGAAGAGGGAGATATTTGTGGATAGAGGAATCTTCTACACCAAGATAGGTGAGAATGGAATCATTATCCTGACACCAAATGGTATTAATGGTAATAAAGTTGTCCCCTATCATATCAAGATAAATCAAAAGAATGGTTATGGTTGTCCCATCTTTTTGATAAGTCAGGGGTCCAAAATTGATCATGTTGATGAAAAAAAAGTTAGGGGTTATGATGTCAGAATCCTAAGTTATTGATGGTGGAGTGGAAGGTGAGGATGGGATTTCCTTAGCAATGATAGTAATGGGAGGTAGGTTGGTTTACTTTATATGCAACATGAATTTGAGGCCATGATTCTCATGAGGTTTTTAGGTATTAATTGGAATCAACTCATGTAACCCATCATCATATTAGCCTAGACTAAATCCCTTCTAAGAACACTTATAAATATGTCTTGGTAAACTCTAGTTTATCTAGATAAGATAAATTAGAGGTGAATGGTCAAGGTGAGAAAGAGTTTATGAAGTCCCTCATAGATGAAATTTGTTTGAAAAGTTGAGGGAGTGAAAGGAACAATAAATCCAACATTGGGGTCATAATCAAGTTATTGGTCAAGATTGCCATACTCTTAAGGAGTAGGAAGAGTGTCTAGTATCAAAAACTGATACTCTCCTATGAAAGATACTAGAACATTGATTCCAAAGGGTCTATTATGGGGATTTGGGTAGAAGGGATGAATGAACTAGTGGATGCTTAATTGGTAGAAGAAGATAGGACTTCATATTTTATTGATGAAGGTTTATTAGATGGAGGAAGGAGAACATCATTAGGTTGGTATGTCATGTTGCATGATGTAAAAGGACTCGAGTGAGCTTGTATGGTAATAACTTGACCTTCATGTTCAAATTTGATGAATTGATATAGGGTGGATGATACATAGCCCATAGAACTAATCCAAGGGCATCACAGTAAAATATTGTATTGAACCTCACCTTTTACTACGTAGAAGAGCTTAGGAAGATTGTGAGGTCCTAAGATAATGTGAAGGATAATGGTTCCTAAAGTTGTGGCCATGGTATCATTGAATGATCAGAGCACTATTGAGGTTTCTAACATAATTATCTCATGTAATTTGAGTTAGTTGTATGGATGGGAGGAGATAATGTTGATGTTAGCTCCCCCATCAATCATAAACCTCTTGATGTGGGTTTGGTTTATGTATGCGGTAATGAAGAAGGGAGGATCTGGATCATCTGGATGGATGGAGGGTATTTTTGAATCCTTGAAGTTAATAAGGTTATAAAGTTGAAGAGCTCTGACCAAGGATACTAAAGGTTATGGGTATTTTGGTTGGACCTCTATGGATAGTAAAGCTTATATCATCACTTGGTGGTGATGGGGTGAGGTATTGATAATTTCATACAAAATCATCTTCATTGATGTTTGGTGAATTTGTTTTAGAACTACTCATTAGATTGATTCGAATGGGTTAGATTGAGAGGGACCCAAGATAGACACCATGGTTTTGGTTAAAGGTAAAGGTACTTGGTGTTGGTTGTGTGATTTTGTGGTAGAACAAGGATATGTCTATGGAATGGACACCTTTTCCTTTCCCTTATCCTATGGTTAAACTGTGATCATGTGACCACATGGATCATATGGTTTTGGGAAAGAGATGGGATAGAGGGATACTTCAGTTCCTCTTCACTTTGAGATGAGAGTGGGGGAGTAGGTAAGTGTTTATTTATGGATCTTGGTTCTTGAATTGGTGGTGGACTCATAAGAGGATCATATGTTAATAAGTCATCCTCATGATATAGTCGATGGATTAATACTTGGAGAGATTTATAGTTCTTAGTATCATGCATAAATGTTCTATGGTATGATCATACTAACTTGTCATTATACTAAGATGGCTTAGGACTATGTGGGTCAAATGGTCTGATAAGTGGTAAGGTTAAACAAAATGCTTGTAGTAACCTCTATAAGATGGTTGAGTAAGACTCAAGAAAAGGTGGAAAAGGTGTGGAGGTCTTAAGTTCAGTAGTTGAGGTGAAATCCCTTTTAGGAGTGGGTTTGATGGCAAGGGATTTGGGTGAAGGAGAATTCCTGGTGGATGGTTTTGGTGTGGATTACTTGGGGGGAAAAGGTGTTAGGTTAGATGCTTGAGAAGTAGGTGGTTTGGTTATATAAGGTTTGGTAAAAATGGGTGAGGGTGAAAGTAAGAGTGATGGTGTCACCAAAATTAGTGGTTAGGTTTGGGTTTTGTCTAGGATTGTTAATTTCATTACTAAGGTAGAAGGGTGAGGTCCCAAAATAGAAGGAAAAGTGGAAAGGGGAGGTTGAGTTTTGGTTTTTGGAATCTTGGGTGGTTTCACCTTCGTTGTTGGCTTGGTTTGGGGTTTATTTGATATCTTTGGTGAACTTAATTCAAATTTTAATGAGGGTTGAGTGAGGTTTTGAATAGGTAATATGCCAAGGTTTTTGGTGGGGTTGGTTAGAATAATAAGGGTGACTTAGTTATTTGAGGTGGAGTCAATTTAGATGGTTTGGTTATGGCTTGATTGGTAAAGGCTTGTAAAGTTTCAATCAAGGTGATGGTGGGTTCAATAATTGAAATAGAAGGTTAAGATGATAGTGGCATGGTTAGAGGTTCTTATTTGGTTGGGTAAGGAAGCCCATGATGGTGCCAAAATGTATCACATTCTACATTGGGTTGGGATAATTACTCTATGTTTTAAACTAGTCTAGAGAAGGATTGATCCCTTCAATATTGAGCTCAAAGGTAGGAGGTATGGGGACTACTAATCTCTAGAATGGATTAAAGGTAGGTGGGTTGGAACAAGAGGAATGGTGGTGACAATAGTAGAGGATACTCCTACGATAAGTGGAGTATAAGTGCTTAGACTTTAGGTTGATCCTATACTAGAAGGGTTGTTAGTTATGGTATAAGGTGTTTGGGTGTTGATCAGTTGGGTGGGTTGGTTTTGGATGGTGGTATCAGTGGGGTTATTGATAGAGGAGGATGTTTGGGTGACCAAATGTTGGGTGGAAATGGTGGAAAAAAAAGTGTTTCCCATAATGTGGGATGACATGCCATGGGGTGGGTTAATAGGTGGAATCAAAGTAGGGGTATAGTGAGATATGGTGTTGAGGTAATGTTGGAAGGTTATGGGGTTGTTATCAAAAAAGGTGGAAAAATATGCATCGCCTTGGGAAACCATCCTAGTGATGGTAGGACTCCCAAAAGGATGGGGAGAACTCTCTGTATCTGAGATGTACTCCATGGATGAGGGGGAAGAGAAAGATAGATGATTAAGAGGAGGATCTTGATTTGCTTGGTTTCTTAGTTTTTTCCTAATTAAAACCATGCATATAAGGGAAGGAGGAAGATTCAAACAATATCACAACTCAAACAAAGAGAAGAAAATAGAAATTCAATGAAATAAAACACACACTAAAGCATGTTTAAATCTTAAGGTTCTTTTTAGTCTCTCTTGTGGCTTATGCCTTAAGCTTTAAGAATTGTGTGACTCAACTTGGCTTGTAGAGTGGGTACTAGAAAATAATTTTATGGTTAGTTTTAGGTTGTGTTTAGGCTATTAAGATCTATACTAGAACTTGGTATATAGATTTATATTGGGGCCTACCACCTCACTTCACACATTGCAACAAAAAGGGTGTTGGGTGTTTTGCCAAAATATACCGAGTTACTAGATAATATACTTAGCCAATTTATTGAGTTGGTTCTCCCCTTGCCAGTGAAATCCAAGTAGGATAGCTGGGAAAGGTGACTACTAGGTCATAAAATCCTAGTTGGGCCTTATGTTAATGTTTTTATGCTTGATTAGATATAAGTGATTTGGTCTTGTGTGTGTGATAAGAGTGAAGCTACAATTAAATCACTTGATTAATTAATCTATGTGATCTAAAATAAGTAAGAAAAAAATGTATACAATTAATTTTAAACCCAAAATGAAAATGTAATTTCATTGTATGAGTAGGAAACAAGAAGAAGAAGCACCTAGATGAAACCATGAACCCAAGAAGACTCGAGGTTACCACTGGATATGCCATAATGTTTCACATAAATTTTGCTTTATTTCTTAGAAGAAAGTTGTAAAACTTGAAAGAAGGGTAAGGTTATTATAACCTAGATTTGGTTTGCACTCTATGATCCAGACGATTGTAGATACTCCTCTTTGGCTTGGGAAGAGCATATAAGAAAGCATTAAGAAAACAATTGATTAGTTAAATAGTAGGGTGGATTACCTAGAAAGCTATATTCAAGAATCATGAGCTTCCTTAGAGGCTATAAATCCACAATTTTAAACAATCAAGTTCTAAAAATGAAAGATAAATTGCTTGAATAAATAATAGAGATACTAAAATAAAATACAAAAGGTGCTTGAAAGAGATGAATTTGACTAATTATAGAAATAAATGATTATATATTAATTATAAATAAATCAAACATGGTTCATAAAATAGGTTGATGTTCTATGCTAGGTCAAAAGGTCAAAAAGTGGGATTTGGTTAGGGTCTAATAAATGAAATTAGCATGTTATTGAAAATGTCACACAATGATCATCGATAGTTGGGTGAACCAATGGTAGTTAGGTAACCATTGGTAATTGGGTGACCATTGGTGGTTGGGGGTAGACCATTAGTGTTTAAGTGACCATCGATGGTTACTATCAAATTTGGCTTAGGTAAGGGCATATTTGGTCTAGAAAGTGGCTGAGTGATTTTAGGATGTGGGTTTAGGTTGGGTGTTGGTTTTGAGATGAAAACAAAAGAACCAATTACTAAAAATAGATACTTAACTCTTTTTCATAAATAATGTTGAGGTGAGTGGCTAAAAACTCATTGTGGAGCCTAGTGTAATTTTGGTAGAGTGTCGGTGCCTTGGCTGTGATTTATGAATTATAGCATTTCAGATCTTTAACCTAGTTACTAGAAGAATACCTAAAAAATAATTTATGATATGAGAAACTCTAATAATTTTTTATTCTCTTTGATTCTTGATCTCCTTTCTTTCACCTCCTCCTCCTTTTTATATAAGGAAGAAAGAGGTGAAATAATAAGTTTAAAGACAATGTTAATAGGTCATCTAATTTTAGTCTTAACATGCACAATTATGTGAGTGGCTAAGAATAAAAAAGTAAGGTGGAGTTGAGCTAGAGTTTAAACCTTAAGATAGTTAAAGACTGACCATTGGTGGTTATGCCTAGCCATCAATGGTTAGGGGTTGACCATGAACAATTGATAGGTTAAAAGGTAGAATGGCCAAAGCTAGTCATTTTGACTTAGGTTTGGTAATTGAGGGTTGTCAAGTGGTCCTGAGGGGGTCCATGGGTGGTCTAGGGGTTAGTTCGACATCTATAATAATTGTGTATAGTTTTCTAGTGTCTATAGAACTATCAACAGTCACTATGTAACCTATGTTTGTAAAAAACATGGGAAAACAAGCATAAAAATTATTGTTAAAGGAATTTTTAATGACTAAAATGGAAATTCAAAATTACCATTATGTCTTCCTTGCTAAAATGGAATCCATGAGTCCCATTGGGTGTGCCAAGATATAGGATAGATTACAAAGTTTTTTAGTCAAGCATTAGTCAATAAATACATGAAAACGCATTAAAAACTCAATAAACAAATCCTACCTCTTCCAACAGGGTTTGTTAATGATAATGAAGAACAAATTAAAAGAATGCAATACCAATTACTTTCCCAAATCAATTATACCACCCAATATCAACTCCAATTATGTTCTCCCCTTAATTTAATTCTCTTGTCTTTGTCAATAATAACTACTCTGCTCCTCCATTGCCTTAACCCAGGCTCCATAGAATAAATATCTAATTTGGCCTATCAAATAAAGCTTGTAAATAAAACACAATTATCAACATAAAATGTTGTGGAGATAATTTTGCATTATAAGTTTACAATAATTTAGCTTAAAAATGATGTTTTATGCCCTTCTATTTATAGATATTCCAAATGGACTAAGATCAACCATGACCATCCTGCTCAAGATTTAGATGTGTGTCCATGAATTAATCTAATATTTAGAATCAAATCCATAAATATCATTGTAATGATTTTGGAGGAAGGGGAATTAATTAGACATAGGTGCCCATAAACCTAATATTTGTTGCATTTATGTCTTATGGATAACACCCCATAAATCATGTCACTAGGTGATTCAAATATTAAGAAGCAATTTCTAATAATGAAATAATCAATAACTTCCATGGAAAATCCACTTAATTAACCTTAAATAATATTAATCAATTTTTATGCACTTCTTTGGAAATTGGTTCTCAATTAATTAAAATGGTCAAAAAATCATATTACTAGGTCATAATTTGACTCGGGAAGAATTAGAAGGTGATGTTAGATAAATTGGAACCTTATTCTCATTTAGGATATTACCAACACAAAATAACAAAGGTATGCGACGTGTGCTAATGAATTAAAAAAAAAGAGTGATCTAGAACATAAAAAGGCAAAATCATCATTTTGAATCAAAATGAATTGATCAAAGTTAGGAATCACATAAAATGCATTGCCCCATTTAGAGATACATTAGCCTAAATTGTAACTTGTATATTACAATATCAAACCATTTAGCATGTTTTTAGTGATTTTGGTCTAAATTGGGCATTTGAGTACAAATCGAGTAAGATTGACAATATAAACATAAATAGTATTAGGAATTGGATGTTTTCACAAAGTGGGGGTTACAAAAAATAAAACTAATCATGCATAGAATACATATACTCATGTCAATGTATACAAAGTCTTAATGCATGGAAGAGAAGCACAGATGCGTATCTATCTATTTTTATAAAGGAAAAACAAAGTTAGGAATACTTACCTTGAAGATAAACCTATCGAGCCTCAATCCCTCCCTTGGCCAAGGTGCTTCACAAGAGGTTGTTTTGATATGTAAGGATGACAAATAAAAATAAGCTCTAGGATACATAACTTATAAATGCATCCAAAATACTTATCCACAAGACAAGATCCATATTTCCAAAGAAAGTATGGAACCCTAAGTTTTGCTTCTTGAGTAGAATGATCAATAAGTAGATTTTAATTTTCTCTTACTTATTCTTCTTCTCATAATAAATGATGGAAATGAACTTGTATATATAGGAGGATTTCACCCTTAACCCTTCAAAAAATCCTAGCCAATAGGGTCGACCTAGTCGACCTAGCACAATTTTGGATAAGTATTCACTAGATCATTATCTAGGTCAGCCAAAGGCCAAACTAATTCCTAAGTGAAAATAACATGAAACTATACAAGGTTGACCCAATAGACCTAATACAATTTATTGACAAAAGGGGATTAAGGTAAGGAAAAAGATGATAAAATGTAACAAGTGATTGGAAAGTGTACAATAGAGAAGAACAAGCTTAGGGATAATGGTTTCAAGAGATAAGTGCATAGATAACAATTGGAATAAGGGAAAAAAATCCTACAAATCACCAATGGTCTACCAACCCCTTTCTTGGTGTACCCCTTAGGTCATGCACTCAGAGAGATTAAGACTCGATGGGTTCTTACAAGATACAAACTATCAGTAATTGATAAAAATTTGAGAATATTGTGTATACATGTTGACACTTAGATTTGTACCCTTGAGTAAATGCTCAATTTTCCTCATCTAAGCAGCACAATGGAATCATCTCTCTTACTGTGGGTGATAATTCTATTGAGATGAATCTTTAGATGAGGGGCTAGCTCCCCTTGATGCACCTTGAAGATCTTTCTAAACTACCAACTATAAATGAAAAGGGAGAAGGAAAATAAGTGGTGATACACTAATATTTGATATCCTCTTAAGACTAAAACCACTACTTAAATATAAACAAGGGTTTTTCACACAAAGTCACAACAAAGACATTTTTGCATTAGTATTTCATAAGTTAGATTCAAGAATGTATTTGACGTTTAGAAGGGTGATGAATGATTCTACAAAGATAATACACATAGACCACTTTTAAGACATTTATATGCTTAATAAATAATGCTAATAGAGACTTACAACATCATATTTTATGCACATTGGTAAGTGACCATAGATTGATATGCTATAAAATAACCTTTTCACTAGTCATTATCAACAAGATTCAAACTTATACTTAATTGTGCAATGTGAAAATGGTGAAATCACTTGTATATTTATTCAAGAGTTACTAGTACAACTCTGGCCAAAGTTTTACCATAACCAGTAGAGGCTCCCAAATGAATAGAAAGAACACACACACACACACACACACACATTTTTAGAAGGGAGGTTGAGAGAATGAAAATGCAAAAAATAATTAAACATGTGTCTATTGGGAATAAGAATAGTTACTATCATTCTGTAAGATACTTCTAATGGTTATACTAGCAGAATCAAGATGTATTAAACTATGTTTTGATATAATTAGATGCAACTATTGGAAATTTTTTTTGACATTAAATTCTCTTTATTGATTCATCAAGCTATGAGATGGCATGTAACAACTTGAACTATCAACTACTTATTTCTACTTGCTATGTACAACTACTCAAGATTTTACCATGTGTCAACTCTATATTTGTCTTCAGATTCCCATGATTCTTTCTTTAACTATAACAGTTAGTCCTTGTAGCTTGAAATTGACATTTTTTAGGCTGTCATCTTTTGGGTATTTATTTCAGACAATTTGTCTATGAACACTTTTCTTGAAATAATTCATTTGGGCCACATTTTTTTCCTTCTTTTATTTAAGCTTTGTGCTTAGTCTTTCATGCCCTTTGGAATTCCCATAGAAATTTCATTTGGACTTTTTGTCTGTAACTTATTTTGCTTGGTTTTTTATTTGTTTTGAGATTTTTTTAGACTCCTTACTTTGGGAAATTTATTTAAAGTAAATATTTGTTTTGATCTTTTTGAAGTGGACCTTTGGCTTTGGAATGACCCTTTCAGCTTTTCTGTCTCTTTTTCTTCATCCTTCCTACGGATACCCTTTGAAAGATTGAAAATGATCTTTGAAAATGCAAGTGGACCTTTTAGAAATGAAAATATAACTTTTATACTTATTTGTTTGAAGCTTTTATTTTTAAAATACCGTTTCCTTCATGAAAATGCCCTTTGCCTTTTTTTTTGGTCCTTTTCTTGCAGATAATTTTCCCACAAGAATTAATCCCTTCAATATTTTTGAAATCATTAATTCCTTTGGTCTTTTCACTTAGGGAAATTTTTAGATAATTTACTCATTTCCTTTAGGTTTTCATTAAATATCCCTTTTGAAAATAACTCTCTTCTTTGTATTTTATATTTGTCCCTTTGAATTTGTGCAAAAGATCTCATCAAAACTCTTGTAGTGCCCTTCTTAAAGGAACATACCTTTTGAAAGAAATGTAAATGACCCCTTTGACTTGAAAGTGGCCTTCAAAAAAATGGAAGTGTCCTTTAGAAAACTTTTAGTTGTCCTTCAAACTTTTGAAAATAGTCCACTTAGCCTCAAAGATACCCTTCAGAAACATGAAACATACCCTTCAAACTTTTGGAAAAGGTCCACTTTCCCTTCAAAAATTCATGATTGTCCTTTCAAAAAAATGAAAGAGACCACTTTTTCTTTGGGGGATTTCTTTTAGACAAATTGTCTAAAAGAATTCATCACTTAGCTGAAAGAATATACTTAACAAAAAAAGGCCTCTGACAAAAAGTTAGAAGTAATTGTTCAAAGGCTTAAGACACAAAACTTGAAATAATTTATCAAAGGCTTGGTAAAGACCAAAAATAACTATCTAAAAGAATTAGGCTTGCACATTTGTTATTGTCTTGTTTAGAACACTTCCTGCATACTAGACTTGACCAAAGATATGGACATAGGTAGCTAAATTTTTAGATACGGGGTAACCAATTTTGTCTTGAAAGGCCAAAATTTGGTCAAAAAAATGGTGACTCATAGGGATAGTATGCCTACTATGTTGATCAAACCAGTAGCATTATCCAACTAAGGGCCAATGGAGTCAATAGATTCTTGAAGATGATTAATAAGGATTTTGCCATAACAAAACACAAGGAAACACACCACACAACAATAACAAGATCAAGCAAAGATAACACAAAACTAGATAAAAACAAACTCATACCTATGCCTAAGCACTTAGGGAACATAAATAAAGTAGGAAATTATGTATAATAGAAAAGAGATCCTCAATAAGAATGCTTTAAATATATCCCATTGACTGGGATATGCAGCTCCTCTCCATCCAATTTTAAGAGTTGGAAATCATTGTGTTGTTTTCACTGTGTGATTACATATAGGCCACTCCATAAAGCATCAAACTTTGTATGTCTTCTAGGCTTGGCCCTATCTTCATCCTATTTTAAGATAATGTCTCCTTATTTAAAGCTTCTTAGCATGAACTTATTGTTAAAATACCTCTTTGCTTGCTATTTGTGAGTAGTCATGGTCTGCATAGCCTGATCTCTTATCTCTTCAAGGTCCATTAGCTCACATAATCTAACCTCAATGTTGTCATTCTCCATCAATTATATTTGATAGGTAAGATCTAAGGCTAGTAACTCAAGTGAGATAGGAATTCTAACTTCCCTTCCATACAAAAGTGTATATGGTGATTTCCTAATTTCTCTTTTTGGGGTGATCCTATCAGCCTAAAGGGCTATCTTTAGCTTGGTGTCTAAAGGTATTTGATTCTCTTCCATTATTATGTTAATGATCTTGATCAAGTTCTTATTTATGGACTCAGCTAGTCCATTCCCTTGGGGGTAATAGTTGGAGGAGGTGTTAAGATAGATTCCATGCTTTAAAGCCCATTCACTTGTCCTTACTCCTAGAAAGGCCAATGCATTATCTGAGATGATTATTGAAGGAGATCCAAATATGGTTATTATACCTTCATAGAATTTTAGGATTGAGTTTTCATTTGCCTCCTTATGAGCTATATCTTCCACCCATCTTATAAAATAATCAATGGTTGTCAACACCTACTTGTGACCAGTACTAGGAGGATTGATCAAACCTATGAAATCTAAACCCCATTACATGAAGGGTTATTCAACCTAGACTAGATGAAGAGGTGAAGTAGATAGCTTTTGTTTAGCATCAAAAAGAGTGTACTTTTGGCATTTTATCACCTAAGTATGGGTGTCTTTGAACAAGTTGGGCCAAAAGTAACCATCCCTCATTATCTTGGTAGTTATGGTTCTCAGAGCAAAGTGACCACTAGCTGGTCCATCATGTAACTCATGTAATACTTTGTCAATCTAATCTGAATCAATGCATATAAAAGTCACACCTAAAAAGTCTTTTCTAAATAACACTCCATCAACCAACACATAGGGAATGGATTGTAGCCTAAAGTACCTTCTCTTGGCCCTATCAAGACCTTATGGACACTCATCAGTTTGCAAGAAATGAATAATGTCTTGTGTCTAGACACTTGTGGCTAAAGGTATAGCTACTATAGGATCATCATGAAGTGCTAAAATAACCTCCCTTTGCTCTTTTATGTTTGAAGCAAGATGCTCACGTAATCCCTTTCCTTTCACTAGCTTGGTTTTTTTGATCTCCACATCATATTCCATCACTTTGGTGATCTAACCTACCCTTTTCTCACTCAAATATCTACTAAAAAAAAGGTATTTCACACCAATATGAGGCACAAAAATGTGAATCTTGTTATTAGATAACATATGTCTGAACTTATTTAAGCTCCTTATGACTGAAAGCACTTGTTTCTCTATATATGTATATCTTGTCTCATAACCTTCTAGACCTTGACTGAAGAAGGCAATAGGTTATTCTATATGTTCATTATTATCTTGAGTAATCATGGTAGAGATTACCTCTTCGTTCTCAAAATTATACAGGTTGAAATCCTGGGAGAAGTTAGGACTTACAAGGGTAGGATCTTGGATAATGGCTTACTTGATTTCTTCAAAACTTTTTTTCTCCTTCCTACCCAAGTGAATATCTCATCTTTCCTTAGAATAGTGGTCAAGGGCTTGATCAGGTTATCAAAATCTAGAATAAACCTCTTGATGAAATTTATCTTTCCAAAGAAGCTTTTCAAACCTTTCTTATGCTTAGGTAAAGACAATACCAAGATGACACTTACCCTTTCTGGATCAATGAATAGACCTTTCTTAGAACCAATATGTCCTAGTAGTTTGCCTTCATGAAAAAAAAATACACACTTCTTTGGGTTTAGATATATCCCAAACTCTCTACACCTCTAAAAAATTTGCCTCAAATTCTTCAAGTGATCTTTTACTTCCTTGGAGAAAACTGTTACATCATCTAAATAAACCAATATAATGTCATTGATTAGTCCTTGGAAAGCCATATCCATTTCACATTAGAAAGTAGCTCCAGCATTTGAAAATCCAAATGGCATCTTCCTATAGGCATATGTGCCCCATTTGGTGGTGAATGCTATCTTGTATCGGTCACTTTCCTTGACCAAAATCTGATTGCACCCAGAATAACCATCTAGGAGAGAAAACCTATCGTTTCTTGCCACCACTTACAAAATTTGTTTCATATAAGGGAGGGGGTAATTATCTCTAAAATACACTGTATTTAAGTCCTTTAAGTCCACACATAACCTGATCTACCCATTCTTCTTCCTAATAGGGACTAAGTTGGCTAGCCAAGAAGAATGCTTGATGGGAAAGATGATTTTGGACTCAATCAGTTTACAAGAAAGTTTATAATAGACTACATCCATCAAGTGGAAATTTTCTCATATGGAATCATTAATATTCTAAAATTTTTCCTTTTAATCTAGGTGGAGTAGGCTTTTGAGTATTATACATAGTAAGCTAGTTTTTCTATTTGTCCAAGTGATTCTAGCACATGTTTCTTATTTGTTTATTGCTCTCTTTTCCCTAAATGTGTCATGGCATAGTGTGTGTGTGTCTTTCTTAGTTGTGTATGTTTGGAAGGTTATATCAACTTGTTCTAAGGGCATGCAATCAATTTTCAAGGTCTAAACATGTTTGCTGCTAAGTGTTAAGTAACTCCATATCCCAATGGACTTATAAACATGATCATTTATGAATGATTTTGAAATTATTTTATCAAATTTTAAGTCAATTTTGGATTTTTTAAGTTCATTTTGAAAATTTTTAGATATACTTGATCCATGGTGAAAATAGTGATGTGGTGATCTTCTAAAATAACATGGTGCTCTAGTAGATATAGAATCCAAGCTAGTGAAATAACATTATTGTATTTGCAAGCATTTTGGATAGTTTAAGGTATTTTTGGAGAGATTATGGTTCCATTTGTTTTGGTTCTATTTCTTTTTGTAATGTGGCAAAGTGACTCCCTTGAGAGATATCAAGTGTGAAGAGTTAATACCATATGTAGAGGTCCTTTTTGATCATTTTAATTTGATGAAGGTCATATTGTACTTCATTATGTTGTATAAAAGATTCAATGTGTCAAATACTCCATTTACAACTTACACACATTTTTTATAAATATTTTGTTCATTTTTATAATGTCCAAACATAATATGTGTAATCACCTAAAAGTGACACTTTAGTTCTAAGAGTGCTACTTGAGACCACATATCCATAGATTAACCCTAGACCTATCATAGGGATCATTTTCACACTTATCCATCCTTAGTAAGGGCCACATGCATCCTTAGTCATACCTAAAGTAATCTTGGACCCTCATTCTTACATCTTGGCCCTTCATGCCTAAGGTTCTACCACTTAGACATTAGCACCATAATAGGGACAATGGTGCCACATGGCTTTATTATCCCAATATTGGTGCTACTAGCCTTTCCCTCATATTTCCAAAAACATGTATCTTTTCAAATCTTAGACCTCTTAGGGTTAGCTTAGGCCTCTTTTAGTACCTAAAAAAGAACTATAAGAGTATAAATACATGAATTTTAGCCCTTTATCCAAAATATGGAAATCAAATGCAAATTACATATGTAAACTTAAAACAAGTTATGTATAATCAAGGTTATCCATTTCTATTCTACCCTACTTTTGCATACTACCATCTACAACATTTCTAAGCTCAAATTACTCATATTTCTAGTCTCAAGTACATTCAAATTACTCAATTCAACCATCATACTAACTTCATTTACACTTTCACCAAAATTTAGGTGGGGAGAATTAATTTGAGTTTGATCCTTCTTTGGAGTATTGGTATGTGGGTAACTCTCATCACAATAGGGTGTTGAGGATGTCCACCCTACCCCACTAAAAAACACACTTTTTATCTTGTATAAACTGGATGCCCTAGCTACATGGTGGATTAGGTTTGTTCATTAAATCAATCAAAACATGTCATCTATAGTGGTTTAGAACTTGTACATGCAAGAATAGGCCTTAAAAATCTAGACACATGTGCACCCATAAGCTAAGAATAATCCTACATAGAAGATGATACTACCAAAAAGGGACACTATAGCCACATGACACTACTATCTAAGAGTCATTTCGACACTTGGATCTTATTTGTGACACTTAGACTAGCCTCTACCTTAGTTTTTAGCCTCTAGATCATATGTCTCAGTTGTTTTTGAGATAAGTTAATACTTGCATTATTTATTGATATTTTTATAAAGTTCAAATTTAGTCAATTATGTAACAAATAAGTGTTATATTTATTGTATTTTCTACCCTAATTTACTATACTCGTCTATTTAACAATATAAGATTTACATTCACTAAATCCTAAGAAATTACAACATTTGGTGAACTTGACTTACTTTGAATATTGCATAAACTCTAACCCTAGATAACCATAGGATTTATGTTTCCATATTTTTAGGACCCTCAATCATATTTATATTTCATATATTCATGATAATAATCATATATGAAGTTAAATACTTTTTGATGAAAAGTGTTTTAGATTCTCTTGCAAGCTTATTTCCTTTCATTTGGAATGAATTAAAAAATGACATAAATACATATGTACATGATGCTTTGAATAAGTTAAAATATATGTCATATTTCATATCATGTCATATTTCATATCATGTCATATTTATCTTATATGGAATTCCATTAACAAGTAGATTCTTACACACATAGAGGATTTAACACATAAACTAACAACTATGTTTCAAGTTTCAATGTCATATCTTATGCATAGGAAAGGATCTCTTTGTCCTCCTCATCTCCATGAGGGTGATAGTTACTTTCCATCTAACCTAGTCCACACTATCACTCATGTATTAGATGAGGTAGCCTATACTATTGTTACCAATGCATATAATCAACCTATCCACACCTCTCCCCTATAGGGGGTGTGTCTACATGTTCAATTAGAAGAAACTAATATTTACACTTGTGAAACTCTAAGGGATAAAACTATTAGTATGAACAGGATAATATTAGAATTAAATAATAAAAATAAATTATTAAGTGAAAAGGTCACAATATTGGTAAATAAAATTACATGTACAAGTTCTTCAGAATATGCTAGTGTGCGTCATGTGGTTACATCTACACCTAGCATAGTTTGCCCAACACTCATTCATATCCAAATCATAAAGTGTAACACAATGTATTTATTACAAGTGATTCAAAAATATTTCATGGTTCAAATAAGAGTTCAATTTAAATACCAAGGGAAATGATTAAAGCTAAGTTTATCAACCTACTTCCTCTACACCTAGTGAGGAGATCGAGATATTATTGTGCATATCATAGAATGCATGGGCACCACACTTATTCATGTTTAGTATTTAAAAGGAAAATACAATAAATAATGGATACATATGACTCAAAAAGTGACACTTCATCCAAAAAACATACAATGACACATCTACAAATTAAAAAAGGGTCAAATTTAGAAATAGAACAAAAATGGTTACCAAAGCGTAACTCAAAATAACAAAAGGTTCACAAAGCACAATCATAGAAAGAAAAGATACACAAATAATAGGTAAAGAAAATAAAAGAGACAAATATACATATCCAAAATGAGGCTCAACTTTCACAATAGTATGGGTTTGGTCAAAAATATCTACAATATTTTGATTATCATGATCAAGGTTTGGGCAAGTAGCCCTAAGGCATCACTTCTCCTATTATAAAATTTGATAATATTGGTCAACAATGTTTGGAATTTATTTAAAATACTAAATAAAATGATTCACAGATATAGTTTATCAAGGAAAAAAGCTTAGATACACATAAAATGTTACAAAAAGAGCAAGAACTTTAGTTGCAAAGTCCAAATAATGTTAAGCCAACAAGCATTCTCAAAAAAAGATTTATAGAAAAAGAACCTCTAGAGCACCATATGCCTAAAATAAGCATAATTTCAAAGGGAAAAATAACAAAAAATATTCCATAACACAAATAAAAAAGGTCAACTCCACCATATGAGGCAATTCCCTCTAAAATTCTAGGTTATTATGACTATTATGATTTTGATGATGAATAATACCTAGATTCACACTACAATATTATTCAACTCTAGCATAGGAATCACACTACAAGAGAGAATACCATTCTTATTTTTGACACAAGCCACAATGATGATAAGTCTCCCATGAGTCTCGTTAATGAGTATTGTTCCTCCATTTTTGTACATACTTTCCTTATCTCTTGTTCCTTGTATATAGTATCATTTTTATTTCTTGTACACATCTTATTTGTATAAAATATAAAAATAATATAATATGTCAAAAATATAAAAGCATTCGAATAATTACTCAAAAAATTCAAAATTATATATTGTATTGATTACCATGTTTATATTTCTTATATTTTCTAGACACTACATATGCTAGCTATCTTAGTATAGTCAGTTTTGTCATATATACATGCTTCACTTGTTCTTATCGAGTGCTTAAAATTTTATTATAGGACTCATTTCCACTAAACCAATCCAAATTCACTATTATCTACCCACTAGGAGCATCTACATAGATACACAAGTTCTTCATTTGACATATTTGCTCATTTAGGGGTACCCTATACATAGTTTCTATTACCAAGTTACATCTTTCTAAACTTGACATCACATATTTAACATTGTTATATCTTGATATTGATCATAGTAAACTTAGATTTTTTGTTATTTAGTACTACTTTAGACTCAATTTGTGTACATATTATCTCTTACACATATTTTTATTACATGTTCATGCATATTTTCATTTTTACCTTTCCTAGTTTAGATTTGATTGTATCTTTATGCTTCTTTTATTCGAGGGAATTTGAATATGCCATTGCTCTTTGGATGTATGCCACTAATTTTAATTATATGTATGATTTGGACATATGCCCATGTCCTTATGTATGGTTTCCTGATTGTGTATACAGATATTTATACATGTCCTTGTATGTGGCTATAAGCAAAGCTGCTTGTTGTTTGCATATGTGGAGATTTGAACATGTCCTTATATGTCTTGCTTTCTTAAATTTAGTGACATGTTCCCATGCCCCTTTTATTGTGGCCCCTTATCCTACCTTACATTCCTCATGTGTGTTATATGTATGCCTTTTTATATGCATTATGAACATGACACTTATCTCTTGCTTGTTACACACTCTAGTTTTAAAATGCCATCATGGACCGAATACATCTCCCCTTCCTACTTAGGTGTCATGATGGAAATCATGGTCCACCCCCTAGGTCACTACTCAGTTATTATTTAGATTTGATGTTACACACATTATTATACCTATCTTGATAGCCTTGTGAATGATAGACATAACATATATCTCACATTACAAACTTATGTTCAGATTATCTTTTATTTTGATTTTATATATGTACATTGTATTAGAATATTATGTAGATATCATATATGCTCAGGCTAACACACATTTTATGGAATTATTTATTTTTAGGATAGCTCTTGCATAGGTTCAAAAAATCCCCTCAAAATAGGGGGCATTCATAGGGGTTTTTCATAGAGATAAAGCTCTCATAATTCATTCATAGTAAATTTTTCAACACACAGGCTCATATTACATAAATTAGAATCAGGTAAACATAGTGGTAAAATAGTGACATAGACTAGTATAATTACATAGAAATCATAGTGGTTGGACATTAGTGCCTAAATTGGGACACTAACACGACATGGAGATAGTGTCCAAGATATGTTTCTACTATCTAATAGCCTTAGTTTCAGAAAAAATATAGATTGGCCAAAAAACTACAGTAGGTATAGTCCAACTTTGTATAATTTTAGCTATATATTTACCAATTTAGCTCAGATACATATAGGTTTCATTCAAATTCATACCAGTTTACTCATATTTTGTGCATCATGCATGATATGACCATTCACATTTTCAATTTAGATACTCAAATAAATATTATTATAAATTAGTCTAGAATTCATATGCTCATATATTAGAGTTTAGGGCATATCATAGCACATTATATCCATTTACTCACACATCAGTTAATCAGATGAAATGACAAAATATATGTCATTCGATTAAATTGTATACATCAAACATCATATTCTATGTTGTACATCAATTTCATGCCATAATCCATCTATAGTGGTTGACATTCCTAAGTAGCATAGAGTTACCCAATATACCTAAGTGGTCAAAAAAATGACATCTCTAGTTAGATAAATCTAGTTAGGCATTTTTGGTTTCATCATGCAATTTCAATTTTAGTTGCATCTACTACACATGGGTAGGCAATGATGGATTCAAAGCCTACTTAAGTTCTTGAGCCACCTACATGAGAGGATCAGATACACCATCTATCCAATCCAAGCTATTCATAAGTCATGTTTCACCAAGTAGGGGTGAGAAATGATAGATTCAAAACTAGATAGAGTTCTTGAGTCAACCACACATGAGGATTGAGCAAACCATCAAGTCAATCCAAGTTATTCATCAATTGATCACTATATACATGCACACACACACATAGGTTTTCACTAAGTTTAGCATTTTTTCATGTAACTAATGAGGTGTATTCATTATTTTCCTATTTTTTATCCCTTTACTCATTTTTTACTCAATTTTACTTTTTTACTCAATTTTGTCTTTGATTTTGATATCTCTTAAGCAAGTACTAATCAATGCACAGTTCACTTATAGGAAATGCATTAAATCATGCTTCACATACTCAAATATAAACTCATGAGACTCACCCTTAAGTAAATCTAGGTGAACTTATTTTTATTTTATCCTAATCATTTTGCTTTGATACATTAATATAATAAAGGGGGCAAATGTAATCACCTAAAAGTGACACTTGAGTGATAAGAGTGTTACTTGAGATAACCTATCCTAGCTTATCCATACACTTATCCTAGGTCCTATTTTCAAACTTATCCAACCTCATGTGGGACATAGGCATCCATAGTCATCCTTAAAGTAGTCCTAGACACTCATTCTTATATACTATCCCTTTGTGCCTAGGGTTTGGCCACTTGGATACTAGTGCCATAATAGGGACAATAACGCCACATGGTATTAGTGTCCCAATATTGGTGCTACTATCCTTTCCATATTTTTTCCACAAAGAAATATATTTTCAAATATTATACATTTTAGGGTTGGCCTATACCTCTTTTATCACCTGATTAAGAACTATAATAGTATAAATACATGACTTTTAGCCCTTTATCGACTAGATGGAAATCAGATGTAAATTACATATGAAAAATTAAAAAAAGTTATGAATAATTAAGGTTATCAATACCTACCTATCCTACTTTTTCATACTACCATCTACAACATTCATAAGCTTAGATTACTTAGATTTCCAATCTCAGGCACATTTAAAGCATTCAAGTCAACCATTATACTAGCTTCACTTGCACTTGTACCAACAATTAAGTGGGGAGAACTGCATCAGTCTTGATGCCTCTTCAGATTATTGTTATATGGGAAAATATCATCATAGTGGGGTGTTGAGGATGTCTAGCCTACCCCACTAACAAACACACTTTTCAACTTATATCAACTGGATGCCCTAACTATATGAAAGATTAGGGTTTCCTCAAAAAATCAGTCAAAACAAGCCATTTATAGGGTTTTATAATTCATGCACATAGGAATAGACCTTACATATATAAACATAGGTGCACCTAGAATCTTGAAATATTCCTCTAGAGAGGACACTACTAATAAAATAGAGACACTATTTCCACATGGTGTTACTATCCGATTAGTGTGTTATTGTCTAAGAGGGGTTTTGACACTTGGATTCTATTTACAACACTTAGACCAGCCTCTACCTTAGTTTTAAGCCTTGAGATCATCCATATAAATAATTTTATAGATAAGTTATTATTGGTATTATTTATTTCTATTTTTTTTAAGGTCAAATTTAGTCAATTATATAACAAATTAGTGGTTATATTTATTGTGTATTTCTACTCTGATTTACTATACTCAGCACTTTAACAAAAGGTTAATATAGTATGATGTAATAATTGACAAGAAAATAAGGTAAATATGATCTTTGTATGTTACACCATCACTATACAAGTCAAGAGGAAATCCATTGACATCTAGTACAAAACTACAATAGGGCATTTTGGTGGAATAAATAAGGTTTCTTGATGAAAAAGGTCCAGAAGTGAGTATACAATTTCAAAATTGATCAAGAGGAATTATTGATATGGTTTTCAAACCGATCATGGTCTCTTATGCCTCTTCACAACCTCCTTTAGCCTCATTAAGATAAAAACCATGCTAAGACATAAGTTATAGGTCCAAAAAGGAAAAAAAACAATTGATATCTCTATCGGGTCACTTGTAAGAGAAGAAGAGTCATTTTGATGAAGATGATTCATAAAGGAGGAGATGTACCAAGAAAAATAGTCTTATGGGAAGGAGAATACTCTTGTACCCTCCCAATCCATGGAAAACATTTTGGGATTAGGGGTAGAGCTCTATGACTATATGTTAATAAGTTAACTACTTCTTAAACACTATAAAAACCCAACATCTCATTTTTATCTTGATTGAATGAATTTGAAAATCATTGATGAAAATTATATGTTTTGAGAGATATTTAAAGGTATAATAATTCCTACTACATCATCTATAAGCGATCATCCAAGCATACATAATTGAAATGTGAAGGTACATGTCTGCAAGCATTGAGAAAATGCAAGTTTTGGGCGTATTTGATACTTTTGAGAGGTTTTGGGCTTATGATAGAAGCTAAGACATATGATACACAATTTTAAAAATATCTCACATCTTGATTCATATTTTTCCAAACTTTTTTCATCTGTAAATTAACTTTATAGTATTGGTTCAAGCACACAAGCCTCAAATGAGAGAAAGACAATCCTATGGGTAGGTATATTTGATGTTTTGGGGAGTAATCCATCTGAGATAAGTCTTGAGACACTCAAGTGGAAGTGTATGGGATACGTAAAGAGTATCCAAAAAAAATTTAAACCCTACATGACCATATTTTCTAAGAATTTATAGGTGGCTAGCCATGGAGGCCATTGCGTTAAGGTTCTTAGATAAGGTTTAAAGTGTGAAAGATCAAGACTATTTTTAGGCTATGAAAGAGAGGGAATGGAATTAATGAGATATGAGAGTTAAAAGGACCCTATATATCTCCCTGAAATCATTCTCTAACCTTTTACCCATTTCAATCATGTGAAGATCCTAAATGTCAAAAAGATAGCTAATGCATACATGCCCAAGAAGACTATCTCAAGTCTATAAGATTAGAATGAAAACTTACTAAAAAATACTATGTGGTTTCTCACTTGAAAAGTTCCAAAAATAATCCAAATATATTCCACATTGTCCCTAATATCATTCATGGTCATAAATGAAAAAATATCCAATCCAAGAGCAGGGTGGTAATGGGGGTTCAATTTGGAATGCACGCCTAAAGGATTACACACTAAAATATGGAAAGAGTGAATTTTTGTGTTCAAATTGAATTTTTGAGGTTAATTTTGAGTGTGATTGACTTTTTTAAGGTTTAAATAATTATTTTACAAGTGGTTAAGAGAAGTGAACATTAAAAGAGGATAATTAGTATCAAAACCCCTAAACTACCAAGAAACCCTAGCCATGGTTAAATCAAGTGTTAAGCCCACCAGGGGAGTCAAATGATTTGGAAAACAATCTATAGACCTCATATAGCATATATTAGACATAAGGTAAGTTTTTACATATATATATATATATATATATATATATATATATATATATATATATCTTTTTCTCAAGAAACTCATCTCGAATAGGCACATATAGGCCTACAAGCTTGAAAAGGTCATCTTTCTCATGTGATAAGTTGGATAAACAAGTACATGGGGAAAAAATACATTAGGTAATGTTAACTAGGTTTACCTAATCTAATTTCATGGTATTTAGCAATCAATCAATGGGGTTTCCTTTATAAACAATCATTAAGAATTTAGAGGCGTTAAAACTACCAAAAACCCCTTAAGAGAGCTCAATGACTATGAATGATTATTTAAGTGACTCTAAAATACCTAAATTTATTTGAAAACTCTTGGATGATATTTTTAGGCCTCATGATCACCTTTTAGATCAATAATTTGGTGCATGTGAAGAGAAGGACATAAAAAAGGCCTAAAACTATCTATTTTGATTGGTTTGCATAGTGTTGAGTGTGTTTGGACTTCCTAACTAGTTGAAGAAGGTTACCAAGCTTGGAAAGAGGTGTAGTAATATTTCTACATCTAGTTAAGATGCCTTCATTATGGTTTGATAGTTTTCAAGTCACTAAACAAGCCAAGATGAATACTATCCCTTGCTTGTATTAAAAGGATGAGGTTGCAGACCTTCTTAAGGTCATTAATGGAAACAAGAACCTTCATAACACCATATAGACATCTAATATCATCCTTTCATGACCCTCTTGGTCATATTAAATCCTATTTCAATGAATAAAAACAATGTTGAAGGGATTATACACAAGTAGTCCACTAGCTTCATAATGTTAAGAGCTTTTAAAGATAAATATAGGTCTCTATCAAAATTTTCAATTTTATTCTAGGGAATTGTACTATGCACCAATATTTCAAAGGAAGTGATGAATAATGTGGCTTGATAAACACCAGGTTTAGCTCTAATAATCATAGAGAGAAGTATCAAAAGTTATTTTTAATCAAATGTCTCTCAAGAGACCTTGTAGCAATTGAACATGCTTTTAAAGACACTAAAAGGACCTAAGACACCTACAACATTAGTGTTGAAGATTCTTAAGAATGAAAATATAATCATTTAAAGATATTCTAAAATTTGGGTATAGGTTGCATGATCTTATATAAGACATCCATGAAGTTGACAATATTGTTATGGTAGTCTTCAAATAAATACTATACCTTGTATGAGATATAATTATCTTCATTACATTCCATTAGATCAAACAAGCTTAGACATGACATTTCATGTTCTAAGTATGGATATCATAGTATGAAGAGGTTTAATCCTCAAGTCTCACCTTCACCAATATGAAATATGCATTGAAAGAGTCAAGAATGGCATAGAAAGATGCTAAGGAGATTAAGTAGGCCATGTGTCAAGACCTAAGCTTATAACTCCTCAATAAAGAAAGGGTAGTTTCAAGAGATCAAGGATGAGTCATAGAAGGCCAAGAGACAATTATATACCACCTCTAATGATAACATCATCAAGCAAGGTTAACACATGTTGAGGATGAATGATGGTACTATTTTTCACCTTCTATTAGCATTGTAATCGGTCTTATGATTGTATGAGAGCCACCATATGCTTCCTACACATCCACCTTCTTTCTCTCCTCTCTATTATACTATATATACTCCTAAAAAGGAAACTATAAGGATAACCCATGTTAATATGGTGAATCCCTATTAAAATTGATATTTTTTGTTGTTTTTGAAGTGAATACAAGTTGTTTATATCTTCTTCATCTCAAATTTAGTGTTTTTATGATGAATTATTGATGAATGATAGTGATAATGTTCAATATCCTTATATTTATCCTCTTCATTCTTAAATCTTTATGATTAAATCATCTTTAAGGTCATATGGTTTGTGTTAAGTAGTTTTTCAAATGTTAAGTGTGGAAAAATTTCATTAGTGTCTCCTTCTAGACCTCTTGATTGCCCTCCTTAATTGATGTATAAACTATAACATCCATATTAAAATACCTGTGCTAGAAATAATGTTTGGAGTTATGTGATTAGATTCAACCTTATCTTAGATTTGTTATGAAATCATGAACAAGAGAAGGAGACCTACAATTTCATTCATCACACCTTTTTCCATTATTTTAATCTTTTTTTCTCCCTCTTCCTTGTAATTTAAGTAGGTGTAGTGATAGTATAGGCGTAGCATCAAGGGGGTAAGACCTATCTATAGGTTCTCTTTAGTCATTAGTCACCCATAGCCTTAAAGATTTCCCTTTGTATTCAAAGGGTGAAACTCAAAGTGACAATAATGTGCACAAGTCAGGTTTTCATCATGAAACAATATTGAATATGAAAGATTCAATGACTCTCTATTAAAGTGTGTATATTTTAATTTTTATGTTGAAGACCATAATAAAATTGATATGTATAGCCACTTTACAAGACACTTAATGAAATATGTGTCACCCCATAGATGATGTTAGCTCACATTGGTTATTTCATTTGTATAAATTTTCATTCTCTCTATGTACATTTTCTTGTCATATATCTCATGCAAATCATAAAGAATATCAAAATGCAATTCATGTTCATATGACCATTCTAATACACAATTCATTCCAATACACAATAATCTATCATTCCACTACACAATTCATTTGATGTGTAATAAAATTTAACAATACCTAAATTACGTCGAATAGACAGTCACCTATATTATATTTGAATGAATTAATTTAGAAAAAGTGGTTGCCTTTTAAAGCATTGTCCATTTGATGCTAATGTCTATGGTTGGTATTTATATGTATCCATGTCTACTAAAACTTCAATTCTTTTCCATTCTCTCTTGTCTTGTATTTTCATGGTGTTCAATGTGAAAAAAAATTTATCATCAAACTTTAAAATTATTTTTTAAAACTTGGAAAAAGGCTAGACAAGACAATCAATCATATCTTGTGTAATATCTTCATCCCAAATAATAAACCATATTTTTTAATGCAAGAAAAAATGTAAAGAATTGTGCCCTGCAATAGATTAAAAAATAAGTAAAATTGCATTTTACACATGTATAACACATAACAAAGTGTTGAGCAAATAATCATCAATATTAAAAAGTTTTTATTTTATTTTTTCGTTATACATAAATAAACACATCATTATCTAACTCACATTATCTTATTAACTTATTCAATTAACCTAAAACATATAGATGGAAAATGTATAGATTTGTAAATTTTATTTTTTATAACTCAATATATCATTATGAACTAAAATTGGAATTACACTAAAAAGGGGGGGGGGGGGGGGGAATTAAAGGCTCAAATGCCAGTAAAATAAACAAAAGAAGATTTTATTGATTTAGTAAAAGTGTTTGAATTTGGGTCTCTTGATATTAAATTACATATTTATTAAAAAAAAATTGACTCTAACTAAATCATGCCTGAAATGGTAGTAATTTACACTAAAAAAATAAATGTTTAAGATTGTCTTAAAAAAACCATGTGTCATTGTCATAGTCCATCATAAAGAATGTTTAACCATAGTATTATGACACAATAAACAACCTTCTCATATATTTTTTGGATAAATTATCATTAAATAATCATTCCAACCTATTAAAAACATAATTATATAAATGAAAATATATAGTTACTCTATCTTTCTAGATTTAACCATGATAGCATTTTAAGGCAATGTTCAATGCATAAGCTTTATGTGTTGAAAATATAGCCACAATACTATATTTATTTTACTAAAAATATAAATAATGTTATTATTTTTGGTTTTAGCTATTAGGCTTGTAAAATCTTCCTAACTCCAAGTGTCATTGTAAAACTTAGTATAACAAACAGAAGATGGGAAATTATGCAAAGCAAAATTGTACGTGGTTGAATTAATTCAAGGAAAAATCCATCATATCTTCAAGAGATTATATGAATAAATAAACAAGGAATTTATTTTTAGATGGTATTTGTTTTTAGGGGATAAGATAAAATGTTGTCTCATTACCCATAGCCATAGCCATTATAATGAAGCCTTATAGCATGAAAAATGCCAAGAGGGATCGGAAGAAACACAAAGACAAGAATGCCCACGTGACAGAGGATATAGGAATAAAAAAGGAACAATAAAATGAATATGAAAATGAAAGAGGAGAAAAAAGACCAAGATGAAAATGAAAAAGGCCATTTTGAAAATGGACAAATGTTGTTAGGGTCAATTATAAGCCACATATTACTAAATGCAAACTCATTGTTACTCAGTGTTTTTAACTATCAATTAACTGAAACATAACACCAGAATTGATAGTAACATCAATAATTATGCTATTACCATAAATATTCATTAAATAATGCCAATGTTCAACCCCCTTATACACATCTCTATGTAGGGGCATTTATAATTGATTTTCCCTTACCAAGTAGTTACATTATTAATGATAATTAGGTGAATAGCCAATGATTTCTAGTAAACTAAGAGTCATGGCAATCATTTACTCATTTTCCCCAAAGGACCTAGGCCTTCATGCCCCTATATTATTATTTAATGATAGATCCTTGCTACCAAATGTCCTTTGTGTGGACTAGTGCAAAACTCATGTGATGATTAAAGTCTAGTTTGTCCTTGAGAATCATTCCTTAACCATTTCCTACATCCCTTATGATCCCCAAGTCTTTTTTATTGTACTAAGTCCTATGCTCTTGGTTTCTCCATTAGTTATATTTCATCTTTGACTAGGTCTTCTTGCACTATTATCTTCTACAATTTTATCCTCTCATGATGTGTTGGTTTCATGTCATGGCATTCCTAAACCATGTGCCCCTCATGTCATGTTTATTTTATGCCAAAATCTAAAATACTTAATAAAAATTTGGGGTCCAACATCACCCCACACTACACTCTTAGTATGTCTTAGACTTAGTATTGATCTCAGCCCCAACCAAAAATTCAAGCCTAATTTATTCAATCTATTTTCTAGCACCATCCCAATATGACAAGGTGTCAAGTAGCTTAGAAATTATTACCTCGATCATCAGCTTCAAATTTTTCATATTTTTAGATTAATTGAGACACTCAGTTACCTTATTAACCAATTGGGTGAGGGATGTGGTAGCATCCTTTTGGACCTGTTAAAGTGTAGTGACTTAAATTACAACCTATCCTTAAAGAGTTATAAAACTAAAATTTAGTTGTTACCAATGCATGTTTCTTGTTTCCTCTATAGTCTTAACATCCTTAAATGACTTAGTGTGATCAATGTAGTTTTTTATTAAAAGGGTAGCATCTGCCAATTGATACCATTGGGATTCCTCTACCTTGAGCTAGGCTTCTAAAATTTTATTGGGTTGTGCCAATTTTTTAAAAATCCCATCCAATTTGGGGATCACTTCCCCAACCCTTTCGAGGGCATGTCTATAAACTTCCACTACTTTTGTAAATTTCTCAGCCACCCATAATGCTTCATTTCTAGATACCTTTTATTATTTTCACTACTTTAATAAAAGATTTATAGGGGTTTCCAACTTATCAATGGCTTCTCCCTCTAAAGGCACCCCATCTACCAATGTTGTATCTTGGTTCAAAATAGTTTTACATAAATTTAAAGTTTTTAATTTGGTTGTTATGGCTTATTTTATTTTTTTCTTTAGCACATCCACTTCCTATTCAAGTGCCTTTTGAGTGGCAACATTCTTGTCATACATTGCCACCACCTAACATGTTTCTTCTCTACTTTGCATGCATCAGAATCTAAAAGTATATTCTACCACGTGACTTCAAATGCTATTTTAAAAAATGTGGCATTAGCTTGTAAAGGAGAGATTTACTAGGGACCAACCCAAATTGGAGTGGGCAGTGTCATTGCTTGAGAATCCAAAACTAGACTATCTGAAGGTATTTCAAAATGGTTTTATTCATTGTAAATGTCCAAGAAAAGGATATCTAACACCTGGTATCAATAGTTGCATCCTATGGATTAAAATGGGAATATAAATATAACATCCCATATGAAAAGTCTATTTGGTATTGAGCACATAAATTGGTGGTTGGATCAAACAAAGGTGGTTAAAATTTGGAGCTAGCCAAGTATTTCCCTTTGAGTGGATCCCGCTCTAGGATCTTGACATATACATCTAAGGCCAATGAAGTGCTACCCATGTCTACGCTACTTATTTGTTCTATGTCCAAACCATCCCTTTCTTTTCTAAGTGGACCTTCTATGTTCAATTATGCCTCATCAAGGGTGGCTTCCTCTTCATGCGCTGAGGAGGGAATTTTTCTATGTCAAACTTCAATTAGTCCCTATGACCTATATGCTCTTCTTCCATCATATTGTTTGGTGGAAATGGCATTGAACCTTCTAGTTATGATTCTAGAGTATCTTGTTCATGTGAAGTCCTTGGTGGTAATGCCCTTGGTGGGAAGGCTCTTAGTGGTGAGACCCTTAGCATTAGTGCTTGGGCAGTCCTCTACCATTTTGGTGGTTTTGACTATCAACTTGTACTAGAATCATGCTTGACTTGCTTCTTTTTAGCATGTGGTGGTACATGTGTGAGCTTCTTTCTTCAATGCTTTGTGCCTCTTAAAGCTTTATTCTTGGGTTTCAACATATAGAATAAATTATGAATAGGGTCTCTAACCATGGTCTACTTAACCTTGATGCAAGTTTTTTTAGTCTCATGCTTTTCCTTGTATGGCTTCTTGCCAAGATAACCATACATATTTAAAAGAGTGTGAATCTCTAAGTCAATTCGATATGCTTCTAAGTTGAGGGGTGGTATGTCATATATATGTTTTACTGAGTTGAAAAATTACTACACTATAAATGCATAAAGAAGCTTCAACTAAGCCAAAATCTCTCTAGAGTGGGCCATCTTGATACAAGCCAGAGAATTTTTTTATTTAACAGTGAATTGGGCTTGCTCTCCAACCTTGATAGGTAAGTCCTTAGGAATGCACCATTCATTTTTAAATGCTTACTTCATGCCATTATACCATGACTTCACCTTTATTTTGAATGTTGGAGTGATATAACTAGGGAATGTGAATGCCTTATAGCACTCTACTAGGGACTTGTTTTATGGTGGGTACAATCATTTTAACTCATCAGAGGTGTAATCAGGTACACTAATTTCATCAAATACCATAAATAAAATAAATACCCCCAATGGGAATCTATGGCCAAGTACTTGATAGGTTCTCTCTACATCTAGTATTATTTGTTGGCAAAATACATTGCCCAATTATATTTTAACCCCTCCGTTACCTAGTGGGAAATATATAGGTGAGCCATGTCCACCTCTTTCCATCGATCAATGCCACTAATCTTGGTCAAAATAATGCATGGTTATAATCTAAGGGTAGGGCATTATAATTTCTTAATGTGCATGCCATTTCCTTGCTTTTGATACTCTAGAATCATTATAGTATTCTCTATCTCCTCCAAGTCTTCCAAGTCAAATTTAATGTCTGCATCAAAGAATTGTAACCCTAAAACTTTACTTATTCTTTTAGGTGTAATTTTCATGAGGCACCTGATAAAATAAATATAGTCCTCATAGTTTCACAAAAGCATAAATTTTATTGCTTCCACCTATTTTCCAAAATATGAAAGGTTAAATAACTTGAAAATCCTTATAGAGTCTACGGTATTAAATATTTTTAGGTCATACATCTAGTGTTATGGTTCTCAACTTGGTAATCATTATATAGCTCAACTTCATTCTTGGTTAGTGATGGTTATAGTAAAAAATGGTACAGGTGGGTACTTTTGATACCCAATTTTCTATGCATAACACCATTTTTGGGTATTGAATCTATTTTATCATCAATGGTAGAGGTAGAGGTATTTGTGCCTTATTCTTTGTTTGGTATGCCATTTTGGATCATTCACCTTCCATGTACTCTCTCTATTCCTCAAGTGTTTTCTCTCTAATCAATATCACTTCCCCCCCAACATGTGGCTCTTCCTCGTCTAGAATGGCTGGTAGTGGATCAATTCTTTGGGACTTCTTCTTAGACCACATCACCCTCTGTGGAGCCTGAAGGTTGAAGCATGATCATCCAATGTTCTAAAAATAATATGTGTTTATGGTAGAACTAACTCAAATTTTTCGCTTTAATGCTCATTAATGGTAGATGCCTACCTCTACAACCTATAACTATCAATTTTCTTCTTCATGATTCAAGTTTCACTAATTATTGCTTGATTACTTATTCAAGATCCTTCTTAATAGTCAATAAATGGGAATTTGATGTTTTCAACTTGTTCAAGAATCATCTAGACTTAGTTCTCTCCTTAGCTCTATAAAAACTCAAATGAAAGCAAAGATAAATTTTAAAAGGATCCCTTAAATCCATTTTATAGGCTCGAGGGGATAACTTGCATTTACTTCCCCCCCCTCTTTGACCATCACTCCTTACAATCAATATATTTTAATCATCTCCTTTATTTGACTATCAGTTCTCATCATAAATTATTTTGATGGTATCATCATGACATGATGTTGGCATGTTTATCTCAACCACTTTTCCCTTTGTATTAATGGCATGTCTTGTCCAGTGCTTTTCTTCAGAGTGCATGATAGTTGTTAAACCTTCAAATATTCATTGTATTGGTGGGAATATTTATCCTAGGAATTTTTAACTTTCACACACATCCTTATAATACCCAACACATGGACCTTTTCTCAATACATGTAACACTTTTTTCCATACACTAAATGTGCATCGTGGTCCTCCATAAAATCATAAGTACAAAGTTACAAAAAGAGTGTAAAATAAAATATAGTTACACATGACTAAAGCAATACTTTTATTGAAAATAGGAAATCCTAAACTAATGGAATACACCTTATGATAAAAATGAAAATAAAACTTAAAAAGAGAAATACAACTTAAGCCAACTACCATTGTAGTACCCAAGAAGAAATTGGCCATCCAATCTTTGTAAGTGACAAGCACTAGTAGGGAAAATGCTATGAAGAAAAAAAAAGACCATCCCAATTAACATATAGCTTCCCAGAGTGGTGCACATACTTGGAGTCATAAATAAAATATTTCATGCTGGGGATAAATGCTTTATGCTTAAGGTGGCAATCATGCCATGCCTTTTGTTTACATTTTTCCACATCTTGACTCTAATGCGCAAGGAAATGGGCTTCATCCAACTGTAATAAATCATCCAAACATGATTTCAATTCAAGACTCTTCATCTAATTATCCAATGCATGCAATACAAAAATATGGTAAAAATATTTCAATTAGAATAACTACTTCTATACTGAATACCAAACTGAAGGGTGTACTCTTGTAGAGGCTTTTATAAGTTGTTCAATAAGCCAAAAGCACTACAAACACCTGATTGTCCTAGTAGTGTGATCAATATTTTAAAAAAAATTAAGTGTTGTGCCTAAAATTTTGTTAAATGCCTCAATAGTGCCATTAACTTGGGGATGATATGGTGTTGTCTTGTGGTGGGCAATCATGAAGTTAATGAGTAAGATGCAAATAGTCTCATTGAAGAAATGTGTGCTAAGATAACTATTAAAACCTAATGGATAGAAAAAATGGGTTATGATATGTTCCCATATGAAGTAAATGATAGTCACAATAATACAATCCCCTACTAGCATGGCCTTAGCCTAGTGTGTGAGATAATTGGTTATTGTTATGATATAGTATGACCCTGTACATCATGTAACAGGGCTGATGGGGTTGAAAAAATCAATGTCCCATTTCTTAAATGTTTCTTGTGATAAAATAGGGCTTAATGGCATGATATCCCAATTATTTGGTTTTCGTACACACTGGAAAATATCACACTACTTAGCATACAACTTGGCATCTTGAAAAAGGGTAGGCCACCATAGTCTAGCTAATAGTAATTTGCATGTAATAACTTCACTTGCATAATGTCTACTAGAAATTACTTCATGAAATTCATGAAGTGATTTAGGATGATCATGTTTCATGACACATCATTTAAGTATTTCATCTCATCCAAATTTTTATAGGTCCCCTCCAATGAGCTAAAATGGTGTGGCACAGATGTCTAGTTGCTTCTTAGCCTATGGGATCAAAAAATCTAGTGTTATGTCAGTAGTTAAGAAAGTTTCTATTTATTATAACTCCTTAGGAATAAGTGAAACATGAAACAAATATACATTAGATAGATCATCCTCAATGGCATGCACTAATTCAACCAAATCAAATTTGGAGAGATGGTTAGGGTTGTAATTGGTCTTTCCTTGTTTAACCATGAAAAAGAATTGGAATTCTTAGAATAATACAATTCAATGGTATATATGGCCATTTAACATAGGTTTATTAACCATATATTTCAAATCTTCATGGTCTATATAGAACACAAAAAAGATTTTCCAACATGTACTATCAAAAAAAATTCAAAGCATAAACCATGAAAAGTGATTCACGCTCTATTGTGGTGTAATTTATCTTAGTTGGGGTAAGATTACTACTCATAAAATATATGGGGTGATCAAGGCAACCTTCACGAGTATGTACAAGTATCACACTAATGACCATTCCAGAAGCATCAACATGAACATGGAATGATTTTGTCTAATCAAGGAACTAGAGAATTGGTGTAATAAAGAGTTTGTCCTTTAAAGCCTCAAAGGCTTATTAGGAATAATGGGTCTAAATAAAGTGTTTGTTGTGTTTTAAAAGTTCCTCTAAGGGTGCAAAAATCTTTTCATAACCTTAGATGAATTTTTTATAGTACCTTATATGTACTATAAAGGCACAAACCATGCACTGGGATGTCAGTGTTGGTAGACAAAGAATGACATCTACATTAGAGAGGTCTTCTAGAAGTCCATATTTATAGATAATATGACCCAAAAGAACATCAAATCATGTAGAAAAAAGACATTTCTTTAGAATAAGTGAAATTTGAAGCACTTGACAATGCTTACGCATAAACATTAGATTAGAATAATATAATTTCACTAGGCCATAGACTTTACAGACATCTAAATAAACCTAAAAGAATTTATGGATGAAGTTTTAAAGGCCTCAATGGCTATATAAGAGCATAAAATAGGTGCATTTTTCAACCTAAATGGTATGATTATATATGCAAAATATCCCCATTAGGTATCAAATGTAGTCTTAGGTTGGTCCTCTTCAAAGATCTAGACTCGATGGTACCTAGAGAATCCATCTTTTAAAGTGTAAATTTCACACCCACCAATGCCTTCAAGGATTTATTCGGTAGCCAATGTAAATATTAATGTACCCATATTTGTTTATACTTATGACCATGGGGTTGATCTACTTAGACTCATCAATTAGGGTTATCACTCTAGCACATAACATATTATCAATTTCCTCTTTCACCTGTGTACATAAATTTGGATTCACCTTATATGGATGTTTCTTGACAAATCGGACACCTTCAATGAGTTTGATATGAATTTTTCCTAAGGATATAATAACACCTTTTATTTCACTATAACTCATTATAAAAACATATTAATATTCTTTTAATAACTTAAATATTTTTGAAATCTCTGTATCAGACCAATAATCACCCACAATAGCTATATTTGGTTCTTCTTCTGTGCTAATATTATGCTAGATAGTTTCAAGTGGTTTTGAGTATAGGTGGTTTGTATCATGACCAATATCATGAATAGGTCAAGTATCATAGTTTGTAAGGACATCCAAATTATTTTTTAATGGGTTAGATGGGTCAAAACCTTCACCTTCATCAACATGAAACACTAGTTTATGTTTCCCTTTGAGAATCTTTTCATGGCATGCCTGATTAAGGATAGGTTCTAGCATGGGGATGGATTTCTCAAACGAATCATTAAATATAACCAATACTTCTTCTCATACACCATGCCTATGTTATATTCAATATTCGATGGGATGAGGGTCACTAACAATTGCTTTGTGCATGTCTTATAGAGTGAGGCACAAATACATCCTTAGAGATGAGTAAGAAAATGTTGAGATCATGTTATTTTTAAATAGATGATAGAAATGAGTACCTAAATTTCATTGTTCATGAACATGCCATGATTTATCCCACGTACGTAAGTTGATAAAAAAAACATGTACCCATAAGTACTCTAACAAGAAGGATTTGTTAGCCCTCCACATGGTTTCACAAACTTATATGTGTGGTTATGGTGATCAAACTCTACTATAGTTGATTTTACCCTAGATGTGGTTGTAATGATAAATAATTGATGTAAAATAGATCATACTTGATCCCATTTAAGAAGTCACTGATTATGGGTTTGCCACCACCTTGCAGTCATGCCATAAAAAAGGTAAACCAGTGAATGCATATGATTAACATAAAATCCATAGAAGGCTTTGAATTGTTGGATAAATTCACAGACTTCCATTTGCCTATGCAACCAAAGAGTTTCATCAAGTCTCTCTAGTGGTGTATTCATAACTAGTCCTTGCATGACTTGTCTAGTAATAAGGTGAATAAATCTATGGTGTTTATGGTATGAACATGGAATGTTCTCACAACCACCAATGACATTGCACACTCTTATGGTAAGGTCATAGTCATTATGGGCCAAACAATTATGAGCATTAATTGTAGTATCAGAAAGGGACTATGTGTCCATCTATCAAAGAATTCCATCAAGAGTAGGATCATGATGCTCACCATCTCTAGCTGTGATGTTTTGTATGTGATTAATATCTTCATTAATGCTAAAAGGTTATATGTATGGGGGGCCATGTGTTTGATCCAATGGGATAATGACTCATTGATCAACACTTTCAAAACTGATATAATGATTTTTAAAACTTAAGTCTATGTTATTTCATAGCACCAAGGTCAACCTAAAATAACTAGAAAATCATCACCTTTAGCTAACTCAAGAATTTCAAAATCATCTTTGAAAGGCACCCTAAAGATATTGATAGCTACATTCTTAAGAACACTAATTGGTAGAGCATGATTTTTATTATCTATAAACAACACATGAGGCGATGGATGGAATGCTGGGATAGCAATTTTGTGCCATGTATCTTTTGTGAGGATATTGACCTCAATGTTAGTGTTAAACAAAATATCTCTAATTACCCAAACATCAATGGCAACATTCACTAGTATTTCCTTATCCTCTTGAATTCTAGGAGGAATAGGAGTATCTTATCATCAAGCATGATTTAATCAATGATCTTCTATTGGACCTGGAAAATAAGGCCAATCATCAATTGGCCTTGGTGTCTAATTTTTAAGCTAATTACTCAATTATGGGATAATGTCTTCTTCTAATAGGCACTTACAAAGTTATTAGAAATCATCTTGTGCCATGTTTTGAGGTTCCATGGCCTTTTACAAATCAACACATTAGGTGGGTTCTTGATCCTTAAAAAACTAAATTTCCCCTTGTATTTACCATACCAAGGTCATAGTATCCTAAAACATGTCTTTATGTCACTGTAGACTAGGATAATTTATTGCATGAGGTGCTTTATGTTGTATTTTCTCAATATGTGGAATAGATGTAGACTAAGACTATCTACTGTGTGTGGTGATATTAACTTGTTGAGCTATTGGAGTGATAGAGTGTGGTTGTTGGTGAGGTTTATCAATGTGAATCATATTAACAACTTTTTTATTTCTTTCCTCAGTGATAGTTGTATACAAATTAGGTCATTCCTCAAACCGATGCTCCTTTTAACAAAAAGCACATGTTGGATAGACTGGACAATCTCACTATTAGTGATATAAAGATCCACAATTATAACATGTTCATAGTGTAAAATAGCCACCTCCTCATCCCCTTCCTTAGACTCATCCATGATATCCTCCATCATATTGATTATTTAAGATAGAGGTTTGATGTGTACCATGCATGTGTGCCTTATGTATATCACTAATCGGTCAATAATAATTTGTGTTATGGGTGTGGGTATCACATGTCTTGAAATATTTAGATACTTTAGAATGTGTAGCCCACTATAAGATGTGATGAGAGTGTACATCATGATCTGCATGGCAAATTTCACATGACTACTTTAATATAACATAAATGTTTTTACGAGGGTAGTTGCACTCATTATGACCTTTAGATTCATAATCAATACACCAAAGACCGTTACAAGTGTCGTACACATTATTTTTAGTCATCTTCTCTAATTTTGATGCCATATAAACTATTTGAGATTTTGTAAAAGGATAGATCCTAGTGTCAATGCTACCAACAACTTCAGCTAGAGGGAAACTTTCAGGGCCTTATGTGGATTGGTAAAAGTCATTTGAGATAGCATTTTTTGAAAGGGAAGTAACAAACCTCCCACAAAACATTGGGCATGTTGAGTGATTGTTGATGGTTAAAATTGCACTTGTTTTTAACACCAACAATGGGAAGTTTCAAGATGTAGGACTTGCGACTTGAAACAACCTCCAAATTTTTAAGAAGCTGGTCTCTTCTTTATATTGAGCGTATACTGGGAAAAGGGATAGGAATTTTAATAGAAACACAAATGCAAAGAAATAAAATCTAACTATGGAAATACACCTGAATGTAACTCGACCCTTAATCTGAGCATAATGAAACTATATGTAAGATTCAATTACATTTAAGAGCAAACAAGGCATGATCAATGTAAAAGATGAAAACAATAGAAACAGAGGCTCACAGCTTAGACTACTTTTGCAGTGATACAGAAAATATCAACAAAGGCATAGGATTCAATATTCTTATTCAAATTCTCTAGTCAAATAAGAGGCACAAAAAAACTTTCCAACTCAAGAAAATAGAACAAAGGTAAATGATATTACTAATCACAACTCTAAAAAGTCTAAAACTCTTGACAATACAACTTAGACTACTTTTTCAATGACACAAAAAGTATCAACAAAGGCACAAGATTCAATCTTCTCATTAATTCTCTAGTCACATACGAGGCACATTAACATGCACAATTACATAAACTTTCCAACTCAAGAAAATGGAACAAAGGCAAATGATATTCCTAATCACAGCTCTAGAAAGTCTAAACTCTTGACAATAATTCTTTCAAAAAATTCTCTCTAAGTATCTCCTCTATCTTCCTTTTTTTGGTGATTACTACACCCCTATTTATAGCCTTGGATTCACTCCAAATTGTATGTATGTTCCCAATCTAATGGCCCAACTGAAATCTAATCGAACTGGAAGTGTCTAACAGAAGATATTTCTTAGATTCTGAAACACTCTATCTTTCGATAGTTCATTAGCTGAAACAGATCACAGGATGCTCCCTTTTATTAAATAGAAGAGGACACTTGTCCAATTCTTTAAAAACCTTCTTATTACTTAGGAGACACTAGAGGATGACACTATTCTGCAACCTTACCGAAGACACACGGTGCTCTCCACTTTACCTATACTCTTACTATATCTTTGCTCAGGAACATTTCGCCTTTGACACCTGTCACAATCCACTTCTTCAAAGCTTTAAAAACTTAACAAAAAATAAGACCCACATCATTTCTCACTTGAGAAACTTTGAAAAGGGGAATAAGGACAGGTGGCAATCTCTGCTTGCCTCAACAAAGAACACGTGGTGATCTCCGCTTTACTTAACTAGGGATATGTGGTGATCTCCGCTGCTTTTAGCTATCTTTTGAAAAACCTACAGAAGGTGACATGTGTTGGTCTCCACGTCACTCTATTTATATTATAGAAACAATTAGGCCTCATTTCATATTTACATGGACAACGACACCTAGTGGCTTCCAATTGCTTCAGAAATAAAACTTGAGACCCATCACAGTCTTTGTTAAATCAGTGAAGCAAAATGAAGATAATTCAGATCTCAACACATGGTGGCTTTTGCTCTCTTTAGCTGGGATACATGTGTCTTCTATCACTTTTATAAAATCAAATTGAAACCTTCTATGATTGCCACTTGGTGGTTTCCACCTGATCTTGATACTTAGCTTGTTGAAACCTTCTGCTGAAAAGAGATTTGAAATGCGGATGCCGATATAAAACACAGATTATGACACTTGTCATGTTCCACTGAGTTATTATGAGATACGTGGCATGTCCCAACCAACTTATAAAAAGTATGAAAGGTGCCTCAGCCGATGACACTTGGTAGCTTCCAGTTGACTTCAACACTTAGACAAAAATGAATCAAAAGGAAATTAAGCCCATGCTCTATTTCAAAACTTCACCGTCACAAACCAAAGTATGTGGGAAAAAAATTTTGCTGTACGCAACTAAAAATTAGAATGAAACGTAGAGTATTTTTTACTCTATAATTATTGGCAACCCCAAGGACTTTTGAGCCTGCTAAAAAAGAATCTACAACTCCCGCTAGATCAAAATTACAACTTTAGCAATGTTGTTTGGTAGGTAGAACATTCATCATTAGATAACGCCTACTTATTCTATAATTTATTGAAGGCTAAATCAAGGTTAATAATATCCTTGTGTGATAAATTCTATAAAATCTAAATTGTAGCCTTCAATTTGAATTCAAGCTGGGAAACAGGAACCAAGACAACTTCTACTTCAGGGACTGATGAATCATCCCTTAGATCCTAAAAAACTATCTGATCATTCTGTTTGGCCAACAACAAAGGTTCAATTTCATCAACCATTAGCACCACTTTGTCATCAAGAAATGGAGAAGGAATACCTAATTACACTAGATCTTCAATGTGCTATTTCATTTCACTGATTCCTTCTTTCATGACATCTAGGAACTCTCTGCAACTGATGGCTATAGAATTGCAACTAAGAACCTCATTCACTCGCTTAGCAGTGACCATTCTATTCTCAATTTCTGCTACTAATAATGTTCCATTTGTTGCATCATAAAGATTTTGCAGCAACATTTTAGAGTCCATTACTCTCCCAAAAATTGTAGCCAGAGTGCTTGCAACTGAATTCTCCACCTTTTTGCACAATTTCTATGCATTTAGTAGGAAAGTGAGAGAAGGCCTGAGCTGAATAATCTCTGAAGAGATTCTTTTCCACATGGATTCATAGAGCTCCTTCACCAGACTTAACACTCTGACATTCTTTGGCCTATTGGCTAGCTCCAGTGTCAATTGTGCTGCTCTCTATTTCTCAGCTTGAAATTGGGCTTGTATAGCTGCGATATTATTTTGTTCAGCCAACAGATTTTGTTGCAATTGGGTAACTTGTAGTAGGTGTTCCTCACATTTTTCTTGCAATGCTAATTTTTCCCACCTTAGGGTCATTATTGCATCCTTTACCTATGTTAGCCCTACTTTTAAGGAATCATTTTGGGCCTGGACTGCCCTGTGAGTCTGAAGAGAAATAATATCTTGCAACTATTTATTTAGATTCTCTATTTCATTATCTTTTCTATTGATTTATGTGGTCAAACTATTACATTTTGCCTTCTCCTTGGCTAAATCGGCCTCCATCTTCTATAGCCTCCTTGATGTCTTCAAATAGTCTTCAGCAACTGTAGAAGTGGATTCAGTTAGCAGCTCAATTTTCTCTTATGGCCTAAATAGAGACATGTTTATAGCCACCGCATTCATTGTGTATTCTTCCAACTGCATCTGCTCAGTTGGCTTGATTACATTTGGTGACAAATGAGTCACCATCAATTGTTGCTGAATCGGGTCAAATTGTGATCGTAGATGGGGCATAGTTAAGGCTTTATTTTCCTTGATCTTCTTTTTCTCTCTTCGGGCTTCCCTTGCCTTCCTAATAGCATCTTCTTGGGTCTAGAAGGTAGAAGGAGAGGCAATGTGCCCACCCACAAAAGGATGTCCCTATGGCAAACCATATTGAATAGCTAATTGTTGGCTATGGGCAATCTAAGGGGACAGTTTCTTGGGAACAGAGGGGGAAAATGAGGTAATGTTAAAGCTTGAGGTGGCATAGATGGTGCAAAGTGAGAAATGGGAATGGCAGAAGTGGCAGGGGATGTCATCTGGCAAAATGGAATCATCATGCCAATAGGAGAAGAAATAGATTGAGAAGGAGAAGGAGGAATAATACTTACCTAAGGGGCAATTATAGTACTTTGTAATTGGTGTTGTGGGGGGTCTGCCTCCTCTTTTGAATCAAATTAAAATTGCACCCTCTTTTGCTTCTTGGGTATCTCTTCTTCTGGCTACATCTTTTTACCTTCCACATCTACCACTACTGTTAATGATGCTTGTGGAGAATTGGGAATTTCAATAACCGATGCTGATGGGGAAGCTTTTGGTGGTGAAGACACTACACTCTTTTTCTTTTTCATAACGTTGAGAGATTGGGGCCAAATTGATACAGTTACTGCAGCTACAGTTTGCTCTGAGGCTTGTGACTCTTGGCTTGATCCTACCCTGGCTTCTATCTCTACACCTAGTGTCAAAAAATTACTTGTGTTAGGGATAGATACAGGGGATAGATGACACTCATCCCATAGTTCTTCCCATCTCTCATCTGAGTCGATGCTCCCAAAAGAATGAGTTGTCTGACAAATTTCTTGCCTATATTTCTAATAGGCTTCTATTTTCTTATCATCCCAATCTTTATTCTTTAGTGTTCTTCTTAGGCTAGAAGTCATTCTAACTGTAGGATTAATATCCCTCTGCTTAACATAGAAAATTTACCATGGCCTATTTTGTGGAAGGGGCAAATCTGTTAATTCAACATAAAATCTAGGAGTATCTTCCCTAGGATTTTTTCTATTCTCCCAAAAGGGGCGGAATTCATATGAAATTCTAGTTACAACCCTATTATTCCTTATCTAGCAAGCTATGAAACCATTTGGGTCATATACCCATTTGTCTTTGACTAGCAGGAAACCCAGGAAGGCTAGCTTTCTAAGCAGTATAATCTCAGTGTCTCTGGTTTCCAATATCATGTTGGTTGTCATCCATTAGAGGTCATACATTTTCTTCTTCCTCTTCCCAGAGCCATATTCGTTATCTACTGTAGATACTTGCCTGGTGACCTCTAAAAATGCTAACCTAAGAGTCAAAATCTTAGGTAGCAACATTGGTTCCCCACAAAAACTATGGACTCTTATAATTATATGGTGGGATCCAAAATAAAAGTCACACAGAATTGGGAAACTGGCCAGAAGGTTTGAAACACTTGAAAATAGTCTATTCATAACTGGTTCAGGGCTGGGTTGACAAAAAGTAGGGGTAACAAATAATTCTTAGAATTCATATGGATCACTAGTTTTTGACAAAATATGTGTCCATGTAGACACAGGAGTGGTCCTTTGGAGATCAAAACTTGGGTCATACATGTCAAGATGCATATGTTGGACAAAGAGGTCAAAGTTTTGATACAGCATGAGGTGAAACAAATAAGAAGAGTACGTGAACACTCCTTTTGATTTGAAATGGGCCAATTATTCCACCATTGAGAAAGCAATTTGTTTAAAAAGTTCAAGCCTATACTCCTAAGTTTTGTCAATGGTCTTCAGCCTGAAGAGGATAGCCATTTGTTCTCCATAAACTGCCATATCATCTTTCATACCAAAGATGAAAGCCATCATAGACAGTGTGGCTTGGCTAGTTGTGTGAACTAGGCTCTTTCTACAGGGAGTGTAGGTACAGTAGTATCATCATCACCCATTTGAAATTCAGATCTCAAGAACCTCAACTGAGTATTGATGTTTGCCCACATTCTTTACATTTTAGCAATAGTGGAAAACATAGATATCTTATCATGATATAGGGCTAACATATCTCTGATAGCCTGCGGTGTGATTTGCACCGTGAATAGACCCTATTGAATGGTGCATGAGGATGCATGGAACAAGTTTGTGCATAGTTCAACCAAGTCAGGACATGGATGCACAGCTAGGACAAGGAATTGTGCCAGTTGTGAAGCTTGTATCCTCATGGAAAATGTCTCATATTGCTTGACTCTAGCTCTTTGAATACACCTTTGATGTGCCCCTTCTCTAAGAGTTTTACTATTAGCTCTTTGAAGGATTGGGTCCATGACTCCATCTACATAATCTTTTATCTTTACTGGGTCACTTTCTTGACCAAATTTAGGGATTTTGGTCCATGGATAGGTCTTTAATGGTTGCGTGGGAGCTGAAGCATATGACTTGCTCGCAAGAAACTTGTCAAGGGATTCATACATCCTAGCTCCTTGTTGTGAAGACTATGCTCCCTCCATCTCTATATCTATTATGTGATAACTGGTATGAAATTTTTCAAAATAGAAACACTTTCACTGAAGCAAGTTTACTAGGCACTGAAAATGCAAGTAGCAGGATATTTTCTCATGTAAAAATGTTTGAGAAACTTGTAAATTTTAACTCTTGCTAGGAGGTATTTATTGACCCATCAAGTCTCAACATGGCATTAAACTCAGATAACCGTTAGCAAATTCTAATCAATCTTTATGGAACAGTGAGATAGAAACGTTATGCAAGTGGTAGTGTAAGGTACCTTGGGGATTTCTAAAGATTTGGGAGACATTCAATGTATTGGGGAATTTTGAAAATTTTGAAAAACTCTGAGCTGCCGACTATGTGTTCAAAGAACACTTATTAAAAAGAAAAGTGGGAAAACAAAAATGGGAAAACAAAGCAATACGGAAAGGGGAAACTATCTAACTATATTAACCAAGTATCTTTATCTCCCTCCTAGATCAAAAGAAGAATTTCTAAAGTCTCCTTCATGACAAGCTGACTTATATTTCTAGATAAGTGGTTGAATTGGATATAGCTCTGGTGACTTGCTTTCTTTGTATGCCATATTCATTGGCCTATGTTTGAGTGAGTTTGAGTCAAACATGCTACCAACATATATAAACTCTTCTTATTCTTGAAATCTTGTCAAATGCCGATTCCTGATACTAGCATGTCTTATCAAGAAATTAATGACTACTTGATCATCAACAGAAGCCTTTTGACATTTATCATTTATTGGCTTATCTCCTTCTGCCTCAAACTCAGGTTCTATTGATTAATCATCCTCTTTAATGACTTCAAAATTACCAACCTCTCGAAAGGATAATTCTAAAAGGTTGCAATAATTTTGCATATGTAATTGAGTCTCAATGTTGTTTTGTTCATCTACAACCAGCTCACAACCTCCTTGAAAAATAGTATAACCTGACCCAATGATTTCAAACAAGTCATTCAAATCAAGATCAAGGAAATGTCCATGCTCCTCCACATCATCTTGCAAAGTAAGAAGAAATTCAAAAATTATTTCTTCTTCATCAGAGATTAAGGCATATGCTTGTGACTTCTCACTCGGAATATGGAATTCATGTTGAGAGACCTGAGGATTAATAGAAGAGGTATCTTTTGACTTTTCTTCCTCTAAAACATTTGAGATTTTATGATCTTCATAAAATATAACATAAGTGCCCAGACCAATGGAGTCATAATTTCGATATGGATCACTTTGCATCATAGCTAATAAATGATCATTTTCCTCTTCTTGAACATGTCCAGTCCATTCACCTAACTCCTCAACAAAAACCCTTTCTTGTTTATTCATCATAGCATGAGCTACCTCTAACTTTGTAGTTGGTTCATTGGTGATGTGATCCTTATATAGTGGCTCAGATAATATCTTCATCTTTGAACCATATTTGGTTCTTAAGATGAGGTGAGACCAATCAAGGGACATATATCCTCCTATCTTGGCTATAAAGTCTCTAGATAAGCATAGGCCAAATATAGGAGGTATGTCTATTACTACTAAATCTTGATTTACAATTATATTTGGACAAGCATATAATTGTAATGGGAGTTGTTTAATTCTCCCTATTGTTTTTACTGCTTTGCCATCTAGCTGCATGACTCCTTTAGTGAGTGGTTCATACTTTATTTCTAAAGCATCAGCTATCTACTTAGGCATTACTATAGTACTAGCCCCAAAATCAATCATTGCATTATGTAGAAATTTATTGCCCACTATCAAAGTTAAATAGAAGGGGTCTGGTTTAGATTTGCTTACCTCTGGTGCATTGTTCACTAGGGTTGTTGTCTGCAGATGAACTGTGTCTTTGAGCTTATCTTTTTTTGCAGGTCCTTCTTTGATAATAGTACATTTGGGCACTACTTGGCCTTGTAGAGCTTCTTGTAGTAGTGTCTTTTATTTAGGAATAGCCAATATATCCCATATTGATACTTGTGCTAGAGTCTTCTTCAATTGATCCACAACATTTATTGATCCCAGTGTTTGAGCTCTTTGAAAATAAGGATATCTTGTTTTTTCTTGAATTTATGCAGGAATCACTTGATTTTGCACTGGCTAAGCCACTTCTTGTCTGACAGCTATGTTTCTTTGTCCTTGAAATGGAGGATTCTCCATGACTTGACTATTTATAACTTTAGCCTGTTCCACCATTCTTCTCTTCGATCTAGTGTAGTAGTCCGATTGCACTACTAGTTTCTTGGAAGTGGAAGCTTTGTTCAAGAAAATTGATTCTTCATCTTCAACCCATGAGAACAAGGCATGTTTTAGGGCTATTTATTCTTCTTTTTTCAAAGACATCCCTTGCATCTGAGCCATTAGGACTGAATTTTGCATACCATGAGATTGGTAGGTTTGATTATCATTGGCACTTGCAAATTGTCCATCCATTCTTCTTTGCTCTACCACCTTTTGTTGTATATTACCCGTGAGATAATCTCTAGGTGTATGAGCATTATTGCAAGGGAAACACCAGGCATTGTTATTATCCACATAATTATTTTGTCTTGGAACAATCTCCCTATTCAAATTGGGGGGAACAATTTGTGAGGGTGTAGGGACTGCAACTAATTGATTTGCTAGCTGAGGGTTATTTTGCCTTAAAGGACCCTGGTTTTGATTTGGATGAGATGAAAATCTATTTCCTTGATAGCCCTGGTATTGGGGTTTAGTATAAGTATTCTACTATCTTTTTATATTAATTAGCTCATTGGAAAATGTCCTCAAAATATTCTTGATATCATCCAGCTCAGATGATTGGGTAGGGACAATTTCTTTAGTAGGTGGTTGAGGATATGTGTACATAGACATAGGTGGGGCTATGGATTTAGGGGCTTCTTGAGGTAATGGCAAGGAAATCTTTGGAAACATGGGCATGGGAGGCCTTGCAGACAACTTTCCAGCATCTATCAAATTATTTTCAACTTTGACTGCATAGTCATAATCCTCTAGCAGAGTCTGACCTCCAAGTGATTGAATCATAATAGATATATCTAAATCTAAAGCATTAAGATAAAACACTACAGCCATACGTGGTAATGGTCTAGCTGTAGCAGGGATTCTTTCCCAAGTCTTTTGAAATATGGAATTGAAGTCAGTCATTGCTTCTTGTGGTGCCCTTTGGATGGTAATTAATTTCTGTAATAAAGAAGACTTATCACCCTTCTCTTCAAATATTTCAAACAAAAGATCTTCGAGCTGATCCCATGCAGATATGGTATTTGGGGTCAAATATTGATACCATTATAGAGCCTTCCCTTTAAAAGAAGCTGCTAATAATCTTATGGCCACATTTTGTTGTGTGAGAACATGTGTAGCACAGACATCTGATACATCTTGCAGATGTTCTTTAGGTGTTTTGAAGTCTTGCCCACTGAATTTGGGTAGAGCTTTTAGGGCATTCACTAGGATAGGGTCTCAAGTGGCTAGTGGTATTGGGAGAATCAAAGGACTACCAGTGTTCCAACTTGCATAATTTCTTGGGGCTATAGGGGCTCCCATATTTACTCTTGGTATTGGTATAAACTAGTTGACTCTTCTTCTAGGACTAGTTACCAAAGGTGGCAAAAGAATACATGGATTTACAGTAGACTGAGATCTAGTTACTGGTCTGTAGCTTTGAATCCTCATAGCTCTCTTGTTCATACGGTCTTGAAAGAAACTTCAATATAGTATCCCACTGGGTGTGCCAAAAAATGTTGATGGTTAAAATTGTACTTATTTCTAACACCAACAATGGGAAGTTTCAAGATGTGGAACTTGCGGCTTGAAACAACGTCCAAATTTTTAAGAAGTTGGTCTCTTCTTTATATTGAGCATATACTGGGAAAAGGGATAGGAATTTTAACAGAAACACAAATGCAAAGAAAGAAAATCTAACAATGGAGATGCACCTAAATGTAATTTGACCCTTAATCTGAGCATAATGAAACTATATGTAAGATTCAATTACATTTAAGAGCAAACAAGGCATGATCAATGTAAAAGATGAAAATAATAGAAATAGAGGCTCACAGCTTAGACTGCTTTTGTAGTGATACAAAAAATATCAATGAAGGCACAGGGTTCAATCTTCTTATTTGATTTCTCTAGTCACATAAGAGGCACATAAACATGCACAATTACATAAAATTTCCAACTCAAGAAAATAGAACAAAGGCAAATGATATTACTAATCACAGCTCTAGAAAGTCTAAAACTCTTGACAATATAGCTTAGACTACTTTTGTAATGACACAAAAAGTATCAAAAAAGGCACAAGATTCAATCTTCTCATTAATTCTCCAGTCATATAAGAGGCATAGAAACATACACAGTTACATAAACTTTCCAACTCAAGAAAATGGAACAAAGGCAAATGATATTCCTAATCACAGCTCTAGAAAGTCTAAACTCTTGACAATAATTCTTTCAAAAAATTCTCTTTAAGTATCTCCTCTATCTTCCTTTTTTTGGTGATCTCTGCACCCCTATTTATAGCCTTGGATTCACTTTAGATCATCTGTATGTTCCCAATCTAACGGCCCAACTAAAATCTAACCAAATTGGAAGTGTCTAACAGAAGATATTTCTTAGATTCTAAAATGCTCTATCTTTCAACAGTTCATTGGCTGAAACAAATCGCAAGACGCTCCCTTTTATTAAATAGAAGAGGACACTTGGCCAATTCTTTGAAAACCTTCTTATTACTTAGGAGACACTAGAGGATGACACTTGGCATGTTCTGCAACCTTATCGAAGACACACGGCACTCTCCACTTTACCTATACTCTTACTATATCTTTGCTCAGGAACGTTCTGCCTTTGACACCTATCACAATCTGCTTCTTTGAAGCTTTAACAACTTAACAAAAAATAAGACCCACAACATTTCTCACTCGAGCAACTTTAAAAAGGGGCATAGGGACAGGTGGCAATCTCTGCTTGCCTCAACAAAGAACACATGGTGATCTCCACTTTACTTAACCAAGGATATGTGATGATCTCCACTACTTTTAGCTATCTTTTGAGAAACCTACAGAAGTTGACACGTGTTGGTCTCCACATCACTCTATTTATATTATAGAAATAATTAGGCCTCATTTCATATTTACATGGATAATGAAACCTGGCAGCTTTTGCTTGCTTCAAAAACAAAACCTGAGACCTATCACAGTATTTGTTATATCGGTGAAGAAAAATGAAAATAATTCAGATATCAACACATGGTGGCTTCCACTCTCTTCAACTAGGATACGTGGCATCTTCTATCACTTTTAGAAAAGCAAATTGAAACCTTCCATGATTGCCACTTGGTGTTTTCTGCCTGAACTTGATACTTAGCTTGTTGAAACCTTCCGCTGAAAAGAGATTTGAAATGCGGATGCCGATATGAAATGTGGATGTCGACACTTATCATGTTCCACTGAGTTGAATAAGATACGTGGCACGTCCTGACCAACTTATAAAAATTATGAAAGGTGCCTCTATTGATGACACTTGGCAGCTTCCAGCTGAATTCAACACTTAGACAAAAATGAATCAAAAGGAAATTAAGCCCGCGCTCTATTTCAAAACTTCACCATCACAAACCAAAGTATGCGAGAACAAAATTTTGCAGTGTGCAACTGAAAATCAAAATGAAACGTAGAGTATTTTTTACTCTACAGTGATATTAATATAAAATGAGAGCTTAGACAAGAGTGTTTTAATCATGCATCATACTCATGTACACTTTCAGTGAGATCTTGTTTTATATATTTTAGTATAGTAATACTTTGTTGCTCAAATTTAGGAATATCAAATTGTTAAAGAAATCTGATATTGAGATAATCATAGTCAATTAATTCTTGTTGAGGGTCAAAATTCTTACACCACTTGTGTGTTCTTTCTAGAAGTGTGGTTACAAATTGTGTGGCCTTTCGATCAGAAGAAGCTATACCATGCACCCTCAAAATGAGTTCACGCTTATGAACATGATTTGTATCATTCTCCATGCCCTTATATTTAGGTAAATGAAGCATCATTTCATAATACACTATCAGTAGTTAAGGTGCTTACGATGATGGCTATTGAGAACCCTTAGGTCCTATCCCTAGAGGTGGAAGTCAACCACTTCATCTTGTGTTGATTCTTAATCCTCCTCCTACACCTTTATCAGTAGCTCTTGAGACGTTGGGAAGAATAGTAGGTTCATTTATAATACTTAGGCCAGTATTATGCCCACTATGAATGTCAGGTCTGTTAGGCAATACCAAGTTGGGCCATAAAATTTACTTGAAATAGAAGAGAAAGTGTCAATTCACCATGATTTAAAATTGGTTCAACTGTAATTTCTCCTATAGGATCAGTTTATAACTCTATATTATATATATCCTATTTATGTATGATTAAATCATCTAGCTCAAAAAAATAAGTGCACACTATGGTTGGGGAACTAGGTAGGTTTAAATAAGGTGTCGACACTAGAAAACTACACACTTATAGTTTTTTATGACTAAATACCTCAGGGCCCCCTAAATAACCCTTAAACCTTCTTAACCCTTAACCAACCCTTCTTAACCTAATTAAATCACTATTCCCCTAGCCATAAAATATTATTCAAAATCACTATTCAAAAGTACTATTCACTATTACTATTCATTGTGGGACCCACTTTCACTATTCATTATGACATGGCATATAACATGGAATGTGACATGGAAAGTGACATGGAAGGTGATATGGCAAGTGACATGGCTTAGAAGTGATGTGGCTTGATGTGGGACATCATACCCCACTTGGGACCCTTTCCCAATGTGCTTAATGACCTCATTTAAGCATCACAAGGGCCACCCCTTGAAATATGGCAAATTTATACTCAAGGGGCCATAATTTTACATATATTTTTCCTTCACACATGAAATTAGTCTTCAAAAGGAGATACCTACCTCTTTAAAGACAAAGGGCACCCATTTTTGACTTTTAACCCTAAATGGTAGACTCACCAACCCAAATGGGAATCCCCACCAACCTCATCCTTGAATAATTTAGGCACCACATGGAAAATGGCACAAAATTTGGTGATTTATCTCTTTAAGTGCTTGGATGAAGACAAAAAAGGGTGGTGAAAAGTCTTTGGTCTCATTTAAACCCATGTGCATGATTCTCATTCAAAACTGGATTCATGTGCTAGGTGGAAAACACAACAACCCACATGGGAGACTTATTATCAAGGTGATAATCCCAAAAACCTCATCCTTGACTTATTTATGATCCCTACTTAGATAAATTTTAATTGCTTCACTATTCTTATATTTTGACATGTTTCTTCACATCAAATTATAAATACCCCCCCTCTCCTTCACCAAAGGTTAAGTTGGAAGTTAGTCTTTGGTTATTAACATATTGTTTTAGGTTTTTTAAGGAGGGAATAATTTTTGAGGTCATCATATTGGAGTATTTAAATAATTCAAAGCAACGAAGATCTACCCAAATTGTTGCAGGAATTTATCTTCAACACCATCATCTTCATCATCAACAAAGCTTGGAAGGTAATACTCATTTATTTTGTATTTTATTTCAGAATTTCCTTGTTATTACCTTGACCATAAATCAATTTTTCAAAATTTTCCATCTCAATGCATTGATATTCTTTTCCACATTTTATCATTTTAATTCCATTTACCATCTTTACCATTTCACCACCTTTACCCTCTTTACCCCTTTACCATTTTCACCCTCTTTATCTCCTTCCCCTTTTGCCTCCTCAATCACTTATTGACTTATCATTTTCAGCAACTTATACCTATAATATTTATCATGTTTAATACTTTACAACCTCAACCAAACTATATTTACCCTTATCAATTTTCCAAACCAAAATCCACCACTTTGCCTTAATCAAATTTCAGCACTAGTTAATTTAGCTAGTCATAGTTTTGACAAAATATTTAAGTTATTGGTTTCAAATTAAATTATTTGTTGTTATTTTATATTTTTATTTTAATTTATATGTAATTATATGAAAATTAAATAATTTATATCTATCAACTTAAATGATTAAAATAGGTGGATTGAGAGCCTCCTAGAAAGCTTTCGCTTCTAGGTTCTATCTCATGCTAGGCAATCCACCCATCTACTTGTCTGAAAAAACAAGTTTTTATAGTTTTTTATTATTTTAATGACATAATCCAAATCTAAATATGATATATCCATAATAACTTGGATCCAATGTGCACACTTTAACATGTATTCTTCCACACCCTTCATCACAAGTTTCTTCTTTTCACACTTAGGAAAAAGCAAAAATTAGATAGAAACATTTTGGCGTGCTCGATGGGACCCTTAAGTTTTCTTGGGTTTATTATTTTTTTTATTAAATTAATTTTAATTAGTAAAATTTCATTTTATTTAATTTCATTTCTGAAAATTAAGCATTCCTTTCTCTCGAAATGTAAGTTTTAGTTTCTTTTGTTTTAGAAAATAAAAAAATAAAAAAGTAAAAATTTTCACTCTTTTTCCTTGCATTTATAAAATATCAAAAGATCATTCATCTTAGGATTAGGTTTAAATTTTCATATTGAATTTAGGTGCATTCTATTTATTTATTTCTTCATTGAAAGGAAATCAAAAAGTTATTTTTGGTTAAAATTAACTACATCCATTGTTTGCTTATGTTGGTTAGCTCACATAGTTTAATTAATCAAGCACATTAACAATAACATCACAAATGTTACACAAACCAAACCACTTACATATATAAATATCAAACATGCTTAAGACAAGGCATGACTAGGATTTCACCACCTAGTAGATCACCTTACCCCCTCCTGGCTATCGTACTTGGATTTGATCACTAAGGGGATAACCAACTCAGTTCTCTGGCTGAGTATAAGCCTTAGAAATTGGTATATATTGGCTAAGTGTCTACACTAGTTATAGGATCATGAAGTGAGGGGAAAAATACCCAAGTACCAATCCATGTACTAAAATCTAATACATACTTCTATTGAGCACCTAAAGACAACCTGAAACCAAACATAGACTACCTTGTTTAGGACATGTTCTACAAACCAGATTTATTATTCACACTTTCTAAGGTATAAGCCAAAATAAAGATAATTAAAAATCTAGGATTTAACGTATCTTAATATATGATTTGACTTCCTTAAATATTTTCTTTTTCTTACTTCTTATTTAAGGTGTGAGCTTTGTTTCTCTCCATTCTTCACATAGTCTTTACCAAACTAAAAATTAAAGAATCAAACCAACCAAGAACCTATATTCCAATACCTCATCTCCAATATCTTGTTCAATGGATAGCTTTCCTATTTTCTCTCCTAGAGATCCTAACTTTTCTATGATCTTGGATAACAATCCTTTCACCTTAAATTGGTACCTTGCATCGCAAGCCACTTATCCTCCCTTCCTTACAAAAAATCAACCCAAGCTTGTCTACAACCAACCCAATCCTATTTACAACCAACCCAAAATTTTCTATAACCAACCCAACCCTATACAAAATCAACCTAACCTTACCTATAACTCATCAAAATCCAACTTCAACTAACCCACAAACTATCAACCTTCACCTAAACTACCACCTAAGTTTGTTGCAGTGAAAACATACCAGATAGCTAGATTAGAGTCAAAACTTAGGCCATTTATTTTTTTATCCATGATCAATCAAACCTCACTTACAACAAACCAGCAACCTATCGTCAACCATTTAATTATTATCATGCCCAACCAACAACCTTTCAACATCTATCATCTCAATCACCCCAACCTTGTCAAAGCTTAGGCCATTTCCCCGAACCATCATATCAACCTCAACCCACCTTATTAACCTAGTCAATTTCATCACACTTAACTAAAGAACCAACCTATCAATCAACTTATCAACCAAACCATCTTGTTAACCTATCAAACCAACTAGCCTCTTCAATCCAACCAAATAACTTACAAATAGTTTCACATCCTAATGTGATAACTGAGACATTGGTACACCCTCTTCTAGCCCTTAGTAAACCTACAACTGAAGAAACTATAATAACACCAACCTTAACCAATCCACTTGTTGAACAAGTAGAAACTTTAAAAATTTACTTACAAAGCAAAATTAAGGAAACCAAACAATCTTTTCCACTTGCCCTTTTAGTGAATCAAAGCCAACCAAAATCATCTGACACTTATGAGGTGTACATGATCAATGTTGTTATTGATAAGCCTATTACTAATACTTCCACCTCACTCATTAAAGTGGGGGAATCACTTTCCATTCCTTTTGATGACCAAACAAAGGAATCAACCACTTCCTTCCTTTTACTTGACACTATTACACCTTCCTCCCCCACCACAAACTTACCTACTCTTCCTTTGGAAATCATTCCTTTAGAAGAGGTCACCTTATCCACTCCATCTATGGAAGAAACATCTCCTCTAAATTTTGAACCTTCCACCAAAAGCATATATGGGTAAACCATTCCCTCTTATCGACCTAAGGGTTTAAGCTTTGAAATCAATGATCAAGGAACCAAACCTATTTACAATCCCTTTTCTAGGCTAGTACAAAGCCTAGAGTTTACTTCTCAACCCAATCTTGACACAACCACTTTTTAGCATCATCTTGACCTCCCTTACCAAAAAAATCAAGAAACTTTAGGTTCACTTAAATCTACCCTCAAATCTATCACTACCTCACCCTATCCTCAGATACTCCATCCTCCAAAACCATAAGGGAGCCACCTAACCCACTTCTATCTAAAATTGTTAAATACCCTTACACCTCTTTGGCCAAACCCATAAAAAATTTAGGAATAATTCTTATTCCTATAATAGATCAGCAATATTTGACATTAGACCTAATTCCATCAAGTCCATCAAAGAAAACTTTGACTAAACCTATTAAAAGGGTGAAATATCTTAAACCATCTCAAAATAGACCCATGCCCCTCCCTTCTCTTAAATATTTTACTTCCAAACCAACCAAACAACCGCAACCTAACCAATCTACTAAAACCATTCCACAACCAAAAACTTCTAGGGTGAAGCCTACTCCTAAGAATGATTGCACTCTAAAGCCCAAAAATCCATCACACCCAATGCCTTTACTTGATTCCTATTAAACAATTATAAAAAGGTTGTTGAAAACTTCATCCTTAACCTTACCACCTCTCAAACATTTCCAACCTATCAAAAAAATTTACCCTTCACATCCTCAACCAAAATGGTTTAATGTCAGCTTAGTCTGTGCATACCATATGACACTTGGACATGACACATAGCATTGGAAATATCTCCAAGCACTCATCCACAACTTATATGAGGATAATTTGTTATTAGATGAAAATCCCTTAACCAAGCCATCCCAACCTAACTGAAAAACCAAAACTACCCCACCACCCATAACTTCTGTAGTAAAAATTAATTTTAGGAAGGCTCCCAAAACTAAAAGGCTATCACCTCCAACACCTTTGCATGAATATTATTCAACCATTCTACAAAGGTTGTTGTAAATTTCTTCCTTAACCTTACCACCTATCAAACATTCTAACCCTATCAAAACTTTTGAATCTTCACACCTAAAACCATCATGGTACAATGACCACCATGTGTGCTCTTACCATATGATACTTGGCCATGACACAAAGCACTACAAGGCTCTAAAAACCATTATCCATCAAATTTACGATAAGGATAATATGTTATCAAATGAACCTCCTTTGAGCCCATTACCAACCCAACCATCAACCAAACCTACCCAACACTTGCTTATTCCCCTATTCTCACCTAAGACTAAGGAGGAACTGAAGCAACAAGTTAAACTAACACTTCTTTTTATTCACACCATTTGTAGGTTTACCCACTCTTAGGCCTAATAAAAGGATAAAAGATAGGATAAACTATCTATTCTATGGACATACCCTTCAAACCCTCAACATTCTAACTGAACCCAACCACAAACACCTTCTCTTTGGGATATTTTTCCCACCCATGCAAAGAGTAAACTGGAGGACTTTCATTCCATAAGGATTTAACCATTTATTAACTTCAACCATAACTTAACTATTAACTAAACTAACCCTTGGCTTTTTTGCCTCAACCTATCAACCAAACCTATCCATCAACCCAAATTGAGCCAAGTGGTATATCAAATTGGGAAAACCCATTTGGACACCACCTGACCTATTTGGGATTCAAATTCTCCCATTGAACCATTGGAGATTACCCATCTCCATAAAACCAAATAAAATTTACCTCAAACCATGAGAATTCAATATAAGAGACCTTGTCTTAAAGGAAAACCAACATGTGACCAACATGGAAAAGAGTAAACGAGGCAAGTTTGATTTCAATTGGCTTTGACCCTACACCATTACCCATAAGTATGGATCAGGATCTTATCATTTGTCCTCTCTCAAAGGCAAACCAGAACTTGAGCCCTCAATGCTTCACATTTATGTCCATTTTTTTATTAAATAAGGATCAAGATCACTCTTTTTATCTAACTTATGCTCATCTCTTAATTATAAGATTTTAACCTTCACCCATCTATCTCCTCTCCTTTTGAGGATAATTGATTACAACATAGAACCATGTGATTAACCATCATAGTCATAGCCTAATCCTAAATATGGGTACCATGGCTCTACCCATAGCATGGTTCTCATGGATACTTTTTGTCTTCAAAAAGATGGAATCCCATGGTCATTGTCTCTCAAAACCATATCCTTTTACATATCACTAACGTTTCTATGTTGAATTTTCAACCTCATAAAGGCAAACCTCTGAACCTAATTAGACTTGTTCATGTCTAAACACATTTCATCTTGCAACAATTAATTGGGTCAATATCTTAAGCATTGTAGACTGTTTCCTTAAAGGGTAGCTACCCAAAAGAAAAATAAATTTTTCCAAATGTAAGGTAGACTGATCCTTTGAAGGATAACTATCAAGAAATTTAAACAAAGCCAATAAGCTTAGACCACCCAATGAAAGATGGCTAACTTATCTTTGAAAAAAGTAGATCAATTTCTTGGAAGCTTCCTGCATCGATCAACTTCCCATATATAATAATAAAGCAAATGACCTACTATCATAACAAATTTTAAAGCCACAATAATCTTTCAAGACATATAATAAGTTGGAAGCTGTAATTGACTTTCACATGTAGACTTCTCGCATTGATCAGTCTACATCTAGCATATGACATGGAATTATCTATTACCGTTCTTAGGTCACCTATAGAAGGGACAAATTAATTCACATGAGGTTATCATACATATCACCCATTACCCTTCATGCTACCTGTCATCCATCTTCCCTTTATATTATCTATACATCAATGGATTTAGAGCTTACTTAATACCCTGTGATCAAGAAACCTTCTTTATCAACTAACGACCCCTCATGCATAGAATTTGAAGGGATTATATTCATTAAGTTGATCTCATTTCAGGTCTATTTTTAGTCCTTGTCAAAAACAAAGCATCAATCCCTATTCTTATCTTAATGTGTCTGGTTGATTTTTTCACTATCACTTGTACCATCCAACATTATAACAACAATAATCATTCCTTTTACATTAAGTGAGATTACAACAACCATAACCACAACATTCAACTAGCAACATCCAACACATTTTTTACATGTTCACATCAAACTATGTAATATTTTATTTAGCATGAAAGGAGTCACACAACACATATAAAGTTAGTAGACTATCCACACTTCACCTAAGGCCCCTACATACATATTTTCTTACATAAGCATTAGACCAATTATTTGGTGACACTAGATTTGTGTTCAACCATCCTTCTAATTGATTACTCCCTAAACTAACATCTATAACATTTCCTATCTTAGTGACCACTAAAGGGTGTACTCTATTCTCCTCTCCCACATTCATCCCCATAGGGTGAGAATCAAACTCTGCTTTAGGTCTTTCACTGTGCTTGATTATTGCAACCGTTACATCGCCTTGCTCTAGTTGTTCTACTTACATAGGTACTACCTATTGTTGTCTTAGTACACATCCCTTTGGATAGAAAGGGTTCCCTCTATGGGCAAGTTGAGCATCATTTTATCCATCCCTACACCTCATGTAATGAAAGTCTCTTCATCTTTTTTTCTAAGGAGGTAAGAGTTCAGACTTAAGCTTGGGTCTTGGGTTGCTTTCCTCTTGCTATTGATCTAATAGTACTTCCATTATCACCATTACATGTGGTAGTATCTCGTAATCTACACATTCACCATATTGATTATTTTAGGTCATAGAGGTTGTTGATCATCTCCACCATTATTTACATTATTCATCATCATCAAGCTTGTGTAGTTCTCTGCACTCTCTATAACTTACAAAACCAAATAACTCAAGAACAGACATTCGTCCTTAGCACGATTCTTTAAATAGAATACCTAAACCATTCTTCCTTAACAACATGATTCTCCATCCCACCAATGGGGAAGGTCTTATGATGTTATTAATTCCCTTAAATAGTCTTCCCACTTAAAATTGTCATGTCTACTTACCTTTTCATGTGGACACATTGCCCTCAATCTGATTGGTCACCTTGATAAATTTATTATGCACCATCAAGATATCTTTTTGTTGACCTTATCATCTAATCTACATATTATGTATTTTGTTGTTTTGTCATCTTGTGATCTTTATGGGCTTGGTGGTCATTAGCATCATTATCACCATTACCTTAGTTGACATAAATTGGCTTCCATCCATGGGCCAGTGTAACAATCATGCCTTTGAAACTGCCACTATTGCTAGTGGTGGTAGCTCCCAAATCCTTACCACTATATAAAATCTTCCATCAAAGGTAGGCTACCATGAATTCACCATAATGAATTCACCTTCTTACCCTTTTTACCCTCCTATTCCTACCAACCCATTCCCACATGCTCTGAACATTAGACCCCAACCATTGGCAGTGTCTGCTTGAACATGGTAGTCTTTTATTTTGTGATAGTTGAAAGGTCATCCATAGTAGGGGAATGATCACCTTATCTGGGCCACATAGATTCTTATTGGTTAATCCTAACCTAGTAGAACCAATAAGTCATTGGTTCCATGAAGCTAGGATAGAAGATGTAGACATAGACACCATTGTCTAGCTTACCCATACAACTATTGCATCAGGAAAGGTCCATCCTCTATCGCTCACCACATTGTTAACTTCCTTACTTTTAGAATTTACTTGACCATAAAAAAAATTCTTTGCAGGTCATCACTTCACTACTACCCTTAAAACTTGGTTCATAGCGGTGATGAACCTTGGCCAAAGTGACTCTATAGATCTAGATAAACCCCCACCCCCTAAAATGTGGCTCATAGTGATTGATGCCAGTATTGTACTTATACCCTCACATAATTTGAGAAGGTATAACCTCCTTACAAAGGCACCTCTTATTTGGAATAGCTCTATTAAAGATTATTTGTGGTGCTTAGCATTATGTTCCCTTCTAATTTATCCTACCCATCGCATCCGTGTCTTCTCTTCCTAATGCATGTGGGTTCATTATGGTAACTATTTACCAATATATACCATTCATTTTCACTAACACCTTCACCAAAACCTAAAATTGTTGTTTTACAAAGCCTTCTCCCTCAACCCAAACCAACCTATGTGGTCCATCAAATTGGGGAAGCCAATTTGAACACCACTCACCCAAACCTTATTAAACTACATTGGCTTGATGTTAATGGATTGTGTAAGCACTGCTTCACTTTTACAGGTAGCTCAGACACTAACAACTAATTCCCATTCCCTTTTTATTTTCACTCATTTCCATCACTAACCACACCCTCTTGATTAGGGCATCCTACATCAAGGAAGCTTTGAATTCTTTTTTAAACATCCTTATATTTTAACACCATCTAATACTTACTCTTAAGTTTTTCCCCCATTGTTGGGAGAACTACATTGGCCTGAGGTCTTTTTTGAATATGTAAGTAGTGCTTAGTTATTGAGGTCAGCTTAGCCACATCCTTTACTTTATTTTCTCTTCTCACCTAATATTTTTTCCTCCACTTCTCTACCTATCTCCTCACCACCTACCTCCCTCCAACTTGTCAATATCTTTTAACCACTTTTCTAGCTTGTCAATCTCTTTTAACACAAGGGTTGACAACCTTCCTCATTGACCCCTCTTATCTCCCATAAAGCCACCACCTACTCTAGTTCATTGACCTCACCGCTACCTTTCCTTACATATGCTTCATGGCTCACTTCCCCCACCTTTTGTATTTTTTGCCTATCTTTCACCTTATTAACAACCTTTCCCTTTATCATCTTCAACTTCTTTCTCCATCCTCATATCTCCCCTTGCCCTTGGCTATTTTTTGTACCCTCTTTATTACTCTCTTTTCCTCACCCATTCCACATCATACTATGCATCTTGAAAGCTTTATATTTATTTTTTTGTTACACTTTTTCTTTATGTGTACCACCACTCTCTACCATTCTGTCACTCTTCCCACCATACCCATTTTCCATTTTTCTTGTTTGCTTTTTTTCATCTTTTCATCCTTTTTATCTTCCTTTTTTTCCTCCACAACTAGCTTCTAACTGGGCCTTCATCCTTTGAGAAACCTTACATAATTATTCTTTTCTTCTTATCTCATCTTGCCCTTTTCCTTTCACATTCCCATTTTCCTCTTTCCATCTCAGTACTCTCTTGTCTTTTGCATTTGTGTGAGTATCCTTACTTTGTATCCCTACTTCAATTCTTCCTTTTTCTTCTTATCATCCCTGATTTTCATCCCTTATTTTCATCTCATTTCCATTCATTGTGTTCCCCTATTTCTTCACCACCTCATCACTGCTTCAGCTTGTCAATATCTTATAATAAGATGATTGATGCCTACCTTATATTTTCACCTTCTTGTTTACCCATCCTTTTTTTCCCCTCATTGTTCTTAACCCCTTTCCCATTTTACATCTAATTCTCATCTCCAAAACCACCATCTGCTTTACTGCATTGTTCCTCTCCTTGCATATATTCATCCAATGCTTACTTGGTTGCATCTCCACCTACATTTTCACTCTCCTATCATTATTTTTGTGTCCTTATTTCACTCCTTTTTCCTCATGTTTTCTTTTCTTTTGTGTATTTCCTTGTGTTTCATTTTCATCACCAAACTATTTTCTCCTTGGTTTGTTATTAGACTTATTTTCAAACTTTCATGGCCTCCCATATTTTTCATCCTCCCTTTACCCTTCATAATTGTTACACTTCTTTCCCCATCCTTTTAAATTCCCCAATCTATCATTCTTTAGTGATTCCCTCACCCCCCATCTTCCACCTTTTATTTTTCTTCTCTTTCCTCTATTTCATTTCATTTTTTTTGTCTCCCTCAATGGCATCCCTTATTATTTCTAACCTTTGTTTTCCTCTTATATGACCATTCTTGGCTCCTTCCATCCTTCTCCACCTTCATCTTTATCTACAACTTAATTTTTTTATCTACCTATTTCTTCATCCATCTCCTAGTTTAACTTCAACTCATCCCTTGTTGGATCTCCCTTCTTTTCTCCCATTCAACCTCCAACTCTTTAGAGTGCAGTCACCACTTGTGCCATTTTTACGTACATCTCCTTGTTTGCTTCCTTGTGTCCTCCATGTCCTTAATTTCATGCATGAAATACATAACTTGATCTATCATTTAATTAATATTAATATTCATCTCGCTCCATATTCTAAAACCCCTCAAAGTCTTTCTTTGAATTCCCTCAAAACATAATGTTTACTTATTTTGGGACCCCACTGGCTCAAGGATCAAGGGTTTGAATCTTCACCATTTATCATTTACCAACTCTACTACTTTGATTCCCTAAATCATTGCATACTACCCTTTCATAGCCTGTTAATGACAATGTTGTGGTGTGTGCACAATTTTAGCTTACTTAGATGGTGATGAAATAACCCGTTAGATCACCATGGCAATTCGAGTAGTTATAGATTTTATAAATCCTAGTAAATCATATATCTCCCTTTTATTTTATTTACAAGGGTGGTAACACTTTCATTCTTCAACCTGCTTATCCATGGCTACTCATTCCTTTTACATAGTTGATGCAATAATCTAATTGCATCTTAGGTAATCTCATCCACCATTTCTACCAACCCAATTAGAAAAATATTTGATACCCATATCTCCCACCCTTTGGAGCTTCCCTTTCTCCAACATCCTTCAACCGAACCTAACTACATGATATCAAATTGGGGCCACCAAGTTAACCAACACTCTTTAAGTCAAAAGAACTACATTTGGCCTAACATTCTTTTTAGATTCATATCTATGGAACTATGTAGGAAATATCCACTTATCAAGTGCATCTGGAGTCAGCTCGGCCATCTCATTCCAACCCATACCCAATCCACCTATGCTTTCACCATGTCCACTTTGACATTGGTTGCTTTTGACCTTGATCATTAGCATATTTCACAATGACTTTGCATGGTCCTTTGACCACATTGACCAATCTTGCCATGTTGTACTTTTGAAATTTTGCACCACCTCATGCAAAACTCTACCAATTGTGTTGTTTTATAGGAGCACTTCTTACCCTGGATACTTGTGACCAACACAGACCCTACCTAAATGGCTTGATAGGCCCAACCCAATCAACTATGACTAACATTATGGATTGGTTCTCCCTATCACGTGTCCTTCTAGGATCAACCTTATTTTTACCAATAATGGTAGCTTTAGTCTTTGCATAATCTTGCCTATCATGATTAATTGTCTTTTACCCATTGACATTCCACTTGCCCAACTACCTTGTTGTACCACCTAGTACCTACCCACCAACTTTATATCAAACCTACACCTAATTCAACCTTTCCTCATCAAATCTCAATTTGAGGGGGAACACCTCCTCCCATACTCAGGGCAGCCTGACCTTCAACCAGGCAATTTGTTTTTTTACCACTTATTAATTCAAAGCTACAAAATAAAAAGGGGCAAAATGTAGACACTAAAAACTACACACTTATAATTTTGTATGACTAAATGCCTTGAGACCCACCTAAAGTCACCCTAAACCTTCTTAAGCCTTAACCAAACCTTATTAACCTAACCAAGTCACTATTTCCCTCGTCACATAATATTATTCAAAATCACTATTTGAAAGTACTATTTACTATCACTATTCACTGTGGGACCCACTATCACTATTCATGATGACATGGCATATGACATGGAAAGTGATATGGCAAGTGACATGGCTTAAAATGATGTGGCTTGATGTGGGACATCATACCCCACTTGAGACCCTTTCCCAATGTGCTTAATGACCTCATTTAAGCATCACAAGGCCCCACCTTGAAATATGGCAAATTTCCCCTTTAGGGGCCATCATTCAACATATATTTTGATTTCACACATGAAATTAGTCTTCAAAATGAGATACCTACCTCTTTAAAGATAAAGGGCACCCATTTTTGACTTTTAACCCCAAATGGTAGACTCACCAACCCAAATAGGAATCCCCGCCAACCTCATCCTTAACTAATTTAGGCACCACATGGAAAATTCCACCAAATTTGGTGAGCCATCTCTTCAATTTATTGAATGAAGATAAGAAAGGGTGGTGAAAAGTCTTTGTTCTCATTTAAACCCATGTGCATGATTCCCATTCCAAATTGGATTCATGTGCAAGGTGGAAAACACACCAACCCAAATGAGAGACTTATGATCAAGGTGAGAATCCCAAAAACCTCATCCTTGACTTATTTATGATCCCCACTTGGATAAATTCAAATTGATTTACTATTCTTCTATTTTGGCATGTTTCTTCACATCAAATATTATAAATACCCCCTCTCTCCTTTACCAAAGGTTAAGTTGGAAGTTAGTCTTTGGTTCTTAAAATATTGTTACAAGTTTTTGAAGGAAGGAATCATTTTTGAGCTCATAATATTGGAGGATTGAAATAATTCAAAGCAATTAAGATCTACCCAAATTGCTACAAGAATTTATCTTCAAAAACATCATCAACAACACCATCATCTTCATCATCAACAAAGCTTAGAAGGTAATATTCATTTATTTTGTATTTTCTTTCAAAATTTCCTTTTTATTACCTTGACCTTAAATCCATTTGTCACCATTTTACATCTCAATCCATTGATCTTCTTTGCCTCTTTTGATCATTTTAATTCCATTTACCATCTTTATCATTTCACCACCTTTACCCTCATTACTTCTTTACCATTTCACCCTATTTATCTCCTTCCCCTTTTGCCTCATCAATCACTTATTACCTTATCATTTTAAACTACTTATCCCTATAATATTTATAATATTAATAACTTGAAAACCTCAACCAAACTATCTTTATCCTTACCAAATTTACAAACCAAAAACCACCACTTTGCCTTAATCAATTTTCAGCACTAGTTAATTTGTCTAGTCATAGTTTTGGCAAAATATTTAACTTATTGGTTTCAAATTTAATTATTTTTTGTTATTTTATGTTTTGAGTTTAATTTTTTTATTATTATATGCAAATTAAATAATTTTTATCTATCAAATTAATTTATTAAAATAGGTGGATTGACAGCCTCCTAGAATGCTTTTTCTTCTAAGATCTAGTTCATGGTAGGCAATCCACCCATCTAATTATCTAAAAAACAAATTTATTTTAGTATTTTATTATTTTCAAGTCATCTTCCCAATTCAAAGAGGAGATATTAATAATAACTTGGATCCAATTCTCACACTTTAATATGTATTCTTCCACACCCTTCATCACAAGTTTCTTCTTTTCACACTTAAGAAAAAGCAAAAATTAGATAAAAACATAAGGTTATCTTCTGAACCAATATTGGCAACCTGCTCCTTCAATGGCTCATGGTATATCTTATTCTCCTCTTCAGTTAATGTCTAGTGGATAGTGTGCTCACCTTCCCTCTCTAGGAAAGTTATCTGCCTCAACCATTCATCCTCTTCTTCTTCAGTAAATGGTTGGGGAGTGGTTCATCCAATCTCAAAGGTTCAAATAAATCAACCAGACTCAAATATTATTCTCTTGGGTCAGTTGAATCATCATCACTTTCCCCCTCAATTTTATAGTAGGGTTGTAACAAGCCTTTGACCTTCTCCTTAAGCAACTCAAATAGTTGTAAGGCTTGACTCAGTGTGTCATTAGTGGTATGCACATCTATGAAACCTATAATGACTCCTTTGTAGAGGAAGGTTTATATCTTCTCCAATGCATGATGTATTTATGACTACATGATTTTGAAGATAAAATTATAAATAAAATAATTTTATACCTATGTCCAGTTGGTTGTTTTTACCACCATTCCTACTGGATATACCAGGTCATCGAGAGTGCTCCTAGTGTGTAGATAAAGTTATGGACCCAATACTTTGGGTGGATCCCCTCTTGAGCCCAGTCATATATGCATTCTTGTATATGTACTTTAATTCATTCCCCTTCTTTAAACACTAGCTAGTGTTTGTGCATAATGTCAGGTACACCGAATTGGGTAATCAAGAATGTACAAGCACTTTCTTAGTCTAGTTATTCACTGTGAACAACCCACCAGTTAACAGTGATCCCTTTTAGTGTATGTTGTAGTGCACTAATCCTCTACTCCATATTGGGTACATGATATTCAAAGTGGATAATATAATCACTGACATCCTTAATGGTAAAATAATGGGGTACCTATCATTCGATTATGCATACCATGCATAGAGGTCAAAACTCATGGTCACCTCATTCCTAGTTGAGGAGGTATGTATCTGAATCACCACTAACTATAGAATCCTCCTCCTGGTGAATGGTCCCTACTATATTGGGCTTTGTATAATCTTAGTTTTTATACATAGCTTGATTTATGAAGTCTATTTGGGACTATGTCAGTGAGTACACCACCTAAGTTGTTTTATCATCTTCCTGATTCAAAGTTAACTCATGGAGAGAGATAGTAGGTAACTTACTTGGTGCATTATGCTCTAGTGCACCTTCCTATCAAGTAGTGTTGGGTTGCTCCTATGGTCATTATTGTATCTATAAATTGGTTTCGATCATCTACCAAATCTGTTCCTGATAATATAGAGTCATTGGCTCCTTGGAATGATGTAGGGCTTGGTAGGGTTCATAACTAAAGGAATAATTAGAAGATGGTCTTCCTACTATGACTCTAGCTAGTTTAAAACTGTGTTGATGGTCATCTTCCTATCATAGGCCCACTTTTTACCTATTAGGGCCAGATAATGTGTATCCATGGTTTTCATATCTATCACTTCAAAGTCACCTTGTAGGCTCATTCATGCTACTATGATTTCAACATCTTTGAGTTTGTCAATGGGCTATACCTTACCGTAATCAACCAGACTCAGTGTAACTAAGTTGTAACTTAGTAGAGGCCATCTAATATCCTTCCAAGTATCATGGTATCATGTTGATCGTGATGTAAAAATCAAAAATGGAATTGGGTATCTTGTACCTTACTAACTCAATGTTTATGTGTTCATCTATGTCCCATGGTCTTTTGGTCTTAACATTCTAGACCATTTTATCTACTATATGTTGACCCTTCTATGTGAAATCCATCAAGTGATGTACTATATTATCAATATTTTGAGAAATGTCCTCATTTCTCAAGGTATTAACTAGCTACATCAATTCTGTGAGCATAGTTAAAACTCCATCTTCCTTCACTATGTGCACTATCTTCCCATATAGTTGCACATCTATGGTGGTTTCATCACCAATTGGTATCTCCTCTTGATGTGCAGTATTCAGTAACTATGTGGCCTACCTCACTAAGTCCTTATGTAGTATTGGATTTGGGTATTTGTCTATGCAAGCTTTTTGAATCCCAAAGTCAAGTGGTGCTTGCAATAGTGGGATCCCTTACTCATGATGTTTCCTACACATGACAGCCTACATAAAGGTGTTTTCCTTAGTGTATGAATTCACTAGGTTGAGATTACCCACTGTGCACTCCCCCCACTATGCTTCAAGGATAGGATAGTCAATTGTGTCATGCTCCTCATAGGTTTGACATAGTGCATAGTAAGACTATCTCTAGGGGTTTATAGGGTAGTTACATTGTACGTGGCCCAATTCACCACATAGATAACACCTTGGGGGTCTACATCTAGGTCCTCCTCATCCTGCACCACCCTAAAATCCACCTCTGCCTCCATCATGGTATCCTCCTCTTTGGGATTGGTAACTCTAATCATTATGCTGCTAATGTTGAGGTTCATAACTGAAGTATCCTTGTTGCAGTGACATTTGGTTTCGTGACTAAGGATACAAAAATTGGTTTGACTATGTTGGTACAGTCCACCTAATGGCTCCCTAAGAGTAATAAAGTGGAATTTTGCCTCCCCAGACCCCATTATTTGGTGGTGTTCCATTAGATGCATTGATCATAGGAGTAACTAGTGGTGTTATCTGTTGTATAGTGAATATGAAGACATTCTTAGTGATGTCTTCCTTTAACTCCTACATGGCCCTACAATCTTTACCCTCATGATTTTTAGATTTTCAGAGCTTACAAAAAAGTCTCTATAATCTCTTGAGATAGTGTTGTAGTAGATGGCATTTGACTATGTTGTGACCTAGAGTTTTACACAGATAATAGGATTTGGCCTTATTGTATGAACAATCATTTTGATGGTGTCCTTCTGTAGCACAATTAACACACCATAGACCAATTTTCAACCTTTCTACTATTCCTTGATGTATTTATAGCCTTTGGATGAGTGTTTAAAGTGTGCTATTCAATTGGGATTTTGGCTCAGAATTGGTTCCATATTCCTCAATTTTCTCTACCTGTATTGCAACATAATGGGCATATGATTTTGTGAGGAAATACATTTATGTAATGACAAACTGAATTCATGGCCATAGACCTTTGATGAACCATGAAACTTTATTAGGGTTTGCTAAGGTAAACCCCATCCAATTTATTAAATATAAGAACCTCTTGTCATACTTGGTTACTAATTTTTGGGGTCCTTGCTTGATTTCTTTTAGGTCCTAGATGGTCTGGTTGATAGACTTCTTAGTAGTGAATTTGGTATTAAACCAATTCTTCACATCCTACATAGAATCTCTTTGTTGTGAAGAATTAAAGTGAAAGATCTTTTCTAGTGCATGTCCACTTAGTGATCTAATCAGCTCACACTTCTTAACATCTTTGTCTGTGATCCTATTGGCTTTCCATTTCATCTCAAAAATCAATAAGTACTGTTAAGGGTATGTGGACCCATTATAAGGAGCCAAAATGATAAATGTTCTAGGTAGAGCCATCCTTTATCCTCATGACTAGATGGGGTTCTACTAGACACTTGGAGGTGTTGAAAGATTAGCCAAAGGATCCATAATTTGTTTGTGTTCTTTTGAGATCAGACTATTCAATGAGGAATTTTCTTGATCACTTTCCCAATCTAAGATCTCCACCTTACCCAGTTTGAGAAATTTTTGTTCCCACTTCCTTACTTCACTATGTACTTTGAGATGATCAGTTTTCTATGCAGTACTCAATAAATCTAGTGGTTATTTTGTTGAGAGATTCTGTAGTGCTACTTGATAGATATGATGTAAAAAGGTGGGTGTTCTACACCAACTAGTTCTTTCAAAGCTAGCTTTCTTCTCTTCAGTATATCTAATGCTAGGTAGTGATCTTGGTTCTAATTCAAGTCTAGATGGTATGTCACCCCACAATTTGATCTACATGATCCAATTGTTAATTTGTGCTAAAAATATAGGGTTAACAATAGTTTTAGCTACTCTCCTAATGTACTGCTTTTGTGTGGCACTATACTTGTATGCATTCTTACCAAAATCTACCTTAACTAATTTTATAAGCTTATTTTGTAAAACATGTATGTTAACTTCTTCTACTAGGTTACTTGTTTATTGTGATGAATGAATTATAGGCATGGGAGATGTTTGGTATGGGGGAATAAGAACTGAGTGTGGGACTCTACCTTCTAACCAGATAGATCCAGTACTATGTCATCAATTAACTGTGTGCCCTATCCACTCTGGTTTTTGACTGGGGGATGAACCACCAACTTCCTAAAAACAACTAAGCTCTACCTTGCTATGCACTCCCTCATCGTCACTCTTCAACTTTTATTTTTCTTCTCGTCCTTAATTCATACTTTTCCTGAGCTTATCTACTTCACTTTCTTCAATATTCTTCACTCTTCTTCTTCCTTATTCTTTGACTATCTTTCCTTCTTTACTTACTACACTATGACTACTTATACTACTAGTAATAATTAGTGGAATCTCCCATCTTCTCTTCTATCACAATTCATACTCTTGCTCTTGAGTACACTTCATGGCTACATCAATTTGTCTCTTCATCTAGCTCATAGTCTATATTGTCTCACACACTCATTCCCCCTTGCATGCACATCCCCATATCACCTGACCCAACTACTCCATATTAATAGGTCTTGGTGTGACATCCTCTTCAAAGATCAACATCTTAATCAAATTAGAAAGATGTAAAAAAATTTGGTGTATGACAATGTGAAATTTAACTTGTGCCACTTCTACTTTAGTGAATGATTGAATTAAAATTCAAGAATGTACCCTTCGATAGTGGATTCTACCCAATAGTTCATAGCTCAAACCCATGCAGTATTTAAATTGTGCACTCACTCTAGGTTTCCTTCAGTCTAGGTAATTTGATAGGTATTTCCTTACCCTTTATATAAATGTTCTACACTTGCTAGCCATACCACTAGAAGTTCAAGGAATTCACACCAAAAAATCTCATATACGTCTCCATACAGGTAATCTTGGATAATATTTTTGAGTTCATAACCTATTCTTCTCACCTCTATAAATATAAATTCATCAATTTACTCATCTAACCATGCCTCAACATTCCTTTTTGTAGGTAACCATCACAACATTAGTGGAATTTATTCCTTAGGGACTGTGGATAGTATAGTTGGGTTGAATGGCCAACAACTATATGATCAACTAGGGGAAGTATTTCCACACTCACCATATTATTGTTAGTGATGATTCAACTTGACTATTGAATCAAGATAATTATGATAATAGATAGTGGGAGATAGGATTTACAAAAAATAACTAATGTAGAATCCATAAACACATAGATTCACAGAGGCAAAATATGAATGCGAAATGAACACATAATATTTAGAATAACTCAGAACACATTTATTAATCATAGGCTTAACCTCAACAAATAATCTAATCAAACCCCATATGGGGATGTGATAGGATAGGGAGCACCCCATATAGGGATAGGATGGGGGGCACCCCATATAGGGATAGGGGAATAGAATGTATTATTAGCCAAATGAAGAGGATTGGCACCTACTATAATAGGAGGGAGTGGATGATGAGGACTAAAGAAATGATTTAAGGTGGCATTGACTTGGGTTAATACGTAACATGAATCACTCACTCTGATTGGTGTGATGAATGATCGCAAATCAACCCTGAAGCACCCTATAGAATATAGATATGGGATAGGGGCACGAGGCATGAGTAGATAACTAGACCCTCCCTTGCTCGACTAGATAGAGCATGCTTATATCTAGATATGGCTCTCCCTCGGGAAGCCATATAGATATATAGGGCTCGACCATCTGTTGTTGTTGGAAGATTCAGTCATTAGTTGAAGCCTTTCATCATTGTCTAAATAGAAATCTTTTAGCCCTGCCATCTACCGATCCCCAATCTATATATGGGGCCACCAACCCCCCTAGATAGAATAATTCGATCCCCTATCTAGACTATATAGACTCAATCCCCTGTAGATAGATCTACAGTATATAGTTTAATTGGCACTCATATATATTACAATCTAAATCCCCATTAAACTCTATATGGCTTAATCTATATATGGGAGGGTGGGGGGTATTCACTACGACGAATACCCCTCAAGCCCTATCTATCTAGGCTAGATCATATCTATATAGGGCCAAAGAAACCCAAGATCAACTAGCATCATCTAAGAAGCTCAACACTAAACAACTTAATAATAGTTTCACCAATTACATATGTCCATATATATCTCTGGATGGTTAATAATTATATCTAATCTAAGATACACAAAATAATATATAGTTCAAGCTAAATATATAGTTCATTGACTGTATTACAACTTATATCTTAACAAAGTATATTCTGAGTTGGTAGTAGCTAGAAGATTCTCATCCTTATCATTCTCCATGTTTGTCTTCTTATCTGACTGTGCTATCTTCTAGGTCATCCTTTATGCGTAATGTTCCCAACTAACATCTAGCTAGTTTCTCCCTCATATGATAAAACTAGCATTGGTCATGGTTTAAAAGTTAGTGAGTCCTTGTACCCTTCTACTTTCTTACAGATCCTAATAGCACTTCTTGAGTCCTCTTATCCCCTTCCTACTCTGCTTTCACTTATTATAATTTATCGAGCTTCATCATATTTACATTTTCATAGTGCCCACTAATTAGCTACCATTTTGAACCAAAAATTATTTACCAGCAACTCCACATTCCCATGCCAACTATGTAGTATATGTAAGGGTGGATTTATCCCTCTATAAGCAAAGTTTCAAGTCTCAAATCAATAAATAATTTATTTACTTATAGTGGGAAGTGTATAATATAATGACCTCATGGCTCTCAGAGAAACTAGAACTTAGCTTCTTCAATACAAGAGTAAGTGGTTACAACATATTCTAAAAAGTATCTATTCAACACCCCTTTCTCCTAGATATTAACAGCATGTGTCCATGATGTTACCAAACATGTTAAAGTCCTTTGACATTCTATCATCCAAGCTTGCCTCCATTCAAAATTTGTGATCGATCTTGATCATAGGAGAAAATATAAGCATGAAAATGAATAGGGAATTAGACAAAGAAGGATTCATACAATGAGCTATAGAGATGTTGTTCAACCCATGTATGGGCAAAAACTCCTAGTTTAAGATATGAAATCATAGAATTATCCTTGACCTCGATAATCCATTGTTTAATAATTTTAAGGGATAAATGTTTAAGAATTTTCCATTACTATAAAAAAAGAATTATGGACCCTGATAATGGAACCAAAATGTTGTGTATTTTCTATCACATTTTACTTAAGGTGCTGAAGTGTCTAGTCCCAACAAGCTTATGTGCTAGCTTTTCATGCAAGACTAAGCTCTTGAATGCTCACTTGAAGCACACAACAAGAAATTGGTTCCCATGGGTTATGTTGCATAGTAATGCACTTGTCATGTACTTGAGTTTGTTCATACATCTAATTATTGATTACATAGAAGAATAAATACATGACTATGGACCTTGTCTCATTAATGCAAATAGATAAGAACATGAAGATAACTGCCATGAGGTTCTAGCTGTTGATTCCATATTCTACAATGCATATTTTCTATATATATCCTAGTCAAGTATAAGCAATATATTACTATATGCAAATTCATTATTACTCAATGTTTTTACCTATCAAATAACTGAAACATAACACCAAAATTGATAGTAACTTATATAATTCTACTATTACCATAAAGATTCATTACATAATGCCAATGTTCAATCCTCTTTTACACATCTCTATATAGGGGTGTTTATACTTATTTTTTCCCTTACCAAATAGTTATATTATTATTGACTATTAGGTGACTAGCCAAAGATTTCCAATAGATTAAGAGTTGTGGTAGTCATTTACTCATTTTCCCCTAAGGACCTAGGTCTTCATGCCCCTATATTATTTTTTGGTGCTAGATCCTTAATGCCAAATGTCATTCCATGTGTAGGTCGGTGTGAAACTCATATGATGATTAAATTCTATTTTGTCCTTGAGAATTGCTCCTCAACCATTTCACACTTCCTTCATGCTCCCTAAATCTTTTGTTGTTGTATCGAGCCCTGTGGTCTCAAGTTCTTTGTTAGTTATGTTTCATCTTTGACTGGGTCTTCTCACATTGTTATCTTCCACATCATTGTCCTCTCATGTTGTGGTGTTTTTGTGCCAAGGACTTCTTGTACCATGCTACTCTCACACCATGTTGGTTCCATACCAAAATCCAAAATATTTAGTCAAAATTTGGGGTCCAACAATAAGATTGTGATTGAGATTAGAAAGCAAGTTGTATGATTGTGTTGACTAACTGTGGATTTGAAACAACATTTTGCTAGATTTTTGGATAATATCATTAGATATGGGGGTCAAAGAATAACATTATATCTCACTTTTTGACATAAATATGTCATATACATTTCTAATCTTCTTTGAAAATATCTTATAGTTTGGGTCATTGATATTAATCAAACATATATGTTTTAGCTTATACATAGAGAGATGTAGTGCATATGAATTTTTAACAAATTGTTAAGTATTTTTTAGATTTTTTTAAAAAAATTACACACACACAAACCCCTCATCAAACACAATATTATTGTGGGATTGGTTGTGTTTACATTGGCTAGTGGTTTGTCTTATTTTTCAACCAATTTTTTATTAGTCATGTTTACACCCACTATAGGAGTTAAGCTTGTTTGGGAGTAAGTTAATTAGTTTTTATGTGTTTAATATTTTCACACACTATTTTGGGAGTGTAAATATTCTATATCAACTAATTTTGGTTGCATGAAACAAATAGTTGTTACATGAAACAAACACTTGAGCCTATTTATTAGGCACTTCCTTTGTTTTTTTCCTAGCTTGTACAGAGAAAATATAGAGATTGTATATTCATTTGAGGCAATAAGGACATATTATTATAAATATTTATTATTTGATGTGTATGCAATGTTTGAATGATGCTATAGTTATGGTAATGGTTTACATGAGAGTTTCTACATTTATATGAGTGTATACTACACTCCATCAATTATTATTTGACCACTGGATAAGGGCATTGTGCAATGATGTCCTTAGGGAGAATTAACATCTTGTAAATGATAATTCTCTAAAAATATTTTGATAGGTTTACCTTTGAATGTATGATATGTTTCATTATGTGAGAGCTTCTAACATGTTTTGAAAACCACTGTGTATCTTCTCCTTTAATTGTAACCCCGGCTCAATATATCAATAATAAAAATGGCTTATTAATTGAAGTTGTACTTAACCTCAACACTCCTTGTGTTGAGAGATGACTACATACAAATACTCCAAAGAAATATCAAACTCCATATAGTTATCTCATGCTTCAGTGGTGTGTGTGAATGACTATTGTAAAAGGTTAAACACTAGTGCAATCATGAAGTAATTAAATGCTTCAATCATGACTTTTGACCTTATAAATATATTCATATTTTAGCTCAGGTTTGTATATATTCAAAATTAGGAGAAATAAAATGTTTTCTCTCAATGTGCAATTACAATTTTGGTGTTTTTCAATATGGAAGCCTCTTTTGTGAAAAATGGTTTGAAATTTAGCATTATATTGATATTTTAGGAAATCCTTTGGATGGGGATCACTAAAATTGCAAGATGACCCTTTACATAAATTAAAATTTGAACAACTAGTTATTATTTGGTAGGAGGACACTCATGGTGGAACTGGACAATAGTACTGAGTGATAGTGTTCAAATAAGGTGGCCTTGTCCATATGGAAAGAATAGCTATGCTAAAATTTGGGATTAGTCTCAAAGTGCATTTAGGTTTCCTATAATACTAGATAGGGATATTTTTGGATTATTAGTTGCTTATGGAAATAGGAGTGAATGAAGAATGATCAAGGACCATGGAAAGAGGTATGAGCTAAGTGTGTGAAAAGGGTGGTCAAAAGTGCACTATTTTAGTAATAAATATTAATTTATGTGTCTACATCCCCCTTATTTTAGTAATGCAACAAAATCAAAAGTATTAGATTAAAAATAAAATGTATACCTAAACTTAGATATGAAGAACAATCTTGAATGTGTGCCACAATGTTAAATTGTGCTTCACATGAACCTACAATGAAACATGTACAATTTAGCCCCTACTTAAGATAGAAATATAAAAGTAAAAGAGAATAAATTTATAGATTTAATAACAAAGAATGAATACCCATGATCGGGTATGTGAGCCATTGATTTTTCTAGTAAAATATCTAGTGACTAGAGAGGGTAAGACCCTTAGTGATTCTATTTTCATTGAATAACTTGGATTGGACTGTGCATGCCTCAATCCTCATTGAAAGTTGAGTGTTCCTAAAAAATCAATATGTACTTAACTCCATCATTCTATACCCAATGTATTAGTGTGGTTTGGAATCTTTGTATGAATTTTAATAGATTGTTATGGTATAACCACTTGTGCAAAAAGCTAAACCAACCATTGTAGATGGAATAAGTCTCATTTTTTGTGTAAAATTGACATAAAATTGGTGCAAAATTGGTGTAAATATAGTATTATCTGGGTCTAGTTTATACAATGTGGAAAATGTCACTGATTGTCATTCCACATGTAAAATTGGTGTAAAAAATAAGAAAAAAATTTAGTCATATACCATGCAAATACCCCCAATCTGATATCTAGATGTATAAATACTTTAAAATTGAGTAATAACCATTGAAATTCTGAGAAAAAACATGTATGTTAAATTGAAACACATGTCATGCATGATGCCCCCATACTGATAAAATATGAGACAAACCTGATTATTTTTATAGAAACTGATTTTGTATACATGTTGCTAACTATCATGTATTATTTATGATTATGAAAATTTAAAAAAATGACTGTTTTATCCCTGTTTGGATAATAACACCCTATTTTGGACACAGTTGGCCTATGCCCTTGTCCAAATGGACCACTCCTATCCAAATTTATTTCTAGGTGATTTATGGGTCTAGACTTTGATCAACTATGTAAGACATGAAAATTTATGTATGTGTACTAAATTGTATGATCTTAGGCTCCGAGACAACCCAATATTTATGCCCCCTCCTTTGAGGTAAGTTGTTAAGCATGTGAAAGAACTTAACTGAAAATAAAAATTTATGTGAGAAATGTTATGAAAATATGAGTAGTAGTGGTAACATGGAGGAGTATGACATCATCATATGTAAACTAATTAAAGTAGTAATGTGAGATGCATGTAGACACAAAAATACATAGAGACATTGTCAATATGGATGTTAGGAATGAAGTGCATATATAAATGGTCAAAATTAAGTACTAAAATATAATAGAACTACTTGGGGAGGGATGCGTGATATCCATCATTGCATCAAAAATTGAGCAAATAGATCAAACAAGTGTCATGGCCATGACACACACATACACATAGTATACATAAAACACATAATAAAAGGTCAAGGGGCCACATACAAGGGACATGTTCAAATGTGCACAATCTAAAATAAAGAAAACACAAAAGATATAAAGTGAGAAAACATGCATGAATATATGTAATTGATCAACATAGGTAATTCATAACATCAACATAGTCAACAACTTAGGTAACTAGTAAGATATCAATGTGTAAGTAAGGGAGTAATATCTTATTTTATGTAGTGTACGAAACTAGATATGAAAAAAGGGATATCCAAATAAATGATAGAACCTATGTATGAGATGCCTCTAGTGAGATTGTTGATTTATAGACAAGCTATAAGAGGCATGTATCTAGTTTGTATTTGAGAATTGATAACTTGTGCTCATTGAGACACAACCAATAGAATAAGATAATGGCATAGGGTGTTATTGTTTAAATAGGGTGTTGTTATATGTTTGTATTTTGAGTCTGAGATAGTGAAATAACCTACAACTATGTCTATAAAGGGCAACCTATATGCTCTGTATTCATTTATGTACACCTGTGAAGCATATATGACATGAAACTAGATAGAAATAATTATTGAATAACTAGTGCACAAATAACTGATGTAAAATAAATTAAACATAAGCATGTATAGGTCCTGATTTTGTAATTTTATAGAATGTGTGTGTGTGTGTGTGTTTGTGTGCATGTGTGTATTTACACACACACACACACACACACACACACACACACACACGAATAATATGATAATCTATAAATCAAAAAACACATATAGGGGATGTGGGTAATCAAAAGGTGGATCTGGTGGAAGATTATGGAGTAGTGGATATTGAATCTTGTCAAAATCCCATAGATCAACATACCATTCATTATCTATAACTGTAACCTTATCCTTGACATTATTTTGAATCTTATGCATCAATATGGTGTGTTATTTTATTGTGTAAGAGGCCTCATGTGCAGTTTTTGGATATACCAACTTTAAGCCCCATTTCTCATTTTTGAATCTACAATTATCATCTATGCCATCATAAAAATTTTGAATTTTACGATTTCTCTAGATATGTGTAAAAATCATGTATTTGGCCTACTTTTAGGGGAAGTCTAGTCATTACTCTTAACAGCTCAAGGTTTGTTGCATCTCATTTTTTACCTATCCTAGGTTTGAACTATCAAGTTTTAATTTATTTAAATGCTTTATTTGAATTGAAGCAACAAATTTTTACATTTGGTTTCACACTTGGATCAAATGCTCTAATTTATGTGGCATGGAAACTTGTTATAGGGTAAGTGGTTCCCCACTTGGACTTGACAGGTTAAAGTCTCTTATGTAGTCCTTGGATGGGTAGAAACAATTCCTTAAGCCTACGAAATCAGTGGTGAATTACTTGGTCAATATCAGTGGGTCAAACTACAAGGGTGTTGGGGAATCTAGTAAAAGGTTGTCTTAGGCAACATGGTTTGGAAGTGTGGTTTGTGTTCATGGGTGGCTTCAAGTGGGCTTCATTTCAAAGCAATATCTTCCCTTTTGGTAGATTAGGATGATTCTCTAATGGTAGTGGGTGTGGTTTTCTTCAATTCATAAGGTGTGGTAGTTGTCGTGGTAAAGGGCATGGTGGTTGTCATGGCTAGGGCACTCTTTGAGGCAAGGGTCACTACCTGATTTCTTCCTTTCATTGAGTTCATGGTCCCTTCTGGCCATTCTTTGTGGGAAAGGTCCTTGTGGGACTCTAGGAGGTAAATTTTATGTGATGTTGGTGGAAGCAGAGGGCAGTGTGGCAGTCATGGTACCCTAAACAATACTCCGAGTGGTGGTAGAGGCAAGGGTTTTTCGATTGAACAATATCTCGTTGTAAAATAAAATGGTAAGGGATCCATAGAACCTCAATTATTGATTTAAAAATGTATAATTAAAACACATACAAGTATAAAGTTCTACAAAACTTAATATATAATTATATAATTTCTAATAAAAATCTAATTTAACACCAATGAGATGCGGGTGAGTTGGTAAAGTGACTTGGTTACTACAAGCACCAACCAGGGTCAAATCTCAGTATTATATTGGAGGCCAGTTGTGGCCGATTGTTGGTATTCTGGAGCCGGTTGTGATCATTGATAATATTCTCGAGCCAGTTATGAATGTTGTTGGTAATTCTAGTACTTGTGATAGATAATCACTTGGAGATCTGAATCCCAAATCGAATAAATCTTCGATCAAAAACATATAAAATAAAGATTCCACCAAAACCAATAACAATCCCAAAAAAAAAAAAAAAAACAAACTAACTAACTAACTAATTTAACATTAATAATGTATATACTTTTCAAATATACTATGAATTAGGTATATTTATAAATAAAATGCTTTGAAATAGGACAACATCTTCAAATTTAAAGCCCACTGCGAAGGGTGAATATCAATAGATATTTTGACGAGGATTAAATTTGATATAATAAGTTTTTAAGATTTCAATAACTATCTTTATCATTATTGTAAAATTTAGTATAAATATGACATATAAGGTGAAGACGCGAAAACAAGAATCCACAAAATACTTGATAAATAATTTAAATACCAATGAAAATGAATAAGGATTAAATATTAGACTGTTATGATTAAGTATTAAATTGATATCAAGTATAAACCAATGAGAATGAATGCCTTCAAAACCATTGTCAAATGCCATCACTGCAGCTCACTATTTCTATTCGACGTCGTCATGAAAGGTTGCACATTTTTATTCAGGTTAAAAAACACAAAGGAATATGCACTTACTTTTTGTCGATTTAAGTTGTTGATGAGTGGCATAACTGGTGAGTGCTCATGGATTGGACCTTTCCATTTAATCTCTACTGTGAATGAGAAAATTTCTGTTTCTAATAAATGTACAATACGCTCGGATGTTTACAGGGGCAATGGCTCTATGGTGGATGGCCACAGTTCCTTCTGATTAACCATATTTGTTTATAAATAAAAATAGTACGCACACACTATGTTTAAAAATGGCTACAGTGCCACCCACGTCCCTTTGCCATTGCTGTTCGGCCACTTAAATGGAGGAGTGGTAAAGCGGCCATCAGATTTTAAAGTTGGAATCTTTCATGGTGGTGTTGTCGTTTGCCATTTTCTTTCTTCCGAAAATTTTAACTACATTCATTAAATTTTCAAACCAAGTGGAGGAATGTTTCCTAAATTTGTTCATTCTTCTCTCAACTTCTTGTTGGGTTAATTACGAAGATCATTTCATTTGTAAATACAATTAAAAATTAACCTCATAATTTAAATGGACTCGCTATCTTATACTTTTCAATAATATTTTGAATTTTCGTTGGCCTAATTATATAGATCCTCCACAAAGAAATATATAGTTAAATGACTAAAAAGGAGTTGACAAATATTGCAGAAAGATTTATCTATTTTTAAAATTTAATGAAAGTGAATAACAATGCTCAATTATTTTTTGACATCCATTATATGGCTGCATTAACATATGAAAATTAATCATGGAAATGTTGAACGGGGCATTCCCATGCACATTTGAATATGCGAAAATGCATTTAGTTTGTTTAGTTTTATTAAAAAATTATTATTTTCAAACATATTCCTAAATAAATTGTATTAGGAGGATAAAACACTTGTTTTATTAATATAAAGGTTTTGAATGTTTTAAGTTTTGTAAATTAATATGAAAATTCAAATGTTATTTATTTTTAATTTTAATTCATTTTCTCTTGGTCTTTTATCATTGTTTCATTTGCGTTTGTATCTTAGAAAAAACTAAACATATATAAAGAGAACATAGAAAGTGTTGGATATCACACAAAGACTTGTTTTGAATTTAATTACAGTGTAATAAAACCAACATCTTTTTTCTAATATATGGTGCCTCATAAAATTTCACTCTAAGAACTAAGGGTAGATGTTAAGAACGAGAGAATCATAACTCTAAGAACCCATGCAAAATTAGAGACTTAAATTTTTATTTTACATCTTTTGAAGGGAGAAAGCAAATGACGTAGTATTCCAATTACCAAAAATATAGAACTAATGATAAATGTTGAGAAGGAAGGAACCATATTAGTGATTGAAACTATGTATTTTGTTGCCACATGTGGTTTACCTTTAGAACTCTATAAGACAATTTGTGACTTGAACAAGTATAAAGGCACTCCACACATGCCTCTAACAGATGAATATAACATTGAAGACTAACTCAGGAGTATAGTTTTAGACTAGTTACGGAATATGGCATCTTTAGAATATTATAGATCCAGAGTGTTCATACTAGTAATTCTAGAGTGTTCACATAGCCAACTCTCGAGTGCTACAACTAGCTCCTGAGTGCTACAACAAGCTTCTGATTATTCACACAGGTAGATCATAGTACTATAAATTTATATTTAATAAAATATTACTATGTTCTAAATGAGGTAAATTGGAATGCTATGTATGATGCATGAAATCATAGAAAACCACAAAAGTCTCTTGCACTAGACCAATAGATCCACTAATAAAGCAGTTTGGAATAGAAGAAAATAAAAATAAATTAAAAAACAGCAACCACTATAGTTTTAGATGGAAATTTTGGAATAGAAGTTTGTAACTAGTGAGTTATAGAGTCGATACTTTTAGTGATGTGTATACTTAATTTATTCTTGTTAATCGAAGTGCAACTATTTTTTACAACTTTTCATCATGGAAGGGACGTAAGAATAAATACCCTTCAACTTAAAATTAAGGCTATCCTTTTAAATTTGATCACTACATCTGATCAATGAGACAAAAAAAAATAAAAGTGATTTATTTTTGAGAAATAACTTCCTTTCTTTTGTCATCACATATAATTTAAACATATATTTTTAATTTAAAAAATCATTTACATAAAATGGAGGATAAATTTTTTTGGATATGTGAAAACAAATTTTAATGTTGTATTTCTTTGCGGTGTGGTTTATATTCTACTTTTTGATAGGAAGTGTGGGGGGTAACACCCCCCACTAGTATCGCAAAAAAACCTAATGATATTTCTAGAAGTTAAACTCCTATTTCTACAAAGATGAATTCCATTGAATTCTATTTTCACAAAAGAAAATCTTAATGGTAGTTTTCCACTTATTTTAAGGAAGAGGAATCCGAGTGTACTATGCCAATTAAGTATATTTATCTTTGTAGAGATTCAAAGTGATTATTAATGAATTTGCATGTAATCTATTCATCTTGAGTTAGTAAAAAGTTTGATATCTTGTATTGTGGATGTTTCCTTAGTTCTGTTTAAGTTTTACTATTTTAATTCAGTATTTTATCTCATGCATGTTTAATATTTTGTCTATTTGAATTATCTTTATTATTGCAAACATGTATTTTATTATTAGAATGATTGATTATGTATTACTTCAAAATATCTAATTTCCTAATAAAAATGTTAATCCTTAAATTAAAGACTAATTTACATTCTTTTTTAAAATATTATAAAATAATAAATATTGTATTTAGGGATTTCAATTTTTAATAAAAATAGTTGTGTAAATGTTGCTGGAAATATATTATTTGTTAGTTAATGAGAAAATATAAATTAATTTGGATAGAATCTTTTAAAAGGACCTTTCTATTTACTTTTCTAATAAAAATATGTATATGTGCTTCAATTATTTATATATAGAAAAAGAAGCATAGTTTTGATTTTATTTTGGTTCTGCATTTGCATTTTATGTAAATTAGTTTTAGCTCATGGGATTAGAGCCATACTACCATACTAAACAATGTGATCGACTTATATTTTAGTTAATATGTCTTCAACCAATGATCAATAATAATTTTTTCGGATGCTATATCTCAGAAATATGGTGTTTCAAAGGGTTAGTTCATAGACTCAAGAGCAACTCAACATATGACATTCAAGAGAGGTTAGTTTACATCATAACAATAAAACTACTCAAAGGAAAGATTTCCAATCTTGGAGATAACAGTAAACATGAGATGATGGGAGTTGGCAATATCTCATTGAAGATGTTCGATGGTGCATATAATAAAACCAAAGATGTATACTATGTCCTTGCTTCAATAAAAATCCTTTTGTCAATACTACTGTAATAATATTGGCACATTATTATAATATCAAAATATGTGTTCTAAATGATGTGGAAGGGGTGACTATTTTTAAAGGAATTAGAGATGGAAACTTGTACAAGTTGTGTGCAATAGTACCAAAAGAGGCATTGGCAAAAATGGATAATAAAAAATTAAAAAATAATCCTTTTAGGATCACAAATTTGGACATGTGAATACACATTCACTTGAAGTATTAAAAACTAGAGCAAGATGTAAAGGATATGAATTTACATCTACCGGTTGAGATAGGAATGTAAGAAGGTGGTTGATATTCCCTTTTCAAAAGGAAAGAGCTACAAGAATCGAGGATCAAATGGAAGTAATATACTCGAACATTTTTGGACCATTGCAAATAATAACATATAAAGGAGAAACACATTTTATTAATTAATGTTTTAATTTATTTTCTTTCTTAAAATAAATTATTAATGTTTTATTTATTTTTCTTTCTTAAAAATAAATCAGAGCATTAGAAATGTTCAAAATTTTGAAATCATTTGGTGACAAGTAGTTGAAAAATCCTTTGAAAATACTTACATGTGATAATAAAGGGTTGAATACACCTCTAATGCTTGCAAAAGTTTTTGTTCCAATGAAGGGATCAAATTATTATGTATTTTCCCTATTCACCATTACATAATGGTATTGTAGAAATAAGGAATATGAATCTAGTTTAGATTCAAAGTGTGAGATGTATGTCTAAGAACACTAGTTTATCTAATATATTTTTGGGTTGAAGAAGTTTCTACAATTGCATATGTACAGAATAAGTTGCCAACTAGTGCATTTCATAAGAAGACACCATATGAATAATGGCATGGAATAAATCCAAGTGTGAAGTGTTTTAGATTTTTTGGTTTTATAGCATATGCACACCTACCACAAGATAAATGAATGAAAGAAACTAGGTGACAAGATCAATAACACATAATGATTGGTTATAACCTTGATTCCAAAGGATACAAAATTTATGATCCCATATTGCATAATATTATAAAAAGGAGAGACATCATTTTTTACAAAGATTTAGTTTTTGCATAAACCAGTAGTAGTGGAGAATGTGAAGGTTATAGAAATAAGAATTTTTATTGTAGATATGAAGAACTCGAGCATGAGAATTATAATATATTTGGACTCATAAGAATTAAAATATAAAACCTTACAACGTAAGGAACATATTCAAGATTATCTAGAACTTGAAAGATTATCAAAAGTAAGGAAGCCTACATAAAAGGCACAAAAATGGTATGCACTTGATGTAAAATAATGAACAACTCAATATTCTAAAATAACTTGGAATTGATTATACAATAGATTGGAGTTGTGTAATAGCTTTTGAATTTGAACCACTTATAAAATATTCGATTTGGGAATTCAAAATTCTTCTACACTAAAGGAGAATGGTTGAATGTAATTATTAAGAAAATTAGTGTTCTCATGTTATTTGATGATTTACCATATATTAAATTAGTATTTGTATTGTTTGTTATTTAATGTGTGGTAAATATTATTAGGTTATTATTTATAAATTATCGTATGGTTAATATGATAATATAATTATTATTAATCAATCATAGATATATTTCTATAATAAATAATATATTATAAATAGTTTATTGTTAGGGAGATTTGGTTGAGATATTAGAGGAGATATAATCTTCACAAATATAAAAGTCTTTCCTATATAATTATATGTCCCAGATAAATTATGTAATAGAAAATATATTGTGTGATTAACATATTCTTTGTGTGTGTTCAAGTTCATCAATTTGTATGGGTTAAATCATGTCACAAGCTTGTCCAAAAGATAACAGTGGTATCAAATTAATTATGGAATATTGAGGATTGGTGGGGGCAGTCAATTTGATCTATGTTGCCCCTATAGGTGAGAGAAATTCTATGCAAGAAAATTAGACTTTTGGTAATCGAGATTAGTGTGTTTAGTTTTCTAAGTTTATGAAATAATTTGGAAGGCTTTGTATTTGTTGACGACCCAAGGAAAATTTATAAGAAGTCCTCAGACCAGTCTTAATTTTGGATTGAATCTTGCCTTGATTAACATCGACCATCGTACTTGGTAACTGCTTCGACTACCACTCATCCATTGCAGTCCTGTGTTTTATTTCTATATATTCTAGTAAACTTACATTTCTATACCCAAGCTATGTGCAATTGGAACATCTTTCTTACAGAGTGAACTATTGATTGGAGAACATCCTAAAGTCAATCCTTTTATATTTATCACCAGAATCCACTTGTTCCTACATTCCTCGACATCCTAGCTCATATTATTCCTTATACAATCGATCTCCTGATCTATTCCAAGCCCCTCAAGCCCATCCTAGTGTTTTGGTTCTTGATTCAACTCTTCCTCGAGCTGCCCGAGTTCTTTAGCCTATGTTGGAATTGCTTCACGTCTCCTTGACTCGATAGATCCAATTTTCTATTAACACCAATTAAATTCCTGGCTTTCTCAAAGTCTGTAGACTAACATTACATTGATAGATTCTACTGATCCTACATGTTGTTTTTCATTCCATGCAAAGGGTCATATAAATGTATTAGATCTTTTATTTTTTAAAGATATAATAGTGTCTCTTTATTTACTATTAGTAAATCGATAGGTTTAGTTTATTTTCTTTTAGGGATGGTCAAAGTCCTATTGAAAAGCCTTTCATTAATTTTTTAGTCTTCCTTATTTATATATTTCATAGAGTTATTTTAAGTGCTTTTTATAAGTCAGAGGTCCATTTTTTTTAAATATGTTAAAAAAAAAAAAAAAAAATGTCATTTAGTTTGTCAGATTTAATTTTTAATTAGATTTTGATTATTAATCATTTGGTCATCAAAAAAATAATGATTTATTGTCAAAATTCAGTCGTTGTAATGGATGTATTTTCAGTGTAAACAAACATTCATGTTGTTTCACATTGTGGGGGTGGGGAAGTTATGATAATAAACCCAAAGTGGAGAGTATTGAGCCTCAAAGCTAAATTTGTTAAGTAAGTAACGAGAAGCAAGAGGGTGGAAGAAAAAGAAAAATGAGGTTTCTAAAGCTTCTCATCAGTTACTAATGACAGGGCCCATATGATGTGGTGGCATCTTTTTTAGTTGTGTGGTATGATTTAAATTTCATTTTTTTTTGTTTATATGATGTGTAAAATAAATAGAATATTGTAACTTTACTTTGTTAAATTGGAGAAGAAGAGAATGTAGATATCATTGAATATGTAAATGCTTGTATAGGAGAGTAAATGACTATAGGAATCTTATGATTACAAAGATCCTCTTATTATCTTACTTCATTGGAAGATGGTTTATCGATGAATGCATTCAACTAAAAGTGAAAGTGAGATAAGTTGTCGTATGTATGTGATTATATGCAACAAGATTCAAACAAAATGATTCAAACAATAATATGAAAATCTAATACTATTTGTTGGCATAAAATTTTGTTTTCAATTTACATGATATACTTTCATCCTATGTAAACACTAAAAGGGGAAATGTTAGGAAAATTAGTGTTCACATGTTATTTGGTGATTTACGATATGGTAAATTAGTATTTACATTATTATTTATTTACCATGTGGTAAATTCTATTAGATTATTGTTTTTAAATTATCATATAGTTAATGTGGTAATATAAATAATATCTATCTATAACAAATAATATATTACAAATAATTTATTGTTAGGGATATTTAGTTAAGATATTGGAGAATATGTGATCTCCATAAATATAAAAAGTCTAAATTCTTATATAATTGTATGTCCTAGATGAACTATATAATATAAAATATATGTGTGATTAAAATATTCTGTATATATATTTGATTTCATAAATTTGTATGAATTAAATCTTGTCACAGGTTTGTTCAAAAGCTAATAGTAATTAGTTGTTCAAATAAAAATATAAGTCAAAGGATCCATAAACCACTATAAAGCTTAGTTGGTGGAAAAATGATCCTCCCAAATTGTAAGTTTAGATTTTCATGGCAGTTATTCACCTGTAGTCAAAATGACATCCATTAATGTTTTTCAAAAATTGTAGCAACCATAGATATTCGTGTACATTAGTTTTAGTTATTAAAAAAATAAAAAATAAATGGGGTTTTAAGGGAAGAAGATTATATGGAATAGCCAAAAGGATACATATAAGAAAGACATGAGTATTTGAAATAAAGACATGAGTATTTGATATGAAAGCTTCAGAAGACAACATATGGATTGAAATAGTTTTCAAAAGTATGATATGAGCGTACTAATGGGTTGCTCTAAAATTAAGGATATATTAATTGCAATGTTGCTTTGAATGTCTACATCAAGCATTTTGGTAAGTCAATGATATTTTTAATGCTATATATTAAAGACACTATTATTATGAGAAATGATTTAATAATGTTATACTTGTTTAAGTCTAAAAAATATTATACTTGTTTAAATCTTAATTAGTTATAGAATTTGAGATCACTAATTATGGTGAAATTTATTATTTTTTAAGAATTCACTTCAATTAGGAGAGGTCCATTAGGAAAAAATTTCAAAAAATTGGCATGGAAAATTTAAATCCAATTAGTATTCCAATGGAAACATATAAAATTTCATTAGAAATGTGTTCGAAAACATAAGAAAAAGAAGATTATATGAGCATAGTTCCATATTATAAAATTATTAGGAGCTTAATATGTATGAAATGGTTTATAGTAGACTTAATGTTGCACATGATGTAAGCATTATGACCCAATTTTCTAAAAATTCTAAACCAAGTAACGCTTGGCAATAATCAAAAGATTTTTTTCAAATTTATTCAAACAAAAACTACGTATGAAATTACATTCAGTGCGAGTTCAAAAGAAACTCTAAAGATTATAGACCTTATTATGATGGATATTGGGTAGGGGATATTTACAATAAAATATAAACTTTAATATATTGTTTTATCTTTGATGTAGGTGTAATTTTGTGGGAAAGTAAGAAACAACTAATGGTTTTTATTTCAAATGTAGAAGCAAATTACATATCAACATGTGAAGTTGTGAAGGAATCAATATGTTAATAATATTATTGTAAGACATTAGGATTGCTCAAACCCAACCAATAGTGTTAAAGTGTGATCAAAGTTATATTTCCATTATAAAGTATTGAAAGTATCATTGGAAGGCTAAGCGAATAGTAATATCATATCATTTCATTTGTTAAAAAATTGAGAAGAATATTTTTTAGATGGAGTACCATGCATTTGAAATGATGGTGTAACACAAAGTAGAAACAATTCATGACTTGTTTGCACATTAAGAGGCATCAAAGAATAATTTCACAACATGGTGGTTGCATACGCAAGTTAGGTCAATGGAATGAGATCTTTTCTCAAGGCTAAATCAAGCCTCACTCTATTCCTGATTAAAAATATATCAAACCTGACCTACGAATTGAGGTCCCGTTCAAAGATATAAATTGAACAATTAATTCATAGTGTAAATTGAATAAACCCAAAATTCCTTGATTTAAGGATTGATGGCAATAATTAATTATTAATAATAATTAATAGTAAACCTACCAACATGTCAGTCAACTTCCATTTTTATTTTTTTAATTAATGTAATCATTTAATAATTGAAAGCAACATAAGGGGAACTTAAGTCCCAAACATTTGATTGCATAGATATGAGCCCTATATTCCTTGTTGCCTTAAGTTTTCCATAGCAATCTTTATGAAGGAAGCTTCAAAGGTAATGGAAGGTCATTTTCGGATTCTTTGATTCATTATCAAAGGAAGGAAGCTTCAAAGGTAATGGAAGGTCATTTTTGGATTCTTTGATTCATTATCAAAGAATATGTTCTTATAAGTTTATCTACTCATTCCTTATGCGTTGAGAAGAAGTTGGGAGGAGGGAGGTAGTGTCATGCTTATGTGCTCTTTCAGTTCTACACATGTTCACCTTCCATGGGATCTTTTGTGCATGGGTTCCATAGATTATAACACATGCTTTCTATATTTAAAGGTTTTATTTTATATTTTATTAAAAAAAATCTTCTTATTTTGTACAATGTGAAGTCAAACAATAACTTCTATGCTTCTTCACAAATTCTCATTTTCATTATAATTGTGTTTTATTTATTGCCTTTATTTTTATTAGTCCCTATTAAAATAAAACTATGAAAATCAATTTTAAATTAACATGTTTTCATTCAACCAATAAATAAACTTAAAATAATATTATATTAATAATTATAAAAAATATATATATATATATATATATATATATATATATATATATATATATACATACATACATACATACATACATACATATATACATACATATACATATACATATACATATACAGCAAACAAGTCCGACGATGACCATAAGTACACTTCAAAACTTACGATTAATTTAGATGGTGGAGGGATAAGTTTATGATGATAGTTTGCAGTTATTTATTTGGATAAAACTTAGTATATATATAATTAATATTATTATGTTCTAGTGCATAAATATGAAAGGAGTTCATATTTATGCACTAGAACATAATAATATTAATTATATATATACTAAGTTTTATCCAAATAAATAACTGCAAACTATCATCATAAACTTATCCCTCCACCATCTAAATTAATCGTAAGTTTTGAAGTGTACTTATGGTCATCGTCGGGCTTGTTTGCTGAAAATCTGAGTATGAATATCGTTTGACGCTGCCACATGTAATACACGACTATGACCATTACAGATATCACGTAGAATACTTCCCTTGACATTTCATAACCTTTAGAAATAGATATTTAGCAAAAGGAAATTAGATAATACCTCGGGCTATTCCGTTGGTGATTACAAGAAAACTAACATGTGTCACACTATTCCTAGCTGCTGTTGAGGAAGTGTGAGTGCCGTGGCCATCAGAATCTCATGCAGAGTTGCCACTCGATGTTGAAATAACATTGGTTTCTTTATTGTAATATCTCGTGCCAGTGAGCTTGTTATTCCATTTGCAAGGACTGAATTTCGTTCCATTTTGGCAAAATCCCTTCCACCATGCCAGTGGAGATGGAATTTCGTTGTCATGAAAGGAAGGGATCTCAGGCCATATCCCACCGTCGAGAAGGCCAATAATTATCCCTTCGCCCAGTTCAGATTTTTGCCATAGCCCACCATTTTTTACAAGATCTAACCCTCTAAATTGAGGAGAATAAGTTGTTTGTAACTACACAATTGCATCCAGACAGGCTTGCAAAAAACCATCACCATTATTTATTTCTCACACTTCCTCCTCCGTTAGTCTAGCAGCAAAACCAGTGACTGCATTTTGATAAGGATATATAAGATTAGACTCATCTCACATAAAATGATAAATAGCAGTTTATGTGTTCAATCAATCTAAGAAAGGCCTCATTTGGTTCTTCAAGATGAACTATATACACAGTTTGGTGCTTTACCTATACAGTCTAACACAACTTATTCCCTATTATCCTCTTGATTCTTTTAGTTTAATCCGTGACAATGTGGTGTTTTGCCTTTGTGGTTAGGTATTCAATTTTGTTGATAAATATGGAGCCTCTTACAGTGATTCCCTCCAGTTTGACGTTTGCCCATTCTACTGCTAATATTCAGGATATCATGTAATCTTTCATGCAAACCTTCTAGGTAGCAAATGACCAAATATGGATAAATTATAATGTTCACTTGTTCTTACAGGACGAGTTAATTTGGAGAGCAGCGTAGTTGAAAAGAGCCTGAACAACCGTATCTTATTTGAATCATGTTCAAGCAAATGGGCATACTTTGGGTGCTGAGGACAATGTTTATTTATGCAGCTGGGACAAAAAGCATGGAGGAACTGGAGTCCTTCGGGCCAAAGAGACGAATATCAAAATATCTAGATGTCTGTGGGTATACATATATACATGGCTTGTTTTTCTTTACATAGGTATTTTTACTTAGAAATGCTCACTCCCTTGAGAAATATATGGAACATGGGGACAATTTTATCTGCACTCTACATCCTGGAGCACCAACTTTAAAGGTGAAATAGATACCATGAAATATCATACTACTCAATTATTCATAGGAATTGCATATGCCATTGTCGGGTAGTGCTTACAAGAGTCTGCCAAGCCATTCTTGAATTGATTGGCACTCGTATGTTTGCCCAGCCATTCTTAAAATACATCCATGGAAGAGATAAAACTAGCTATTTTAGATCTTTTGCAGAGAATATTTCTCAAGATAGTTTAGATATTGACGATTCAATATCTTATTCTTAAACTAGTTGTTCTTCTAACAAAACAATTAATGTCTTCTTGAGCCTGGCTCAATCCTTATGTAATTCGACATTGATGATGTTTGTTACATCAATTATCCTCTATTTCTTTTATTCCACTGGCTCTGTCGATTTCAATCTTCACTTTTAATCCCTCCTCTGGCCAGATGCACTCCTTCATTGTCCATCCCTTGAATCTGTCCATCCCTATTTAATGTTTTTTTAATGCAGTTGTCTTTTATACCTTTTCCCAAACCAGATTAGAGGTGGGTTACTTAGTTTTCATGGTCTGCAATGACACCATGCATCTATTGATTCTCTCCGCCGTAGTTTCCCATTTTATCTCCGAGGTTTTAAGTTAATTTTGTAGTTTTTTTTCGATGCTTTTAGCAGTTTACAATTCGTCCTTTTAAGTGGAATCCTGAAATTGGATTATAAAAGAATTTAAATGCAATATCAAATGAATTATAGTCTTTTTAAATTAAATTAAAAAAAGATTTTAGTTTTATTATAATATACCGTTTAAATTTATTTCTATTAAACTTTTATTATTAGTCATTATTATTTTATTTTATTATTATTTATTAGTATTTTATTAAGTAATTGAAGGTTTTAATTGGAATTAGTTATACATTATTGAGCTGCTTCCACATCTATTTAGATATTTAATAATAATTTATTGACATAATATATAATTCTATAAAGTTTAATTTTATATGTTAATGTAAATTTAAATTTGATTAATAATAAATTATGTATTTATATGCACTTTATATTTGAACCATATTTTTAATTTAAAGAAATATATATTTTAATCAAATTTATTTTATTTTTAATTAATAAAGTATGTTGTATTTTCTATGTCCAATTATTCTTAAATTGTTTTGGGCTTGTATGTTTGATCAGTCTCTAGCATGACTAATCTATGAAAATTTGATCTATTATAAATCACAAAATCCTTTAAAAGTTACTCTTGAGGAGTAAACTTACCAGATGAATACACCTATTAGTTGTGAGTAGTGGTGAGTATCTTGGCATTGAATAGTTATGTTACAAATGGAGACCCATTATGTTAACAACCATTCTTTTAACTTTAATTTGCATCCATACTTTACTCCATAAATAAAACTATTCACAACTTGTATTTTTATTTTAAATTTATAAGTAAATATTGGGACTGATATTGCATAGGATACCTTCCTTTTTCTAATTATATTATGTGTTCCATAGTTTATTAACTCAATTTTCTTATAATCATGAGGTGTTTGACTTTATGGATGTACATTCTGGGGCTTAAAGGATATAATTTGTGGTTTTTATTAATAATAATGTTTTTAATTTCATAAACAATATAAATATAAGATAATTAGATTTTCTCATTGATTTAATATTATAATAAATTTATATTTAAAAATTATATAGTTAATTTAGAAGTTATATAGCTAATTTAATTGATATTAAGAAGGAAAATTTATTTGATTATACCTTTTCAAAATAATTATTATTATTTATTTATTTCAATTGTTAAACAACAAAAAAATATAATATTAAATTATATTTTTAAGTGAAAATTATTAAAGCAAGTCTATATTACAAAATTACATGTGAAATTAGGCATTTTTTTTTAATATAACAATTTTCAATATAAATGTAAGGACTAATTGCTACACGATCTTGATTATACAAGGAACTATTTTTCATAAAAAGGTTTGCATCTTTATTCTATTTATAGTAAATTAAAGGTTTGAACATTTATATGGTTTTAGAGAAAAACATTGAATAGTTACATCTCTTGGTTATTAATATTTATTTTTTTATTTTCATTTTATAAAAATATTTAAAATACTAAATATATTTATTTCCCTATTTTAATTTTATGAAAATATTTAGAATATAAAATGTTTCACAACCACTTGTTATTCCAAATTGTAATCCTCAATTTTGAAACATAAGTATATATATGTATGCCATAACCCAACCCAATGGTTAGGGGATGACACAACTTTCCCACTCCCTATGTCATAATAAAATGTCATAAGGCCTTTGGAGTGGTGAGTAAATTGATTTGTCAGAACTTCACTAGGTTTAATTTGGAAAAATGATAATTTTTTTTTTTTAAAATTAGTTTAATAATCTAACTAAATTATTCCCAATTAATATAAATTAATTGATCTTTAACTAAAGGCATCTTTCATAATAAAAAAATTATTATTCATTTATATAATGATCAAATTAACACATTCAATAGAATTATAAATTCAATCCATCACATAAAGTATAACTACTAAATAAAAACTTAGCCAACTACTGAAAGTTTATATATTAATATTATAAAATAAGAGAAGCCAACTGCTAGTTATCAAAGTATAATAATACAAAGTTATTATATCATAATAAATATATTGTTCCAAATAACTAAGAGTATCCATAACTTTGTTATATGTATATAAACTGAAATCATGAGTAAAAGGCTCTATCAGTTGACTGATAAAGGAGAGGGAAATCATTATTAGAGTAACTTTATATACCAACCACGGACCATAGATCTCTCTCATAATTATCCAAATAAGGAATGTACTTCCCTTCATAAATGAGTAGATGATAATGATGTGGGGATTAAAAAGTCAACTAAAACTCGTGCATTGTAAAATTTTAACTACATGTAGCATATCATAAAAAATTATGTTCTAATACGACATCGTACATATATGCATATTAATCAAATAATTATAATGATAACGTTTAACTATAAACGTTATTTTGACCAAAATTTTCATATATTTTAATAATTTATTAGATCAATCATAATCACATACACCCAATCGATTTAATTTAATTCATGTATTAATGACTCTAAATAAATGCATCAAAACCTTCTCATGCTAATAATCCTTAATATCATTAATACCATATTTAATAAATAATCTATATACAAGATTTTCAAAAATTTCTCATATAGATTTAGTATTAATACCACAATAATTAAATACAATAAATAACTTGAATAATTACTTGTAAAATAATAACAACTTAATATTTACTAAATATTTTATAAGTTTCAATACAACTAAAAGTCCATTTTTCAATAAGGCATTATTAAAAATAAATTATTTTCTAACCATCTTCATAATATTTAATAATTTACCAATTCTATATAAACATCCTTTGTTCACAAGTATTATAATAAAAATAATAAAATTCAATAATTTTACAATAAATCTTAAGCTAATCAACAAATAATAAATACAATATTTATTTATTGTAATCAACAATTAATCTATTTCCCCATAATTTATAACTATATCAATATATTATAAATTAATAATATACATCCAAATTTGCATATGAATATATTCATTCATTATAAACAAACATCTGCTTATATACCAAATTATTTGTATACATACATAAGTATGTCCACTTATATTTATATATAATTAAAACTCTTAGCCACTCATTTCTTAATATCAATATATATAGAGAGAGTGTTATACATTTATATATACTTATCTGTATAATTTCTAAGTGTTAATTATGTGTGTATTATTCATAAAAAAATATTATATCATATTTATGTATAATTTATAATTACTCTCTCACACACACACAATTTACTCTCATATCTTAAACTCTTAATTTAAGAAACATAACTCAATTTAAAACTAATCTACAATCACATTAAAACCACATAACACTTAAAATCCAATTAAATGTATTATAAAAACATAAAATATGAAATATTATGTTACGTACCATATGTTACATCGACCTATTAAAATAATTTGACACAAGTTTAACTCTTAAATTAAACATCCATGTCCTCAAAAATATTTCAAATTCAACCATTTTATAAATGTTTAAAAACTTAGTCTAAACTATACATCTAACACAGTCTGTGAAACATAAATAAATCATTCAACAAAATCCAATTAACACCATATAACACTTAAAATCCAATTAAATGCATTATAAAAACATAAAATATGAAATATTATGTTACGTACCATATGGTACATCGACCTATTAAAATAATTTGACACAAGTTTAACTCTCAAATTAAACATCCATATCCCCAAAAATATTTCAAATTCAACCATTTTATAAATGTTTAAAAACTTAGTCTAAACCGTACATCTAACACAATCTGCGAAACATAAATAAATCATTCAACAATCATATTACACACGGCCAATAAAAAAAATAATTCAACAAATAATGTTTATCCCTATTTTCAAATTCATCTTTGTATATATGCCTATGGCGATATGACCTATGGTAATTTTATACTACTCACCAAATCCATTACATAAATATTTATGTTATTCAGCATATAGTCTTAATAACAATTTTATTCCAAAAAAAAATTTATCGTATATAACTACCAACGATATAAATATTGACCCAGTCTGTTTAGGTTTACCAAACCTATGAATTATAACACTTGTATATATATTCAATACAAAATAATCATAACCGTGTGGTATGATAAACAACTAAACTAATTACTAGTCAACAAGAAAATCATTTAAACATAATAGATTATAATCGTGTGAACACAATCGACTCATAGTTTTTTATACACAATTGACACTAACCACTTATACACATTCGACTAACTAGCCTAGGTTAAGATGAATAACAACTTCTATCCTCCCATACAAATATTCATGCACAGGTGTTAATAAATTAATAACACTTGGTCATGTTGAAATGAAATGAATACGTAGCCAAACAATATTCAACAACACCTAGTTCATATAATCCAAAATCCAATCGTAATCAAAACCTAAAACAACATCCCATGCCAGATAGCTAATTTTTTATACCGTCATTTAATTATATAAACATGCTAAAGAAAACACAATGAATAAATTAACATCAGAAACTCTATTTTGTTCCCCATTCTAAAACAATGTTTCCAATCCATTTCATTAAAATTCAACTGTTTTAAATAAACACATTAAATAATATACAGTCTTTTGGTTTACACAAATTAACGCATAGTCATGTAAATAAACACATAAAGATTTCATTTTCTATAGTAATCCCTAACCTTTCATACTCAGGGTAGACTTTAATCGAATCATTGATTCGATTATGTAGGGGATTCCTCTTCCTATAGGGTTGAATCTTGATTCACTTTATGGTTTAAAATTCTAAATCAACTATTTTATAGATCCTATACATATTTCATATATTGATTGTATAATTTATTCATATAAAATTTTAAAATAAATCCAAAGAATAAAGACTACCTCTTAGTGCCCTCGAAGTAGTCTTTCTTCTTTGGTATACAAATAAAAGTCTTTTTTATTTTCTCTTCTTATCCTATGTTGACTTCGACCTCTATATATTTTTCAAAAACTCCATTCTCTTTTTATACTTTCCCAGTCATTTGCATGACATTAAAGAACCCCTAATTTCATGGTGATCCCTTCTCCACCATTATTTATCTATGAATAATTCTTCATAACACCATAAATTCCTTGCATGCTTCCAAAAACTCACAGTTCGACCACCAAACAACATAGTCACCCATAGATTTCCTCCAACTCATAGTCGAACCCTAGCCTATTCAAATTTTATGGTTTGAACAACAAGAAAATGAAACCAAATGATGAATCCTAAATTAGGGTTGACATCATATTATATCAATAAACATAATTATAATGTTTAATAAAAAATCGAATGCCTATCCACTTTAAACATTAAAAAATCAAAGCTTCAATACTTAGTTAATCCTTAGGTATTAAAAATTATGCCACCCTAGGTACCACATTAGGTCTAGGTTAGATAAAGTTTAATAAAAAATAATTTTGTTATATGATAAAAAATGATATTTACTTCTTTTCCATATATATATTCTAAAGATATTTTTTTTATTAAATTTTTGTAAGTACATGTCTGTATGGGATTAAAATGTCAACAGTTATTAAGTATAGTCATCCAAAGACAAATATACAATTGAAATATTCCGTAATGACATTAAAATTATAATTCAAAAAATAGTAACAAATGCAATCAAGATCAAAAATAGCATGTAAACACTGATCTAAACCAACTCAACATGATCAAGCATTAATTAATTAATACAACTGAAATTAAAGCTATCATATATAACTATGCACTAACAAATAATCATGCATTTATTTGTAGTATATGGTGTGTGTAGTGTTCCTTATCGAGTATCTATACCTCCAACGTATTCATCTACAACACCCTCTTGAATGATACTCTCTCTCCATATTCATCTAAAGAGTGGACTTTCTCTTGAATCTACTTCATAAATGCAAATGGTAGTTAACATGTAAAAATGATAATAAATAAAAATGCTACTAAAGTACAATAATACTAAATGAATATAATCCACATGCATATGAAACATATGTACATCTAATAAATCAAGTAGTGAGTCACACAAAAATAATCATTATATCTTTATCTATACTTCAACATAATGAAAATAATTTGCTACAATAATAATTAAAAAATATTAACCACATCAATATATATTTCATAAAAAAACCAAATTTAATGCAAAATGAGGATGTAACATGGTCACTCTTCCCCAAAGCCCTTTTTAAATTTCAATGACATGAGTTAACTTTTAATTTTTATAGAGTCAACCAAAAAAATATATACCTATTTTTAATTAATTTATAACCAACACATTAAAAATACTTTAAAAAATTTAGTTACCATAAATTTATTTTCATTATAGTAATTTTTATTTTACCATTTGATAATAAATTCATTTAAAAAAATATTATTTCCATAAATCTATGTTAAAGGTTTAATTTATGTTAAAAAAATTTAAGGGTGATTTTTTATTAACCTTAAAATATTTAATTATCTTAAATTTCTTTTCATTATAATAATTTTATTTTATTATATTATGTTAAATTTATCTAATATATTTTACATAAATATATATAAGATATTTATGTTAGTTTATTAATTTATTAATTTATATATATAATTAAAAATAATAATTTTATATTTATTTTTTAATATTTTGAATAACACTTATAAATCTATTAGAAGTTATATATTTTTTTATTTTTTTTAGATTTTTTTTATTTTAGATTTTTTTATATCTTGTATATTATATTTCTCAAGGAGTTTATCTTTTACTTCTTATTTATTTTTTTTTAAAAGAGATTAGTATTCATATTGTATATTTTATTTTTGTAAATAATTTTATTTTATTTTGATTTAATAACTTCTTATGACTAAATTATTCTAGTAGGCTTTTTAACTTTCTTTCTTTTTGGATGTACAGAGTGACTTGATTATGGGAAGGCAAATGTTCCTAGAGGAAGCTACTCATTTTTTTAATTAAGTTTTGTGGCATATATAAGACGCATTGGTGGCAATTTTAGCTATAGTATATCATACCTATAATAACCACTTATATATATATGTTTGTAAATAATCTTCTTTTCAATCGAAGTGTATATAAAAATATAGGATACAAAAGCTTCCATTCATTCAATACATAGATAACTTATTTTTAATTTAAAAATAGATAACTTCTTTACCAATTAAATACGGGTAAATAGTTAGTCAAGCATTGTTTTTATGGAATCCACACACATGTATCAACAATAGATTAACGTTGAATTTTCACTTCATTTCTTATTCATACATAAATAAATAAAAGGTGATAGAAGACATTTCTTTATTTTCATAAATATATATAAATAAATAAAATGTGATAAAAGACATTTCTTTATTTTCATAAATATATATATAAATAAATAAATGGTGATAGAAGACATATTTTTATTTGAAAATAAATAAAAGGTGATGGAAGACATATCTTTATTTCTTTCCATAGAAATAAGCTTTTCATATACAACCCATTAATAACAACTCAGAGAAGATTCAAGCTTAGAACTTTATATTCATAATGATGAATTATACATGCACAAGGTTCATTCAAACTAATTAATATCTCTTGAGAAATTCAACCCATTTAATAATATTTTAGGGGCCATATTCTTGTTAGAAAAGTATAAGTTTTTTTGGGTATCAATTGAAGTGCATGATTCACTCGTAAACACACAATTTATGCATTTATTTATTTTCTCAATAACAAATACAATCAATAATAAATCTGATTTAATCATCCAATCGTTATAATTAAATTCTTTTTTCATAGTTTTCATAAGGTATATGCATCATCTAGTACTTAGCAAGTAGAGAGTGGGTTTCTCACCTTTTAGCCATATGACATCATCACACATTTGTGAATTTCATCAATCCCTAAATTCAAAATGTGACCCCAAACAAATGAGTACACATATATAAGGATTTAGATATAGGGAAGAAGGGTTTGGCATTTGAAGCCTTCAAATTTTGCCAAGTAATTCACAAAAATCATCCAAGTATAGGCCATTAGTACCTTGGGGAAAAAGAATGAAAAAATAATAATGTAGCAGACAACATATATACTAAGTTTCCCATTTGATTATAGGAATACATTTGCATGACTAGTGAAAGTAGGCAACACACCTACCAAGTAGGATACCCATCTGCTTAGAGGAAAACATCTACATTACTTATAAACTCTAACATTCCCTTTGCCTATATGGATTCTCTATCAATATTTCTAGAAAGAAATCCCTTTCCCCTTTTCCCTAAGTAAAACCCATATAAGTTTATTCACACAAATAACATATAATTTTATACATATTCCAATGCAAGAACGTAGTATAATCTACCTCATCTCCTACAATATCAAGGTCTCTTTCTTCTTCAAATGTATTTCCTTTTAATTTTTCACATATCTACTTTGCCAATCTTCTCAAGATATGTTACAATCAAAATAAAATAAGATAATGCCTGAAGAATATAGAAATGGGATAAGGTTTATACCTTTTATATCCAATCAAGAGAGACATGTGTATGCTTTATACTTGCAACTCCATTCCCACCTATAACATCCTTGAAGATCTCAATCATGGTTATGATAAATTTATAAATTTCCTGTATGTTTCACATATCTAAGACACCCTATTATTGACCAATAAAAGTGCAAGGGAATGATTTTTGGATTTTTTAATGTTGTCCTTCTAGACAAATTTAAAAATTTGAGCCTTGGAAAGGGTTCCATAAAGATTCATTTACATAGTAATAATCAATGCAATGGAATGCCTTATCAAGGTTATATGTGGTACATATTCTGAGGTCCATGACATTATAGGTGTGTTTTTTAAATAAAAGTGCAGTCTAAACATGCAAAGTTTGGATAATAATATTCATGCATGATATTAGGCCCATATGTCATGTCTGAAATAGGTATAGTCTTCAGGTCATTACTCAATCTCTTGTCCCCCCTTCTTATTTGAACACATATCACCTATCTACTCATTCATCCATAAATTTTTTAATACAATATATACAATAATAATGATATAACATCATATCTCATGGAATAGCCACATAATTCCATGAATCCTATCATAGTTGTATAAATCATAACACATGTATCTATTTGTACCCATATGCACAATATCAACTACATATCCAACTCTTAATTATACCCACCATGGGTACATAACATAGCACATTATGCATAAATGATTAAAGAATTTTTATCTAATCACACTAAATACATGAATATCCAATCATGCAAATATGTGAATCATCCAATCATGTTATTAGTACAATAGAGCAATCAAAAACATTGTAAATCTACTGATCATGCAATATTGGAAGACTCATAAAAATATCCATAGATAAACCATGTGAATATAAATATATTCAATCATAATAACATGTCCACAATATAGTAAACATGGTAGTAAAATAACTTATTTTCATCATGATATATCAACATAAAAATTAAAATAATCATGTCTACATATTTAATGAACATGAAATAATAACATAATATAAGATCTTATATATCCAATATGAGAAATAAAATAATAATATGGAAATGAGGGTTTAAATATAAAATTGAGGCTAAAGATGACACGATATCTCCCACCCTTTATAAATACTTCCTCAAGGAAGTCACTATTGTAGATACTAAAATATGGTATTCAGTGCTTGACAATGACAAACTTGACACTAATTTACCATGCATGACTTGAGCAATCAAACAAGGTCCTAATTTTCCATCCTCTAACCCTTACATGTTATTTTATGAGTCAACTCCTCCATTCTATTTTCATATACCTATAACTACTAACTATTCTAAATAGACGTCTCAACACTCTCAGAGTAGTCCACCTATAAATGGGTTAGTTTAGCTAGTTATGGTCATTACTAGTAGTCAATAATGACCTAGTTAGTTATAACTAACCTACTCTTAGAAATGAATATTTTATAAAATTGAAACCATTGTTAGGGCCATCCTATAACCTAGCATGTCAGTGAATTCAACTATATAAAAAACCAAGGCTTCAATTCAAATCATCGGGCATCTATTTATTAAATTATTACACATTAAGAAGATATGCCCCATTCTTCCCAATTTTTATATTATTCACTATGAATAGTCATAATCCAAGTATACAACACTAAAAAAACTAAGTAAAATCAAGCATGTTCAAATATAAAATCCAATGTTTAGTTATATTGATATATTGAAGGAGCACAATTCCATAATCACACTGGGTGGAAGAACTACATGTCCTTGATTTCCCTCCTTAGAGTATTAGACAAATCATCAAGCATTAGTGATTTGGGTTAGCTCATCTTATTAAACTCCACCCCCCCCTATTATTTACAATTTTCTAGATCTCATAAGTACATATAGGATTTTAAGGCAAAGAAGGCCAATTTTTAGATTTGCTCAGGTCATCAGGGTTTGGGATCGCAAGTATAAAGTAATCAATGATAGTTATAGGTGATTATACATTAATTATGTCAAAAAATTTACATTATATTTATGACCAACAAATTATTATCAATCTACAATACTAACCTAATGATGTAGAGCAGAGAGGCAAGCAGAGTAGTTTTTAAACTGAGTGAACCCTAAGTTTGTTTATCCTTGATTTCCACTTCTAGGAAATGTAGTAACAGTTAGGCAGTCAATTTTAAAATATAAGTACCATGATCTATTTAATATTTTCCATACCTAACATATGGCCTCATCAAATAAAAATATTAAATGATCAATTTTCACATTCAAATTGTATGCTTGAATGCCAACTCTATTGATCTAAATTCCATTATAAAGTTATATATTAATAAGAATAATCTTGACCATTAATTCAAATTAGGGTCAAACACATTGATAAACCTATACACATGTTGTAAGCACCCAAAATTGGTCAAGAAAACACAAGTATTATGTCTCTTGTAGTTATTTCATAGGAAGTTCTTGATGATGAATGAAGGTCTTGTCCGCATGGTCACTTTAGTCTTTTGGTCCTTATTATGACTTGTCTTCCCATATTTTATACCTTCAATGGTCTTATCTCATGCCTATCCCAATCATGGGGCCCCTAGCCTATTTATTTTAGTTACAACCCATTTTTTTGCCTGTAAGACAATAGTGTGGTCCTAAACAGTAGCACACTACACTATTGTCCACCTCAGTGCTATTGTCCAATGATCATATTTTTAGCTTCTTTTAGGTCCTTATCTTTTTTTGGGTCTTTTATTATGATTTTATCTATCTTTTCACCTTGTCAACCTGCAAAAAAGCTTCTTACATTCAAATTAAATTTCCTTATAAATAAATAACCTCACAAGTAATTTTACATTTAGCACTTAATACTTTGGCACATAATTACATACAAATTGGTTAATATTATATCTCAAAACTTTGCATATTACTCAACTTCACACATATATCTACATGTTTGATCAAAGAATTGATTAATCAAAATTCATTCTATCATACAATGCACATTGATTATGCATGTTACCTAAGGGAGAACTAAATGTGATTTAAGACCCCTATCATTGGGGTTAATGTAGGTAGTGGTCAAAATAACAAGGGTTCTGCATCATACAATTGTAATATACCAAAACCCACTTTTTCCTTCCTTTGCATTTGATGTCATTTTTTTTTCATATGCACAAGTGTTCATTAGGGGTTTGAAGGGAAAATAGCCAAATAGTGATACATAAGAATGATAAAAGACTCCTAATTACACCTACCAAACACAAAAGAACCCCCACAATATCCCTAAAAGTCTTAGTGCCCCTATTTATAAAATGACATTAATGTGGTACCCTACTAATAACACAGTGTGATACTATCCCATTGACTACACTATTGTCATAAGGTAGTCATAACTCCAGTTTCAAAATGAAAGGACTCCATATTTTTCTCCTAACCCATTTTAGCATTATCATCATCTAGTGATGCATGTTTTATTCTACATGAGTGGATTTCCTAGTTATAGTTGCTATTTAGGGTAAATCAATTTAATTATTTATTTTCAGTATATATATCTAGATTTACCCTCTCTACTTACCCCTTTAATAACCCAGGGTTTTACATTCTATAACTCCTTTAATATTTAAATCATTTGGTGAACCTGACTTACTTGGAATATTGCTTTACAACCCCAATTCCATCGTCAGGTTTGCCTTATCCATTTTTTTGTAACAAATTAGGGTTTATAAAATTCTAATTTTTGAACATCCTGACTAATCCATATCATTCCTATATTAGGATTTCATTAATTAAAAATTTTAAAATTTTGTCCTAAAACCCTTCAAAACCTTCGATCTACATATTAGGTCCTCATACATCCAAATATTAGCCCTTAGGATTTCAATTCAATTTCTTATTTTTATTTAATTTGGGTTGAATATATAACATATTTTCAAACATATTTATGTTGGATTATCCTCTACCCATTGTTTACCTATTGTTCATTTTTTACATTTTCTTTTGGGGTAAGTTTAGAATGGCCTCTAGGGAACCTCTTCCCCATCACCTAGTTGATCAATTTTTGAAAATTTCAAATAATTATACAAATGAATGGACCAATTTTCAAAATTGCACACCATCATGAAATAATGAGCATGATTTCATTTTATGATGATGATGATGATTATTGTTATAATTATGGATATGGTGATTACTATGAGCATGATAATGAAAGTGATAATGAGGATAGAGTAGATGCATCTTCTTCTCCCTCTCCTCCCTCTTCCCCTACTTCTCATAATCAACTTAACAACATAAGGCCAAAAGATCCCCTTATAGGTAGTGATTTGTTTGAACACGATCCTAGCTTTTCAACCACTTTTGCTACATCCCTATTCTAATTGAACAACTATAAGAGAAATAAAATAAATTTAATTTTGCATGATTCAAGAAATATTCCTTCACATGATGTACCAAACATAGAAAAGGAAAATTTACTTTCTTCACCTTTCTCAATTCAATTCAAAAAATCATGTACAGCTGATATTATACCTTTTACAAGTTTATGAACTAAAGTAGATGATATTATGTTGTCAACTTCTTTTGCCTTTCAATCTCAACATCTAAATTCCATGAAAAATATAGATAATTCAAATATCTCTAACCCTTCTCCTACATGTCATAATGTGCCAAAATAAAAAATGATTTCTAATTATTCTACTTTGACTCCATTATTGAAAATCATAATAACATGTGCATTCCACTCATAGCTAGTGAAAATACACATTGCATTCCACCTATGCATGATGATATGTTGCATAATAGTAAAAATTTAAAATCTTCTTATACTCTCTCTTATTGAACATGAAAATGATAATTCTTATTCTATTACCTCTACAAGTGAAATAAAATCTAATTTTGATAAAATTTGGAATAAAAATGATTATTATGATTTTAGTGAAGAAGAAATTGAGTCTAGTCCTCTCTCCACATAATTGATCTCTCATGTCAATATTGATTGATTATTAAATGCTAATTCAAATAATAATATGTCTTCAGATAAAAACGTGTGAACTTATACTCATGTTCATAGTTTACATGGTTTATATTCACATGATAACAATGTGTCTTCTATTCCATTAGCATGTGTTACTTCTTTTAAAATTTAACAAATTAAGATATATGAATGAATATCATCCACCCCTCCTCACTACAATAGCACCCATTCCTCATTCTAACCTCCATGAGGGTGATAACTAATTTCCCTCTCACAAGTTCCAAACTATCACCTCTCCAAAGGTTACAGTGACCCAACCTAATACCTCTAATAATGCTCCATGAAATAGTGTAGAAGTGGATAAAATTAATAATAAGATTTAGTGTTTAAATAATCCTCTTAATGAGGTTAACATAACTTCTCAAGAGGTAATCTCTTTGATGCATGTCATGGGTACTTTAAAATAACAAGTACATCAGCTCATCTTGGAAAGCAAAGCATAATAATCTTGGTTTGATTTTGATGCTATCCATGATAATACAATTTCATGCACAATAATCAATTCAAAACTACCAAAGCAGTTTTAGATACCAACATTGTTGAAGCTCAATGGACATGGAGATACATATACTTGCACACCAAAGTTTATAGAAAGCTCATGGAACATACCACTGGGAGTTTGATTTTCATACAGTTATTTCCTATAACTCTAGAGGATGAGGCATTAAATTGGTTCATCCATTCACTCCCCAGTGGTTCACTTCATGCATATGATGAGTTAGAAGAAGTCTTTCTCATGCATCATACCTAGAATAAGGGACCTCAAATCACATATGAGAGGTTACCTTCACTACACCAGGGTGAGTTAGAAATAATAAATGATTACATTCAATGATTCAAATCATGTATGTAATAGTTGATTTACCAATTGACATATCTAAAGACATGGTACATCTTTGATAGAGGCCTCATTTTCCCTATTAAAGAGAGATTTTTGTACGAGACATCCCAGTAATTTTGGCATCTATGTTACAAAACTATGACATTAGAGAAGAAGTTGGGACTAGTTGAGACACATTCCAAGGTATATTTTGATTTATATCTCTCATAGCCACAATCATTCAATATGGCACATGCACCTAATCAACTTATGATTAAGTAAAAAGTGGAATAGAAACAACCAATCAAGATACTCAACAAAGGCAAAGAGATACTACATAGAGCATCTCCCATAGTGAGTAGATCACAAGACACCAATAGAGGGGCTATACATTTTTCAAACAAAGATGCGCCTCATGATATCTTACTTATATTAATATATAGGGGGTTGATCACAATTCCTCCTACTCATCATCATAAAGGCACATCATTTGCATATAATAAGGAATAAATCATATTTTAATAATCATAAAATCAATGGACATTGGGAGAATAATTGTTGTGCACTCAGAAATCATATTGACTAGTATGTAGATAGAGGCATTATATCATTAACATAAGGGGGCATCAATATCTCCTTCTCCACACTCTCCTAGATAATGTTCCTCTATGAATGAGTTATCCCAGGACATTCTATTCAAAGATCCATTGTTTACTCATTGTATGAGCCATGTGGTTTCTAGGACACATAATTAAGTGAGATCTCATGAACCATAGAGTTAACAGAGATGGAAACTAGTCCATAGGAATCAACCTACTTATAACAACATGGTGACAAAAAGGGTAACAACTCAACCACAAGTTCAACATGACAATCAACTAATATATTTGGTAGAGATCATAAATATTAGATCATAATTTCATAATGAAAATGGATTAAGATATTTGTTAGAGATCATAAAGATAAGAGCATAGTTTCAACATGACAACCAATTAATATATTTGTAATACATAATGCACAATAGAGTACAACTTCAGTATGAAAACTGATTAAGACATATATAATAGAGTCTACAAACCTAACTACCATCATTACACCACAAGTAGTATCAATTCTAGAGTCTACTTATACACCTACACAGTATGATCAGTATGGTCACTTGTTTACTATGCCATCAGGATTCAAATAGTGCATGTCAGATTCACATGATCATACTCATTTATAGTATAACACTTCTATGTCATTGATAGTAACAACTAGCAGTCATAAACCAATACCAATATATACTCAAACATCTATATATAATTAAAAGTAATTACCGTTATCAAGCCACATAATACATTTCCATATAAACACATAAGTAAAGAATATAATCAAACATCTGCTCAAGTAGACAATGCCACAATAAATTATACAAATAACATAATCTCCATACACACACACACACAGATATATATATATATATATATAAAACTTAAAAATAAGTTTTCTTATAATGATACACACTCACTCAATAATAGGAGCTTCATCATTATGACCAACCTCATCTCCCTCACTCCCATACACACTAGAGCTCGATGATCCTACATCTCCTCTAGATCTAGACTGAGATAGAACTCTACGATTGGGATTCTTCTCTCGTAGCACCATTACCTCAACCAACAGCTCTACATGTTCTTGTTATAGATGAATATAGTCATCCAAGATCCTACTACCTACCCCACCCAAACTATCAGGTGGGGGCATAGCTCAACTCTATAACTCAACATATGCCTTATCTCTATCTACTATTGCATGCCTATATGATGTGGTAGCAATGGGAACTTGATCAAAAAAGTGGGCATGGATTCTTGAAACCCTTGTATCTCTTTCCACTAACCCATCATCCATGACATCATCGAGAACATGTTGTGTAAGCTCTTGTAACACAACCTCAATGATGGTTTCCTAGTACTCATCATCTCCTGCATTGACACACCAAAATAATACATTAGATATATAAATTAATAAGATAATACTAAACAAACCAAGCATATGAATATATAAATGATAATATTCCCTCAACTATTCTAATAGGATCCAAATCTAGTGCATCCTCTATAACAACCCCATCTCCTAAAAATAGTGGCAACCATCTATGTCATCTCAAATTAGAAAGTTGAAATGATTTTTTAAATCAATCAATAAAACCTATTTAGCTAATGTTTTCAAAATACCACCCACCTAAGGTTGGCCCTGTGGCAAATTTTTTCAACCATTACCAAAATCTTCTAATCATGATATCTTGAGAACCATGGCTCTAGTTTTTGATCCATTTATTACATGCAAAACTCAATGATAATAACCCACACATTATATTAATTCATTTCTATCCCAATCAATTTGACTTCATAGACAATAAAACTCATTTTTCCTTAACAAACTCACTTAGATGATATGCCTATATATGTCTCCATTTATAAATAATTCCTCTACAATTATCAAAATAATCGATATAAAATCATCTTATCAACACTAACTATTCACTAACACATCTACCAGCATCAATTTTGGCTTGATACCCTTACCCAAGTTTCATCTCTCTCACCAAAATTAGGGCATATATACACCATTCATATTGATACAGGTTGACTCAAATTTCTCAATTTAGTGACATAGACACATAGTTTGGCTCAGATAATCAGTGGCTTATATATACAAATACATAGTTGACTCATATTTATCTATTCATTGACTCAGACAAATAATTTTTCATAGAAACACAAATTGATTTAGATATTCAAATACACATATTCACTTAGTGACTCAAACATATAGATACATAATCTTCTTTACTGAAACCCTCAGATACTCATTTAAGTAGGTACATATATTGACTTAGATTTTTAGCATTCCACAACACTAATTCAGGCTCTAAGATTTTACACAAGACTTTGACATAGTTACAAACTCAAATTATGACTATAGGGGCACATACATGGTACACCATCCCTATATATACATGCAATTTTATGCATAAGATACATAATACATTACTCAAATATGAGGTTTAGGGATATGATGCAGGGCACATGTCCTCAATGCCACAATATTTCACCAGGATATACAGATGAAATGGAAAATTGTACCATTCACTATGTACAAACTACTAGATTGGACTCAAATTTTCACTGGGATTTCACCATATTGAGTCATATAGCTATCTATAGATGTTGATCGATAGTTTTCACCAAACCCAAATTATTTATGTTGAGCGATAGTTTTAACCTATAAGAACATTTAGTTTCATACTCTATTACATATCAGAGTGGGGGCAAGAAGGGCCTATTTATCCACATTTATAGAATACTTATCAATTCAGTCACATATCAGAGTGTGCAAAAATAAGGATTTATTTCTCAAAATCTAGTCAGTTACTCAAATTTAGTACATAGGACACCCATGTTGTGGATTTTCTCTTCACATCTAGTATTCCAATGCCTGTCCACTTCTCTAGCCAGAAAGTGGGATGGGTCCAGAGCACATCCACATAGGTAAGTAAAGGTACACATTTTTATTTTTATTTTACTCTATTACTTCCATTTCCATTTCAATAATATAATAAAAAGGGGGAAAATATACACACACTAAATTTTTCAAGCAAACACAAGTTTTATGCATTTTATAGCTCTTTCACAAGAAGTTCTTGATGATGAATGAACATTTTGTTTGCATAGTCACTTTGGTATTTTGGTCCTTATTATGACTTGTCTTCCCATATTTTGCACCTCCAATGGTCTTAGGTCATTCATATTCCAATCATAGAGGGCCTTGGCCTATTTGTTTCAGTGACAACCTAGTTTTTTACCTATAAGACAATAACACAATCTTAGATAGTAACACACTGTACTATTGTCCATCTCAACATTTTTTCCCAACGGTCATATTTTTATCTTGTTTTGGGTATTTACCCTTCTTTGGGTCTCTTCTTATGATTTATCTATCTTTTCACCTTGTTAACCTATGAACAAGCATCTTATATTAAAAGTAAATTTCCTTCTATTTAAAGATCCTCATTAGGGATTTTGCATCTAGAACCTACTACTTTTGCACATAATTACATAATAATCAATCAATAGTATAGTTTATCATTCTACATATTACTCAAAATCACACATAGATCTGCATGTTTGATCAAAAAAGTGCCTAAGTAAAAGGCATTTTAGCATACCATGCATGTTGATTATGCATGTTCCCTAAGGGAGAACTACATGCAATATGAGACCCATATCATTGGGGTTAATGTAGGTATTGGTTAGAAAAATAGGGGTTCTACATCACCTGATCATAATATCCCACAACTCATTTTCCCCCTTAATTTTGCTTTTGATGTCATTTTTATTTCATATGTGTATGTGGTTATTAGGGTTTTGAAGGTAAATCAACCAAATAGTCATACATAAGAATGATCAAAAGCTCCTGAGCACACCTACCAAACCCAAAATACCCCTTAAAACATCCCTAAAAGTCTCAGGGCCCCTAGCCATAAAAGGACATTAGCATGATACCTTGCAGATAATGCAGTGGACTACTATCCCACTAATCGTGTTATTGTCATAAGGTAGTTATAACCTAAGTTTCATAATGAAAGGACTCCAAGTTGTTCTCTTGACCTATTTTAGCATTGTCATCATCTAGTGACACATGTTCTATTCTAGATAAATGGATTTCCTCCTTATAGTTTGCTAAATTTAGGGTAAATAAATTTAATTAGCTATTTGTAATATATATTTGTATTTACCCTCTCTACTCAAACTTTTAACAACCTAGGGTTTTAAATTCCATAACTCCCTTAATAGTTAAATCACATATCAAATAGTGTAAAATCTTAGGTTTTCATTTAGGGTTTCATCCTTCTAGGGTTTAAGATTCTAGTTTTAGGGTTTTTTAATTTTTTCCTAATAAAACACAGTAATCATGACCATGTTAAATAAACATTAGTGGTTAACACAACTAATGAAAATTATTTATTCATGTTGTCCTAAATTTAGAGTATATTTTATTTGGATTAACTATGTAAATAAGTAAGTAACTAAGATTAATTACAAATTCATTAGTGAAGCTAAGTTTACCAATGAACAATCCCAAGCCTTCCTCCCAATTTATTGTTGCTATATCCAATACAAGATGCCTATTTTTACCACTAGATGCCAATATACTTACATGATCCCCTTTGATCTTCCTGATAAACATTGTATAAAATCTCCCATTCACCACATTGATGGATTTATCATGAATATTGAGATTGATGATATAATTACTAGTGACAAACAAAATTCCTTAAAACTTGAATAATTAATTGAATATCTTAATATGAATCCACATTAGATAAAGTATATATTATATATAAAAATAAATGAGCAAAAGACATTAGCTCAATAATCCATATTAGGTATTTAGACCACTACTACTAGTACCATTCCCATGTCCATACCTTTTGTGACCTATGTGACATCTATCAATAATATGGGGCCATAAAAAGCTTTTGATAGATTTCAATGCCTATTCTTATACTAGTAACCTTTACCTCATATAGGATGGATACACATAAACCATTTCCAACTTTACTTAGTACACATTCCCTTGAGAAAATTTTGATGATCCTACATACCAAGGTGTTACAATTGGAGCAAGGTGCATCAAGAGCTAGACATACCATGGATTCACATGCCTTACTCCATAACCCATTAGCTCCTAAGATAGACACCTACCCTTTACCTATGGGAATCATTTATATTAAGATCCCATTATACAAAGGTAAAGATGATCCGAGAAAACACCTTAGATCATCCATGAAGCTTTCTTAAACCATGCATACAATGATAATGTTTTGAACAAGTTATTTATAAGGAATCTCAACTTATATAAATTGAGATGATTTTATTGTAGACACCTAAAAATAGCCACCGATAACCTCCAATCAGGGTTTTGGCCAATTTTCACCCAAAATGCATAATTTAGGCTAAAAATGCTAAAACATAATAAATGATGTGAAACTAACATATTCAAATTCCAATTTTGCACAGGGTATCACTAAATGGGGTAATGCAATTTATGGGCCAACTAACTTTGATTATACCATTCTGAGTCAAAATGCCAATTTTGCACCCACATGCTCTGAATTGCTCTTTCCTATCAAATCTTTTTCACAAGACTCATGCCTTTGTTATTTTTTGTTGGCAACACCCTAAATGAGAATATGGTTCCAACACATCTGATAGTGCCTTCTAATTCTAATCTAGTCAAATTTAGGACCAATAATAAGGCATTCTGATCAATTTGAGTAATTTGTCCATAAAGTGCTTAATCATGTTTAAGAGATAATTAACCCAAATCAAGGCCTAATCAAGAATTCCATGGAAACTTATTGAATACTTTGTTTTGGAAATAAATATTGAATATCTACATCATCAAGTGACCTCATTCTTAGGAAGACATCCCTAGGCCATAAATTCCACAAATATTAGGACCCATGCCCTCCATGCCTCTTAATTGTCCCTTCTTCCAATGTCATGATGAGGATAATTAAAAACTTATTTCCAAAAATTTAATTAATCCTCAACCACATATCTCAATCTTGAGATGGATTGTTGAGGTTGATTCTGATCAAATCCAAAAATCTATAAATAGGAGGCCTCACAACATCATTTATAAGTTTAATTTGTGCAAAGTTATAATGTACTATTGGTTCTAAAAGCTTCATGAAACTAGTGTTACCATGCCAAATTGATTCCAATCCAAGCCAAGCCACAAGCCAAAGGTGCCAAGGAGAGATGGAGGTATCCAAGCTTCCATTTCAAAGGACTTCATGAGCACAAGCCAAGCAAGCCACCACTACAAAGGCATTTAGAGCTTCCAAGGAAGGTGAAGGAGTTATTGTGTTTTGATCCCTTGATTTTTAGTTGTGATTATCATTTGATTTTGTTAACTAAGCTTTCCCTAGTGTCTAGGCCTAGAGATGTTATGTTATTAGCATGTTTCTTTCATTTTGTTTTCATTTTGGAACTAACACCATACTGACCATCCTCTCTCAAGTCAAATTCCTAGATCACATAATGGCATGCCCGATGGGACTAGATGCATCCTACACATGAATAAGATCATTTTACATCTTTGAAATCTTCATTTGGATCACTAAAATGCTTTCAATTTGATTTTCTAACTTTGTTTTACCATTTTTTGTTTGCCACAGGTTTACACAGTAACTGATGTCGATTATTAAAAACACCATTGATTGGCATAGGCATCATCAGTCACTATTTGTGTAATTTATGTCGGTTAGATAACCATTTTTGGTTATTAAGTGTAACTGACATTGGTTATATAACTGACGTCGGTCACTATGTTTTCTTGAAAACACAAACCTGAGAGCTATTTTAAAATGTTTGGTTTGGGGTCATACAAAATCCATTTTTGATGATTTTTTTTTAAAACCACATGTTTTCTCCAAAATTTTCATAATTTAGAATTATTTTATCTTCAAGTTTCATATATTTTTTACAAAATTTTGAAACTATATTTAAAATGTTTTTAATCTAACATATTTGCTTTTGGGGTGATGCCTTAAGGATAGACAGGTAACCAACAGATTTCAAATTTGATAAATCATGTTTTAGACCACATTTTGAATGATTTTAAAATGAATTAGGAACATTATTTTTTTTCTTAAAGTAATATTTAAGGTTCTTAAATAACTTTTTTTATCATTAGTTTTCAAAGTTACAACTGAGACCAAGGGGTCAAATGAAAACCACCAAATCTTTCAATTGGGCTTAAAATTGAACACACTTGTCATTTTTGTCTTCAATAGTTGTTTGATCTAATTTTTGTTTGGAAAGAAAAGGGATGTTTCATGTATGCTCTTTGAGTTGTCCCCTTTAGGGAATCCTTGGAATCAAAAGCATCATTCCTATTGTAAATAGCCTAGTCTAAGGCTTGAAAAGAAAGTCATCTAAAGCACTCCCCAAAAACTCATCAAAGTTTGGGTGACCTTGAAAACAACCCTAAAGTATTTATATTTTCATGCTTTCTTTGTTTTTATGCATCTTGGCTTGTGAGGGGTACTTCATCATCTACCGTAAGTTCTTTAGGGAAGCTTTAGCCCAGGGTTTCATCTCCTGACATTGACTTCATTGGGATCCATTGGAGTTACACACAGGACATAGTAGAATTTTGGATATCACACTACACTAAGTAAATAGGAGGATGTAGTGGTTTCAAAAAGGACTAGACCTTTTTGCAATCAGCCAAGTGATATGGACCCAAAATCTATGCTTTTATTTTGCATTGTTTAGCATGAAAGTCATTGTGTAATTGATTCCCCTAGATCATTTGAAAACTTGTTAGATCTTAGACAAATCCCCACTTACCATGGAAGTATTATTGGTTCAAGGTGTGCCTCAAGGTCCAAGTCATATTACTATCATTTGAGAGAAGGGGGGAAGTAAAAACCCTACTATATAATATGTATTTACTTTTAGATGAACACTTAAAATCCTCTCAAAATGACGTATATTGATGGATTCCAACAATACCAAGCAACCTAGTCAGCTTAAGATCTAAGGGAAATTAATTAGTTGATCTTGTCCTAGTTTAAAGTCTTGGGTGGATTCAAAAACTTGGTGTAAATAAATAATCCAAACCAAATGCATATTCCAAATTTTCCTTTAAACAAAAAGTCATTATGTTGCCCACGTGAGATCACCCATTTACTTTGTTCAAAGTTCATCAAAAGCTTGAGAGTCATATCATCTAATTTAGCACAATTATGCTGCCCAATTGAGTCTAGACCTTTACCAAAGTTGTTTAAGTTCTTCACTTATAATTTAAATTTGAAATTACACCTTTACACGTTCATAGGGTTGGTGTGTTAAGTGGGTTCACCATTTGCACTAAACTTGAGGGAACTTACGTTTAATTTCCAATTTAGGTTGAAGGTCATTTAAGACTCATAATTATTATCATCACTTGATGGACTTAAGCCATTTTATGCTAAACACTTGCACTTTAAGTCTATACACCACAACATGTTGAGCTAAGAAAGGTAGTGTTATGCTAATTGTAAGAAAACATCTTTGCCTTAGAAAGTTTTTGAAGCAAACCTTTTTATCACACCTTTTTGGGTAGTATAACATCATTACATTGGCCAAAACATTTTGATTATTGTTTCATAGACCTTCTTTCATATAGTTTCAAATTTGTTCCTACATTTTTAGACCAATCTGAGTGTACTTTTGTGATCTTTTGTCTAAACACTTATACTGATCACCTTTGTCTAGCTTGTTTGTCAACAGAACCAAGTTTAATACCATTTTTTGTGAGAAAATAAACTATTGCTAAAGTGCCTTTTATTTCATACCTCATACCTAGTTGACCCAGTTCATGTCCAAGAATCGAATGCCTGGTGTTTGTTAGAAGTGTTTCAAATCTATTAGATTAAAACTTTCATCTATTTTCAAAGTCTAGCTTTTGACGATGTTTGGCCAAGAGTCCTAGCACAAGCCTTGTTTGAGACTAGATTTTGATGCCACATTTGGCCAAAAGACCTAGCAACTTTTAAATTCCTATATTAGAATGATTTGAAACACTTCAACCTTAGAGTTTGGTATTTTAATTTTTCAGTCCATTTACTTGCTTACCTTTGTGTGAATAGTTAAATGTTAGATAATTTATGCTAGCTTATTTCCTCACAAATATTTGCATAAACTTTTTGATATTTTTGACAAATGTAGACCAAGTTGAAGGCATCATTTGTTTTAGATTCTATCCTTTTTAGAGTTTGTAGAACTCTTTGACCTTTTATCACAAATCTTTGACTATGGATCCCAACATGTATTCCTACACTCATAGTGGACTCATGTATAATCTAAGGATTAGTAATGTAGTTGCACAAGAAGAAATGGTGCAAGACCTCTATGTGGATAACATTGCTTATGAGATGGATTCTTATCCCTCTTATAATACTCAATCAAGGGCACAAAGCCAAGATCCATTAGCTAACTATCTGGTTAACACACCACTTTACATAGAATAGGACCAAGAACAAACTGTGCAATACCTAGCTATAATACTTGCAGTGGATGAGCTAGTTCTTCACCAGACATATTCTACTGATATAACTTCCACGTATGATCCATCTTTATTTGAGCAACATTTTTTAGAGAATGAAGATGAGATTTTGGTTAGAGCCACAGAGGTAGGGGTTAAGTTTCTAGCAGACTTCCCCCATGAAAATTTACCAAGTCTAATAAGAGTGCCCCATAATATCATTTACGATCAATAGGCGTCTTCTAGCAAACCTATGGATATAGTCCAAATAACGTACCAAGATCCTAATATATCTGATCAAAGCAAAAACATCATAGAAGATCACTTTAACCAAATATAGATATCATATCAAAAATATCTAAAATCTAGCACATGATTTCAATTAGATGAATATGGTAAGTAAGCCCCTCATTGACCTAGTACCTTCAACAAGAGTGTTGATGGAATTAATTGGATAATAAAATCCAAGTTTTGGTCTATTTGTACAAACTGATTCGATAGATAACTTGATACATATTCTAGTTATTAAAGAAGTGTCTTCAAATTCTACACTGAATAGTGAGCCAAACGTAGTGGACAATGTGCAAACAGTGTCAAATCTTGATCAATGTGGTACTAACACACAAAAAATTAGCTAACAATATGTGCCTATAGTTAATCCTATGAATAATTCATCATACCGAGGGATAGGATTTTTTGCACCCCAGCCACAACCAACTGCTTCCTCAAATATACAACCTACAGGGTTAGGTAATCAAACAATGGCCAATATCACAATTCAGTGATAGAATGTGATGAATCCTACTCCTCCTCAATATGTAATGAGTAGTATTCAAAAACAATAGACATAACCTAATATATCAATGTAATAGAGGATAAATACATTGCCACCTCAGTTAGGGGCAACTAATATTTCACTTCACCAATTAATGACAAACATACCTCTTCACTTGCAGACTAATATGCCAATTCAAAACCAAGTAATGACTAGTCAACAACATGCAAATTGGTAATGACATATGCCAAATCTGAAACCTACATTCACTTCCTCATAGGGATTCATGCAACAAGGAGGTCCCCATGTTTCTCAAGTACCTACTAAATAACCATTAGTTCAAAATGTGCCACAAATCTAGAAATAGGGTCTTGGTCCACAAGTTCCCACTCAACAGTAAGGTTTGATTAGTCAGTAACATGTCCCTTTTCAACCACAACAGGCATAGTATCATTATATCCCTTCACCCTAACCATAAAATCCCCTATGTCAAACCTTTATCACCAATCCAAACTAGAATATCATGAAGCTAAATGTGCAATTTCAAGTACATCCCAATCCACATATGATATTCCTGGTCCATTCCCCAACCAAACCAATATACCAAACAGGTATCTCCATCATACCCTAGTCAAAGTATCCCACTTGTGACCTCTCAACCATTTACCCAAACCAACATTCTCCCTCAAACCAATATACCTTCCAGTTTCCTCTCCCAAGAATTGTAGCAAATGAAGGATGTAATTGCTACTATTCAGGTGAAGAAGCAAACCAAAAATTTCAAATTTGATGACATATGTTCCTATCCATTCAACATGGAATACTTGTAGATACCATTTCCTCCTAGATATGAACCATCGAAATTTGATAAATATGAAGGGAAAGGCTATCCTAAGGCTCATTTGACCAAATTCTTTGTCGCATGTCAATCAATGGCATATAGCGACCTATATCTTTTGTTGTTATTTCTAATAAGCTTGGCTAGACAAGCCATGGAGTGGTTTTTGAATTTTCCCAAAAATTTAGTAATGGATTTTGATGATCTTTTCGATAAATTTGTGCATCACTTTTCCTATAATCTCAAACATGAGATTTCATCAGTAGACCTAACACAAGCAAAGAAAAAAGATGGGGAGAGTTTTGTGAGTTATTTACATTGATGGAGAGCCCTTGCAAGACATTTCACCCATATTTTACTAGATAAACAATTAGCTACTATGTTTACCAAAAATTTGCATAGTGAGATAGCTTACCATCTGGAATTGCAATGTGTGCATACATTCAAGGAGATCATTGATAAAGGTTTGTTGATCAAAAGAGTGCTCATCAATAAAGGAGTCATCAATCTTAATTCAACTAATCAAAATCAAGGTACCAATCAGGGAAATGACCAACATCCCATTCAAACTCTAGCATCAAAACTAAGATAGGCTAATATCTATGAAAGATCAAAACTATTCAACCACAACAGGAATGTTGTGGGAAATGGAGTAACCAAATCTCATCATGTCCAAACTATGCAAACATTATTTGTACCACCTTTTCAACTTAATCCTACCTATTAACCTCTCCAACTAATACTACAAGCATAATAACCAAGATTTGCACAACAAATACAAAAACCTTTACCATTACAAAACCCTCCTCCTAAAAGAATTGTCCCTACACATCGTGTCTTTAGTGACCTAGGAGAACCTATTGAGTTTATATTTCACAAGATTACTATCTCTAATATAATTAGTTGGCCTATACCAAAGCATTATCTGCAAGGCATTCCTTATACTGATTGGTACCATGAGAATGAATTTTGTGACTATCATCAGGTCAATGGGCATAATCTATGAAGATGTGTCTAAATCAAGCATTTAATCGATAATATGTTGGAGAATGGGGAGATACAATTAGATAATGGTGCTTCGACTTCCAATCAAACTCTTGGGATCTATCAAAACCCATTTCCCCAACATAATAATCAACAACAGTAGAATAATCAATAACAACAACAATAACGACCAATGCAGCATCAAAATCAACAATATCAAAATCAAAGGCTAAAATAGTAGAACCAATGCAACATCAAAATCAACAGTATCAAAATCAAAGGCTAAAATAGTAGAACCAAAAAAATTAGTAGTAGAATCCATAACAATAGAAAAATTGAAAAAACCAAGGTAAGAATGGTAACAAACAAAAAACTTACCATGTAATTGCACATGACTACAATAGGGTTGTAGGTCATATTATAGGGGGTAGCGTTAATACCATCTCCATTAATCCTAGACCAAGTACTAATCAGTGTAGACCATTTCTAAACAACAATATTTAGCCAAATCACATGGATAATCCTTCTTTGACCTAGGAGTGCATACAGGCAAACCAACAAACTAGGACTTCCCCTTTTGGATCTTATAGTGATAACTTGTCCTTGCCATGTGACCATCTATAAGTGCACCAATAATTGAGACTTTTCCTATCTAGTCCCACACCATTCCCAGCATCGATTAGCAATAATGGTCTAGTATTTAATCTTGATTATGCAATCACAACTTAGAGGTCAAATATTACTATCATAGGCCCACAACCATCTACCACTTTGCCTGTCATCCAACCAACCATTCAGCCTCAAAATAAACCATTCACTATTGACCAAGATAAGAAGTTTGATATTGTGGAATAATTGTATAAGACACTAGCACAAATTTATATTATAGATTTGTTACAGATGTCAATAATCCATAAGAACATCTTGAATGAGTTTTTGACCCAATCCATTATTGCTAGTGACATATCCCTTGATAAATTTCAAGCTTTAGTTGGACACCTAGCTCCAGCCTAACAAGTCACATTCAACCAAAGCGATATGTCTTCCCTTGGCCCGCTTCATAATAACCCATTATACATTGAGGTTTGTATCAACTAGCATAAAGTGAAATGTGTCCTTATAAATAATGGATCTGGCCTCAACATAGTGTCTCTAAAACTCATCAAGCTTCTTGGGTACATAATGACAAATCTCTAGCAAAAAAAATAACTATTAAATCTTATGATAATCAAGAAAGAGAGTCACAAGGCACCATTAGTTTGCCAGTTATCATTGGGCCTTTAACCCATGATACACTTTGCCATGTGCTTGATATTGAGTTATAAGACAATATGCTTCTAGGCAATCGTTGGTTATATGAGATTCATGCAATCCCATCAACACTACACCAATGTATCAAGTTTTCCCACTCAGGTATAGAAGTGAATATTCCAAGAGATTTACACCCATATGAGCGCTGCAAGCATCTTAAGGCTGAGTTTCAAATATATAATTATTAGTACGGTATGAATCTAAGTTCCAAGCAAGATAGAAAAAAAGATATACTTATTGATCTTGTATCAAATAATTACATAGATCCTAATACATTGGATTCCCTTTCCCACATGCCACCTCCTGAAGCTTCTAATCATGCCACCATTTCAGATAATGGACCAGGAGAATATGTGACCCATGATAGATTTCATATTGCCAATCTTCCTCAGAATCTGAAAACCTTTGGGTGACCTATGTCATCCCACATATGCATTATCAATGAAAGAACAAAGATAAGGGACCTGTCACATTTGTACCAGCATCTAGCCTAGGACCTGACCCTCTTGAAGAGGATGAATCGTGGTTATAAAATGATGACCAAGCTGATTATTATGAAAATGCAAAGTATTCTATTCCTAATAAGATCACGGAGCATCACAATTATGAAGGAAGAGGCCTCAGATTGAATCGGCAAGGAACCATCAAGCCAATTTCTATGACTAAGTATGAAAGACCTTATGGACTTGGATTTAAACTACCTGGGGGTGACCCCACATATCTTATTCAAACTCCATCACCAATGACTAGTGATGATGATGTTGATAGTGAAGTAAAATCTGATCATAGCCTTACATTTGATAGCTTAGCTAAAACTAACTTGTTTGATAACAATGCCATTTATACCTTTACCTAAGCCATTCATCGCAATCCATTTCCATTATATTATCCCCAACTGATAGATTGGGACCAACAAGAATCTAGTCTATTGATTGATAAGTTCTAGAATGATGAGGCATTTTATGATTTCTTAGGCCTTAGAGACAATGTTTCATTGGGAGATTACAAATTAGGATTCTCAATCACATTGGATATTGTAGCCTATTTTGGAGACTGAGTGAACACCCTTAGCCAAAAACAAATAAGTAAAACATTGAGGTCCCAAAGTGAAAACCTGTTTGAGGTGCTTTCTAACCAGGCAAAAAGTAAAGATAAAGGCCAGTCTAGTGGTGAAAACTTGTTTCAGGTGTCACTAGATGGGGGTGTTCATTCTTCTTCAAATTTAGACCAAGAGACCACCAACGATGAACTTCCTTGTGGATCAAAGTTCATATTTGAGAAAAAACAAGTATTTGATCAAATAATTCAAGAATTTTTGATGATTTTTATTACATGGCCAAATCTTCCATTAAGGGATATAGATTCATCATGCTTAGGAGAAGTTGAAAAGCAAGTCCTAACAGAGGACCCTGAAATAGTCCAATAGTTCAAGTCATTGCCTACTATCCTAGAAGATAGTTCAACCCTTCTAGTCAAAGATATAATAGAGGTAAATATAAGGACTCCATCAGACCTGAAATGGATAAAATTAGGAGCATCTCTCAGTGAGGAGGAGCATGACATATTTGTAGCTCTATTGAGAGAGTTTGTGAATATTTTTGCATGGGCTTATTTTAACATGCCAAGTTTAGACCTTGCCTTAATTTTACACCACCTTGTAGTTAATCCTAATGCTAAACTGGTAAAACAAAAGCTACATAAGATGCATCATTGCACTGTTGTATTGGTAAATAAAGAGTTGGAAAAACTCTTAGAAGTAGGATGTATCCAATCCATTGACTACTCTGAATGGATCTCTAATGTTGTACCTATTAGTAAAAAGCATGAAGGGATCAAATTTTGTACTGATTTTTGAGACATCAAAAAATCTTGTCCTAAAGATGATTTTCCCTTTCCTAATATTGACATGATTATTGATTCCATGGCAGGTTATGAAATGCTTTTACTTATGGATGGCTTTTAGGATATAATCAGATCAGAATAGCACTAGAAGATCAGCATAAAATAACATTCACCACTCATGGGGAAAATTTTGTCATCAGGTGATGCCATTTGAACTTAAGAATGTTGTAGCTACATATCAAAGGGCCATGAATATCATATTCTATGATATGATGCATGATATTGTTTAAGACTATGTCGATGACATAGTAGGAAAATCCAAAACTAGGGATGACCATCCAATAGTGTTGTGCAAGATATTTAAAAGACTATGAGAGTACAAAGTCAGACTAAATCCAAATAAATGTGTGTTTGGTTTAACCTCAGGTAAATTATTTGGCTTCATCATGTCTCTTAGAGGTATTAAAGTCGATCTAGCTAAAGTCAATGCTATAATCGAGATGCCACCACCAACCAATTTAAAACAACTCTATAGTTTATAGGGTAAGATCCAGTCAATCTAACATTTCATCTCTCAATTAGAAAATAAGTGCCATCCATTTACACACCTTTTAAAGAAAGGAGTTACATTCCACTGGGATGATCACTCCCAAATAGATTTTCAATAGCTCAAAAATTATCTTGTCAATTCACCTATTTTATTACCTCATATTCTAGGAAAGCCATTCTTATTATACTTATTAGCTATTGATCATGCTCTAGGGGCACTCTTGGCTCAACATGATGATAAAGGAAAGGGGCATGTTGTATACTACCTAAGTCATACCTTGGTTACATATGAACATAACTATGCACCTGTTGAAAAAGCTTGTCTAGCCATAGTTTTTGTACCTGAAAAATTGCATCATTACATGTTGAATAATGAAACTATGATCATTTAAAAAGTACATCTACTCAAGTATCTACTGTCTAAAATAAATTTTCAAGGTATAATGGCTAAATGGATCATGCTTCTCAGTGAGTTTGACATAGAGTATGTCAATCAGAAGGCAATCAAAGGACAAGTTCTTATAGATCAACTTGTTGAAACACCTCTCACAAACACCCAGCCACTCACGTTTCAATTTTTTGATGAATCCATCATGGACACACCCCTTGAGGAGCAGCCCTAAAAGCTATATTTTGATGGTTCATTGACTACGCATGGATCAGGGGTAGGCATATTGTTTATTACACCATAAGGGGATCTAATCCATAAATCATTTAGAATTAGCTTTCCTTATACAAAAAACATGGCCAAGTATGAAGCACTTCTTGTAGGACTTTGACAAGCAGTGCATTGGAATATATCTCATCTTCAAGTTTATGATGATTCTGAGTTAATCATCAATCAGGTCATAGATCATTTTCAGACTAAAGATGACAAGTTGGTTCTATATAAATCCATGGTTAACACTCTTAAAAAGAAAATTGCCAACATTTAGTTTGAGCATATATCGAGGGCTAGTAACAGAACTATAGATGCCATGGCTACTATTGGCTCTCTAATTTGACAAATAGATAAAGATAGAGAGTATCAATTCCTCATCAATAATTTGTCATCTTCATCTCATGAACCTTTAATCATTGCCATGATTTGTGATATTGTTGGTCTTAATTCTATTTGGTACTCAAACCTTTACAAGTACCTTCATGACCAAGTTCTACCACCTAACCTATCTTGAAAACAAACCAAAGCTTTCATTCATCATTTCACTAATTATACTTTACTTAGATCCACTCTTTACCATCATAGTTTTGATGGAACTTTGCTTCATTGTTTAACTTCAGTAGAGTCTATGCTAGCGTTAAGAGAAGTTCACAAAGAAGTATGTGGAGCCCATTCTAGTGGGGCAGTCCTATCCAAAAATCTCTTATGTATTGGTTATTATTGGCCCACAATGGACACAGATGCCACTTTATATGTAAATAAATGTGAAAAATGTCAATGATATGCTAATTTGATTCATGCCCCAACAAAAACTCTAAAATTGATGTTGACACCATGGCCATTTTCTATATGGGGACTTAACCTCATTGGGAAGATTAACCCCACTTCATCTGATGGCCACAAACATATCCTTACCACTATTGAATATTTCACTAAGTGGGTTGAAGCTATACCCCTCACTTATGTGACTAGAAAGCAAATTTCCAAATTCATCTTTAACCATCTCATCTACTACTATGGTATCCCCTCTGACATTATATCTAATAATGAAGGATCATTCAAGAACAAAGATGTAGACTAGTTATGTACTGAATACAAAATCATCCAACATTTTTATACAACATATTACCCTCAAGGTAATGGCTAAGTTGAGGCATCCAACAAAACCATTATCAACATTCTCAAAAATATTATCAATGATGCTGGTCATGATTGGCACCTCCAAATATTCGCTGCCCTTTGGGAATATAGTACCAATCATCATACCCCCACAAGAGCCACTCCATACTCACTTGTTTATGGTACTGAAGCCATCCTTCCCATTGAGGTTGAGTTACCTTCACTATGCATCTCTTTCAACCATGTCCTGGATGATCATGACTATCGAGTAGCTCGCTTGCAAGAGCTAGATCTACTTGATGAAAAATGCATAGCCATACTCAACAATCTTCAAGCATATCAGAATTGACTCAAAGGCCACTATAATAAGTGTGTGAAGTATATAACATTTGAACTTGGTGATCTTTTTCTTAAATAAAACCAAAAGAATACCACAAATGAAAAGAAACATAAAGATAAATTCAAACCAAACTAGATAGGGCCTTTCATCATCACTGTAGATTATGGATCAAGAACATATAGGCTTACCACACCAGATGATGATGAACTTCTAGAACCAATGAATATTATTCATCTGAAGTGGTATTATGCTTGAATGCTAAGGTGTATTTTCTATAAGGACCATTTTAGTTATACCATTTTATCACTATTCTTCTTTGTACACATACCACCCTTATTCATCCTCTTTCTCTTATCTACTTTCCATTTTTGACCTATCAACCCAACATGTTCTAAAGCCTAGCTTGTTTGACCTTGGTTTTTATCATTCATTACACAATTTTAGCATCAGGGTATCTGATCAGTTCATCAGTTAGTTTAAGTATTTCATATAGGGAGTGTATCTTGGGATAGTGTGACAAAAGTTTCACTAGTTGTATCCTTCATTTTTTAGTCCTTTTTTACCATCAATCTTTCTACTAATTATAACCACCTTTGGTTAAATTAGTATCATTGATCTATGATGTTGTGTTCTAGTTATAACCACCTATGGGAAAATTAGGGGCAACACTAAGCCTTGATGTACCAACTTACCACTTCTTATGCCATACTGTGTTTTTTTACCAGCTGTGCCTATTTTGTTTGAATTGGTTGCCACACTAATCGAATTTTTCCACTAAAATGGCAGAACTGTAGTGACTTGAGGTCATACTCTGGGACTATGTAGGCAATGCTCACTACTTTTTAAGGTCAACTCAGTCACCCTTTAAGCCACACTTTCACCATTTTGTGAGCAACCTAAGTTTGAATGCTCTCACCATTTTACAAGTAACCTAAGCCACACTCTTGCCATTTTGTGAGCAACCTAAGCCATGTTCTTGCTATTTTGTGAGCTTGAACCATTTAGTGTCTTTTCATTCTCGATTGATTTGAGACATTCCAAAATAATTCCAAAAACATTTGAAAATTTGTTAGAAAACAACAAAAACATTGACCACTTCTTTGCCTTAAGGATTCTAGAAACCCTTACTAAGTTACAAGTAAATCACTTGTCATTTAGTTTCCCCATCCTTTCTGGGCTTTTTCTCTCATGCACTTTTCATTTTAAAAGACCATTCCTATTCTTCTATCACATCCATTCTATTTTTTTTCATTAGTTATCACATTCTTCCCATTTCCTGGGAAAACTATATTTGGCCTAAAGTTTTTTATTGGATATTACATCCATGGAACTATGTAGGTAGCTTCCACTTGCCTAGTGTATATGGAGACATCTCGGCCACCCCCTTCCTTTTCTTCTATTCCCACATTTTATTTGTTTGTTATGTTGTCACCTATTTTCTAGGGGTAATGTTCATAGGGTTTCTATTGCATTGTTTGTTTGTATACCTATTTGTTTACTTTCAAAAATGCTTCCTTGATTTAGTTTATGTGTGTTCATTAGGTAATTCCTTACCCACTCTTATACTCTAATCCATCCATATTCATATGTTTACATTGTCATGATGGTTTCTATCATTGGTCCATTGTTTTCTATTGAGTACTAGATTATGGGAGTCAATCCTTATGCATATTTTAGCTAAGTCCTCATGATGTTATATCATGATTCCTACTAACACGTGCTACAATAAAACTCAACTTCAAGAATTCTATTTAGTAATGGTGGCATCTCTTTGGTATTGACATCCGACTTCTATCCCAATTCCATCCTAATCATATCCCAAATAGAGTAATTAAACACAAAAGAATTTCAACCTTTATTAGTTTGGATGAACATCTCCCTACTAGTAGGTTGTTCCAATTCATCATTATCCTATGTGTTAAGTTATCATCCTCCTCGACCAAGTTTATCATATTTTCCATAATTGGGGGTCCAATGATTATAACCACCTATGGGCAAATCATTTCACACCATCCCACCTACATTTCTCAATGATTATAATCATCTTTGGGCAAATCATTATGTTGTCACCACTTTTATTTTTTTGCCTATACAGGGGCATGTTATTATATTTTTTGTCTATCCTAACTGGGGTAGCTCCATATTCTCAATGATTATAACCACCTTTTGGTAAATCATTGTGTTATCATACCACGTTGCCACTATTGGGGTATAATGTTTACAACCGCCTTTGGGTAAGGCATTACATGCCATCCCACTTGCATTCTCAATTATTTTGACTACATTTTTAGTATCATTATGCTTTCACCCCATCATGCTTCCTTTTTTTGGTCCCCTCATTTCACTTCTTTCTCTTCAAGGGACTATTTACTGACCTGCTTGTGCCACCCATTCCCTCAAGGGGGCATCATAAGATTAGTTTATCATCATTATTGTTGTAGGCATACAAGACCTTTTCATTCTTTGAGAAGATGTTATTGTGCTTATAGCTTGCAATGCCTTCCCAAATAAGGGCAAACTGTAGAAACCTAAAACTAGCCACCAATAACCTTCAATCAAGATTTTGGCCAATTTCCACCCAAAATGCACAATTTGGCCTAAAAACACTAAAACATGCTAAATGATGTGAAATTGACATATTAAAGTTCCAATTTTGCCCAGGGTATCACTAAATGGGGCAATGTAATTTATGGGCCAACTAACTTTGATCAAATCCTTCTAAGTCAAAATGCCAATTTTACACCCATGTGCTCTAAACTGCTCTTTCCTATCAAATATTTTGCACAAGACTCGTGCCTTTATTATTTGTTTTTGGAAACAACCTAAATGGGAATATGGTTCTAATGCATCTAACAACGCCTTCCAATTCTAATCAATCAAATTTAAGACCAATAACAAGGCATTTTGATCAATTTGAGTAATTTGTGCATAAAGTGCTTAATCATGTTTAAGAACTAATTAACCCAAATCAAGGCCTAATCAAGAATTCCATGGAAACTTGTTGAATAATTTGTTTTGTAAATGATTATTGAATATCTGCATCATCAAGTGACCTCATTTCTTAGGAAGACATCCCTAGGCCATAAATGCCACAAATATCAAGATTCATGCCCTCCATGCCTCTTAATTGCCCCTTCTATCTATGTCATGATGAGGATAATTACAAACTTAATTCCAAAAATTTAATTAATCCTCAACCACACATCTCAATATTGAGATGGATGGTTGAGGTTGATTATGATCAAATCCAAAAATTTATAAATAGGAGGGCTCACAACATCATTTCTAAGCTTAATTTGTGCAAAGTTATAATGCAGAATTGGTTCTAAAAGCTTCATGAAACTAGTGTTACCATCCCAAATTGATTCCAATCCAAGTCAAGCCATAATCCAAAGGTTCCAAGGAGAGATGGATGTATCCAAGCTTCCATTTCTAAGGACTTCATGAGCACACACCGAGCAAGCCACCACTACAAAGGCATTTGGAGCTTCTAAGGAAGGTGAAGAAATTATTGTGTTTTGATCCCTTGCTTTTTAGTTGTGCTTGTCATTTGCTTTTGTTAACTAAGATTTTCCTAGAGTCTAGGCCTAGATATGTTATGTTATTAGTGTTTTTCTTTCATTTTGTTTTCATTTTGGAACTAACACCATACTAACCATCCTCTCTTGAGTCAAATTCTTAGATCACATTTATCATCAACCTCTTCAATTCTTAAAATCATTCAACCCTTTGGCCGACCTATTCTTAGAACACTTTCCCATAAACATTGATATTAAGTTATCCTATGCAAAAGATTCTAAGCTAAATCAAGGATCCAATAAACCAATTAGTGACTATGTGCTTTGATACAAGACCATGCTAGACAAGATGACCAATGTTATGGTTGATAATAGACTACAAGATATTTTCAAACAAAGTTTGCTACCACTAATCCATGAATCAATCATATTCAAGAGTTTCAAATAGTTTTATGAGTTATGTCATGCACTATGGGAGTAATAAGTTAAGCTACTTTATTTAAACAAACTTAAGTATACAACAACTCCTTTGAATAATTCAATAATGATGTTTCAAATCAAATCAAATTATAAGGTCTAACCAAATGATAAGAAGTATAAGGTGAAGGCTATAGTCAATACAGTATCACAACCTATGAACCAATTACAAATGACAACCCTACTAAATAGATAGTTTTCATGATTACCATCACCTCCCCATATGTTTCTAAATAAGTTTCTTGAGTGTAACCTAATCACAATCCTTCCTCCACAAGAGCTTAATCCAAACAAGCCTTGGGCAAGGAACTATGATATATTTTGAGTATCATCATACTATAAATCATTTAATGACTAGATTTTTCAAGCTAAGACATAAGATATAGGATCTCATTGATGATAAATTTATTTATTTTGACTCTCTTATAGAGGAATATCGACTACAACACAATGAAAACCAAAAGTTGATTTTTTTAGGAATTCATTCCCTAGACATGAGTCATTCGAGACTAAGGATACTCCAAAGGTACATCATAAATATAACATGAATCCTATAGAAAAAACATATGGTTATCCACTATATATTATCATTGGCATAATCAATGATATTCCACCCTAGCAGCCTATGATTACATTTTAAAATAACAAGATAGTTGATGATGATTTAGATTTTCATGCATTATTCATACATGCTACATTGAGGATAATCCTATATAAATTATTATGGGTGATAATGGTTCAAGTGACAATGTGTGTACAATGTCACTTCTCCAATCTCTTGGATACACATGACATGATTTGGAAGATATAATGAAAGTAAGGGATTATATGGAAAATGATAGAGTACATTGGGATGTACAATATTATTTCTTCAAGTAGGATCAACCATATTAGCCATGCCATTCCTAGTACTACATAATAATGGATTCTTTAACACATTTTAAGGACACCCATGGATGCAAATAATTCATATAGGTCCATCCATAACACATCAATAACTCAAGGTACATATGCCACAAAATAGTGGTTATAGACCCAAGAGTAGGGTATGAGTATCACCTACAGTTAGTGATATATCCTCTACCATGTCTATCACCACCATAATCAGTTAAGACACATATTTATGAAAATTATTTAGAGATAAATGAGACAATTTTTGGGGCATTATTTAGAGATAGATGAGGCACATATTCATGAGTGTTATTCAAAGATAAATGGCACACACATTTAGGATTAGTGTTCAGAGATAGATAATACACTCATTCAGGATCAACATACAAGATAAATTGTTACACATATCGAATACAACAATATAACCAATTATTCCACATAAAGTATGTTAGAGAAGTACTCATAGCCACATAGGGCACTATATTCTACAACACATACTTAGTTAGCACCACATGCAATTTAATGTGTTCCAAAATGAACACAAATAATGAGACACCTTCATATTACACAATGAATACCATAGAGTCCTCAACCTTATATATCAATCCATATTACCCAAATCTCCATGATTATTGGGCATGATGTCCCTGATACACCATAGCGCCCTATATCAGATTCATGTTCATGCCTAGTTGATATATCCCGTCCATGACCCTAATATAGAAACTCCCTATGAACCCTACATTAATCACATAATTGGTTAGTATTTTCAACATTTAAATATTCCAAAAATACAAAAATACAAATTTTTAAAAAAATGTAAAAACTTTCAAACATTCCCAAAATATGAAGTCAAGACTTGAGCATGACATGATGGTTGGTTTACACTTCTATAAATGTTATTTATCACATGTTTTGGTATATGTAATATTATTTACATACACACATACATTTCATGGTATATTAATGCTATGTAAAACATACATGCTACAAATGGACATACAAATGTCTTCTTTACCTATACCCAATGGTCACATTGGGGGCATCTTGTTCCACAAGTTTCATTATTACATGTTATATCTTTATATGAATTTTGTTCCATATTTATCCACCTATATTACTTAAACATGCCTTTTTAGTTACTCATTTATTACATAATGATTCATGATATTTAATTTACTTTGATATGAATTTGATACATATGGATGGTATAAGCTAGTTACTTGTATTATGCTCCATTGATGTTTTTATTTTACATGATAGATTACTTTGTCATACACAACCATGTGACTATTTTGTGTGGACCTCGGGATTTATTTTTGTGATATCTATTTATGTCCCTTGTTTGCAACATTTTTATGTCATCCTACATGTGGCCTTTTAGCCTTGATTTTTATGACATCTTTATCTCCGTTGTATGTGGCACTTTGGCCTATGTGTGACATCTAATTTTTGAGCTTGTTGAGTTTTTTTTGTTTGTTAAGATTACTGACATTAAGGGGTGTTATGATCTATACCATGCACTATTATTATGTAGTCTTATTCAAAGTTACTCATCTTACGTGTTTCACTGATACATTTATATAGGCATGACACATGCCCTACATTCCATATGTAACATACATACTTTGATTTTTACATATATTATTATGATTACATATAATCCACATAATCAAATGATAACACATTATGTTATATTTATATGTATGACATGATACGGTTCATTCTTATTTTGAGATGAGTGACTTATAGGTTACATCCATCATCTCAAAAGTGGGAGGCAAGGTAGGGGGAGGAAGGCATTACAGTTGGCTTGTATTAGAGACATAAGCCTCCACAATCATAAAATTAGAGTAGAGGATGAAAATAAGAGCATTTCATGCACATATAAAGTTCATTAATAGCTGAATGGAAAATGGTTGTCATTCTGATTCTCATTTATAAAAACCTAAATATATGCTGGGGGCATAAACATTGTTCATTCCCTTGCAATTATTTTTTGGGGGATTTACATGGATCAAATTTTATTGAAATGTATAATATCATTATATTTGAATATATAAACCATCTGCAATGGTTGATTAATCTATGAGTGATCATTACTTCATCAGTTCTCTCATTTACCTATGTAGTGTTTTCTTTTGGAGTTGAATCTATCAACACGGTTCTCTCCATAGTTTTCCTACATAGTTAATTTGGTTAATAAATTATGTAATTTTCCTTGAATTCATGAGGGTTGAGGCATATTTCCTTCCCAAATGAAAAACATGAATAGTTACACATGTTTGGGACATGATCACCCCCAAATTCTATAATGCTTTAATGAAGAAGCATCATCTCCAACAACTAAAAGGTAAAAAGTTTTGAACTAACACATAAGTGTAATCTAACCATTAGTATTTAAAATTTTCAAATTTATATTTCACATATAAAAATTGACTACTTCACTCTCTTTTTAGGTTTCTATTGAAATAAACTATAGAACTATATCCCAAAAAGGTAAAGTGTGTTGTAAACACTCATGTATACTTTATTATTTTACTCTAGCAATTTCATTAATAGAATAAAAGGGGTATTTTAAAGATACTAAAATGTGGTCTTAAATACTTGACAATGACAAGCTTGACACACATTTACCATGAATTACTTAAGAAATAAAACAAGGTCCTTATCCACCATACTCTCACACTTGCATGTTATTTTAAAAGTCAACCCTTCTATTCTAATGTCATACACCTACATGAACCTTATTTTTTACTTTAAATCTTCTAAATATCATGCACATATGTCTATAGAGTCTTAGAGTAGTCCACATATACATGGGTTAATTTTTTTAGTTACTATCACTATCACTAGTTGATAATGACTTGGTTGGTCGAAATCGTCTCATTCCAAGTAATGATAACTCTCTAAATTCAAGCCCATCATTAGGGTTGGCCTATAAGCTATAATGTTGATGACAAGAGGAATTATTCAAAAGGATCAATTTATAAACAAAATTAAGGCATCAATTTTAATAAATGGGCATTTATCTAGTATCTATCTATTACATTATTACACATTGAAAAAATATTCTCAATTTGCATACTATTCACTAGGAGCATTCACAAATCAGGTTTGAATCACTCAAAAACTAAGTCAAAGTAAGTATTTTCAAATACCAAAGGGATCCAATAATTAGCTACATTCATGTAGTGAAGAATCATAATTCATAGTCATAGTAGGTGGGAGAACTACGTGTGGCTTAATTTCCCTCAGAGTATTGGATATATGTAGATAATATTTAATCACTAGGTAAGAGTGATTGGGGTCAAATCAATTCATTACACTTCCCACCATTTTTGTAGGTATCTATCCCTCATAAGCACATCAAGGGTTTCAAGGTAAAGGAGACACATTTTTTTATTTATGTGAGTCGTTAAGGTTAGGGAGTGTACTTACAAATCAAGTAAATATAATCACATGTGATCTACATTCATTGTGTTGCATTTATGGACAAGACAACTTATGACTAGCAAGTCAATATCAACCCATAATATTGATTAGATCCCATAAACCCAACTTAGTGTAGGTTATAAAATTAGTTCCTGAACTGCGTGAACCACATGCATGATTATCCATGATTTCCACATCTAAAACACAATCATATTCAGACAGTCAACCAAAAAATTTGACTATCATGATCTCTTTATTACTTTCCATATTTAGCATATACCCTAATCAAATCAAATGCATTAATTGAAATTATTTTATATTAAAATTATGTGCTTGAATGTCATATATATTGATCTAAATTATATTTCAAATTTTTATCTTAATTAGATTAATATAATTCATTAATCCTTGAAATTAGAGTAAAACAAATGAAAAGGTGTGGGATCTAGGCTTGTAAATCTAATGCACCCTTTCAAGTAGCAACTTGCAAATCATATCTATACCATTTGACTCTAACCTAGTATAAGTATCATCCCCAAAGTGTCAGTGTTTGATGCTCCAAAATATTGATGATATCTAGGGTAACTTTCCATTCATTTTCCACATACAAGGTCATCTAATCTAGAACATAAGATACATCTGACACATACCCCAATAAAATTGAAAAATGAAATACATCATGAATCCATGAAAAACTAGGTGGGAATGCTAAGTGGTAGGATATAGGCCCAACCCTCTACAGGATATCAAAAGGTCCTAAAAATCATGGTTTGAGATTAAATATTTTCCCATAATTAATAAATCTCTTGTGTGGTTACACTCATATAAAAACTTTATCATTCACAAAAAAAATTCAGTCCAACCTATTAGCATTGACATATCTCTGATGTATCTCTTGTAACTTCTAAAGGCACTTTTAGATTTGAATTACCTACCACTCCATATCTTAAAATAATGTAGGTCCAATAGAAACTCAGTCCTCTAGGTGATCCCAAATAAAAGGATTATTGCACTCCGAAACATACAAAGCCTCAAAAAGTACCATGTCAATGGAACTATGATAGTTATTATTAAATGGGAATTCTACCAGTAGAGGTTGTCTTCCCAACAAAACTGCTAGTCCATAACATACATCTATAACATATCCACTAGAACCTAGTTTATTCACTTTGTTTATCCATTTGTCTCTAAATGATAGGGATTGCTAAAATTTTGCATGTTTCCCAATGTGTTAGAGGTACAATAATTGAAGGGGGGGATAAATTAGTGATTCAAGATAATCCAAACTTTATTTCCAATCCTTTAAATCCTTAATCAATCATCACAAGCATTCATAAAGCATGCAAGTCATTCATAATAGTGAACTAGAAAGAAGATGCAAGATCAAACACACAACACATGAATTACGTGGGAAACCCTCATGGGGAATAAAATGCACTCTCAAGCCTAAAAACACATGGAATTCTTATCCTATAAAATGATCACAAACATGATACCTTTTAGCGAATCACCCACTTCACAAGGAGCACCCACCCTTAAGTATGAACAAGTACCAACTTGTTCTAGATGTTGAGCACCCACACAACACCTATGAAATCAATAGCTCAAGAACCATGATTTATTTTAAATCTAATGGATAAATAATTTTTAATACTTTTATTTCAACCCTTCACACTCTCTCAATCTTGCATACACAAGAAAGGCATCCAAAACACCTTTTGGATCACTCTAGACCTCTTCACTCATCCTCAATATTCAATCTTGTAAGTGCATTATTATAGCATAAAAATTATGACCTATAGGTCATACACATAGTCCTCAACCTACTCTTCTCTTCAATCCATTCTCTAGGCACATTCCCTCTCCTCTTGCTTTGCTACACAACTCTCTCTTCCACACATAAAAACTCTTCAAACCATCACCTTTGATTTCTCTTTATAGATCCTTCATGAATATCATCTTCCTATTCAGCCATAAGACTTACCTTAAACCTTAAGTATTATATCATACTAAGACATAACTCCATACCACCCTCATAGGTCGACCATAGTATCCATGGGTCACCCTTAAGTAGCTACATCTTTCAATTATGCCTTAGTAGCCCTTATAGGTCCTATGGAGACCTATTCAATCCTTTAGCACTTCATCAAGAAAATTATAAACACAATACCACTTAAAAATACATAGGTCCACTCTACATGAACTATAAGACATATTCAAGTGATTACATCCATCACTACACTCTTCTATATATACAGAACCTCTTCGTACAATAGTATTGTACATAAGAACACCATGAAAGAACAAAAAATCAACTTCTAAGAATTTGTTCATACTAAATATGGATTGGTTAAACCTCAAAAATCCATATATATGACCCTCATGTATTTTACAACACTCTCTAATAAATAATTCATCATGAAACATCAAAACACCATCAGAACAAACTCAAACATTATTCTTGGGTCATTTGCAGAAGATGGTCAAACACATAGTCAACTTTGGAGCTCAATAGCTTCAACTCTATGGATAGTCAAACATTTTAACTAATATTTATGGATGCATCTTGGAGTCCTTTATAAATATTATTTTTATACCACTGTCAAATTTGTCATATATCAAAATTTATATCTCAAATAATACAATATTAGTTTTCCTTTGTTAATTTAAATTTCAATGATCAGTATATAAATAAAAAGCTTCAGAAACATGTCTCCATCTCATGCCTTCTAGAAACTTGATCAAATACACTTCATTTATCTCACTATGAGTCACCTGGTCTTTACCTTCAAACGTTGATTGTTGATCTTTGATCTATGTTATCAAGATTGAGACACTTGGCAGCCCTGCCTACCTTCTATGGACCCTTCTTTTAGACTCTATGAACTTATGCCACTTGGAAATACCTCATGCAATATAAGGATATTTTTAATTATTGACCTTGTACTCACTATTAGATCTCCATCTATGATTAAATGTGTATGATCAGATCTTCATCTGCATGATCGCTCGCATGCCATTAATCCTTGATCTGATCAAGCTAGATTTTGACACTTGGAAGCACTAGATTTACCCTTTATAACAGCTATCTCACAAGGCTTGAACTTTATGGTGTTTGGCATATCATATTCTACTAGAGAAACTTTTTCTAAGTATGGGAAATACTATAATCTACCTATAAATCTAATTTTGCACCTTGATATCTTTTGCTAGATGCCATATCAAGACCTAAAATTTGAACCATATGATCTAAGCACAAATATGAAAAAACCCATGTGACTAATTTATTTTGACACGTTCATATATGTGAATTTTGACATCATTAATATACTCACTTAACTTTATTTTCCAAGATTACTAGGGGAACTTAGACATTCACATGACCACTCTAATGAATTCCTTTCACTTACACAAGAACTCCAAGCATTATTGACACCCCATATCACCTATGTAACATGATCACATTACCAACCACATATATCAACCTAATTTATGATCTTTTCCATCTTAGAGCTTCACTTTGACCTTAAACTAGATCAACCATGCTAGACACAACATGATAAGCCTCAAACAATACTTACCTTGCTTAATCTTCTTGACATCAATGACACTGATCATTCTATGACATCACCACTTTATCATTAATCTTGGCATCAATGCACACATGACATCAAGCCTTTGACATCAATGAAAACACATGCCAATAATCTCCCCGTTTGTCATTGATGGCAACCTCTTATTTTCTTCTTCCCCATTTTCCATTAATGACAAAGTGGACATATTCTCCTCTTAAATTCAACTACACCGTCCTCTTATCTTAGGACCTGAACAATTACAAATCTCACCCTTATGTCATGCTCATCTCATATAACCTTTTTTGAGACCATACTCAGCCATAAAAGCTTCCTTGAAAAGAAAAATCTCACACATGTTCCCCCTTTGACACAATGACAAAATGGACACCAACTGATTTTGAGACCTTAAAAGACTTAAAGGACCAACAACAAGAAAGGACCACCTTAGAAAGGTGATACAAACTCCCCTTATCATTGTGCAAACCATTTATTACTAGATCTTTATAGTCTTTCTCATTGATAACAAACCATCTTGACCATACCCTGCTATATAAAGAAAAAACACATAATATCAAGCAAATAGGAGTGATCACATTTTCATAATACTAAGAGAGACTCCCCCTAAGTCTCCTGACCTTAGGCTCCTCTTAATCACCTTCAGACCATCTCCATTCATGACAAAATTGCATGATTGCCTTCAAATTTCCTCTCATAAGACAACACCATAATCTCCAACAGATGTTCAAGCCATTCTTCAAATAGGAAAGATGCAAAAAAATATTCAATCATGAAACCACTTGGAATGCACTTGTACACATCCTCTTTATACTCCATATGAACCTTGCCTTTAGGCAAAAATACATGAACACACCTTGAGCACACATACTTTCTTCTCCATAAGAAATATGTCTACTAAGAAGCATAGGCAGAGACACTCATTAGTCATGAGAGACTAACAATCCAAAAACTCAAGATACTCCCACATCTCCATGCCCTTACTTGACTTGCAGTCTTGCCTCATCATAAGATTGTCTTTGAATGAGTATTTAGCTTCATTTTTTCTTTTTAACTCAAAGTCTTTCTTGATCTTCTTGTCCATTTGAGTATATAAGGCTTGATATTTAATTCTTGGACTTGTTTTTTATTCTATCATGACAAACAACCCATTCACCTCCTTGGGTCTCAATTCATTATAGCTTATGTTTTTCATGTTAGGATTGATTTTCTTTGAATTAAGAGACTAACCATTCCTACATAACCATTCTGTGTGACCTCTCTCTTGACACTTGTAGCAAACCATACTTCTTAAGAAATGCTCATTATTTCTTTCCTTGTTAGGACATAATCTTATAATGTGCCCCATGTCATAGAAACTATAACATTCAACTTCAATTGCACCACTTGACTAATGATTCATATCATAGTTCCAACAAAAATCATTTCTTGAGGGTTTTTTACAATCTCTTGACTTGTGACCAAATTTATTACATGTGTAATAGTAACCATTGAAACTTGCATTCCTTATAAAATTTGGTTGTTTGATATGATTTGTCTTTATTCTATCAACACCTTCATTCCTTGACTAATGATCTATCTTCAAGGTTTGATTTTCCTTGTTTTGATTAGTCTTCATCTTGTCTTGAGTTACATTATTTTTTTCTTCTTTGTATCTAAAACCAGTTCTATCACTTGCAAATATTTGATTACTTAGAATGTTGTCAAGATTATTAGTACTCAATTCAAATTTCACAAAAGACCCTACCTTACTAGATGTCTTCTCCAACTCAACCTTTAAGGACTCAATTTCAATTATATACCTAAAGCATTCATTTTCTTTAGTTTTTAGGCTTGTAGACATAGTTTCTAACTGAGTGTTGAGATGCTTGACTGTATCTTCATTTTCCCTAGTGTCAAAATTTATTCTTGCCTTAAACACACTGAATTGCTCCTCATAGTCCTTGATTTGTGACATCATCTTCTTTTTCTTTTTCTTCTCAATTTTCATATATTTAAGATCATTCATCAATTCTACCTTAGTTTTTTTATTATCTAACACAACTACATCTTTGTTTGTCATGAGATCATCTCTTTTAAAACTGCTTGCTTCTAACTCTTGATATGTTTCAAGCTTGCTCATAACTTGATTTAGTTTCATCTTTAAAGACTCCATTTCTGATTGATAGATGATACATTCTTCAACCTTACTCTTTACTTATTAATCAATAGTACAAACATGATTTTCAAGTTGTTTAGTGTTCTCATCATGCTCCTTGACTTCATTACTCAACCTTCCTTCAAAAAGGCCAATTTTCTCCTCATAGGATTTGATCAAGGAAGCTTGGTTTATGTTCTTGCCTTGTAGTAGCTTCATTTCTTCCATAGTATTAAAATATTTGTCTTCAAGAGTGTATTTATCATCTTTTTCTTCTAAGCTATCTCTTCCAAAGAAATCTTTGCTTAAAGAACATTCACCTTCATCATCACTAAGAGCCATAAATAGTGTCTCCTTGTCCTCATTATGAAATGAATCATCACTATCTGATGTGTTTTCTTCTTCTTCTATAGATGAGTTACAATATTCTTCATGTTAAAGACTCTTACTACCTTTGTATGACTCCTTGCCATTTCTCTTATTGAAGAACATTTTGTACTTATTAAGACCCTCAAATTTCTTGTGTTCATCCTCATGAGATTCCTTATGAGCTAGTTTATGTTCAAACTTGTCTCTATCTAGACATCTAGTTGAAAAATGACCAACTTTAACACACAATTTTTTTTAAAAAAAGAAGTTTTCCTTCATACTTACCTAATCCTACATTCAATTTCATTGCAATCATGGCTTCAATTTGATCTTAATTATGATCAAAGTCTTCAAGACTTAACTTGTTCTTCCTATATTTTGTTTCCTTGATCACCTTAAAGGTTTCTTCATTCTTAAGAGGTCTATCATCATTGACTCACATTTCATAGGCTGTAAGGATCCCATGAAATTCATCCATCTTCATTTGAGTAAGATCATGACTTTCTTCTACAGCAAATATTTTTGAATCAAATTTGAGAGTGAGAGACCTTAATACCTTTTTTACTATAGTAGCTTCTTCAATCTTCTCTCCAAAACATCTGATGATGTTCACAATCTCATCAACCCTCTGTAAATATGATGTCAATGAATCCTCTTCCTTCATCTTGAGACTCTCAAATTATCATTGATGAGTCTGCAACTTGGCCAACTTTACCTTTGAATCCCCTTTATAAATGATCTATAGTTTGTCCCATATTTATTTGGTACATTTAAAATGGTTTACCTTGGTGAAATCAATCTATGAAAGACCAAAAATGATGGCATTCATTTCCTTTGAATTATTTTCACTTAGCTTCTTATCAGTTATACTAGATGGAGGAGTAGTTGGTGTAGTATAACCATCCATAATAGATTGCCAAATATCAAACCCTAGAGACATAATGCATGTCTTCATCCTTGCACTCCAAACTACATAATTAAACCCATTGAACAATGGTACTTACTTTGTAGAGAACCCTTGCATATGTTGACTTGCCATATTGTACCTTGGATCACCTTTAAGGTGTCAAGCCTTCATCAAAGGATCAGATCTAATATAAATTGTTAGAGGTAAAATATTTGAGGGGGGATTAATTAGTGATGAAAGATAATCCAAACTTTAGTTCCAATCCTTGAAATCTTTAATCAATCATCACAAGCATTCATAAATATATAAGTTGTTCATAACAATGAACCATAAAGAAGATGCAAGATCAAACACACAACACATGAATTACGTGGGATACCCTCATGAGGATGTTTTAGTATTTTTTTTTGCTTTTTCAATGTGGATTAATTAGCTACTAAAAACAAAGTATAAGTAGGGTTTTTAAGATTACCTAGAGATATGGATGGTTGGTTGTGCACTATTGACCAAGATTTGTGGGAAATCTTCTTTGGCTAGGGAGGAATGACCTTTAATACACCACACTTAAACAAAAAATAGATTAATATAAATATGAGTGGGTTGCCTGGTTACAAACTAGTCTTGAGAAGTGGTATGCTTTCTCAGATGGATGTCAACCTACGTTTAACATTTAAGTTTATAAATAAACATGAAATTAAAAAGATAAAGATTATAAGAAATAAATGATGTAAAAGATAATTTGACAAAGATTAGATAATTATGGATTATTCAAGATAACAAAATGTAAGTTTTGATAGGTTTTTAAGACTAAAAATGTTATGAAAATAGATTTCAAGAAGGTTTTTGAAAGTTTAGCAGGGATCGATGTTGATCCTATAAGATCGACATCGATTCAAATGGATCGACATCGATTCTATGTAAAATTATAAAATTTAAAAAATAGACTATAATAATGACCTTTATTATTAATAAAATAATTAAAATTGAATGTAAAATAGTGACAGATAGATGTAGAAGACTGTAGATTTGAAATATGAATGAATTGAGGTGCAATATTTACCTTGAAAACAATCTTGGTAGGAAGTTGATATTGTACATTATTTTGTCTATATTTGGGTATAAATTCAAAAATAGGGGGTCTAACAATCCCCTATGAGTCTCTTGGAGAAATGATGTCACTATTTTAGGGTCCAAAATTGCAGTCACCATCCTCCCGAGCCATGGAGGTCTGTTGAATATTTATGGATTGATGTTGATTCAAGAGAATCAGTGTCAATCATGGAGGATCGATGTTGATAAGGGAGGATCAATGTTGATTAGCCCAATTTGGTCAAAATTTGGCTTACTTTGTTTCAAACTATGTGCCAAACCAAGTGAATGTAACACTAAGTTGTTTTCATAGGTTTTTAACGAGGGTAAGTTGTTGGAAGGGTTGTTGGGAGGTTGGATAGGTTTTATTTGTTTTTAGTATTTTTGGTTGTTTAAAATATTTTACGTCATTAGGGATGGTAAATAGTAATTAATAGGATTAATTACCATGGGTAAATAGGGGATATATACATAAAATAAATATTTAAGTATAAGTTGACATTTAGTTTCTTTAAGTTATATTTTATGTATATACTTGTAGGGTGTTTGAGAGTGGTTTTAGACCTTTAGGAGTTAAGATGCAAAATATATATTTTTGGAGGTTTTCACCACATTTCAGACTTAGCCTATTTCAAGACTTTAGGATTTCAGACTCAACTTATTTCATGGTTTTAAGCTATGGTGCAGATTTATAGCATCTACATTTAATTATTAAAGTGATAGCCTAAAAGAGTAGAATAGGGTAAGGGTTCTAAGTTATGGCATCTACAAAGGAATAAACCCCACTCTCAAACTTAAAAACACATGGAATACTTGTCCCATAAAATTATTACAAACATTATACCTTTTAGTGAAGCACCCACTTCACAAGGAGCACCCACCCCTAAACATGAACAAGTACCAGCTTGTTATAGATGTTGAGCACCCACACAACACCTATGAAATCAATATCTCCAAAAATATAATTAAATTTCACTATGATGGAGAAAAAATGTTTAATACTTCTCTTTCAACCCTTCACACTTTCTCAAGCTTTCATACATAAGCAAGGCATCCAAAACACCTTTTGGATTACTCTAGACCTTTTTGCTCATCCTCAATATTTAATCCCACAAGTACACTATTATAACATCAAAATTATGACCTACAGGCCATAAACATAGTCCTCAACCTAATCTACTCTTCAATCCATATTCTAGGCACACTCCCTCTCTTATTGATTGACTCACAACTCTATCTTCCACACATAGAAAACCTTAAAACCATCACCTTTGATTTCATTCTTTATAGAACCTTCATGAATATCATATTTTTGGTCATCCATAATACTTGACTTAACCCTTAATTATTCTACCATACTAAGACATAACTCTGTACCACCCTCATAGGTCGACCATAGTATCAATGGGTCACCCTTCAGCATCTACATCTTTCAATTAGGTCTTAATAGCCCTTATAGGTGTCATGGAGATCTATTCACTCCTTTATCACTTCATTGAGAAAATTATAAACACAAGACCACTTCTAAATACATAGGTCCACTCTATATAACACCTAAGACACCTTCAAGTTATTACATCCATCACTACACTCTTCTATATATGCAGAGCCTACTCAAATAATAATCTTGTACACAAGAACACCATGAACGAACAAAGAGTCAACTTCTAAGCATTTTTTTATACTAAAAATGGATTGATCAAACCTCTAAAATCCATACAAATGATCCTCATGGATTTTACAACAGTCTCTAATAGATAATTCTTAATGAAACATGAAAACACCATCAAAAGAAACTCAAACATTCTTCTCAAGTCACATGCAAAAGATGGTCTTACACACAGTCAACTTTAGAGATCAATAACTAAAAATATACAAAAATTCAAATAATATAAATAATATTTGTGGATACATCTTAGAGTCCTTTACAACATTGAACTTTATACCACTATCAAATTCATCATATATCAAAAGTTATATCTCAAACACTACAAACTAGTTTTCCTTTGTTAATTTAAATTCAAATGGTCACAGTGTAAAGCAAAAGCTTCAGACATGTGTCTCCATCTCGTGCCATCTAAAAACTAGATCACATATACATCATCGATCTCCTTGTGAGTCACCTAGTATTTAACTTCAATCAATTACCATTTATCTTTGATCTGTGTTATCGAGATTGAGACACTTGGCAGCCCCACATGTCTTTTATGGACCCTTTTGTCAGAATCCATGTGCTTATGCCACTTGGCATTCCCACATGTAATATCAGGATTATTTGACTTATTGACCTCATTCTCACTGTTAGATCTCCATCTATGATTAAATGTGCACCATTATATCTTCATCTGCATAATCACTCTTGTGTCATTGATCCTTGATCTAATCAAGCTAGATTTTGACACTTGACAGCCCTACGTTTACCCTCAATAATAGCTATTTCTTATTAAGCATAGGCTAATAAAAAGAGGGGTGGTGAATTAGTATTAAATATTCTTTTCTTTTCTAACACTTAATTACTTATTCCAATAAATATATTCAAATCAGTCAAATCACAACACAAGATAACATAGTGCAAAGTGACACTAGATATACGTGGAAACCCTTTCAGGAGAAAACCACTGGGATATTTGATTTACACTTAAGTGTTTTCATTGCTATGTTATTCCTTATACTTGATGGATTTTTCTTTTTTATATTCTCACAAAAATATGCTTTCAAATATTTATGCTCTTTTTTTATTTCTTCCACTTTTGAACTTACAAATTTGCCACTCGTTATGCACTTATTTATAAGCCACAAAAACCCACAAATTAAGGTCGTGATTCTTCAAATGAAAAGGTCCATTCAAATGGTCATAACTCCTCCAAATCAGGTCAGCCAAGGTTGGGGATCATTTTATCCTTTAAAACTACCTTGAAACCTTTGCCATAATTATCTCTTTAAGACCATTAGGCATAGTCAATTTATCTTCAATTCCATGCAAAGATATGGCCATTATTTGCATGATTAATTGCCTCAATCAAATTAAATATTATTTATTTAATTTAATTCTTGTATCAAAATAATTTTCCATCAATTAGATTTATTATTACCCTTTGACATCAATTACAATATTTCCAACAATCTCCCCCTTTGTCATTGATGGCAACCATGCATTAAATATGCTCCCCCTTGCTATACTATTTCTTCTGTCATAGATCTTCTTTTCTATAACTCCCCCTTTCTGTGACTCCCTCTTTCTACACTTATCCCCCTTTGTCATCAATGGTAAATGGACTACCCAAAATCTAGATAATACAATGCTTAACTCCCCCCTTAATTAATACTTCCCTTTAGTGGTAAGAAGTGAAAGAGATTACTCCAAACTTTTCACGTAGGTATTCAAATGTGTCCTTTGGAAGTGGCTTGGTAAAAATGTCTTCTATGTGCTCTATGGTGGTAATATATTCCAATTTTATCTGTTGTTCTACAACTTGCTCTCTTAGGAAAAGGTATCTAGTTGGTATGTACTTTGTTTTGGAATGCATCACTAGATTCTTTGAGACCCTGATAGTACTAGTATTGTCACAGTATATTGAAACTGGATGATCATATTCTACCTTGATGTCTTTAAGCTTCTACCTCATCCAAATAATCTGAGTGCAACACAATATTTCCACTATGTACTTTGCCTCTATTGTGGATAAGGAAATTAAATTTTTTTTTTTACTTAGCCAAGACACTAGGATATCTCTAAAGAAAAATGTTCATCCGCTTGTGTTTTTTATGTCATTTAGGAATCCTGACTAGTCTAAGTATGTATATGCTACCAAAGTGAAATACTTCCCTATAGGATACCACAATCCATAGTCTAGGGTCCCCTTTAGATATCTCAATATCTACTTCATTTCTTGCACATTTGTTTCTTTAGGAGCCACCTAATAGCATGCTACCATGCCCATTACTTGCATGATATCTGACCTACATACCATTATGTACAAAGAACTTCCAATCATTAAATTATAGAGGGATTGATCTATATTCAATGATTCATTATCCTTACTGAACTTGTTTCCTATAGCCATAGGCATGCCAACTGGTGCACAATTTTCTATTTTACATTTATTCAACATTTCTTTAGCATACTTGGTTTGGGAGATGAATATCCCTTTACTAGACTGAGATATTTGTATTCGTAGAAAGAATGATAGCTCACTAAGCATGGACATCTCAAATTCCTTCTACATATCTTTAACAAATCCTTTGGATAACTTCAGACTATCTCCTCCAAATATTATATCATCAACATAAACTATAATAATTAACTGATGCTCACCTTCAGTTTTGATGTACAAATTGTTCTCAAAAAATCCTCTCTTGAATCCCTGGTATTGTAGATACTTGTCAAGTCTTGAATACCAATCTCTAGGGGCTTACTTCAATCCATACAAAGCTTTCTTCAGTTTGCATACATATTTTCTATCTTCTGATAGAAGGAATCCTTCTGACTACTCAATGTACACTTCCTACTCTAATTTACCATTCAAAAAAGTAGATTTTACATCCATTTGATATACCTTGAATTTCTTGAAAACAACATAGGTAAGAAAAATTTGTATTGCCTCTAATATTTCCATGAGAGTGAAGGTTTCTTCAAAATTAATACCTCTAATTTGAGCATATCTTTTGCATACCAATTGAGCCTTATTTCATAGCACTTGACCATCCTCATTTAGTTTGTTACTATATACCTATTTGGTGCTGATCACATTCTAATCCTTCAGTCTAGGTACCAGTTCCCACATCTCATTCTTCTCAATTTGGTTTAGCTCTTCTTCCATTGCTTTTACCCAATGTTCATCATGGCTCACTTCTAGAAAAATCTTAGGCTATATTTTAGATAACAAAGAAAAATTTACTTGTTTAGAATTTATTACAATCCTTCTTCTGGTCTATACTCCAGCATCTATATTACTAATGATTTGGATTTTTGCATGGTTCTTCTGAACAAAATGAGATGGTGCCTTGGTGTCTTGTTGTTCATCTTCATCCATCTTCTCTACTTCTTCAATGATATATGGTTTGTCTAATAGATCACTTGCCTTTTGAATTCTAGTTTCATCTACTCTGACACTGGCACTTTCTACAGTAGTTAACGTTCTCTTGTTGTATCATTTGTAGGCCTTACTTTTGGTGTAATATCCCATAGAAATTCCTTCATCAGCTCTTGAATCAAATTTACACAAATCATCTTTGGTCCTCTTAATAAATCACTTACTTCCAAAAACTTTGAAATATTTGATGGAAGTTGGTCTTCCCATCCATAATTCATATGGAGTCTTGTCATTGTTGTCTCTGATTTTCCCTCTATTTAGGACATATACATCTATGTGGACTGCTTCTCTCCAATATTTGTCTAATAACTTGGATTCATTCAACATTGTTCAAGCCATTTCTTGGAAAGTCATGTTATTTTGTTCTACTACCCCATTCTATTGTGGGTTTCTTACTGTTGAGTACTATCTTTTTATCCCATGGTCTTCACAATACTCAATGAATTCATTTGACATGAACTCACCTCCTCTATCTAACCTTAAGCATTTGATCCTTAAACCGGTTTCATTTTTAATTAATGCTTTAAATGCTTTGAATTTGCTGAAGGACTCAGACTTTTGTTTCAAAAATTTAACCCATGTCATTCTAGTGTAATCATCAATTAGCAACATAAAATACCTATCATATTGTATACTTTGCATATTAGTGGGTCCACATAGATCTGTATGAATGAGCTCTAATTTTTTCATGGTGGAATATTCTTCTATTTTGAATCTTGTCCTGGTCTGCTTCCCATGTTGGTATTGCTTACAAAGCATGCTTGATGTCTTTGTTATCTTTGGAATGTCCCTTACAACTTGCTTCTTGCTAATATTCACAAGGCTATCAAAATTTATATGGCTAGTTCTTTTGTGTCATATCCAACTTTCTTTAACTTGACTTAGACAACATTTCTCTCCTTTGATTTCTATAAGCATGTATAGATTGTTTGTTGTCCTATGAACATATAAAATTAGTTATCTCATGTCTCTTTTTCTGATCTCACAACCTTCAACAAAGAACTTGAGTGCGTATCCTTGATCACACATTTGGCTAACACTTAGAAGATTATGCTTTAACCCTTCCACATATAACACATTCTCTATTTTGGTTCTTCCATTATCGAGACTAAGCATAACTTTTCATGTTATTATGGCTATAGTGTTGTCTCATAGCTTCATTGTGCCTTCATTGACCCTTTTTATCTCCAATCATGTGTCTCGAATGTCCACTATCAATGAACCATTGTTGTCCTTCATCTCTAGCATGGAGTGCTATTTGAACGATCATGTATTCTTTTTGTTTCTTCTTCCAGGTCTTTGTTGGTTCTCTTTTATTTATCATTGGATCCTTGAACTTCTGCTCTTGTCTTACAGATTCAAAAACACTTCTACAATAGCATGTTATATGTCCATAGTTTTTGCATTTCTAACAAACCATAACTTCTTCATCAAAGTTTGATAAGGGAGCAAATGAATTGTAGCTTCTATTTGAAGCTCCATAGGTTCCTTTGTTTCTAGTCCTGACTTCAATATCCTTGGCTCTCTTTCTACAATATAATTTCTTATGAATAAAATGATTGCAATAATAATAATATCCATCAAAATAATTACCAAACTTGGTTTTATTTGCATATCTTGGATCAAGTGGTCTCCTGAAGTTTTGTTCTCTTTTGCTTTCTTTGTTGATAGAGCTAGTTTTTGTATTCTGGCCTTCTTCTTTCTTGATCTCCTTTTTCACAGGTTCCTTAAGAGTTTCAGCATAGTTCTTAGCTTTCTCTTTTTCCTTCTCATACCTAATGCCTGACTTGTTAAATGGCGATCTTTGACTCTCCATAATATTATTAAAAACTTGGGTGCTTTTCTCAAATTTCAAGTCACTTTCTATTTTATAATTCACCTTTTCTAAATCCCTTTTTAAAGCAGCAATATCATATTCATACCTTTCACAGTCTTCTCCTTTATTCTTTAGCTGATCCATTAGATCTTCAATTTTCTTCTCTTCTTCGATTTGGACTTTTAGATCAATAATTATCTTCATTTATTCCTCAAGACCTTTTGATATTCTGTATTTTGAGTCTTGACTCTCTTTTTCATATTTCTCAATCAAAAGATTTCGTTTCATGTTCTTTTTCTTAAGATCTTTTATCTCTCCTAAGTTATATATAAGCTTTTCTTTGAGATTTACCTCACCTTCATCTTTTTCTTCCTCTAAGTTGTTTCTGCTTGTGGAAGCATTGTCTTCTATGGTCATGAATAATATTTCCTCATCATCATTTTAGAATCACTAGCTCCACATTTCTCAGATGAGCTATAGTTCCTCCTAGAGTATAATCTTTTCTTTTATTTCTAAAATCTCTTCTTGTCTTTATTTTACTTGAATCTCTTCTTGAATTTTTGGTTTTCCCTCCTCTTCATCACTATTGTCTTTATTTGGGCACTTAGCTTCAAAATGACCAATCTTACTGCAATTAAAACATTTGAATGGTAACTTACCTTTATATTTATCTGAGCCTTTCTTCATATTCCAAATGAATAGAGCCTCATTTTCATCTTCTTCATTGCTTGAGCTATCACTTGGCTCAGTTTACTTGACTTTATCCTTCTTTGATGCTTTAAACGCTACTTCTCTTTTTTATGGTCTTTTAGATTTAGTCCTCATTTCATATGCCATGAGAATTCCATGCAGCTCATCCATCTTTAACTTATCTAGATCTTTCAGTTCTTCAACAATAGAGACTTTCACATCAATCCTCAATGGTAAGGATCTTAGCACCTTTTGGATGATTATAGACTCTTCCATGGTTTCTCAAAGTCCTTAAATAACATTGACTATTTCATCAACCCAGAACAAGTATCCTTCAATGTTCTCTTCTTCCTTCATCTTTAAACTCTCAAATTGTCTCCTACAAATTTGGATTTTTGCTTGTCTTACCTTACTATCACCCTCATAGATAGTTTTAATTTTTTCCTAAATCTCTCTTTTAGAATCACATTACATGGCTTTTACGAATTTTGATTATGAAAGGTTGCATAAGATGGCATTCATTGCTTTAGCATTATTCTTGCTAGCCTTCTTTCCAGTAGTGTCTATTGGTGGCATTTGTAGCGTTTGGTACCCAATTACTAATACTTTCCAAATATCAAACCCAAGATGTCTTCAATCTTATGCTCTAGAAGGCATAATTAGTGAAAAACCCATCTTGAACTTGTGATCCAGCCATGTGTACTTGTATGATCTACCTTCTAGTGGATAAGCTATATCTGAAGGAACCCACTCTGATAGCAATTGTTGATCATAGGCTAATATTGAGAGGGGATGGTGAATCAGTATTAGATATTCTTTTCTTTTCTAACACCTAATTACTTATTCCAATAAAGTTATTCAAAGCAATCAAATCACTACACAAGATAACACAATGAAAAGTGACACTAGATATATGTGGAAACCCTTTCAGGATAAAACCACAAAGAAATATTTCTTAATATAAATATTCGTAGGCACCAACCTACTGAAGCACTAACCCCAAAAAAAATTTTGTAGGCACAAACCCACAGGAACACTAACCCCTTTCAATGAGCACCAACTCAGCAAGAGACACCAATCTCTTCAAAATGAAGGCACCAACCTGTTGGGAACCCGTGGAAGCACATAATTGATTACCATATATAAGCAACTTAAGATGCGAAATTAACCAGAAGTAACAAGTAAATAGAAACTAAAAACAACACAAAATATGAGAGACAATACACAACTTGTATTAATACTCATACAAAAAAGAATACAATAAAGAGCCGCCACACTCTTCCACCTTATAGAGGCTTCCCACACCTCAAGTGTACAGTACTTATTTCCTCAAAGCTCTCTCTCTTACGGTCCCAACACACAACTCAAACACAGAGTTAGTGTTCACCTCCAACCAGTTAGTATCCACTACTGCCATTACTCCAGTGTTCCACGCACTCCACAAGTACACAATCGTACTTCAAGTAGATCTCCCCTGAACTGCAACAACCTGCAACCCAATCTGATCTTACTTATGGAAGGAACTACCTTGCCTTCCTCTCTTGCTCTCTTTCTGAGTACACACTATACTCCAAGTAGATCCCACTTGATTCTGCTCTCTGTTGTGTTGTTGTCCTCCCTGATCTTGCACACCTGCAAATCAATCTAGTTCTGCACACCTGCAAACCTGGATCATGCACACACATACACCTGCAGATCAATGATCTTACTTACCATGTAGATCTCCTATAGAAGCCATGCACACCTGTTGACCAAGATCCTACACCCTTAAAGAATCTTGCTGACTCTCCAAAACCAGCACCCACCTTGGTACTGTTGTGGAACTAGGAGGAACACCCTTGCTCACCTCACACACAGAAGGAGCTAACTTTGCTCAACTCAAACTAAAACACTTTACAATACAACCTATGAGTCTCTTAAATAGATCTCATGCAAACAATAATTAGACATCTAATTACAATAATTAGATCCGCAGCTTCTAGTCTAAATTTGGCTCTTAACATGCAAACACTTGGTTCGTTAACTAACTGCCCATAAAACTCATAGTTTGAACTGCACAGGCGATCGACATCGGTCCCTGTCTGCCTAAAGGTGACCGATGCTGACCGATCCCTGACCGACGTCGGTTGCTTCTCTTCACTAATCCTGTCGACGTTGGCTAATCAGACTGATGTCAGTTGCTCTGCAACTCAGCAACCTCCTCCCCTATTTGCATCAGTGAAGCTTTTAGCTCCACAACCTAACAATCTCCCACTTGGAGATAAACAGTTGCACTGTACCTGTACTTGTACTCTATCTAATCTATTTCCTGGCTTGTATCCCTCTTCAAGATCAATCCTAAAGACCACCCACCACACAACCTATGGTGCACCTCCTGTCATCCAAGTAACTTGTCGCATCCACATCTACAAACACATGTAGAAAAGAACTTGACCCTGCATAGCATGTCGACCTGCTACTGGTCCCTCTCAAATACCTAAGAATCCACTGAACTACCCTCCAGTGCTTCTTTCCCAGATCAGCTCCAAACTTTCTGATAGCACCCACTACTTGGGCAAACTCAGGTCTATACCAGACCTCATGTGATTTCAGACACTGAACTATCTAGCCCTTAGTGTGCTCTGGTTCTACATCCTAAACCTCGCCAACACCTGATTCACATCAGCTCCCACTAGAGACAAAATCACCCTGTGATCTTCCATGTCTCCCATGCCAAGGAATTTCGTTGCTCCAAATCCTTCATGGCAAATCACTGAACTAATCTTACCCTTAGCTTAGCAAAACCCTGTATGTACAAACTTGCTAGCAAACATACCATCCACATACAGTAATAGGATAATGTCATGACCATCATCCACCTGGTAAGACAAACCATAATAGTTACCCTGACATTGACTAAAGCCATGCTTTGTCATCCACCTGTCAAACCTGTACCACTGTCTTACAGCTTCCTTAAGACCATATGACTTGGTCTTCCATCTCACGTGTCCATTCTCTCTATTCTTTAACTAAGGTATCAATTCGTCTCTATGCTTTCATATCGGCTGGCAACCCTACCAAATCTCCCGTTTGGTTTTGCATCATATTCCTACCATGCTCCCACTATTTCCTAGATCCTTCCTGCTCTGCAGTCAGCAACTAGTATAAAGAAGAGGAACAACAAATTTGAGGCTTACTTACCACCTTCAGTCCTCCATATGGGCGTTTGAGACTCCTTGACAACTTATTGTCAACCTAAAATCTGTTACAGTGATCAACCTTGATCACTACACAGTCTGCATCTAATCGACGTCAGTTTCCATGCAACTGTCCTGACTATCGACCCTACCGACGTCGGTGTCTCCTGTTGCCGACGTCGGTCCTCATGACCGACGTCGGTCTTACCTATTGTTGACATCGGTCCTCCTGACCGACGTCGGTCTTACCCTACCTGACATCACCGGCTATGGTCTGCACATGACCGACATCGGCACCTGTCTGTTTGACATCGGTTCCCCTTGATCGACGCCGGTACCTGTGTTCGCTTGTGAGTGATGACTTTTTACCTGCGAGCTTACTTTGAATCAATCCCATGTCTAAACTGCTCTGCTCAGAAGTATCCAACCCCATCCACTGGTCTCTATCCGCCATCTCCTCCATAAACACCAAGGCTTTCCAGTTCTTAAGTCTATCAAACACATCTGTCTTTCGCTTAAGAACATGCATCTCCTTCTTGCTCATGTGACCAAGCCTAAAAATCCACATCTCCACAATAGAAGAAGAATTAGTAATATAAGTAGATAGATAAAGGATACCTACTTTCTTACCACCCGCTAATTCAAGTGCATCTGCTGTGAGAGTTCTTGTGCATCTCTCATCACCCAACTTTCTTGAAGCAATTAGCCGCATCTCCAAGACTGGGACCTGCATGATCTTCTTCAACACCCATGTGTTGGCTGCCTACAATTTCAGCTTCACTTCCCCTTTGCCAATAATCTGACAAGGCTCACCAACCCCTCTACTTGGGGCTGCATGGAAAGAGGCAACAAAATCTATTATCCAAGATTTAACTTTATCCAGAGCATCCTGTGCAACAGCACCTGTAACATTTACTTCTTCATGTTGATCTGCTACCAACCAACAATCTCTTTTTACCTGCTCTTTCTTTCTATAGGACCGTAATAGACCATTCGTGCTTTTCAGTTTCTCCATTCGTAGCTTACTTTCTTCTGTTGTTGCTATACTCCCACTCAATCAAAAACCCCTGAGAGTGCCCTGTAACCAAACACAAAACCTGCTCCCTGCAACTTTAGCTCTGATACCAACTGTTGGGAACCCGTGGAAGCACACAATTGATTACCATATATAAGCAACTTAAGATGCAGAATTAACCAGAAGTAACAAGTAATTAGAAACCAGAAATAACACAGAATATGAGAGACAATACACAACTTGTATTAATACTCATACAAAAAATAATACAATAAAGAGCCGCCACACTCTTCCACCTTACAGAGGCTTCCCACACCTCAAGTGTACAGTACTTCTTTCCTCAAAGCTCTCTCTCTTATGGTCCCAACACACAACTCAAACACAGAGTTGGTGTTCACCTCCAACCAGTCAGTATCCACTACTGCCAGTACTTTAGTGCTCCACGCACTCCACAAGTACACAATCATACTTCAAGTAGATCTCCCCTGAACTGCAACAACCTGCAACCCAATCTGATCTTACTTATGGAAGGAACTACCTTGCCTTCCTCTCTTGCTCTCTTTCTGAGTACACACTATACTCCAAGTAGATCCCACCTGATTTTGCTCCCTATTGTGTTGTTGTCCTCCCTGATCTTGCACACCTACAAATCAATCTGGTTCTGCACACCTGCAAACCTGGATCATGCACACACATACACCTACAGATCAATGATCTTACTTACCATGTAGATCTCCTATAGAAGCCATGCACACCTACTGACCAAGATCCTACACCCCTGAAGAATCCTGTTGACTCTCCAAAACTAGCACCCACCTTGGTACTGCTGTGGAACTAGGAGGAACACCCTTACTCACCTCGCACACAGAAGGAGCTAACTTTTCTCAACTCAAACTAGAACACTTTACAATACAGCCTATGAGTCTCTTAAATAGATCTCATGCAAACAATAATTAGACATCTAATTACAATAATTAGATCTGTAGCTTCTAGTCTAAATTTGGCTCTTGACATGCAAACACTTGGTTCATTAACTAACTGCCCATAAAACTCGTAGTTCGAACTGCACAAGCGACCGACGTCGGTTGATTCCTGACTAACATCAGTTGCTTCTCTTCACTAATCCTATCGACGTCGGCTAATCAGACCGACGCCGGTTGGTCTGCAACTTAGCAACCTTCAACAACCTCCTCCCCTGTTTGCATCAGTGAAGCTTTTAGCTCCACAACCTAACACAACCTTCTCACAAAAATCACTCTTCTATCTCTGATTTGTTGTCAACACAATGTATAATACAAAACTACTTTATCTCCTTTTCATTTGATCTACACTTGAGTGCTTTCACTGTTATGCTCAACCTTATACTTCCTAGATTTTTATTTTCAATATTCTCATAAAAATCTACTTTTAAATATTTATGATCTTCTTTTATTTCTTCCACTTTTTAATTTACAAATTTTCCACTTGCTATGCACTTATGTATAACCCACAAAAAGCCACAAATTAAGGTCATGACTCTTCAAACAAAAAGGTCCATTTGAATGATCACAACTCCTCAAAATCAGGTCGGCCAAGGTTGGGGACCATTTTAGCCTTAAAAACTACCTTGAAACCTTTTCCATAATTATCTATTTTAGCCCATTAGACATAGTTAATTTATCTTCAATTCCACATAAAGATATGACTATTATTTACATGATTAATTACCTCAATCAAATTAAATATTCTTTATTTAATTTAATTCTTGTATCGAAATAATTTGCCATCAATCAAATTCATGATTACCCTTTGACATCAATGACAATATTTCCAACATTTCCCAAGGCTTGAACTTGACGGTCTTTGACACATCACAGTCTGCTAGAGCAACTTTGGTTAAGTATGGAAAATACTACAATCTGCCTAGAAAGCCAACTTTGCACCTCAATATCTTTTGTTAGACACCATATCAAACCTAAAATTTGAACCATATGATCTAAGCACAAATATAAACAAACCCATGTGATCATTTTCTTTTGAAACCTTCACACATGTGAATGTTGATGTCATCAATCTACTCACTCAGCATAATTTGCCATGATGAATTGAACCTAGACATTCACATGACTACTCTAATGAATTCCTTTGATTTCCACAAGCACTCTAATCATCTTGACACCCCATAGGGCCTCTGCAACATGATCACATTACCAACCACATCCATTAACATGTCTATATGTGTTATGCCATCTTGAAACTTCTCTTTGACATGAAACCACATCAACCATGCTAGATATAACATGATAAGCCTCAAAAAAGACTTACTTTACTTATCCTTCTTGACATCAATGACACTAATCATACTATGACATCACCACTTTGTCATAAATCTTGACATCAATGCACACAAGACATCAAGCCTCTGACATCAATGCTAACACATATGCCAACACAATGCTCCTTATAAAGAGGTCTAAAAGTTAGAAGTGTATACAGGATCCTAATCAAATATGAGCTTTCGTGGTATACCATGTAATCCTACTATATCATCCTATAATTCTCTAACCATTGTTGTGGGGTTATACATGGTATTTGTGAGCAAAAAGTGTGCCTTCTTAGTCAACTTGTCAATTGTCATTGGTATGGCGTCATGATGGTAAATGGAGATATGGAGACCAACAACAAAATCCATAAAAATGGTGTTCCATTTCCAATTTGGAATCTTATGGGGATATAAAAAACCCACTAGATTTTGATGTCCTACTTTGATATGTTGGCATTCAAGGCATCTGGGCACAAAATTAGTTATATGTCTATGTATACTAGGACAAACATATAATTGGCTAACTTTAGTGTCGACCCTTTTCATCCCTAGATGGTTTGAATATAAGGCTTGATGGGCCTCATACAATATAAAATGTCATAAATCTATGGAAACTAGTACATAAATACACACTTTACAATACATAAAACCATCGTGCTCAAGGGAATACCTTAAAAAAATTCCCACTAGGGCCCTCTATGAATCTAAATGTCATTTCACATCTAGGTACATCCTGTCTTGTGAGATTCGATCAAGAATGTGACCCCTAATATTAGTCCTCACCTTCATTGTGACTAGATGGTGGTGCCTCCTACTAACGGAATATGTGTCCACGTTATCTTTTCCCTTGATGTTATATATCAAAATGTTATTCGCACATGAGCTCCATCTAACATTGTTGACATACATTAAAATTAGGTTGAGAGAAAATGTGTTGAATGCTCAAATGGTTAGTCCTAAGAAAAATGTTGAATCATGGGTTGGGTATCTAAGCTCTACATAGTCCTTGAGCTTATGCACCTTGTAAACCACCACCCTACCATCCTGCATGAGAACAACTCCAATGCCTTCCTTAGAGGCATCTATGTAACCCAAAAATTCCTATGTTAGACTGGGAACTAAAAGTATGGGTGCATTGTTGAAGCACTATTTTAGAATTTGAAAGCTCCTCTCACACTTTTCCATTCATACAAACTTATTCCTTTTCCTTTGAAGGGAACTAATGAGATGAGCTATGCGGGAAAATCCATGTACAAACTTTTGATAGTGCCTTGTTAATCCCATGAAACTACGCACCTCAAAGACCAAAGTAAGCGTTGGCCATTCTACTATAGCTCAAATATTTGAGGGATCTATTGATATTTTATTTCTATAAATAACGTGGCCCAATTATTAAATCTCTATTTAAAAGTATGTATATATATATATATATATATGGCCAAACTATCATAAATTTAGTGTTGTTGAAGACATTGAAGAACCCTTTATAGGTTTTCTTCATGTTCCCGACTGTGTGGGGGTAAACCAAAATATTATCAAGAAATATCAAAATAATAGTGGAACGTGCCATTGATAAAGCCCATGAAGATTATCAGGGCATTAGTTAGCAATCATTATCTTTACATCCTTAAAACCATTGGAGATACTAATGGAACTCATAAATACCAAACTCGAGTTAATGAAATTTATAAATACCAAAATTGAGATAATGAAATTTATAAATGGTAGGTGTTGTCCCTCAAAAATATCACTCATTTTTGGAACAACATTTGAAATATTTTGGTCCTACAAACCAAAATTGTCTCTTCCCTTTTCAAAATTTTTCCTGGGCATTCAAATTCCTCATTTTTCAAGCTTATCGGAAATCTACGGACTCTTCAGGCTTGAATCTATGGACTCTGCAAGCTTGAATCTATAGACTCTGCAGGAAGAGAAATCTACGAACTCTGTAGGAAAAGAAAATCTACAGACTCTATAGGCCAAGTTCAACGGGCTTCACAAGTTGATTTCTATGGACTCTGTAAGAAAGAAGCAAGATTTCAACACTTCAGCGATCTCAAAGTTGGTTCAATGACCAGGTTCAACCAAAAGAGTTCAGCGGCAAGCTTCTAAGCAAGGATTGAACCGTTGAACCTTGAACCATTTTGGGTTAATGAGCTCAACAGGTTCAAAGGTTCAACATCAACAACAAGAGTTCAATCACTTCTAGGTTTAAAGGCTTCTACAGTCAGGTTCAAAGGCTTTTACAAGCAGGTTCAATCAAAAGAACAAGTTTTCAAGTCTTGACCCATTGAACCGTTGAACCATTGAACCACTCGAGTTCAAGGTTCAACAGGTTCAACGCGTTTGGTTCAATGAGGATCAAAAGGACTTAGCCAAATAAAAGGGAATGAACCATTGAACCATTGAACCAAAGTTGGTTCAATTCAATTAGTTCAATGCTTCGGTTCATCAAACGATTCAACAGCTTTTGGTTCAATCAAATGGTTCATCGGCTTGGCTCAAAGCTTGGTTCAACAGTTGGTTCAAAGGAGCAGTTCAATGCAAAAGTTTAAGAGAGCCTCCTGAAGGACAAGTGCCCTTGCAGAGGGCACTTGGCCGACAAAAGCACCCTTCAGAAGGGTCATTTTCAAGGAAGCGGCAAAGGTAAGTTCTTTCAAAATTTTGTTTAAGGCAGTCGAAAGGCAAAGGCATAATTCTTTCAAAAATTTTGTTCGAAGGAATTCCTTCGAATAAAAAGTCTGAAGGAATTCGGAAAGGTTGAAAATGAAACTCCCGCAAAGACCAAGGTAAGAAATGAATTTTTTCAGACTTTTGTTCAAAGGAATTCCTTCAGACAAAAAGTTTGAAGAAATTTGGAAAACGTCCGCAGGAAAGTTCCAAAGGACTCTAAAGACAAAAGGCCACTGAAGGACCCTGAAGGGTAGGTGCCCTTGTAGGGGACTCTCAGCTGGCAAATTAAAGGACACTTCCCCAAACCTGAAGGGTCACCTTCCCTTCGAGAGGATGCAAAAGAAGAAATCTAAAGGAAGTAAGTAGTAGAAAAGGCCGAATCAAGAGAAAGCCAAATAAAGTCTAAGGGGTGACGCACCTGAAGACGTCAAAGTCAAGAACGATGAACTAGCCGTTGGAAATTCAAACGTAGTGACGGGTGCACGAACGTCAATTTCAAGGTTCATAAAATAGCTGTTGATTTTGAAAAGGCTTAAAGAAGAGCCAAAGAACTTAGCGACCCACCGGAAGAAAGAAGCCCGAAGGCCATCTGAAGACCGCCTGAAGGGCAGATACCTTTGTGGGGGGCTCTTCCCAACCCAAAGCGGATCATTTCTCAAAGGCCCTGAAGGAATTGTCGAGGAAAGTGGTGTGCTCACGGATGTCAAAGTCATGATGATGAAATTACCGTTGATCCTTGTAGGTTTAAATCTATAGACTTGAATGCATTCAAAGGCTTTAAGGCCAAGATCAACAGGAATTGACTAAGGAATAGAGCATCAAATTGAATCAAGGACCCGATTCAATTAACCAGAAAAGGAGGAACGATTAGGAAGGACTAGAAACATTTGCACATCAAATATGTTACTAGAAGTAGACCGCCAGGTGGATATTGAAAGATGCAAACTTTTAATAGCGTGACTTATTTCTTTGCATTGAGAAAAGCAAATGGGTAGATGCCCCTAAATTCCAGTCTATCTTCTTAACAAAGTTCAATACAACATGATGTGTTACTATTCCCAAGTCGGTCTTGAAAAGGCTATATAAGGGACTCTCTTGTTAGTGTAAAGGATCTCTCTCTGACAATTAGAAACAAAACTCTGTCCAAATTGAAAGGCATTACTGAGACTTTGAGCTCAAATTGTTGATCATATTTTGTTATTGGAATAAGAAAGCAAGTGACTTTTCAAACTTTGTGCTGTGATATCTTTGTTGTTGGGGAAACTATTCTTATGTCTTTTTCCTTAATATATTTTGTGTTCCTTTAATTCAACAAGTAGAATTAGTGAAAGTAGTCAGGAAGGTGTCTTGAAGTCAACTGTGGAGAGACTTTGTGCCCCCATAATTGCCTTTAGTGTATTTTCTTTTTGTTTCTGTGTAAAGGACCTTGGGACGAC